>CM053515.1:11106695-11132894 GCA_028627145.1 Eidolon dupreanum
AGGGTTTATCTTGCATGGTTACTTTTAAGGGGGGCCATGAAGTGATTTCCAGCATATCTTTGTCAGACCACTGTGGATATCGTCCCAAGTGTCAGGCGGCCTTTTTTGGGAGGAGGGGATCCAGTTTTCTGGTCAAGGAGGCAGCCTAGTGGGCACAGGTGGCCTTTGCTGGCCCTGAGTGGGGGGAAGGCAGAGTTCTGGCTTGTTTCTTTGGGCTGTCTCTGTGGCCAGTTGGCAGGCAGCCTCTTTATACAGCAGTCGTTTACTGAACCCCATGTATGTATGACCTGCAGTCCCATGGAGGCTCTGCCAGGAGAGGCCATGCACCCCACCCAGGGGGCTTCGCCATGAGTAATGATTGTCCACATTAACGGGTGCTTACTTAATATCCGTCCCCTTCCATTATCTTAAGCCCTCAGACAGTCCCCGATCCCCACTAGTAAGTACTGTAATCATCCCCATTTTACTGATGGGCCAGGCTAAAGTTTAAAGAATTATGTAACTTACTAACCTCACAGGGTGATCTGATTATAAATTCCCAACCAGCAGGTTATGGTGTATAACTTTTTAGTAAAAGGTTTATCTTTGCCTTAAGCAGGCCCTGTCCATCGTTTCTGTGCACCTAGGTTAACACACCTCAAGAGAGCACGTAATCTTGTTAACTATCCTGTAACCTGGTCCCCGCCTTGCTCTCCCCCACCTCCATGTAAACTTCTTTACCCTCCCACCCCCACCCACCCTTAATATCAGATGCATAAAAGAAGCTGTAAAGTGTTATTCTCAGGAGCATTTGAGATCTTGCTCCCTGGCATATGTTGTCAATTTCGCTCAAATAAACTCCTATAAAAATTCATAATAAGTAAATAAATAACATATAAGAGGCTGTACAGCTGGTAGATGGAAGAGCCAGGATTTGAACTCAGGCTCTTCACCATTGTACCAACAAGTGACTTCCAGTTGCCCAGGGAAGTATGAAAAGCTTCAGAGAGGTGTCTTGTGAGCTGGGTTCAAAGGATAAGCAGAAGCTTGCTAGGCAGAGAAAGGTGTGGAGAAAGTTCATCTACCAAGGTCAAGCATCAGTGACCTTGGAGGGGTGGTCTGGTGAGGAGAGGAGAGGGAGATGGACCAGGAGCATTGGCTCTGGAGATGCGGGTCTCTGTAGGAGTCTGCACTCCTCCTGCGGACACGTGAAGAGCTGTGAGGAGGGAATGCTGGATCTCTGGAAAATGGCCTTGGACTTGGAGCCTGGGTGTTGGCAGTGATCCAAAGAGATCACATCTGAACCAGGACAGGAAGTGGGGAGACTTGAGAGTTTTAGGAAATAGTATCAAAAGGACCAGTTAACAAAAGGAGTGAAATATTTCAAGTTTCTTACTTGAACAAAGTAATTTTCTTTTGGTGAGCATGATCAGCCTTTTTTCACAATGAGCATTATTCTTTGAAAGTTCCTTCTAGTTTCTGTGTCTTTGAAGACTCCTACTGCCCACTAAATTAAGGGAGTTGATGTTTATTGGGTACCTACAGTATGCCAGACACTGTTAAATATTTGATGCACATAATCTCATTTGATTATTCAAGTTGCTTTTTTAAAAAAAAAGTTAAATGCCCTTATGAAGGCACTAGTAGTTCTTGAACATCAGTGCATATTTATTCTTATATTCAGACATATTTTTTAGCAGCCAGTCACATGCCAGGCATGGCTAGCCACTGGGGAGATGTAGTGTCATGTGACACATAACAATGTTTTGGTCAACAACAGACCACATACACAGTGGTGGTCCCATAAAATCGTAATGGAGCTAAATTCCCTGTAAGAAATGGAAGGATATATTGTTTCAGTGGATTTTGTCTTTCTCTGATGGGAGCAGTAACTGTGGGGCTTGGCAGTAGATTCCTTGTCACTCACAGCACCTCAGTTTGGAGTGCAAAGATGATGTCCCAGTCAGCCAGCCATTGGCCCGTTTCAGCACAGAGGAGCCTGTGCCCCCAGTGCTGCGTATTCAGATGCTGCTACAGCCCTCCCAGAGCTAGCCTGACGGTCTTCAGAGTACATCGCTGAAAATTCTTTGTTGAGGATCTAAGATCCTGGACAAGGACACAGGTCCACAGCAGCTACCTTGACAAGTATTCAGTGCCACCGCCACTTTAATAAAAGCTTGCCTTGTCCCTGTACTTTGGAAATATTTTCAGGTTGTAATGACGTAAAGCATAGATCAGTTTCATTTCTTCCATCAATTAAATGCCAAAGAGAGCCCTTTGGGCCAGTCAGTGGAAACGAAAAGAAATTTCCGATGTCAAAATATTGAGGCCTCAATCCTACACCCTCTCCATGTTAAACATCCTCTTTTTTTTTTTTATGAATACCACAAAGTTCCTTAATCTGACCACTGCTTCAACATGCAATCACCAAAACCACATTGCCATGACAATCCCTTATGTTTCTTTACCTCTCTGTCATGATTTCTTATTCCTGCTCATCCTTGGGCCCTTTACTCCCTGCTGACTGCACTGGTACGGTGATCCACACCTTATCCAGCCAGTTTCTTCTCCATATTTTCAACTTAAGGGCTCGTGGGACAGTGTTTATAAAGTCTACGGTAGCGCAAGTCGCGTCCTAACCTTCACACTCACTCACTGACTCACCCAGAACAACTTCTGGCCCTGCAAATGCCATTCATGGTAAGTGCCCTACACAGGCATACTGTTGTTTACATCTGTACCTTTTCTGTATTTAGATATGTTAGGTACACAGATACTTAACCTGCATTGCAATGCTTACAGCGTTCAGTACAGTAACATGCTGTACAGGTTTATAGCCTAGGAGCAATAGACCACACAGCCTGGGTGTGCAGTGGGCTGCACCGTCCAGGTTTGTGTAAGTGTACTCTGCAGTGTTCACACGAAGACGGAATCGCCTAAGGGCACATTTCTCAGGATGTAGTCCTGTCGTTAAGTGACGCATGACCGTAGTGGTGAACAAGACGAAATTCTCTGCCTTCGTGGAGCTTATAGCCAAGCGTCAGCCTCAGTGTGATGCCAAAAAGCACAGATGGGTGCCCAGCTCTGTGCCCAGGAAGCTGACTCAGTAACTGAGGAGTGTAGTAGGTTCTTCGGGCTGCCTCAAGCTGGGTGGCTTAAAACAACCGGAGTTTGTTTGCTCACTAGGAGCCTAGGAGCTCAAATTCAGGGCCACACACGCTTCCTTCGAAGGCTCTGGGGAAGATCCTTTCTTGCCTCTTCTAGCATCTGGTGGTTGCTGGCAATCCTTGGCATTCCTGGCTTATCGTTGGATTACTCCATTCTCTTCTTCCACCTTCACATGACCTTCACTCTGTGTCCGTCTTTGCCTCATTTTTTCTCTGTCTATCTATTTGTCTGTCTGTTTCTCTTCCCTTTTTATAAGGACAGCAGTCATTGGATTAGGGCCTACACTAATTCAGTTCAGTACAGGGGGAAGCCGCCTTTTGCTTTTTCTTTTTTTTTTTCATTCTCCCCCATTTTTGTAATTGAAATTGGAAGCCTCCTTTTTCAGGAAATTTCCAGGAGATTCCACTGCCTGTGGTCAACTGAGCGCAGCTGCAGAAACCCTAGACTGTGGATCTAGAAACTCTAGACCAGGGGTAATGGTGGTGGTTACGTTTCTGACCCGTTTCGAGCTGCATGTTAGGGTCAGGGTGCCAAGGAGAGTCCTTCAGGAGGAGTCTGGAAATTGGGGATGGGGCCGGAAGTACAGAAGTAAGATCTTTTGAGGCCACAGCTTAGAAATGGCAACCCCAGGACAAAGGCAGAGAGATGCAGTGGTTGGACTTGTTACAGAGACCCAGCATTGAAGGGGGAGTAGGGAAGGAGACCCCTGCCCCTAGATGATGGAAGGCATGAGAGAATTCGGGCGCCCCCCAGCCGAGAAGTAAAGAACTTGGGGCCAGGGGTTATAAAAGGCCATGAGTGTTGTCCCGGGACTGGGGGGGGCGGGCGGGGAGGGCGGGGGTGTTGGAGGGGTTCATTGGTATGGGTGGGAGGGGGACCACCGAGGGGTGGACAGATATGTCTTTGGCCGCAGTTGGATGCCTGGCAGTTGTAGCTGGGCCTGATGCAGAGTATGCTCAGAAGGGCAGTGGCTCTGGAAATGAGGTGTGTCCAGAGCTGGTCCCCCTCCTGTCTGCTGAGTTCAGGGGACCAGTGAGAGATAGGGTGGCTGGGGGCGACCTTCCTTTCTGCTGGAAGGAAGTCATCAGGAAGGGATGTCACTGGCACTGCTGGCTTCGTGTGCTGCAGGCCACCCTCTCGAGAATGGTGAAATAGTGTTCCCGCAGAGATGTTGATTCTTTACCGAAAATGCCTCTTTGGGTTTATGAAGCAACGGGGTGGATAAGGGAAGAAGGGTGATCCTTTGGCCTTGCAGGGCCTCCCGGGTTGGCAGTGTGTACTCCTGAGGCCTCTGAAGAACCAGCCTCTCCCCTCCCCTTTTTTTTCCCCTTTCAATTTGCAAGTCTCCACTTCCTGTTGGTCACCTCGGTTACTGGTGGTGTTTCTTCAGGGCTTGCTACTCTTTGTTCTCAGGCAGACGCAACCCTCCACCCCCCCCCCAGCTGTTTCACAAGCAGCTTGCTCAGAGCCTGGAGGCCCAGCCTCCCTCGGGAGGCAGCAGTGGGCAGCCGGGAAGATGAGCGTGGCTGGATGCGCAGAGGAGGAGACCAGCATGGTTTGCTTTCGGTGGCTAGTATGAGAGAGCCGCTCAGCCCTGCTCTGCACTTGGGGTTGTTTATGAAATGGTTGTCACACTCAAAGCAGTGTCACACCCCAGGCCTGGGCAGCCCCTCCGATGTCCGAGTCCAGGATTTGCCACCAACCTGCAATGTGGCCTTGGCCATTATACCCCTATGCCTTGGTTTCCTGGGTACCAGTGCTGGTGGGCCCACCTCGAGAGGGCGGGTGGTGGGGTAGAGAACCTAAACTCAGTTACAGCTCTCAGGGGGTGATAGTCCCATGAGAGAGAGGAGTGGGGGTGGGGATGTGCAGAGAAACAAGACTCGAAGGGCACATACTGACACTTGCACATACTTGAAATCTCCTGCTGGTGGGCTAGCTGGTGATTTTAATGTTCCTTGTACTCATCTGTACTTTTAAAATTTCTGTAGTAATCAGATGTTTTATAATTGCTTAGAGAAAACATTATTTTGGAAGGAAAATGCAAGCATAAACTATCCTGTGGAGGCCCCAAATCCTACTGTTAAGAGCACCGAGTCAGAAAACCCAGGTTCAGGTACATCATTTATTGGGTGACCTTAAGCAGGTTGTTTAGCCTCTGCGAGCCATTTTTGTTTGAGATACTGGGATGCTGATAATCCTCACCTCATGGGCCTGTTGGAAGAGGAGAGGACAAAATGTATGGACACAGTGTCTGGCGTGTGTGTGTGTGTGTGTGTGTGTGTGTAATACAAGAAGCTTGAGGAGCTAAATTCCAGAGGACAGAGAAAGTTCTGTCCTTGCCTTGGGGTGTTATGTACCTCAGTCTACCCAATAACAAAAGAGGGTTCCCACGGAGGAAGCAGGTCAGTGTTCACAGAGAACTGGGAGCTTCCAAAATTATAAATATGTATAAGATACATGAATATATTATATATATATGCATATATATGCATATATATGCATATATATATATATATGCATATATATATATATATATATATAATTACATATAAGAGATGGGGCAGGGGGTGGGAGGATTTGATCTTAGGTCCAGACCCTGGACCCCCCACGCAGGGCACCGAGCGTTTGGCTGCCTAGGGCTTCCGTGAGCTGGCATCTGCAGCTTCTTGTGCCTCTCCTAGGCTCGTAACACCAAGGCTGTGTGGAAATTTTTACCAGGGCAATTCTGCAGGTGGAAGCTGTGGTTTTTTACTCTATGAGCTTTTTAGTAAATCTCTCAGTTTAGAATCATCAAATTATTAGACATTGAGCCAGAGTCTCATGGTGCGTATGTGCTGGTGTTGAGTTTCCCCAGTACCCCAGTGCCCAGCACCGGCACCCCGAAGCACCATTTCCCAGAACAAGCTCTCTAGGTTGTTGCTCTGGCCCCCAAAAGCAGGGTGGTGCTGGTCGTCTGTGGATAAATAAATCTAACCTAGAGTTTCCCAAAACTATGTAAGTTTTTTTCTTGAATAGTGATTCAGGGCCTCTTATGGGCTAATGTATGATTCCTTTTAAGAAGGAGCAATGTAGTATCAGTGTTTCTCAAACTGATGGCCCACAGACCCCTTTTCTTCAGGTAGTGTATCTTGGGACTGGGGTGTCATGGAACACACACTGGGAAATGTTGCCTTCAAAATGACTGAGTATAGAGTGCATAATTCATAATTCTTGACGCTCCCAGCCCTCTCTAAATGCTGACCTGCTTCCTCCGTGGGAACCCTCTGTTGCCTTTGGGTAGACTGAGGCACGTAACACCCCAAGGCAAGGACAGAGCTTTCTTTCCCATGGAATTCAGCATTCCAAGCTCCTTGTACCTCCCCTCTGGTCTTCGTGAGTATGAAGTTGCTCACTATGATCAATAGTTTTCAACCTAAGATCAGGAGCAAATCATTTTTTCTTACCTTTTCGAGTGTTTGCCATTCCCCAAATTTGGAGGTTTTTATAATTACTGGGCATCTCTTTTGTGTCAGGTATTGTGGTCACAGAGCTGAACAAGATGAACTCAGTCCCTGTGCTCATGATGTTTACAGATGAGGGGTAAAAAACAGTAAAAGTGGATGGATGGGTGGGTAGCAGGCAGACAGGGAGGGAGGGAGGAAGGGAGGGAGCAAGGAAGGAAGGAAGAACAGAAGGTCTTTGATGGGGATGGATGGAAGGCAGGCAGGCAGGGAGGAAGTCCTTGATGCTTGGGGAGTATCTGATAGGGGCACAACCAGGGAACACTCTTTGTAGAAGTGACTTTTAAGCTGCGATCTGAAGGAAGGGTGGATTAATAGTGAAGCAATTAGAAAAACCACACAGTGCAGGACACCAAGGGTTAAAATGAAAACTTCCTCCCCCAATATGAGAAGCCAGGGGTGACTGGCTGAACTTTTACAATGATGCGACCTTCAGACTCCTCTGAGGTTAGCCTCAAAAAGCTGGCAGAGTCTGTGTGTGAAGAGCACACCCTGAATTTTCTCCCCCATCTGTCCTGAAACAGTGACAGGCGGAGGTCTCTTTCCTCCAGTCCTGGCTGTGGGCTTCAGGTCTTTTTAACTACACTTGGGCTGGTTTGGCCCATACTCCCAGACACAGCTGAGCCCAGCACGGGGTGGAGTGTTTGTCAGCTCTGCCAAGATTAGCATGGTAAGGGGGTAGGGGGCGGCAGTGGAGATGAGATGTTCACCTGGATGTTCACCTGGAATCCTCGGAAGCCTGTTCAGGCAGCCCCTCTGACTCTGTATGCAGCTCAGTTTGGGGTTTCATGTGGGTCATGATCCACTTGGCCTTTCTCAGAGTGCTGACTCTCTTCCTGCTTTGGGACCCCAGGTGGAGATCTTGGGCAGGGAGAAGAGTACTTTCTAAAGGGCTCAAGCCTGTCTTGACCCTCACCACCTTCTTCCCCAGAATGGCTCCTCTGGTCTCGGAAACGCCAAGTGGGATGAGGGGGACTCCCCCTCCCTGTCGGTTACCCCAGGGAAGGATGCCCGGCTAAGTAAGGAAGGCATTGCAGGCCACAGGCGGAGGGAGAGTCTTCCAGTTGGTGTTTGCCCAGGTCCCACCTGTGTTCCTCACACAAAATATTTTATTCAACAGATACTCGGTAGCCCTAAGTGTGTGCCAGGCGCCAGGGGTACAGCCCGACAGGACACAGAAGTGGCTTCCTCCCTCACCTGGAGATTGTATTCTGGGGGAGCGGGGAGGGGCTTAGTAAACAAGCAGACACTTCCATCACCTGCAGGGCCACATAGGGTGCTGCGTGGCCTGAACAGAGACCAGAAGGAAGAGAAATGGCCCAGATGTCCCAAATAGGGGTCTGTTGAAGTCACAGCACAACCTTGCAGTGAAACGCGAGGCAGCCGTAGAAAACGCTGTTTCCGAAGCTATGTAAAGGGGATTGGGACGCACTTGTGGATCATCTTCCCGTTCTGTAAAGGTTTGCACAGAGGAACGTCTGAGGAGTTGACTTCATAGCACTTCTCTCCGCATGAGGGATTATAAGTGGTAGTTGTTATTCTTTTCTACTTCTGAAAATTCGTCGGGAAACACATAATTTATAATTAGTAAAAAGAAAACTACTACTTCTGGGTAGGACCTTGGTGGAACATGTGTGTCTTATGAGGATGAAGTGGGACGTGTACCCAGTGCTGGCATGGGGGTGCTGTTACTAAAGGGTTAATGTCGTTAGAGCGATGATATGAGGTTGCTAGGGAAGCCTCAGGGATGCGTTTTGAGTTGGGCCTTAATACAGTGAGTGTCTAGTCCCTCTCTCCGTTTTTTTTTTTTCTTCAAACTGGAAACACAGCGATTGAAATAATAAAGTGGTTATATACTGCATGCTTCTCAAAAATCCAGACAGTGTTGAAAAGCATGAAAGTAAAAATCACACGAGATCCCAGCCTTCTGAGATAATCACTGTTGATGTTTCAGTGTATCTCTCATAGTTTTTTTTCCCCCTCCAGCCCGTTATTATTTTTAAAAATAAAGTACTGAGATAGCAAAAGAAGGTTTTTGTAAGATGGATGTTTCTCCCCCGGAACTCCATCATGAACATCTGTATCTGTCCCTGTGCCCCGCCTGGTCATCTGCTCTTCTCTAGACTTGAGGTGCACACACTCTCCTGCGTGACTCAGGTGAGAAAGGACCAGCAGCTGGTAGAGAGAGTTCCAGGAAGCCCCTGCCTGCCCCTCCGCCCCTCTTCATCTGTGCCTGGCCCTGCAGCCTTTCTGCTGGCCACACTGATGCTGCCCCTGGCCCAGCCGAGAGGAAGGTCATCCTGCCTGGCCAGGTTCCTGCCCCCTTTCCGCCTGCCGGCTGCTGAGCGCCTGCCAAGTGCCGGCCTAATCCGGGGGAGCATCCCCGGCCGCCCCTCGCAGACTGCTCTTTTGTTTCTGGAATCCAGGCCACTCAGCAGACAGGGCTGATCCATGCACCCGGCTGCTGTGGCCTTCAAACTGACTCAGGTCAAGAGTGCTTGGGGGAGAATGCAGATCCTTAAGAGCAAAGCCCTTGTAATGAATGCCTTTCCCCCTAATTGGGTTAGGGAAGTAATCATCTGGGCTCTCACACTAAACAGGGCAGGCCTGCTGGTGTCCCACATTGTTGTTCATTTGCCAAAGAATTGCCCTGCTGTGAGCGCCGGGAGGAAGCTGAGGCTCAGGGCTCCTGATTCTGCTTGGCTTCAGAGCCCTGGGAAAGTCAGGGTTCCTTTCCTGCAAAGGCTCCCAGGCCCAGCTGCAAACCTCAGGTGGAGGGCTTCATTCCACGTGCGAAGCAGGTTCCTCTGAGAGCCCAGCAGAAGCGGAAAAGCTCACCTTGTCTGAGATTTGAGCGCTCAGTTTGAGGGAAAGGTGGGTGCTATAAGTGCCAAATGCTTTATACTTATGACAGCATGACCTCCATTTTCCAGATGAGGACACTGGGGTTCAGAGTTCATGTGCCTGAGGGTAGGTAGTACATAGTAGAGTTGAGATTCCACCCCAGAACTGCCTGACTCCACAATCTCTGCCAGGCTGCTCCCCCATATGTTGGGGGAGGAATGTATTTGGTACAGAGAGGGACATCCTTGTATTCATTCTATTTTTTTAGTAGACGTAGTTTTTTTAAGCAGTTTGAGGTTCATAGCAGTATTGAGCAGAAGGTACTGAGATTTCCCATATACCCCTGCCCCCCACACCTCTACAGCCTCCCACATTATCAACATCCCCCACCAGAATGGTACCTTTGCACAATGAATGAACCTACATGGACATACCACTGTCACCCAAAGTCCATAGTTCACATTAGGGTTCACATAGTTCATATTAGGGTTCTCATAATTCAGTAGTTCACTCGGGTATTGTTCATCCTATGGGTTTGGACAAATGTGTAATGGTGGGTATACACCATTATAGTGTCATTCAGAGAAGTACCACTCCCCAGAAAAATCCTCCGTCCCCTGACTATCCCTCCCTCCCCACTCCAACCCCTGGCAACCACTGATCTTTTTACTGTCTCCAGAGTGTCACCTTTTCCAGAATGTCCTATAGTTGGGATCATTTAGTATATAGCCTTTTCACTTAGGCTTATTTCACTTAGTAATATGCATGTACATTTCCTCCATGCCTTTTCATGGCTATTCATTCCTTTTTACTCATGCAAATATTTTTTTGAGCACCCGCCTCTGGGCCAGGCACAACCTGCGCACTGGGCAAATGATAGAGGCAAAACGAGTGTGGGCCCTGCTCCCTTGGAGCTAGAGTTTAGCAGGGAGAGACACATAAATAAATAAATATTAGGCTATGAAGAACAGCGTGCTAACAGAGAAAACAAGGGAGTCCCAATTTGGAATGATGAGGGGTCAATAACGCCTCTCGTAGGAAGGACATTTAAACCAGTATCTGAGGGACGAGCAGAAAGGGGGATGGAGAACATTGCAGGCAGCTGTCGTAGCTTTCAGAGTCCTGCCCACCCCTGAGACTAGCCTTTCCAGGAAGCCCTGCCTCCTAACTCCTTGACATGCACTGTTCCCAGTCCCAAAGGTTCATAACTTTTTCTTTTATGCACTGACGGCTTCCTGTGAGAATCTGCTCAAGCCAGTAGATCCTTTTTCCAGGAAAGTGTGCAGAGAGAAAACCTACAGTGTATTGTTCGAGTGCACTTCTCCCAGTTGGCACAGAGGAAAATCCAGAAGGAGTTAAGCGTGGCCGAGTTGAGCAGGGAGGGAAGTTAGGATGTTGTTTATCTGACTTGTGTTTGGGGGCTTTGAACTGCCTTGATGAGGGCAGTGCGGCTGGGCCGAAGTTCACTTGGCTAATTTCCGGTAGCTGCTGCCTACGGAACACCAAAGATCTGTGATTGTGGTCGCTTCTTGTCAAGAGCCTTAGAGGCTTAGAGCTTAGAGGAAATAGACAAGTAGTCTGCAGACCTGTGGGGGGACTGCTGGAGGCTGGGGAGGAGGCCACCGTTGCAGGGCGCTGCAGCCCCACATTGGCTGCTGCTACCAGCTGTCCGGCCACAGCCTAGGAGGAGGTTGGCCAAGAGATCTTCATACGTGCCCACTATGCCTATGTCTGTGCCCTGCTCTAAACCCTTCAGTGGCTCCCCATTGCCCTCAGGACAGGCCATGATCTTAGACCTGCCCACCCTCCCAGCCTGCTTTGTCCAGGCATAGCTTACCCCACTTGTCTGGCTGTTCTAAGCACTCCAGATTCTCCAGATGGGACACAGGCACCTCTGTGGCTTTGCAGGTGCTGCTTCTCCTGCCAAGCATTCTTTCCTTCCTGCGTCTTCGACAGGTCAGTTCCTAGACGTCCTCCCAAAACTTGGCTAGGTGGATCTCTTCTCTCTGAAGCCCCCACTGACCTGCTACTCTCTACAGATGGCCACACCTTCCTCTGTGGGTGCAGGGCACTGTGTACTCACCTCTGCACACCAGTCCTTCTTTCCTCTCTTCTCCCGCTCCCTCCTTTCGTTTCTTCATCGATTAGTTATTGGCACCTGACCATGTTTCGATCACACCAGGGTTGTGAGAAAACAAGGATGAGATTTCACCCTCAAGGAGTTCGAAGTCCCATGTGGCCTCATAAATTTATCAAGTAATGAAGATAAAGAATACACAAAGCAGTCAGGTCTTTTCCTTCCAAAAGATAAGCTGGGGATAAAAGCTCTTCTCCATGATTGAAAAATAAAAGGTTGAAGAAAAGGATACACTAAAAGGCTTCTGGTCTCAGATCTGTTGCTTGTTAAGTAAAGCCCTGGGGTTACAGGACTTTCTCAGTTTCTTCACTTGTAAACGTAAGGGAGAGGAACTGATTTATTTAGGCTTTAGGTGCCTTCTCTGAAGGAAGCTCTGGGACTCCCAAGATCTGAGTTCTGGCCTCAGGCTCTCTGGGGGAAGGAGCCAGAGGAGAAGAGCTCCCAGCATGAAATCTCACCAGCTTCACTTCCCCTGGGCGGACCTCCCTGCCCTCAGAGAAGGTGGAGGCCTCTCACTGTGCCCGCAGCCCTCCTTCCTGCGGTCGATCAGTTTGGAATTCTGTGTTCGTCTTATTATTTGATCACCATCTCTCCCTCTGGGCCATAAACTCCATGCGAGTAGGTGATGTGTCTGTCTTATTTTTTTTTAACAACAGCTTTATTGAGCTATAACTCACATTCCATAAAATCCGCTCTCTTAAAGTACACAGTTCAGTGGCGGTTAGTGTATTCACAGAGCTCTGCAGCATCAACACTATCTAATTTCAGAATATTTTCATGATCCCAAAAGGAAACCCCATATCCATTAGCAGTCCCCCCCATTAACCTCTTCCCCTAGTCCTCAGGAACCACTAGTCTCCTTTCCGTTTTGTGTGCATTTGCCTGTACGGGACATTTCGTATAAATAGAATCATACAATGTGTGGCCTTTCACGACTGGCTTTTTTTGTGACTTAGCATCATGTGTTCAAGGTTCATCCATGTTGTAACACGTTATCAGCACTTCATTCCTTTTTATGGCCTACTACTATTCCATAAATATGGAATATTTGTGGATGTATGTACTGCATTTTGTTTTTCCATTCATCGTTTGATGGGTATTTGGTTTTTTCCATTTTGGTGTTGTTATGAAAATGCTGCTATGATTATTTGTATTCACATTTGTGTGTGGCCATATGTTTTCATTTCCCTTGGGTATATACCAAGGATTGGAATTGCTGGGTCATATGGTTCTACATTTCACATTCTGAGGAACTAACATGGTTTTCCAGAGTGCCTGCACTATTTTACTTTCCCACCAGCAGTGTACAATGGTTCCAATTTGTCCACGCCCTCACCAACACATGTTTATTTTGTTTTTGTTTTTATATTAGCCATCCCAATGGGTATGAGATACCTCATTGTGGTTTTGATTTGCATTTCCCTAATGACTAGTAACGTTGAGCATCTTTTCATGTGCTTATTGCCCATTTCTGCATCTTCTTTGGAGAAATGCCTATTTATTCAGGCCTTTGCTCACTTTTAAATTAGATTGTTTACTTTTTTATTCTTCAATCATAAGAGTTCTTTATGTATTCTGAATACAGTCTCTGACTGATACCTGATTTCCAAACATTTTCTCCCATTCTGTGGGTTATCTTTTCACTTTCTTAATGGTGTCTTTGAGGCATGAAAGATTTTAATTTTGAAGGCCAACTTAGCTACTTTTTTTTTCTTTTGTTGCTTCTGCTTTTGGTGTCATAGCAAAGAAACCATTGCCTCATCTAAAGTCATAAAGATTTGCTCCTGTTTTCTTCTCAGAGTTTTGTACTTTTAATCTTACCTTTGGGTCTCTGTGTATCTTATACCAGATTGTATCTCCAGTACCTAGAGTAATGAATGCCTAATGTATAGAAGGTACTTGATACTGACACGAATGAATGAATGAATGAATGAACGAACAGATATCTCCTAGTCCCAGGGCTGCTGCTGCTGCTTAAGTAAAGCCCCAGGGTGACGGGAGTGGCGTGTGCAGAGAGAGGAAGGACACCAGTTTGGTGTCCTAGTCGAGTGACTAGGGTGGCACAGCTCGACTGAGTAGTAGGGCCAGAATTCGGATGTGTCCCTTACGTTCTGTTCCGGCCTTGTGTATCTCCTCCAGCGAACCTGCCATCCGTGAGTTCTCACGGTGCCTTTTCTGCCAGCTTCTTCACTGTTTCTCCTTAGTTTTGCTTCCCTTTAGTTTATTTGACAAAGTGTCTGTCGCTAAAGCATTCCTAAACGAATCATGTCTGATCTGCTTCGGTTAAATTAAAAATACAGTAGACATACAAGAAAATTTATCCTGTCCTCATAATCTTGGTGGGTTTGATATTTCTCTTGTTGGTTTTTCTTGTGTTATACAAATAAGTTCAGATACCATGAAAGTGTGTAAATTATGAAGTGAAAGTCGTCCCCCCTTGGGGGACATATGATACCTGGAACTTTTAGAAAAAAGTATACATGCCTGCAGAGAGACAAAAGGTAAAATGTCAACAACAAATGAATCTGGGCGAAGGGCATATGGGAGTTCTTTGTACTATTTTAACAACTTTTTTTACATTGATTTTTTTTTTAATTGTCTCTCATAATCCCATCCACAGAGAGAACTAATCTGTGGACCCTGAGAGCTTGCTGTGTGCTAGGTGCCTTACGTTCACTTTTCATTTATCTGCTGAGGGGGAGACAAAGGTGAAGTCGAGTGACTAGGGTGGCACAGCTCGGTTGAGCAGTAGGGCCAGAATTCAGATGTACGTCTCTGACGTTCTGTTCCGGCCTTGTGTATCTCCATCAGTCAGCCTTTTCCCAGGAGAGGAGCCGGTTGTCTCCTTCACCCGCCTCTGTCATCGTGCAGGTGACACTTTACAAGCTTGCGCTCAGCGGGGCTGGATGGGAGACAGTCCAGAAGTGTCTGGAACAGAGGGGCTGCTGTCCTGAGTTTTGAAGGGGAGTGAGCAGGGTATGGAGGGAATCGGTGCCCCCAACCAGCCAGCATGAGGGCTCCCACCTCTTCCTTTTCTGGGGCACCTGAAGCTCTCAGGAGGCAGCCCTGACCCGCCTTCTTCCCTTCCTGTTCCAGGAACTGAAGCTGCCCGCCTTCCGAGCCCACTCCCCGCTCCTGAAGAGCCGCCGGTTCTTTGTGGACACCTTGACCCTGCTGAGCAGCCACTGCCAGCTGTGCCCTGCGGCCCGGCACCTGGCCGTCTATCTGTTGGACCACTTCTTGGATCGCTATAACATCATCACCTCCAAGCAGCTGTACGCCGTGGCGGTCTCCTGCCTCCTGCTCGCAAGTACGTGCCAATGGCTCCCTCCCCTGAGCTGCCGCCTCCTCCTCGGTGAGCCAAGGTGCTCCCCAATCATTGCATGTTTCCGTTGTCTTCTGTGGTTATCCCTGAGTGCACACTATTATTATTAATAATAATAGTCAACATTTTCTTTAGCATCTCCAATGTACCAGGCTAACTGGTACATTTAGCATCTTCATCTTAGTGAATCCACACAGTGACCCTAGGAGACAGATACTTTTAGTACCCCATTTTACCGAGGCACAGAGAGGTTAAGAAACTTGCCCTGAGCCACCCAGCTAGTATATAGCAGGCAAGATTTGAGCCCAGAGCTGCACAGTGTCAGAACCTGTGCTCTCACCTGCTGCCTGGTACGGAGCCTCTGAATGTGCTGGGAGGGGAACCCTAGCAACCACTGCTCTTAGAGGTATTTAGAAATGTGACTGCCTGACCAGGGCCCCAGCAGGGCATATTACGTAGTCAGCAGGCCTGGGTCCAGCCCTTCTGGGGTTGTGTCTTCTAAGGAGGCCTCACTAAAAACACAGCATATAGCTTTGACCATCTCTTTGCCTTGGTAGGGATTACTACATGAACGTGCTGCTGCTCGGGTCCTCTCCTTAAAACACAGTTCTGCCATGCCACCATGCCACTTAAAATCACCCTCTAGTTTACCAACATTCCTAGGATAAAGGCCAGCAGTCAAGGTCCTGCCTCTCTCACCTTGGGCCCTTCTCCCCTTCACTCCCTGGGTTCCAGTGAAGCCCAGTCTAGTCACAGAACTTAGTACATGCTATTCCCTCCCTCTGGGGAGCTTCCCGTTCCCTTCCCCTGCATGGCTGGTCCTGGTTCAGTGTTACTCAGGCTGGCACCCCAAAAAAGCCTTCCCCCACTGCCCTCAGCAGGTAAGGTCACCCTGACATCCAGTCCCGTGGCGTCATGTACTTTCTGTTAACACCGACCTCCCCCACTGAACGGTGAATTTCAGTGCGGGAAGGAGCCTGGCACGTCGTAAGACCTCAAAACAGTATTTATGGGATAAATGAGATGAATGGAGTGAGGGGTTCCTTTAGAGCTGGGCTCCAACACGCGTCCAAGTAGCCCTTAATGCAGAGGAGCAGAATGCCCCAAAGGGGACTGTGGCCCTCATGACACTTCCTTGACATCTAGTATCTTCTCCTCAAAATTCGATCACATTTTACTGTCTCCTCCACAATACATTATTGTCCTATTTTATTATATGTCCACACACTAGCCCCCATCCTGATGCTGCAAGAAGATGGCATTTATTTTCTCCTGTGGCTTTGTCTGCTCCTGGCCCACTGCCACGCACACAGACACACACACGGGCACGATCACCTAGTTCAGAAGCTTTAGACTTTTCAAAATTCAGTCTTGCTTTCCACCCTGGCACCTTCCACCTGCTGTTATTTATAATCCCTTTGGCCGCGTTGGGTTTATAGCCTCCCAGTTCGTGATTTTCTCTACCTATGGCCGGCTGGATTTCCCGTGTTACACAGAGGAGTCAGTCTTGCCGAGAGTCCAGCCTGCGTGCCACTTCAAAGTCCCAAAGCAACATTCAGTTCCCTTTGGTCTTGGGAAGAGATATGGGGCTTGCAAGACATCCCCGTCAGCCGAGGGCAGAGCGAGCGTCGCATTTCAGGCGGCCCAGGGAAAGCCTGTGCGGTGGCCTTTGGCCTGCTGCTGTCTGTGATCTGTGGGCTGCATCGAGGCCCGCTGGGGCCAGGGGACTTAGATTTCCATAGGGCCACAGAGGCTCTCCCCCAGCGTCTGTCTGGGGAGCTGGGACGTGAGGCGCACACTGGAGACTCCTTTGTGTTGCTACCGCCGTTGCTCAGGGAGGGGGCCCGCAGACAGAGAGGCAGAGACCCCCTCCCTCATGTCTGAGGGCCGCGGCAGCCTCTGGCGGGACTGGAGTTTTCAGGACACCTGCCATATGCTCAGAGGCCCAAGGAAAGAAAAGTTTCCATGACAGCCTGAAATCCTATTCATCCCTCCCTCCCCTCTCCCTAAGCTGAGTGTCAGCCACAAGGGGGGTCACCTTGCCTCAGGGAGTTTGAAGTTCTGCTAATTCCATACCAAATAATTTGCAGATAAGAGGAGCCACAGTTCTTCTTTCTTCCACCTGTCAGTTCTTAGGTTCTGAGAGCTGCTTTCAGATAAGTGCCTTTGTACAGGTGGAACCTTTTTACCCATGTACGGCCCCTCTGCCCACTAAAACAGCAGTCAGCCCGGTACCCATGCCTGCAGGCCTAGAGGAGGAGGTAGAAAAAGCAAGAGCTTGTAGATCGTCCCATGGTGGACCAGTGGCAGAGCCTCCCCGTTGTCTCTCTAGGACCAAGTTAATTGTTTGCGTTTCCTACTTAACACAAGACAGACTCTACATATAGTGTAGCTATAAATATACTATAGAGCAGAGCCACTCTCCCTCAATCTTCCATCTTCTATGGTACCCCTCCCCCAACTGCCTTTTTGTCGTTGCTGTGTAATTAAAACGGCAATTGGAAACCATGGAAACTCTACGCGACTTACAGGTGAGTTGGCTGGGACAGGTGAGTTGGCTTGGACGAGACAACATCATCATCCTGGTGACAGCAGCTTCATTACTGACTGGCCCCTTTCTGTACACCCAGCCCTGTGCCAGCCACTGTACACATGTCACACGGAATCCACACAACCAGCCTACGTGGTTTTGCTCTCATCCGCTCATTCTGTAGGTTCAGAGAGGCTGAAGAACTTGCCCAAGGTCACACAGCTCGGAATTTTATTTTATTTTTTTTGATGGAGGTAAAATTCATAGCATAACATAGAGTTGACCATTTTAACCATTTTAAAGAGTACAATCCTGTGGTATTTACTACATTCACGCTGTTTTGCAGCCGTCATCACTGTCTAGTTACAGAACACATTCATCACCCCAAAAGGAACCCTGGTACTCATTCAGCAGTCACTTTCCATTTCTTCCCACCCTCAGCCCCTGGCAACCACTAATCTGTTTTCTGTCCATATAGATTTGCCTGTTGTGGATATTTCATATAACCAGGTGTTGAGTTCTTAACCCCAGGACGTGAAGCAGTGAGCGAGAGGAAGGAGGGTGGGAGAGAAAGCCAGAAAAACAAAAGGTGGGCCCAGTGGCCTTAAATGTAAGACATTATTAAGATATAAGAAGTATGAGATACGTTTGCACTGCAAAAATCCAAAAGATACAGAAGTACCTACTATAAAAAAATAGTTTCTCCCCAAACCCATCATCCCATTCCCACAGTCTGGTGTGAATCCTTCTGGACTTAGATGTACTTACGTGTTTTCATAATTGGGAAAATAAAGCTATTTTCATTTATGGGGAGTGGGGAATGAATCATAGATTATACCCATAGAATCTTCCCAGTAAACAAAATTGCCAGAATCTCTCCCTTCTTCCCTCTTTCATTCTTTTTCTCTCCATCCGATGCCCATCCTTCTCTCCAGAGATAACTTCTGGAAGGAGATTCCTGTGTCTTCTTCCAACATTGATCTAGTATATTTTTCTAGAAATGTTCTGAGCATAGACAAACATATCGTCGAGCCTCATGATTCAGAGATTCCATACTTGCGAATTCACCTACTCACTAAAATTTATTTTTAGCCCCAAAATCAGTACTCACAGAACTTCTGCAGTCATTCACGGACATATGCAGAACAGCAAAAAATGCGAGTCATCCTGTGTGCATGTTCCTAGCTAATATGGAACAAGGCAGCGCTCTGCCTTCTTATGTTGGCTCTCATACTTAACACAAGTGTCCTTTTTTTCAGTCTGCGTCGTGCTGTGTTTTTTTCATTTTCGGCTTCTTGGTGATTTTGCTGTTTAAAATGGTCCCCAGCCTTAATGCTGGGTAGCTGTCTGGTGTTTGTAAGTGTGAGAAGGCTTGTGCACCTTATGGAGAAAATATGTGTGTGAGATAAGCTTTGTTTAGGCAGGAGTTAGAGTGCTGTTGGCTGTGCGGTCTGCGATAATGAATCAGCAAAATATTACACAGAAATATACAAAACAAGGTTATGTATTGATTGATCGTGATCAGAGGCACACAGGAACCTAACGCTGCCTCTTTGGGTCGGCATTCACTGGCCAGTTTTCACAGCGACTTTACTATAATTACCGTGAACAACTAAAATTGACCATATATTTACGCAAGTGGGTTAAATGCCAAAGATGCTTTCTTCGTTGTACATTAGGGAGTATCTTTCCTGTCAGCCTGTGTGGATTTACCTTACTCTTTTTATTGACTGCAGAGTCTTCCATATTATAAACATTGCCGTCTATTTAATGATTCCTAACACTGGACAGTTATTGACATGTTTTTTTTTCACTGCTATACACGATATGGCAACCGCCCTTTCCCCTGTGTCTTTGTATACTGAAGTGAGTATGTCTGTGAGATAAATTCGCAGAGGTGGAATTGTTTCGATCGAAGGGTCTGTGCATTTAAGGTTTTGAACAAGTAGCGCTGAATTGCTTTGCAGTGGTTTTAACAAAACTGACAGCTAATGAGATCCCCTTTTCCTTAAATTGAACTTAATTTGCAGGAGCCTTTAAAGCCACACCTTCCACCTAAACAACAAACTATCAGAAGTGGGACAATGTCCAGCCTCCATGTGGCCCCTCACCAGTGTCCACCTGTGACTTTTTTTCCTGTGCTCCCAGTAGGGAGTGCATTTCTGCCTTGTCCTGTCCAGGATGTCCAGGGGAGAAACGAGTTCCCAGACCAGTTGCTTTGAAGGCTCCTTAAGCTGGAAGTCATTAGGTAGTGTCTTAGCGCAGGTACTGGTAAAATCCATTGCTTGCCCCACACTTGTGCTGCTCCTGGGAGGTTGTAGGAGAGGCCTTGTCTTTCTCTCAGGAAACCACCTTCACTCCCCCTCACTCACTCCTGCATCCCTCCTTTTTCCCCTCCCCACTGCTTTATTTGGCAACTGTTGCTTCTCAGAAGCAGCTTCTTTGACAGCAGGGTTGGGGTCACCCTTTCAGAGATTTTGGAAACTTGAAAGCAGTCTTCGTCCCTCCTGCTTGGGGAGGTTAAAGCCACAAGCTCTCCAGGCTGGGGCTGCTCGAGGTACCTCCGGGCACTAACTGTGAGCAGTGCATGCAAATGGGTCCGTTTTTCTAGGCGGCCTTTTTCAGGTATATATTTCTCACAAAGCATGAGACTTACTGACAGGATTAAACCCAGATCTGCAAAGAAATGTGGTTTCCCTGTGCGCAGGAGGAAATTTAACAGCTCCTCGGGCCTCAGGCAGGAGTGCCCAGCAGGGATTGGATATTTCTTCCTGGCCATGGTTTCGTGCTTCAGAAATCAGAGTAGGTCTTACATTAGGTCTGTGCCTTTAATGTGACAGTTATTGACTGTTTCCTCTGAAAAGCTGCTGCAGCATTCATGGTGCACCTTCTAATCAGTGGCATCTCGGGGATGGCTACACAGCACAGGGCATGCTGGGAAAGGTGGTATGTGTCACCTGAGGGCGACGCTACACAAATCCGGGCTCGGGGCTCCAGTGTTACAGCGTAGTGAATGAGACGTGGTAATTTTCCATTTCCTGTTCCCATCTCTGCAGACTGGCAGCCTTAGAGCTATTTCAGGGGGAGGATTTTTTTTGTGAAGTGCCTGTCAGACAGCTGGCCGGGCTGGAAACTCAGAAATTGTGGAGTTTGCCTTAGCAGGTCTTGTGCCCAGACCTGTTTGTCCAGGGCCTGGGGTTCTGAGCTCCGAGGGTCTGTGTGTTTGGTGGGGGGATCTTAACCTGCATGAGTTAGTGGAACATGGAGATTCAGCAGCCCTTGATCCTACACAGGTAAATCACTCAGAAAACATTTATTCCACCTCTGCTATATGCCAGACTCTGTGTTCAGCCCCGGGGGAATGGTGATCAGAAGGCATGTCTATAGTCCTTGTCATTGAAGATGATTCATTTCACATATATGTACCTACTATGCGCTGAGCCTGGGAGACAGTGGAACACAAAATAGATCAAGTCCCCGTCTCAAGCAGCTTTCAAGGCAGACATTACCAACAGGTCTTTGGGCACATGCCAAGAACAAGCCAGCTGCCCTTCTAAGAAAAAACCAAGTGTCCTTCCCGTTAGGCGAACAGCTTGGCTCGCACAGTGGGAAGATGTCCGGGACGCTGGCATCGGGAGCCCTGTCTGCTCTTTGTGCTGTCTGCAGTGGGGCTGCTGGGAGCTAGGCGTTCGTCTTTATTTTCTTTTTATTCACTTTCATGGGAACCCTCTCTGTACTGAATACTTATGTCTTGTAGCACCTTCCTCCCTGTTTAGGGCCAGGATCACATTATACCTGTTCCTTTGCTATTGCCTGAGTCCTTTTTCATTAAGTCCCTTATTCCCTGGGAGAACCACCTGGAAGGTTTTGCAGATTATAGCTCTTCCTTATGTCGTCTAGAGGATTCTACGGGATAGAGAGAGTTCTCTCCCCAGGCCACAGCAGCCTGCCCTCCCCTGGGCACCCACTGCAGCATTGGTGTGATAATACCAGCAGATTTTATCACAACTGCATTTCAAACCACTTTCAGACCCGAAGGAAATTCCAGCCTGTTAACATCCCTGGGTGGTGAGATCAGAGATTTTTTTTTATGTTAGCTGAGTTTGCCTGAATGTTTAAGGAGCATGCGTTGCTTCTCCCAACCTCCTAAGTCTTCCTTTTAATTATAAGCATTTCGATGTCTAGACAGGAAGTCTTTGTCACTGACATGTTGGGATTTATGGGGCTCTTCTAGGGAAGTATGACAACTCCTGACCTGTGGGCACTTGTAAAGCAGATTCATGCCTTGATAGTCTTGGACTAAGGCAGACCCATGTTCTAGAACCTTCTTTGGTAGTTATTCTGCCAGTTCTGGCTTCTGGGGTCCATCAGTAGCGTCTTGTCTTCTGAGAAGTTTAAACCATTTTTTTCAGTGCAGGCAAGTGATATTTATTCCTTGTAGAAAATTAGAATGTAGAAAAAATATATAAAGAATAAAATAAAAATTAGTTACAAACTCAGTACATTTTTTAAATATGCCTTATCAATATTTGGGGGCAGAGAGCTGATCCTGGCCTCATTGATCATGGAATGACTAATATTTATTGGGTGTTTTTATGCCTGGCCGTGTTCTGAGTTCTTTGTTTCAATTCACTCATTTAATTCTCAAAACTATCCTGTGAAGTAGACGGTAGTTTTTTCCCCAGTGGATAGAGAAGGAAACTGAGGCCCAGTAAGTTGGTAATCTGCTGAAGGGTACATGGCTGGGATGGGGACCCAGGTAGGTGTCTCCCTGAGTCGTTCTCAGCCAGTACATAATAGCAGCCTTTGTTCCTTCCATGATTACACCAGGAGAACTCGGGCCAGCAAATGGAGAGGCGGCCTGGGGACCCCCAGCTCTGCCTTCTGAGCCACATGTTAAGCTGGGTGGAAACGTCCGCCCTCAGAACCAGATCTCATGTCAGGAAGTGGCTCCCCTTCTGACCTTGAGAGAAGTGGCCAAGGTGGCCTGTCCTCTTTCTCCTTTGTTCCCAGCAGAGGTTGGAACAACAGGGGATCCAGGGGGTCCTGATGTCCACAGTTTCTCATGCTGCCCAGGAAGATTCACTCTCTGCTCTTCCCGCAACCACAGCCCCGTCAGGCCTGGTCCAGAGCGGCCCTGGTGAGTGGGGCATGAGCGTTCTGCACGGCAGTGACCTTCATCACGGGAGACAGCTCTGTTCCTCGCATGAAACCCTGGCTTGGCCCTGGCTCCAGATGCCAGTTGTGTACATGACAAGCGGCCTCTGCCCCACAGTCCCTGCTTTTAAACAATCAGTGAAATTATTTGGGTTCCTTGAAAATCAGAGCACAGAGGAGCCAGGGATTTGCCACAGCCACCGTGTGAAGTCATGGCACCAATTGCTCCATCCCGAGACAGGGAAATCCTTGCAGCCAGAAGGGAAGCCGGTGTGTGACCCAGCTGGCTGAATGCCACCTCTGACCTGGGAGGCATTTTTATAATTTCCTCCTGAAGAAACCTCATCTCTCTCTCGTTTCTGTTTCCAAAGTCGGCCTCAGGAATCAGTTCAGCCTGTCAGAAATGTGCATTCATTCATTCTTTCCTTCCTTCCTTCCTTCAGTATTTATCGAGGCCCACTCTGTCCCAGAGACCAGGGATGTGGCCGCGAACAGAACAGCCTTCAGGGAGAAAGGAGCGAGGCACCATAAGGGAGCTTTTTCTTTGTTTCCTGAGGAGGGAGGGTGCTGGGTCTGCCCGCAGGGCCCCTGAGGCCCAGGTATGGCTGGCATTGGAGGCTCCTTTCTGCAGCATCTTTCCTAAGGTCCAGATCCCTGGAGGCACCAGCGATCACAAACATGGCTGCAGCAGGTCTTTAAGGGCAGAGTGGTGGTGGAGATGGGGGAAGGCACTCTCTGCTCCCCACCCCGTGTCCTTCACAGTTTCCTCCTTCTCCTAAAGACCTGTCACTGAAGCACTGTCCTGTACCTGGAGGGTTTCCGTGCTCTGTCCCTGGCTTTATCTCTCCCTCACATCACATCTTACCCAGAAACTGAACTGCTACTGTACCTGTACCCATGCCTGCTCAGGTGGCCCTCAGTCAAGCAGGGGTTTATAAAGACGCGTGACTTCGAGTGTTTGTTAAGCACCAGGCACGCTTCTGAGCCTCCGAGCCGTCGTGTCCTTCTCACCACAACTGTGTCGACTTCTGTGATTCCCGTCGCACAGACTTGCCCCCGACCACGCCCACCGGCGAGCAGGTGAGCTTCCTAGCACCCAGCACGTTATCGGTTATCGTCAGAGTCCGCTCTGCCCCTACCTCCATGCCGCATCGCAAAGCAAAACAGCCTGCCCGAGGGTGCTGGTCTGGGGTTGGTTCCTGCCTCCTCCATCACGTTGCACAAAATCCATTTCCCTGGTTCCTCGGAAAGATTTGTTTGCCGGACGTGTGAGTGATGCCCCATTGGCCTCCCATAGCACCCTTCTGTTCTCCAGTAACTGCAGAAAGCCAGAGAGTTTGTTTGTTTGTTTGTTTTTAATGAAAAAGCTGGTTTGACCAGCGTTGGGGTGGCCCCTCATTATAGAAAGTATCCCGTTAGAGACTCACTCTTCAGTCCTGTCAGTGAGGAAACTACATCCTGCTGCTCGGGCAGCTCCTTAGTGGACAGGCTCTGGAATTAAATCGCTCAGTAGCATGAGCAGAAGATAAAGATGAGTCTTTGGGGAGAACGGGGGTGGTTAGACGGGGAGGGGCCGCAACTGGCATGACCCTGTCATCCATGAGACTTACTGCTCCCAGGTTACTACATTCATATGGAGACCTGGGGATTGCGAGGATCCTGTGACCATATCTGAGATTTTATACTTTTGATTTAGAAGGCTCTGGACTTTGGAGTCATTTATTTACTCATTTACCAAAACAACAACAACAAAAACTTCATTAAGTATTGACTTTGTGCCACATGCTGTGCTACATGGAGGGACTCTGCAGGGTTCTGCAGGATGGATGTGGTTCCGCCCTCATGGCGCACACAGCCAGACTTCTCATTTCGCTTTGTCCCTTACCAGCTAGCTGGGTGATCTGGGCAACTGGCTCAACCTTTCTGAGCTGCCGATTCCATGTAGAAAACACTGCCGGCCTCCCAGGGTTGTTACCGGAATGAGCAGAGCGCCTGTGGAGGGCATAGCAGGCAGTCTGCGGAGGCTTCCCCTCCCTGAGGCTGCCCGTGTTCCCTGGGGGCTGCCCGGCTGGGGTAGAGCCTGGCCTGCAGCTGCTGTGCCTTCTGGAGCTCACATCCTGGTATGTGGACTCTCTGCCTCTTGCCAACCAGAGTGTCACCACAGGAAGTCCCACCCCAGTGGGGAGGACCCATCTGAGAACAGCAAGGAGATACTCCTCTTTATCTCCTCCTCTGAGAACCCTGGAACCACCAGCAGGAGGGTGGAGTTCAAGGTTACAGTCCAGGGGAAGGAGGCTGGAGCCTCTGGAGCATCCACTCTCGGTATCCAGCACAGCCTGGCCGGTAGCTTTGCCTGTTCCTAAAGACACTGCACTTCTTGAAGAAAGAAGAGTAGCCAGCTCTTGCATTAAAACCTGGTTCTCTTTGGCTTCATCTCTGAGCCTAGGTTTAGCTCCTGAGTGGGCAGCAGGTAGTCTTGAATGAGTTCCGCAATGGGCACCTTGCCGGACATGAAGCACCGTTGGGCAATTAACAGGTTGGAGCAGCCAGTCTAGGGGAGAGTGGGCTGTGCTGGGCCTGGGCATCGGAAATGGGGCAACACTGACTTTTTATAGAATCCTATTCTGTGCTGTCTGTCTTTTTGGTTAAAGGATTTTCCTAAGGGCAGTGTAAGTGTTGAGGTTTGTTAGTGCTGAGTGATGCATTCATGGGAGTTCAATACAACATTTTCTCTAATTTTTTTGTATATTTAAAATTTTCCAAAATAAAGTATGTTTTTGTTTGTCTTTTTAAGTAATTAAAAGTGTTGCTCTTCGGAAGAGTCAGGAACCATGTTAGCTACAAAAGGCTCGATGGCTAGGACTACAGATAAAAGAGAAAAAGTCTCCAGGGCAGTCAGTTCATCGATAACAAGGTAGAATAGTGGTTACCACGTGCCTTGGGGAAGAGGTAGAAGGGAGTGATTGTTACATAGGCATACAGTTTCAGTTTTGCAAGATGAAAAGTGTTATAGAAATTAGTTGCACAACAGTGCAAATGTACTTAATGCCACTGAACTGTGCAGTTAAAAAGGTAAATTTTATGTTATATGCATTTTACCACAACAAAAAAATGCCATTAAAAAAAAAGGGGGAAAAAAATAGGTGGGACTTCCCACCTGTGGGAAAAAACTGAGGTGGGATTTCCCCAGGTGACACTCTAATTGGCAAGCAGCAGAGAGTCCACACTGGGCCGTGAGCTGCAGAGGGCAGGGCAGCTGCAGGCCAGTCTGCGTGTGCCTGTCCGAGGCCTACTGGATGGGCAGTGGCCTAGTGTGTGGTCAAGGGTTTAGGTCCACTAACTGTGCGACCTGCCTGGAATTGCCCAGGCTTTCTCTGCACCAGCGCCTGGGGATGGTGGAAGGGATCAGTCAGCTGGGTTTGCAGAGGGTCTGAAAAAGCATCATTTGCAGGCTTTAGTATCACCACCAGCCACCAAAACTAAGGGTTCTTGTGGGTTTGCCTAGCCTCCCAGACCCAGACTGAGTGCTTCGATAGGTTTAGCATTTTTTTTTTTT
>CM053515.1:11133394-11219626 GCA_028627145.1 Eidolon dupreanum
AAACTATAGCCTCCATCAGCCAGTGGTGCCCAACTGCACGTCACTCTCAGAGACTCATTCTCTGTTGCCTGACTTCAGATGAACTTCTTTCTGTCTCTGAGCCTTGGTTGCCATATCTGTGAAATACAGAGTTTAAACTAGGTGAGCTGTGAGGTCCTGCTAGTCTATGAGTCTGGAACTCTGACTTAAGAATGTCTCAATATTTTGAATTTGTTCTTGAATCAGTTTGTTTCCAAAGTAAAAACAACCCCCCCCCACACTTCTTTTCTTCTTCTTCTCTCTCTTCTTCTCCTCTCTCTATTTTCAGCCCAATTATGGTTAACTGTTATTTAGAGACTTATTATCCAAGTTCATTATAAGCAATTATTCAGTCTGGAGGGGAAACAGCAACACTGCTAGTTTAATTTAATGCTTACCTAGTTCACTTAATTAGCAATAAGTCTTGGCATAATGATGGAATTCATGGGGTCTTGGCTTGGTGAGTGAGTGGGTGGGTTTGGGGGAGGTTGAGTGCTGTTCTTAGAAAGACAAGTTTCAGAGCAGAATGTGGGAGCAGGCAAGAAGTGAACAGCCAATGGGCTCTGTTGTGCCCTCTGCCCCCAAGAGTGAAAGGTTATGGATTACACCGGCTGCGAAGACCTTAGTCAGGTAGTACTTGTTAAACACCTGCCGTGTGCCAGGCGTTCAGCGAACGTTATGGCCCATGACCTGCATATTCATGGTAATTTAGATAATTCAACGCTTATAGTTAGTACAGTAGTTCCTTATCCGCAGTTTTGATTACCCATGGTCAACTGTGGTCTGAAAATAGTAAATGGAAAATTCAAAAATAAACCATTGTATAAGTTTAAATCTCAGGCCGTTCTGAGTAGCCCGATGAAATCTCATGTGTCCCCTGGGCTCTCGCCCTGGACGTGAATCAGCCCTTTGCCAGCGTCACCATGCCCCATCCGCTCCCCGTTAGCATAGTCATTAGCATCTTTCTTAGTGATTAGGTTTTCTGTCACGATACCCTAGTACTTGTGTTCAAGTAACCTTTATTTTACTTAATAATGGCCCAAAGCACAAGAATAGTGGTGCTGGCAATTCAAGCCATAAGTGCTTGTTACATATTGTCATAGCCTAAAGCTACGTCATGACCTGTGTCATTCACCTCATTTTGTCTCGTCACATCGGCATTGTGTCATCTCCCGTCATCACAGCAAGGATGAGTACAGTCCACAGTGAGATTTTGAGAGAGAGACCATATTCACATAACTTTTATTACAGTATATTGGTATAATCGTTCTACTTTATTATTAGTTTTTATTAATTTCACTGTGCCTAATTTATAAATTAAACTTTATCATAGTTATGTATAGATAGGGTTCGGTACTATCCATGGTTTCAGGCATCCACTGGGGGTCTTGGATCGTATTCTCCATGAGTAAGGGGGAACTACTGTACATTCTTTTCTGTTCAGTAACTTTACAGTAATTTTAATTAGTCAAGGAGAAAGTTTCTCATTTGATGCTACTGTATCTTTAAATCTCTCTGACTCTTCACAAAGGGAGGTCTCAGCCCCTGTGCTTTGGGCAGGCAATAGAATCCAACTTGAAGTCAACATCTTTCAGTTTCAACTTTTTTAGCAGTTTTATTTATGGCAAGTGATATTGGCTTTTCATATTTAGAAGTGATGTAAAGTTTTCATTACAGTATAAATAAGTGATTGTCATACAGAAAAAAAAAATGACAGAAGGCAAGGTGGCACCCAGATGTGGCAACACTCCCAGGAAAGAAAAGAATAAAAAAAAGGCCCATTCCTTGCTCTGAGTTGGGGATTATTTTGTCTGGGGCCAGTAGGCCTTCCTTTCCTGTCCTCAAACCTTGGGCAGACATAGCAATCAGGCAGGGATGTCTGTGAAGTCCAGATGCTACCCCAGAATCCTTCCTGAGTCGGCTCCAGGCACCTACCAGGGATCAGAGTGAGCCTCTGACCACTTTTCCCAGCCCACTGCAGCCTCCTGAAGTTTCTCCCAAACTTTTAGTCCAAACCTTGACATCCTAGTCCCTTTCTGTCACTCTCATTGCCCCTTTGCCATCTCATAGACTATCATTTCTTCTCAGTCCCTCACTGGTCCTCCTGGCCCCCCTTTGTACCAGTAGGGAAACTGAGGCCCCAAAGAAAGACTCCACAGCAAGTTAACAGCAGAGCCAGGGCCACACCTTCCCGGCTAAGCCACGAGTGTGTCCATCTCGTGTCTGCTCGGCCTTGGAGCCCTTTGCCTTTTCTGGGAGTCCCATTCCTAGCCCCCACACACACCAGTTCTGCTATGCTTGTCCTGTGGCCCATCTCAGTCAATGTGACACCTCCGCCTAGTGACATTTGTCTCTTTAAAGGATTATGCCCACCCACAGAGTGATAGTGGCCAGGGGAGTGGGGGTGAGGGGTCCACAGAAGTGTGCCCACCGACCTTCTTGATCCCCGCCTCTGGCTTTTCCTGGGGGCTTCAGAGAATTCAGTCCACATTCAAGTCTCCCTCTGCTGTGACACAGAACCCACAGGGATCCCAGGGCCCAGGTTTGGCTTATGTAACTGTCCTCAGGGGTTTCCACCCTCACTCAGCCAGACACTGCCCCACGACACCAGATAACAAAGACAGAGGTTCTGGAGTGAGCAAAATGTCTGTTCACGGCCAGCTTTGCTGGCTCGTTAGCCTCTTTGGAGCCCTGCCTGCTTACTCAGGCCAGCCTCTTGCTCACATGCTCATAGGTCACGCCACCGATGGTGGAAATCTGAAAGAAGCAGCCAGAACAGAGGGAGGCAGTGCAGGGACCCCAAGGTGACCATGAGGCACAGCTGAAGGAAGACCAGCCTCCAGTTCTAGCCCTGAGTAGAAATGAGTCAGTTGCACCATTTCTGTGGGCCTCAGTTTCCCAGTTGTTCCATGAGTCACTGTGGCAGAAGTGCTACGCAGATCACAGGTGATGGGACCTGTCCATTTCTGTTCACCAGGCCAGGTTCCTTCATTGCATTATGCCACCGAATCCTCCAGACAACACTCTGAGGTTCTCCCCATCGTACAGATGAGAAAACTCAAGTTTGGAGAAGTCAAGGAACCCCCTCTAAAGTCAAGAGGCCTCACTCACCCCTGCACCATTTAGCATTTATGGGGCACCTGTGCTGGGTTATGGGCAGGCGTGGCCCTGCCCTCGGGAAGCATAAGGTTTTGTTGGAGAGGCAGGCACGGGGATGCTGTTCAGTGAAGGCCCCCTGTGTGCAGTGGTTTGGCTCAAGGCCATGGAGACATGCTGCCATGGGATGTGCCCAGGTCATCAGCTGAGCCTAATACCCTGAAGAGGAAAACCATAGGCTCTTTCTTTTAACTTCATGTTCATTTGTTTTCTCCTGGGCAAAATTTGGGAGCAGGGTTACACCTCAACCTGTTTACAGAGCCCTGAATGTGGGAAGGGTCAATCCACAGATGTGTATGTTGGCCCTACCAGCATTTTTAAAAATGTTTAATTAGTTGCCAACATTTAATAGCCTGGAGATTTCACATAGAAGTGCAAATTTCCAGCTTCTCTTAAAGAATCAGAGACTCCGGCAGGAAGGGCCTGAAGTCCCTTGTGGAAGTGGAGCGGAGTGACGGACTTCCCCTGCACTGACACTGGGAAGGGCGCCCTGGGCTTCCAGACTTGGGCCGCTGAGTGTGGGCACCAGAGTCAGACTGCCTCGCATCGTTGCATTATGCCACTGAATCCCAACTCTGTCATAAAAGCTAAGTGCCCCCCAGCACTTAGCCTCCCTGTGCCTCAGTCTCTTCACCTGTAAAATGCAGAGAAAAATCCCCACCTAACAGGGATATTGTGAAGATCAAATGAGACAGTGTGTACCCAGCACTCAGCACAGGGCCTGGCCTGGGGAAGTGCTTATAAAGCCAGCTGCCGGGAGGCCTGCCTCTCAGGGGCCATGCTGGAGGCAGAAAAGCACCCCAGTCCTCCCACGATTCAGCAGGAAGCTCACCTCTGCCAGTTCCCACGATCTCCCACGATCTCCCACAATCACCCACAATCTCCCACAATCTCCCACGATCTCCCACGATCTCCCACCATCTCCCACGATCTCCCATGATCTCCCACGATCTCCCACGATCTCCCAAGATCTCCCACAATCACCCACAATCTCTGAGGTCTGGCCAGAGCTGGGGAAATCAACCTCCACCTTCCCACCCTCCCTCTGCGCCGTAGCCTGGAGGAGAAGCATAACACTGAGGCTGAGTTGGCAGGGGCCCCCAAATGCAGGCCAGCCCCTCAGGGATGAAGGGCCTGCCCGCTGTCCCAGCAATCCCCCTCTAGGAATTAATTTGCTTCATAGCTATACTGTTATACAGACCCAAAGATATAGATCACCTGCACACGTCACTCAGCCTTGCTGTGCCTCAGTTTTCTCATCACTAAGTGGGGGTAGTAACTGTACCTACTTCATAGAGTTATTGTGAGGATTAAGTGATTTAATATGACATATGTAGATTGCTTAGAACAGTGCTAGGTACGTGGCAAGCTCTCCTTGTTAACTATGGGATTAGTTAAGATCATTATTAGGATGATGATATTATCTAAGTTTAGTTAAGATCATTATTAAGAGGAGGATGATATCATCCAAAGTGTTGATTGCAGCATCGGTTTTAATTGTAAACAACCTAAATATCTGACGTAGATTAATTCAGGTAAATAGCCCGACTATCTATCCATAAGGGAGTGTTAAATACATGATAGAATTTCCATTCTATAGGCTACTGTGCAGCCATGAAAAGGAGTAAGACAAGTCAATATATGCTGACACAGAAAGACATCATGAGAGATTGTTAAATTTTTTAAATAGCAGAATAGGAATATTATGACTACTGATTCTCCAGCTTGGCAGCCTGAGGAGCAGAGTTCTCGTGGTCATGGTAGCGGGAGACAGAGGGGGCCCAGAATGGGAGTAAGACCAGAGGGACCATTCTGGGTAGGATGGGGACAAACAGCTGCTTTTCATGTTTTTGCTACCTAAGATTGCAGTTTCAAATCCAGATGAGTCTGATTCCAGGGCCTGGGCTGTTCATCTCTAGGCTACACTGGGAGGGAGCATAAAGAAGTGGTTATGCTCTCTGGAACTAGGTGTGAATCCCCCCCACCCCCCACCCCATGTGATCAGCCAAGCTGCTTAATCCCATGGCTCAGCCCAACCCCTCATCTGTAAACTGGGGTAGTAACTATAGCGACCTCATAGAATTAACTGTGTTAACATGTGTGAAGTGTTCAGCAAGTGCCTGGCATATACTAAGTGCTCAGCAAATACTTTTTATTATCATTATAGTTTTATTATTGACGATAGCATTAAAGGTCAGGAATGGTTAAATTGCCAAGTAACTTAAGCTCTTAATTCTGGAAGCTAGACTAGAGAGACACCTCAGGTTGGGGAGTGGCCCCAGGGGACAGGTTTCAGACCCAGAAGTTAGCCAGAGACCTGAAGAAGGAGGGAAGGGTGGCCAGTGGCCTCTCACCTTGAACTTCTTGCCCCTCTATGGTCACCATGTCGCATTCTTTGCCACTGGTGAACTTGTTGATCATGGAGTGGCCCCCAGGGTAGTGCTGGAATGAGGTGAAGTTCTGCCCATCCTCCGTGACAATCTCGAACTTGCAACCCTTTTCAGTCATGTCACTAGGAAGCCCTGGGCCCAGGGACAAGCAGAAGGGCCACATAAGAGCTACTTACAACCTGTGGCTTTGGGAAAGAGCTTAGCTCTGCCGCAGCAGGCTAGCCTGATGGTTAAAAGCACAAACCCCAGTTCTACCATGAGCCATCCAGCTTGGGAAAGTACCTCTCTAAGCCTCAGTGTTTTCATCCACAAAATAGGGATAATAAGGCCCATTTCACAGGGCTTTTGCAAGGATTAAAGTTCCTGCCATATAATTGACACTCAATAAGTAATAGCTGCTCTTTTTGACAGTAACATAACATAAATATAACAGGAACTTCCCAAGCTCATGAAGTTCAAGCATGAATGGGACCTTCGAGACTGTCTTCAAAAGCTCACACTTCACAGATTAGGAAATGAAAACCCAGAGCAAGAAAGGGACCTCCTAGCATCTCAGTGGAGGTTACCAGCAGAAGCAAGTCTAGAACTGAGACTGGCTCATTTCTAATTCCACACTAGACTGTTGCAGGTGAGGCCAAGTGACTGACTTCAGGGCCACTCCCAGTAACTGACTCAGAAGGGCTCTTGCCTCCCCAAAGCCCCAGGGCACGTAGGTACTGTTCTGGGGGCCTCTCTGCCACCAGGATGTAGGGCACTGGTCCCTTGGGGCTGTCCTCTGACTCTTGACAATTGCACTGCCTCAGAATTAGAGAGTGCGCCAAAATTCCTGCAGGAGAGTCAAGCCCACCGTCTCACTGGTGCCTCACCACCAGTGTTGCAAAGCCTGCAGTAGATGAGCAGGATCTTTGAACTCTGCCCAAAGAGCCTAGCACAGTAAGAGGCCTTTGTTGGTTCAATGACTGAGCAAACTGAGTGTCTCATCAAACCTAGTCTCTATGCTAACCCCTTAGCCACCTCTTACCAAGCAGGACGTCAAACTTAGTCTCTATGCTAACCCCTTAGTCACCTCTTACCAAGCAGGATGTGGTGACAGCACTCATCTTCTCATCATAAGGGCCTAGGTTCTGATAACCTCTGCCATTGATTTACAGTGTGAGCTTGGATAAGTCACATTGAGACACTGCCATCAGGAACATTGAGTTGGCCCTTGCATATAGCAGGTGTTCAATAAATATTTGAATGAATAAACCAATCAAGTCTCTACTTCACTAATTTCTAGCTGCGTGACCTTGGACTAGTAGCTCAACTTCTCTGGGCTTCAAGTTTTCTATCAGTAAAGTGGAGATACTAATATTCCCTAAGTGTTTTAAAGTCCGAGACTTATGGTTCTTATTAGCCTGAGAACTTGGGACACAGTAGTTACTCAACAAAAGAGGGAGTGAATGAATGAATATATGGGGTCCTGTCCTGCTTTACTCCAAGAATTTGGGTTCCTGGCCCAGAGCTGGCTGTTGCAGACCAGTCCAGGGAAGGTGTACTCAGGACCCCACTCACCAAGGTGCTTCATGAATTCATCATAATTCTTCTCACTCTCAATCTCATACTTTCTGCTGAAGGCCATGCTGCTAGGAGACCTGGAGGACAGGGATAGGGAGATGAGGAAGAAGGTTCATGGAACTAAGTGATCTGGTGCCCCAGCTTATAAACCCTCCCAATGACTGAGGCTCAGCCCCTAAATCACCCCACTTCTCCCTCCTGCCCCTGAAGAGGAAGTGCTTGCTGTTTTATGACATGGGCAGGACCTGGAGGGGCAGAGCCCTAAGGTTATTCACCTGGGGACATGCTGGCTGCAATCCCATTGCCATTCCCAGCAAGGTCAGAGCCAGCAGTACCTCAGGGTGTAGGGTATCATCTGCTCTGCCCATCCCTCCCTCCATGCGTGTCCTACTCTCTAGCCATGCTCATCATCCCTTATTTACTCTTTCACCCCCTCATTCATTGACCAACGTGCATCGAGCACCCCCTGCATATGGGGCCAGCACTGAGGAAACACTGAACAACACATACACCCTTCCCAAGAGCTTCCAGTCCAGTCCAGAGACAAAATACACACCCCTGCAGAAAACACATGCAAGCAGGAATGTGATGCGTCCCAAGAGAAATGCAGACGTGTGGCCTGGGACAAGGGGAAGGAGCAATGGTGGCCAGCTGGCTGGTACATCCTTGTGTAGGAGATGGCATTCGATACAGGCAGGTCCCGAAGGAACAAGAGGATTTGGACGTTGAGACAAGCAGTAAGGTGGGAGCAGGCTGAGAACATAGACAACATACTAGGATAAGGGAACAGTGTGATAAAGGTGAGAATGGCCAGGGTGAAAGGAAACAAAGAGTTTGGCTGCAGCAAAGAGCACTTGGTAGATACAAGAAGGGTCCAGGTAATGCAGCAGAGTAAAGCAGCAGCCCACGGACTCAGCAAGCCAACTTGGAGGAGGAGGTGCCAGGTGCATGGAGACTCGCTATGTGCCAGGCATGGTCTAGGAGCTCGATGAATTTTACTTTGTTCAAGCCTCTCAGCTGGGAGGGCTGGGCGTTCAGACCCCTGACTTCCAGTTCCTGTTCTGTCTTCTGACGCCACGTCACACGTGGAGACTCCATCTCCTTGGTGATGATCCCCCGCCCTGCCTGTCTTGTGGGACTGTCCTCTGGATCCAGCAAACTGACAATGCAAAATATGAAACACTCTACAGAGGCTCTCATCGTTCTTACTATTAAGAAAACTTTTGCAAGTCTGTCTTCTTTCCCAGAGACGGCTCTCCATGAATCCCAATCTTTAGTGTCCAAAGCAGAACTCACCACAGTGGCTAACCCTAGTGGTTCAAAACTGATGAAACCAACTTTGTCACATTTTGCCAATCTTCAGTCTCCAATCTTAGCATTTTTTACACCAGATAAGGTTTATTTAAAAAAAAAAAAACCATAAATACACATATCAACCCACCCCAACACAAACATCATCATCATCATTGATTTTCTAATGCTAAATTATATTAAAATTTCATAATTCAGAGCCACTGACAGTCCTGGCAGAGATAGTTTGGTATCTATCCTAGACTTTACAAGGCACACATACCTTTCCAACATAAATGAGGTTATATTGTTCTATAATCTCTTTTTTATGTAATGATACAGTTACATGTCTATCATGACATAAAATATATCATGTCCTTAATAGCTCTAGAGTATTGTATGTTTCATAATTTATACAATTATTATTGGATCTTTAAGTTGTTTCCAATCTTTTTTCTATTACAAATAACGCTAAGATAAATATTCGTGTTCACACCTCTTGGTGTGCATGTCAGATTATTTACTAAGATTATTTGCTAAGGATGAATTCCTAGATATACGATTCCTGGAACAAAAGGTTTTTGCATATAAAATGTTTATATCTGTTACTCTACTGCCTTTATGAAAAGCTGTAGCAGTTTACACTCCCATCTAGAGAATATGAGAATTTTCCCTTCTTGATAATAATGATGAAATAATAGTGACAATAATAGCTAACATTTATTAAGTATTTATTATACATTTGGCATGATGCTGAGTGTTTTACATGGATTATCTCATTTAATATTCAAAACAACTCTATGAAGTAGGTACAATTATTGTCCCCATTTTGCCGAGGATGAAAAGGAAGTTCAGAGAAGTTAAGTAACTTGCCCAAAGTCACAGAGCCCCGGTGTATATAGTTCATATTTACTACCAAAACAACTTTCGACATCATTTAAGGACATTTCCAAAATCCTCCATAACCCCATTACCCTAACACTGTAACTTTTAATTTTTTTTCTATGCTCTTTTTCTCTTTTTCACTCTTCTCTCTGTCCTTCTCTCTCATCCTTGCTTTCTTTCTCACTGACACTAATATAGCAGATATATAATAGCCAGAATCACCATGTAAATGCAGTAATACATTCTACCTTTCTTTGCTCACCATTAGTTTGTAAACACAGTCCCCTGTTTCTAAAACGCTGCCATTTTTCTTGTTAGAAATAGCTGCATAACATTTGCTGTTGGACTCTTAGGGAGATCCCAGCTCACCCCATTAAGTGCCAGGCTACAGTGAGCTTCTTCATAGCAGAAGATTTTTTTAAAAGCATTTCCTTGAGCTAAAGCCCCAGGATGGGATTACAAAGTTATGGAATCTGGAACATTCTTAGAGCTCTTAACATGTTTTGCCAAGTTAGGGCTGAATTGGTTTACGCTCAGCTTGCCTGGGTGCTCAATTTTTTAAGACGCAGAGTTTAAAACATCTTTAGTACTTTTCTCCAAACTTTCTGGTCCCTCAAAATCACAAATTGTGCCATCTTGAGAACCTATTCTTTTTTTTTAACAACCTGTATGGAGGAAAGGGCTTTTAATTTTCTGATTATGAAAGTAATAAATGTTCATAGCAGATAATTTGGGGAGGGGAGAGGACAAAACACTAATAAACTGAAACTGAAAGCTACCTAAGGTGTTGTTTTTCACTTGTAAAATTAATACATACTCAATGTTTAAAAAGACAAAAGCTTGAAACTAGGTAATAGTGAAAGCCCCACTTTCCACTACCTCTCATTTTCCAAAGCCAGCTGCTGATAAATTCTGTATGTAACTTTCTAGATGTTTCCCACATGCATACAAACGTATTTGTGCTTATACTTTTTTTCTGTTCTTTTTAACAAAGATCCTGTTTGTTTTGCTTTTTCTTCCCAATTAGCATTATATCATAGACATTAATGGATCTTATTTCTTCGTGGAAACTGAAAACTATCCCATTCATTACTAAAAGGGACTTTCCAAATGGAGAAACCCACTAATAGAATATATTACATCAGCCTAGTCTTGGCACGGGAAAACAATAGAGCATTTGCCATTTTTCTGTGAATCTTGGAGGAAGACAATTTAACAGCAGTAATTGGAATGAATGTTAATTAGATATAAGGTGACAATTGGTAAGCAATAGGGGCTTTGTGCATGGGGTACATTCTCCTAAAATCCCCTGGGGTCTCCAGTCTTGGAGGAAGTGTGCACTTTGTTGAATCCCACCTTCATGCCTTGGCCTGCCTGAAATGACTGCTCACCTTTCCTCTCTCTTTCCAAATTCAAATTATTTTTCCAGCTCCTCCAAGGAGCCTTTTCTGATTACTGCAACCTATAAATTGTCCCCGATAGGAATCAGCCTACTATGTACATTCTGCTTGTAATGGCTCAGGGGAAACCTGGGCTTTAGAGTCATGTATGTTAGTCCTCACATATTAGCCCTGAGACTTCAGGCAAGCAACCTAGATTCATTCAACAAACGTTACTGGAGCACCTACTATGCACTAGATCTGGAACTGTCAAGTAACTGTCCTCAGGTCTTGTGGAAGAGCCAGTTTAGTAAACAGGCAATGATGACATGGTGTGACATTGGGATATTGTGGGAAAAGGGACGTCATGCTGACCACCTCCTAAGGATCAGGAAAAGCTGATCTGAGAGGAATTGACAAATAAGCCAAAGCCTTAATTTAATTGTTAAGTGGGGATAAAAATACCTGTCTTCCAGAGTTTTAATGAGATTAAATGAAAGTGTATAAATAAGGTGCTTAGCACAGGATCTACTATTTCATAGGTGCTCAATGAGTGATACTTATTCCCACTCACTGGCAATTTGTCCAACCTTTCTGCCTATCATTTTGAATTACTACTTATTATAGCACTAATTTAACTCTTCACAAAGTGTGTCTTTTATCTCCCAATGAGATTGTAATCCCTTCAAGGAGAGAGGCTGCATTTCATACTTCCATATGCATACGTACCCAGGCACTGGGACACTGCTGATTCCGTTTTATTTGTTCTAATCAGTCTGGAGTAGGCTGTGAGACTGTTCTTCTTCAAAGTGTGGTCTTCATCATACACTGCTGAGGGTGCAGAAGGGGAGGGCTTGTAAAAAAATGGAAATCCCTGGGCTCTGACCCCCAAAAGTTCTGATTTGGTAGGTCTGAATAGGACCTTAGAATCTGTATTTGACAAGTTCCCCAGGGGTTGTGATATACAGTTATGTCGAGAAGCTCCAGGCCAGGAGACGTGAGCAAGAGCCGGCAGGATGGACCAGGTGGCCTCTCCAGGCCCCCATTCAATTCCCTTAAACATCGACTTTGTTTTGCACAGCCAGAATTGTTTTCTCCTTAGTAGCTTCTCATCCAGGGTCAGTGTCAATGGCAAATGGGAGTGGTGGAAGTGTGGAAAGGACAACAATGGCACCAGAACACCTGAGTCTACACGCGTAGACTTCACTGGAGTCTCTGTGTGCATCTGACCCCTACCTTCCTTTTACCCATGCCATGCCTCTCTCTCTCTTCAGCTGGGGTTCAGCTATTTGTTCAGGTATTCAGGGAAAGCCTTTCAAGAGGGGCAAATGAGCTCAAAGTGCCTTGTATCACAGTTAGGTTTTATGGGGCAATTGACCCAATAGAGCAACCCTCCTGGAGATAAAGAAGGGCCCCAAGGTTAATCCCCCTGGGCCACCCTAACTTCCCACCTCAACTCTGGCTCCTGTGTCCAATCAGTTGCTGTGATTCTGACAGTAACTAGTGAAGGGGGTGGGACATGCAGCTGCTTGAGTCCAGGATCGGAGGAGAAGCCTTGGGCATCCTCCTGCCCTCCTAGCCTGGGCAGTTTCCTGGGCCTTGCATGAAGTAAGTGATCGGTCAGTGTTATTGATCCCTTGATCAAGCCCACCTCTTCTTTCCTCAACCAAGAATCTGAAATTCTAACTGAGGCTGATCCTAGAATGTCAAGGCTAATGGGGACCTCTGAGGGCAATTTACCGCATGACCATTCTCATTCTGTTAGAGGCTAAGAAATTCAGCATTCTCTTAGAAAGTCCAGTCAGCACTTTGTTTATCCACAGTTAGAAATTAGAGTTAGAAATTAGATGAGATAAGGACTCTGAGGCCAGGCTGTTTGGATTTGAATTACAGCTGTGACACTTGCTGGCTGTATGACCTTAGGCACGGTATTTATCTTCCTGTGTTTATTTCCTCAGCTGAAAAATGGGGATAATAATTGTGCCTACCTCAAAGGTCATTATGAGTATTAAATGAGTTAACTGTTGTAAAGCATTTCTTTTCAGAGCCTGGCACATAGTATATAAGAAGAATGCGTTAAGTAAATGTTGTTGGGGCAGGCCAGCTGGGCAGCTTCAGCACCGCTGTGTCTGGTCACCAGCTTTGCTGTGACATTGTCTGCATCATCGCTAAGTGTCAGATGCCCCAGAGTTCAGTCCTCATTCTTGTCTTTTCTGAGTGCTCACTCCCCTAGTGATCTCATCCCGTCCATGGCTTTAAATATCGTCTATAAGCTGATTACTATCAGTTTTTTTCCTCCATGTCAGACCTCCCCTCTGAACTTATATCCAACTGCTTACCTAACAGTTCCACTTCATGTCTTATGCCAGCTCAAGCTTAACATGTCCAAAACGCCTGTTCTCCCACCCTCCCCAAAGCCTGCTTCTCCATCTCGGTTGATAGGGAATGCTAGGAGCCTACATCTCTTACATATCTGCAATGTGCTAAATGCTGTATGTAAATTAACACCCGATTCTCCCAGCCAGTCCATTAGGCAGGTCCTGATATTATCCCCACAGTGTAAATGAAAAAAAAAAAAAGAAGAAGAAGCAGGCTCAGAAAGGTCAGTTAGTTGGTAAGGGGAGGAGGTAGTTTAGCTTCAGACCCTGCCCTTGTGGTCTCTAACTAAATGCAGCAGTTGGGTTTAGATGCAGCCTCAGAACCAACCAGGATCTTGGAGACCGTTACTGCTCCCAAGGTACTTAGCAAGTGCCAGACGCTGTGCAAAGTGCTCAACACATGGCATCTCATTTAATCCATGCAAGAAACTTCTAATAGAGCTATTATTATCTCTATTTACAGAAAAGAAAGGTTAGGTGACTTGTCCAAGGTCACACAGCTTGTCATTGATAAAGCTTGGATCTGCATTCACTTCTCCCTGACTCAAGGTGGTGCTTGCCACCACCATGGATACTGCTGGCTCGCTGATGAAAAGCAGAATGCCAGTTTCTCGCTCTGCTGCCAGAGTTATCACCCATCATTCATTAATTCATTCTTTCCATATACGTTTGCTGAGCACCGGGCTATGTGTTAGGAGATGGAGATTCACAGTAGAAAACAGTCTCCACCCCACTAAGTGAAGCTCCTAGCCTCACAGCTCATCCCCTGTTCCCCAGTTCACCCCTCACTCTTAGCCTCACTTCCTTTCCTTCGCAGCTCACTTGCATCACTTCCTCTGCCGGGACCCTCCATGTTCTTTAGCCACCTTGCTTCTCTGGTCCCATCTTTGGACAAAAAAATTCTTGTCTTTTCACCTCCCATCTGCAGGACTGCTGACCACAAGCAGAGGCCAAGGCACAATAGGCGGTGATGCCTCTGCAAATGCATGGTCCTCCTTCAGCCAGGTTTGAACCGGCTGCGTTGTCCTCCCCTCACCATTGGGTGGTTCCTAGCCCCATTCCCTGTACCAACTAGTTTACCAAGTCTCTTACATCACTCCCACCACCTGAGTGCCTACCCCAGCCCCATTCATCACTTTAATGGCCATGTAGTAATTCACCACATAAGTATATCACAACTATTTAACCAGTTACCTATTGTGGAATAGTTAGGTAGGAAAAGGTGCACACGTGAATAGGAAACAACACAACGTGGAGAAAACAAAAAGCGAAAGCATTATTCAAGACCATTTATTAACATGAATAGTATTATTTGAGATGAGTGGTACGGGGCTGAAGTTCCTCAGGATATTCATGGTTCATAAACCAGTGGAGAATGGTGACCTCAGAGACAGTGCCCAGAGATGAGATAGGATGTCTTTAGTTACTGGCCTGCAGGGCACCCTCCCTGCTGGGGACAGTCTTTGCCCAACAAGGAAAACCCTTGTTTTCTGCTTCTGCTCTGTCTCTGCCTGTTTCACTCCCAAATTTTGAGCTGATGAAATGTCTGACTGTCGTAAACAAAGCCCTTTGGGTTGCAAGTAAAGAAACCCACTTGAGCTAGCTTGGGCAGGCCAAAAGGGGGAACTTATTAGGTTACACAATGCATTATTGCTAGTATTTGATCTTTTTGACCTATGAAAATAATTTTATATGATTCAATCTAATATTTGTCAAACAAGCTCATAAAAAGTCTGGAGGCTTTAGCTAGAAGTTAATGACAAAGATTTTTTTCCAAGGGTCTTAGAGTTTGCAAACTTTGAACACAGGCAAAAAGCCAGAAGTGTTCCAAAGAAGAAAGAAAAATTAAGCATTTTTATAGTGCATTATTGAGAATAATCAGTCCTGCCTTCTTAGCCCTAGTATTGGTCCAGAATGGTTATCAGTCTGATGCCAGGTGGTCTAGAGGAGGGCGCCAGGGGGTCTGGTCACATTCGGTGGTCTGGATAATACATGTCAGGCGGCCTGGATACGGGAGTTGTTCAGGGATAATCAGGTTTATCTGGAGGTCTGGTGCGTGTCTGGATGTATATCCAGGCATGGACACACTGGAAAGTTCAAAAAGTTTCTATTCCCAGGCTAGTTAGAACAAGACTAGTCTTTCCTCATACCTCAACCTTCATAATGTTAATAATTTAAGCAGCCAGGTTAAAGCAACTTCATTTTACATATTTCCTATTTTCACTCTTTACTCCTATTTTAAGGGTGCAGGGGCAACTCAGGGAACCCAAAGGGTAGAAACAGAGGGCTTCATAAGGAACTAGAGGAACCAGTTTCTCTTCCTCTTTCTTTCTCCCCATGTGCAGCTTCTCTGTTTGTCTACTTGATTCTCCACAGACGCCCTTCCTCTGCTGTCCATGTGTACCTAAACAACAGGACTTTCAGAGCGACCTGCAGAAGCTAAGTCAGGTGAGGGACAACCTGTTTGGTCTGTCATGAGTCAGGTATCCACCCCTGCCTGGTCCCATGGGCTGTGACCCGGGAGGCAGAGCTCTTCATTGCAGGCAATGGAAACTGATTTGAGCAGAAAAGAAATTTTAGTGTAAAGATACCAGTTCGGTCACAGAATTTTCAGTCTTGGAAAACAAGCAGGGATGAGAGTGAACAAGCAGATAGAACCACAGCCACAATCACATCCCAGAAATGGTTTTGTGATGATCCCATTGCCAGTACCACCAAGAGCTGGACTGAGCGGTTTGCACCCCTTGTCGACATTGGCACTGCACACTGGCACTGCAGCCACCGTTCCCCTGGCACTGGACATGGCCCCCGAACCTCCAGAATGGATTCACTGGTCCCTGCAACTTTGCATCACAAGGTGCAGAAGAAATGTCCTAGTGGGAATGTCTGATTGGTTGAGCCCAACTCATCGTAGGCACCTCATCACTACAGGGTGATGGGAACATGAGTATCTGGTCTTTTCAGCTTTGTACTGACAGGTGAACTCCACTTTCCACCATGCAGTAGGGAATTCGCTAAATAGACAGGGGGCCAGATGCTCTGCCGCACCAATGGGATCATGAGGTCCCATCTCAGCCCTCAGGGCCCGCTGCTCTGGGTGGAGAGAGACAGTTTTTGAAGAGAGTCTGTGAGAGGGAGAGATGCTCAAAAGGTATCCACGACAGTGACCTCTCCCCGAGTTCACATGCTGTGCCCTCCATGAAGCCTTTTCTCCTGATCTAGCCCACCGAGGTCTGACTCTCTTCTACTTAGAACCTGCATAGGGGGCACAGGATTAAATTGTTACCATTGCTTTTCTGAGATGTAACTAGCTGGAAGGTAGAAAGTCTGCCTTATGCTTCTGCGTGACCTGCACAGCAGCTGACCCAGGGTGAGCCTGTAGTAGGTACTTTACAGGTACTTGTCAATTGGTTCAGGAATTAGTCAAGACACTGATTCTTAGTGATAAGCTAGAAAAAGAAAAAAAAAAGGGTAGAGGCTAGCTCATACTAGAATAAAAAAGCGAAACCATCAGACTTTAAGACAGCACACAGACCCAAAGAGCAGAAGGAGGGACTCTTCTTTGTCCATAGGATACTGTCATTCCATGAATCACCTTCAACTATCCTCCATCCTAATAGCACTCTACTCAAGACTCAAATTCCCAGCTTGGCCAATTACTGGCTGTATCACTTGGACAGGTCATAACTCCTGTGCTTGGGATTCCTTGTTGGCAGAATGGGACTAATAATTAAACCTGCCTCCTAGGGACATGGGAAGATGAGATAACTCAATACATGAAGGTACTTAGAAAGGGGCCTGGCACCTAGCACATACTTAATAAATGTTAGCTAATTAAAAAGTACCAGGAGAGAAAATCCAATTGGCCTATAGCTAGGGACCTGTATCCACTCCCGGGCGTGGGCAAAGGGTCTTCATTGACAGTTCCGCAAAGACCCTTGTGCAGCAAGAGGAGGAGTAGTTCTTCAAGAAACATGGAAGGAACATGGGAGTGTTCTTACAGGGGAAGGGAAAATGCACGCCAGGCAGACAAGAACTGTAAGCCCTCTTTATGATTCCTCAGCTCCCCAGGACTGGACAGGAAGATTGCCTACCCCATGTCTACCAGGATAACCTGGCTGGGGTCACAACCAGGAAGGAGGAAGAGGAGTTTGCTCCAACAACATCCAAGCAACCTCACCTCCAAACTTACAACCAAAGCAGCCCCTGACCCTTGAAAATCATTGCTTCAGGCCAAAGTCAGTTGCCAAAAGGTCTTCATCCAGTTCCCTGTGTAATTATTCATCCCCAACTCTCCTGCCGCTGGCTAACTGTGATTAATTCCTGTGGCAGCCACAGGAATCACTCCTAATGAATTTCTAATGAACTCATTTGGTGTTAATGCAGTATGTAATTCTGCAGGACACTCATTATAATTTAGCCTTATTAAGTCTCTAGTTATTGGGAACTACTATTGCTCCAAGCTCATAAATAGGAGCAAAGTAATTATTCTGAGCAGGCAGTTATATTACGGGAAGGGTCAGACATTCAGAGAGGGCAGGGAAGGGGCAGCTCTTATTTTTCTCTCCTTGGGGTGTACGGAGGGAAACCGGCTGGGCAGGTCTGTGAGCCGAGGTTCAAGTGCCTCCCTGACTTTACAGTCTGTCACGTCAGAGCTGTGCAGTCTACAGCCCACGTGGTGGGGTTTTAAAGGCCCCTCCAAAGGTGGCCCTGCCCCCAAATGGTCTATTCCACTTGCCTACTGCTTGGATCTGAATTCCTACCACAGGGAGGAATTCTTTCACATTGGAGGCACCTTTGCAGGTTGAAAGGTGACCTATACCACACCTCAGAGTTCACAGAGCAATCACAGAGAGGTTATCTCATCTGATCATCCCAGCATCCCAATCATTGTCATTACACCTCTTCGACAGGTAAGGAGATTGAGGTTCAGAGGTAAAGTGACTTGCCCAAGGTCACCGGGCAGCAAAACCGGGGACAGAATCCATATTTTCCAACCTCCAGGTGAGCTCTCTCCCCAGCTCACCTGTCATTTACTGTCTGGTATGCTTTTCATGCACACATGACCCATACTTCCACCTAGATCAGACCTTCACTGAGGTTGGAGCTGTTTGAATGATTTTCTTTACCTGTTTGGCCTTGTTTCAGAGGATGGGCCTCAAAACTCCCTTGATAAGGGCAGAGCCGGTCTCCAAGAGACACCTGGAAGATTCTGTTACACACAAGTTGATTTCACAGCTCCTTTTTTGACTTCTCCCTGAAAGCTTCTCCTTATTCCCGCTATCTTACAAACAACTTTATACTTTTGGCTAAAATGTAGATTAAACTTTGTTTTTTTAGTTTGAAGTAATTTATCGTAATGATAAAAGTAACATGTGCTTTCTGCATAAAATTGAGAAAAAGGCAGAAAATTCTAAAGTATATAGAGATCATCTATAATCTTATCACTTGGATGTAACTATTGTTTAATAGTTGGTGTATATATCCTTCCAGACTTTATTATATACATGTATAAATATATATAAACATTTTATTCAAAATAGGATTATAGCATATGTGCTATTTCAGAAATTGCTTTTTATTAAACTTAGAAACATGAAATTGTCAAAAAATAAATCTATACTGTCAAATGATAAATAAAGGCTAATTTAACAAGAATATCCTTGGCAACTCCTCTGGGTCATGGGAAGCTATAAAAGGGTTATTTAGCAAATAAAGCCCAAATAACCTCCTACACAAGCCAGAAAGGAAGTTTGCTTATTGCTACTCTCTATCCCAAAACATCTTGTTTATCAATTTGATTCAGAAGTTTTGCATAAGAAGACCAATTGATGCAAGATGAAGGCCAAAGTGAGAAGTCACGTGGCACTGAGGGTCAGGATGAGTGGAGGGGGCCACAGGAAGTGTAGAGGTAAGCTCAGGGGCCGGATGTGGCCCTTGACCACCTCCTCAGCCTCATTTTCAATCTCACTGTCACTTTGCTGCAAACTCATTGTTGGTGGATTCCCCCACGCTCACTATGCTCTTTTGCACCTCCTTGCCTGAAGGGATGTGCATATAGACACAAGGAAATGTGAACATGTATGCAGGTGTGAGTGTCCACCTGAGCCAGAGGCTTGTGTACGTGTGAATACACAGTAGGGAAAGTTGATGGAGTTGGCCTGCCTTTGTCGTGGCCTTCCTGGGTAGATACACTGAGACCGAAATCCCTGGCCAAGGTAACAATCTAATCATTACTGGGGCCTTGTCCTTAACTGGAAGGCCTTGGATCCCAAGCCAGACAGAAGACTCAGCCCTTATCGTAACCCCACTAAAACCACCCTGCCGGCAGTGGTAGAGGAGACCCTCTGTATTTTTTTTTTCTTGAGCCTGGAGCCCCAAACAGCCAATGGGAAAGCTTAGCTATTACATTTCCTTCCTCCACCATCCTCACCGTAGTCCCACCCAAGGGGCAGTGAACCTTCAGGCAGGATTTCAGAGACAGTGGGAGGTTCAAGGCTGCTAGCAGGGTGAGGCTCCTGTCTCAGAAGGCCCTGAACCCTTGGCTTCTGCTTCACTCTTCACAGCATTTCCTAGTAAAGAAAATACCATGGCGGGGACAGGAACCAGGGAGGAAAAGACGTGGATATGCTGTCACTGTGCATCCTCTACAGCAGGGGTCTCCAACCCTGGCTGGCCAGCTGTGGAGTGGTAAAGGTCCCCGGCCTGTCAGGAACCAGCTGCACAGAAGGAGGTGAGTGGCCAGCAAGCCAGCAAATACAGATGAAGTTTCGCTGGCTTGCTGGCCACTCATCTCCTGCTGTGCAGCTGGTACCTGACAGGCCAGAGACCTTTACCTGTCCACGGCTCCCCAGCACTAGCATCACCACCTCAGCTCCACCTCAGATCATCGGGCATTAAATTCTTGTAGGAGCACTGGTCCCTGGTGCTAAAGGGTTGGAGACCGCTGCTCTATAGAATTTTATTCATTCTCCACAGCGAGCTCTGAAGCAAAGATTCTGTGGGTCTTTTCAGAGACGAGAGAAAGGATGCACAGAGAGGGAGACTTCCCCACAGTCACACCCTTTATAAAGAGCAGAGGTGGGATTTAAACTCCAGTCAGCCTGACTCCAGAGCTCATACTCTGTCCCTGTCACCAAACAGAAACACAGATGTTAAGGCACTTGAAGGAGATAAATAACTGCTCGGCCTACAACACATGAACTTGTCAAAGAAAAGCACAGTTCAGGGGCAATGGGAGATGCAGGTATTATGCTGGAATTACTTTTTTCACTGCCCGTCAGATATCTCTCAGCATTGATTAAAGCCATTCAGGGGCCATTCATCGCTATGAGGATAGAGTTGAAAGCCAAGCTCTTTACTGAGGCTCATAATGTCTCAAATGATGTAGCTGCTGCCCACCAGCCTTGTTTTCTTTGCTTCGGCCACATGAGCCTTCTCTCTATTCCTTCAGTACACTCGTATACTGCCCCTCTCTGCCTCAGGCCTTTGCACCTGCTCTTGTCTGTGGCTGCTGTCAGCTTATACCTCACTTCCTCTCCTAAGGAAAGGTTAAATTTGTTTAGTCGTGATAATGATGTCGTGGCTATAGTTTTCTTTTTAAAGACTCCTTATCTTTTAGAGGTACATAGTGAAGTGTTTATGGATGACAGAATAAGAAGCCTGGGATTTGTTTCAAAATAATTGGGTGGGGTGAAGTGGGAGAGTGGGTGGGGTAGACGTGAAACCGGCTGGTGGGAGCTGGTGAGGAGCGCATGGGGTTCATTACAGCATTCCCTCTGCTTTTGTATGCGTTTGAATTCTTCCTTAAGAGACTTCAAGAGGTGCTTTGAGAATTTAATGGAGGGAACACAATGTGTATCTACCAAGCTGCATCTCCTTTTTGCTCACATAAATGCTTTTTATTCGTTGGAAGAGAGAAAGAGAGAGAATTAAATGGGAAAAAAAAAAAGTCACTTCCTCAGAAAAGCCTTCCCAACCCTGGAGCTCAGGTCAAGTCCCCTTTTCTATGCTGCCATGTCACTCCTCCCTAAAGGCATTTATATAAATCGCATCGTTGGGTGGTATGTGTTCACAATGTCTGTGCCCCCCACAGACAGCAGAAAGTAGAGTCTCTGTCTGCCTAAATCCCTGCTTCTGGTGAATGAATAGATGAAAAATGAATCAATGAAAAAAAAAATAAATCAATGAAAAAAAATGGACCAATGAGTGAATGAATAAATGAATTCAGAGAAAGCTCACTATGGGCTGGTACAGGAAAGGCAGCTCCTGGAAGAGAGGGAGGAGAGGCCTGAGAATTAGGAGATGGGGATTTGGGACCCACGTCTGCCACCTCAGCTTGGCCCTGTGATTGGGATAAGTCTGTGTCCCCGCCTATGTCTGACATTGGAACTTACCACAGGATGGGGCCAAAAGCAGGTTTGCTGATAGAGATGAGAGAAGACCTTGGATGAAGGGCAGGGAGAAGCTTGGTAGAAGGGACAGAGAGACAAAGACAGAGATAGAGAGATATCCCAGCAGGTAAAACCAACAGCCAAACTCAGCCCCACCCACCTCTAGTATCTGGGGCGCCCTCTGGTGGCACATTCTGCAGCCTGGCCTGGGGAGGCGCTGGGCCCAAGGGGCTGCCCCATTTCATCCACAATCATCTCGGGGAGCAAGCAGGCCTGCCACTCCTCCCAGGGGTATCCTTCCTCAGAGAGACGTAGGTTAAATAATGGTAATGATGGAAGTGTCCATGAAGAGTCACAAAGAGACTGTCAAAAGAAGGAAAAGGACTTTTGAAGCTAATCATTCACTCGTTTGTCTGTTCCATAAATATTTAGCCCAGTCTACTACTGACAGACACATGGGCCCTTGGGATGCAGAAATTAGTGGAAGGCAAGGTCCCTGACTTACAGGAATTGAGATTCCAGACAAAGAGAGGCAGACAATAAAGAAACAAGATAATTCATATGGTCAAAAGTGCTGTGAGGACTATACAACAGGACCATGTGCCAGTGTTTGAGGAGGCCATTTTCAGACTGATTGGGCAGAGCAGGCCTGTCTAATAAAGGAATGTTTATGTTGACATCTTAATGCTGAGGACACAGGACTGGGGATAGTGGGCAGAGGAACTTCAGCTAAAAGTTGAGGGATGGGGACCACATATGTTTGAAGTTTGTGCCAAGGGTTCAGATTTGATCCCAAGGTCCAAGGAAGTCATTGGAGGGCTCTGAGCATGAAGATAGCATGATCTGATTTGCTCTGATAGTAGGTCATGCCTCTGCTTCCTGGAGAATAAAGGATAGGAAGAACAAAGGTAGAAGCAGGGAGGCCACCCAGGCAACTCCAGGTGTCCAGATACACACAGATGGTGACTGAACCAGTGTTGGGAGAAGGAGTTAGGTTCTGGTGCATCTTAGAGGCATGGTGGACAGGACCCTCTGGTGGACTGTCTGGGAGAGGTGAGGAGAGCTGAGACCAGGCTTGGTGCCTTCGCCTCCCATTCCCCACCCCTTCCAGTCTGGTCATGGAGCCCACTGAGTCATCTCCTTCAAGTCACTTAGAGAAGGGGCAAAGGACCATGGCCTCCACTGCCAGAGCCCCGAAGGCTGTGTCTTGGGTGTGTTCAGAGACTAGGGACCTGGGGGCCAGAGGTGCATTCAGCCTCATGCAGCTCTCCTCTCCCCATGCATCTGCAGTCTCTCATCTCTGTCCCTCCCTCTGTTTTTTCCCCTCCCCCTTTCCTCTGTGGCTCCTTCCCCACTCCCCCACGCCAAATGCAGTTTTCTGCAGCTTTATCACAAGGAAGCCTCCAGCAAAGACAAGGGGTCTCCAAGGACAGAGCAAGAGGTGCTGACTGTGGCATTTTCCAAGGAAGGAGGCAGCCTTTGCTGCCTTCCACATCCCACCCTCCTGCTCCTGCTGCCTCCACCCTCTTGGCTCCTGCAGCAAGAGGAGGTATGGGAGTCCAGACCCCCCTAGGCCTGTGGTTCCCAGCTGGAGTCGATGTCGTCTCCTTGGGGCATTTGGTAATCTCTAGAGACATTTTTGGTTGTCATAACTGAGGGGAAGGGGATGACTGGCATCTAGCGGGTGGAGAGCAAGGACGCTACTAGACATTCTGGGTGGCACGGGACAGCCCCCACAGCCAAGAGTGATCTGGCCCTGCATGTCAACAGAGCTGTAGTTGTGAGACCCTGCCCAGGCTTTACCATCTGAGCTGGACGTGACTGTCCTCTTGCTTGTGGTCCCACTGTCATCACTCTGCCATTTACCAGGTGGTGGCTAGGTAGCCACACTGTATCTACATTATCTCCTCTAGTCTTCTCAGCCATACTGGGAGGTAGGTAGTATTATTTGCCCAAGGTCACACAGACAATGAGAGGTGGAGCCCGGATTCAGATTCTAAAGCCTGCAGCTTTACCACTTCTTCCCTAGTGAAGGGATTTCACAGGGTGTGTCCTTGCTGTTAGCGATGGGACAATTTGTTTCCAGTGAAGTCTTACTGTCTAAGAGATAAAGGACTGCCTAAGGTTGAGGCAGGGCGGAAGAGTATACAAGGCCTCTCACCCCCACCCCCACACCCATCCTTTCTCCGGAGACTCCAAGGCCATCTCTCCACACCACCACAGAGGGCTGCACAGGTTGTACACTGCAGAACTGCAGGGGGGGCCATTCCTGTAGCCTACCTCATGAGGTTAGTAGGACTAAGGCAGAGCTACCTTTGGGCACAGGTGACAAATAGGTTTCATCTTGAACATGCATTGCTTAGACAAGGTACCATGATTAATGAATGAGGTCTGGGAATGGCTGTGAACTCCTTCCCTATCCTAAGTTAAGAAATAGGAAGTCGAATTTGGGGGATATCTTGCTTCTCCCCACTTTTTGCAATTCAGTAGTGACTCAGAAATGCAGCTGTCAACCCAGCATTGAAAGACCCCACAAAAACAACAACAACAAAAAAACAAGACAGAAGAGCCTCGTGGAATTAGGGAACTGGCTGTGCCTCTTCCCCGTGGCCCCGTCACAGCTCCCTTTTGGGTCTTCCTGATAATCTAGTATTACCTGGATTGATCAGTTTGGGCAGAGAGGAACTGTAGCTGACATTTTTTACCACCTTTGCAACCCTCTTAGGGAAGGTTTAGAGCTAGAACTGGCAGAACAAGCCAGGTTAGGGATGTCTGGTCTCTAGGTCTCCCTGAGGGCCTTGGCCTCCCCCCATCCTTTCTCTCTGGAGTTTGGCAAGGAGGACCTGCAGAGACCCTGTAATGTGGGACAGCAGGCACTGTCCTTTCTTTCTGTAGGGCGTTCCCCAGCTGCCCCGGAGCCTGGGAATCGTCCACTCTAGGACGAATCCTCCTGGCCCATCTCCGCTCTGCCTTCACCCTATCCATTCATTGCCTCTAATGCCAGAGCTGAGGCCTCCCTTCCAGAAGGTGATGGTCCCTGTGGCTCCAGGGGCCTCAAAATTTAGGCTGCAGGCTTTCCCTTGGGCATGTACCACAAAGAGGAGGGCAGCGCAGGAGAGGAGATGCATCAGTGTGCACCCGTTTGTGCAGCCTGAAATGTGTACCATCGTGAACCCATTTAAGAAAACAAATTAAAAAGAGACAGAAATGGTTTGGGGCTTGGCACTAGAGCCTCTGGAGGAGGAGGTGGCCGGGCTGGCTGCAATCACAAATGGACAGCGACTATGCAGAGAGGCTCTCGTTCTGGCCTCGGAAAGATGGTATTCTGCCTTCCCAGGAAATCCTCTGTCTGTGTACTCGTTCGTTCAGAAACAAATATTTCTTGAGCCCCTGCTCTGTGCTTAGCACTGCAGTGGGTACTGGCCAAGGTCCCTGCTTCTTTGGAACAAATAGTCCTATGGGGTGTAAAGGTCCCAACAGGGCAACAGGTGCTAGGATGTGCTGGCTGGAAAATTATTGCTTGGCTATTGCCCATGGGAACATAGGCTATCACCCATAGGAACATAACATCCTAATAATAAGCTTTCTGCTTCTGTACCCCCGCTTGCACAACCAACCTGTGAGTTGACAGTAAATAGAAGGAAAATAGACTTTTGTGTTCAGACAGAATGAAGAAAGGGGTTTAGGGCTTAAAAACCCTGTACCTCTACATTTTGGGGCTGCTTAATCCGGAGTCTGCGTACCCCTGACAGACCCAGCTGGCTGAATAAAGAGTGTGTTTTCTATAACTCACTGATTTCTGGTGATCTGTGTGTCTATCGGGAGCTGGAAGCTACAACAAGGACTGAGGGATCAGGGAAGGCTTCCTGGAGGAAGTGATGTGGAAACTGGAGTCTGAAGGATGATTCAAAGCCAGGGAGGATTGGGGGTGCAGCTGATGAGGGTGTCCCAGGCAGAGGGAGTCCCAGATGAGAGGCCTAGCTCTTGAACAGAGAGAGTCAGAGATTTCTTATAGGATTCAGGAGCTATGCGGCGTTATCTCCAGCTACCTTTGAACCCAGGAGGCTTTCAACAGAATTTGACACATCTACCTTGTCTAGCCTTACAGTGTGTGCATGTGTCTCTGCCATGGGGTGCAGGCAGGAGAACAGCGAGTCGTTCAGCCTAAGACTGGGCATATCTCTGTGGCTACCCAGCTGGCACATGGGCAACACCTGGTAGGGCTCAGTGCCTGTTAATGGTTAAGAGTTCATATCTCCCATAGAGAGGATAAGGATCCAGGTACAATGAGTCATGAGCTCATTACATATTCGTTGAGCACTTACTATAGTGTGTCAGATGTGGGCTGAGTCCTGAGGATTTAGGAGAGAACAAGCAACCAAAGTTCCTGTTGGAATGGAATTGACATTTCACTGGGGGAGACACAGTGTGTGCAAAATATCTAATAGCACAACTTCTGGAAAGAGGATGAAACAGGGCCTGTGGTAAGAAGGTGGGTGGAGGTGGGGGTGGCCAGGGAAGCCTGCTGGGGAGGTGTCACTGGGGCCACCTCCCACATGAAGACCTGCAGGAAGTGCAAGAGGTCAGGCGAGGGCGGTGGACATGGCACCCTGGTGAGTCAGAAGAACAGAAAGGAAGCCACTGAGGCAGGAGGGAAAGAGGGCATGAGTGAGGGGACAGGGGAGAGAAGGGCAGGGTCTAGCTGGCACAGCACCCTGTGGGCAAGGGACTTCATTCCAAATCAACTAAGAAACCTTTCAAGGTTCTAAGCAGGAGTGTGGCAGGACCTGATCTGCACTTTTAAAAAATCATGATAGCCCCAAACAGAATGCTATGCTTCTCCTCCCTCCCGCAGATGGATAGATTCAGGATATATCTTCGAGGACGAATCAAAACCCATTGCCAGTATATTGGACATGGGTTAAAGGGGAAGGGAAGTGTTCTAGCGGTCCTCTGCTCGGGGCCTATGCAACCAGCTACTGTTTCCTCATCTGCAAAATACTGACAACAGTGGGCCTGGTGGTGGGATGGGGCAGGCAGCAGATGAAGCTACTTTATGAATGACCCTATTCTTTGTGTTATAGCTGGTACGTGTCCCCAGCAGAAGATGGGGACCTGGAGGTTAGGATGGTGTCTTCTAGAGCCCCATGCTTCCCCCTGCCATTTCCTGAATGCTTACTATTTTTTGGACAAGCACTGTACAAGGTGCTCACCATTCAGTATCTCATGTAATCACTTCAGGTCTAAGAGAGACAAATGACATATCCCTACTTTACAGATGAGGAGACTGAGGCTCAGAGCTGAGATTTGAACTGCATGTTAGGTCAGCCCAGAGAGGCTCTGCTCACCTGACTGATTTCACTGAACAAACTTGGAGTTGCTTAGTCCGCCTACATCATCTTAGACAGAACACTTTATTTTTCTGGAAATCTGTAATCTTTAGTCAAGGGACAAGAATTAACACCTTTTATATGCAATTGTCAATTTGTCTACACATTTCAGAAGTGAAAACTAAGGCTCCAAGAGGTTAAGGATTGAAATTTGGGCCTGTCTGACCTTCAAACAGCCCTTTCTACTGAAAACTGCTTGTTTGTTTACATATTGTCCAGGGCTACTTTTGTACAACGCCAGAACTGAGTGTTTGTGACAGGGAGGGTAAGGCCTATAGAGCCTACAATATTTATTGTCTGGCCCTTAATAGAAAAAGCCTGCAGATCCCTCCTGGAAATCACAGTTGCACTGCAACACCTCTCTCTCCAAGAAGCAAAATGGATAACTGTCATCAGAGATAACCCGGGGTTTACTCCAAGGCTACGGGAGTTGGGGGTGGGGGGGAAGAGGTGCAGATGAGAAGAAGGCAGGTTATTGCAGGGAGGACTCTTGGAGGAACCTGGAGGGACCTTGGAGAAATCCAGTTCAGATCCCTCTTTTAAAAAGCCAGCCCAAGGCCACCCAGCACGTGGCTGACAGGCAGGTGGGGGAGCTGCCTCTCTCCCCAAGGGGAAATGTGGGCGAGGCCTTGGGCCCTGGGGACCTTCGGTTCAGTTTGGCTCCGGGGGTGGATGGGGAGCGCTGCAGGGCGCGGGCGGAGGCCTCTCCCGGGCGGGAAAGGGGAAGCACCTCTGTCCCGCCCGCCCGCGGCCTGTTTCCCGCTCCCGGCTTGGTGCTGCACCCCAGTTCCGCGCGCCGTCAGCGAGCCACCTGGGCAGCGATTTTCCCAAGCTTTTTTGATTTTGCAAAGCTCAAAGACACACCCAGCTCCCTGGGGCTCAGAAAGCAGTATTAGATGGCGCGGGGCTGGGGAGCTTCAGGGGAGGAGGAATTGGGAGGAGCTGCCAGAGAGCAGCCCTCCGAATCCGAGCCCTGCCCTGGAGGAATCCAGAAGGCTCCTTTCTCTTGTAGCTTGCAGAAATAAGTAATAGCAAACATTTATTAAGGGTGTGGCTCAGATTAGGTGCTCGGAGAGTAACTCTGTGAAACTGTTAGACTCCTTTACCGCCAGAAACTTAAGCTTCCCTGCATCCATCCTCCATCACCTGGACCCTGGTGTTTGGACACAATTCCTATTCTGACCAGTTTCCCCTTCCGCGGTGCCCCCAAGAGCCCACAGTCCTCATCAGGAAACTGCTGGACCCTCAGTCCCTTCTCTGCACCTCCCCTTCCCTACCCCCACCCTGCCAGGATCCTGTTTCCTTACAGCCCCCTCCAGGGAAACTGTTATTTTCCCACGGTACCCCTGTGGATCAGGGTTGAGGGTGAGGTCATTCTACTGAGTGCTCCTTGTGAAGCATAGCAACCCACTTCTCCCTTTTCCAAACACATTACTTCCCATGGACTTATTACTGCCAGTGCAGACAGCCCACAACTCCTTATTACTCTCCCACCAGCTTCTCAGAGGTGGCCCTCCCTTGCAAGACATCTCCTTTATTCCTGTTATCATCACTTCACTGAGTCACCTGGAGGAGCCCACTGACATTTTGGCCACTCTTGTTTCTTAAACTCCCTTGTAATCTTGCCCTCTATTCACCTCGGCCATTTTTTTCCCCCATGGTCTGTGGGGGAGGAAGAAATTTTCCTCTACCCTTCAAGGTTCTTTTGGCTGGTCTAATAATTAAATCTAAATGAGACAGATTAACAAAAAATAACCAAATTTAATTACAATCTATTAAAAAACAATTCAACCAAGTAAATCTGGAGATCTAATTGGTTTTTTAAATGACTCATGAATGGGGGCAACACCCCATCTAGCAATTAGAATGGTGCTCTGAGGGGCTGCACAAAATAGAAGGGTTTTTACAGAAAGAGGGTGGGATAAGGGGCTCTTAACAGAAGAGAAGAAAGGATTCTTTTTAGAGCAGAATGTCTTCTTCTGGGGGGGGGGGGGAATGGAATGGCCAGGCTTTTTATCCTGCATCTCGCCTCTTCTTTCTCTGAGAGGAGGAGATGGAGAGAGCCCAGATGACAGATTACCTTACTGGTGCTTGACCAGAAAATTCCAGACTGGTTGATTAAGATTACATTTCCAGGAGAGGTTGAAACTGCAATTAGATCAGGTATTAAATCAGAGTCTCTGCTCAAAATAACCCACATGCCAGCATAGCACACCTTGAAGTGGCCAGTTCTGAACCCTTTCGGTCATGTCCTTGCCTCCTATTGCCGGCATCACACCTCCTCCAAAATCCAGATTGCAGGGGTTCTTGTCAAACACCATGTACCAGGAAGGGACTGCAAAGTTGGAGCCTCCTAATTCTTTTTTTTTTTTTTTTTTGGCGAGGCAACCCTTGGTTGACCTCACAGATTGCAAGGACCTTGTCATCTTACAATCTCTTATTTTTTTGTTTTTTATGCCTACAGCACCTGGTCTTCCTAGGTGGTCTCCCATCCAAGTACTAACCAGGCCGGATCCTGCTTAGCTTCTGAGATCAGACAGGACCGGGCTTGTTCGGGGTAGCATGGCCGTAGACCAAATTCCAGGGGTTCTTGATCTTTGACCAGAACCTCCTCCCACTCCTGTCCACTTTCTCTTCCCTCCAGCATCTCCTCAACTGCGTTAAGATCTCCAAGCCATTGTCTTTATTACTCACTGTCCCTCTTCCTTCCAGCCCTGTCCCCAAACACCAGTTTCTCTTCCCAGACTTACCACTAAGTTTTGGGTGTACTGCTTTCTCTTGTTTGGAATGCCTTCTTGGAAGGTTTTTGTTCTTCCCCTAAAATGTCTTGGTTTTCTTCCTCCCTCACTGGCTGCTCCTTCTCAGTCTCCTAAGCAGGTTGCTCCTCTACTTGGTATCAAAACCTAATGCGCCCCACTCCCAGATGCAGTCCTAGGACCCCTTCTTTTTCTTGTCAGTGCTCTCCTCCTAGAAGATCTCTTTCTATGCTGTGGCTTTAAAGAGCATGCATCAACCAGTCATGCCCATATTTCTTCCTCCAGTTCTGACTTCTCCCGTGTCCCACCATTAACATGATCTCCACACAGATGTCTAGTAGTTATCACAAAGCTAATATGCATTCATCATAGTGACTCTACTATTTTCGTGTTGATAGGATTCTCTATCCATCTTCCTGATCCTGTTTCTCTCATGCTTCCCATTGAAGTAAGTGGCATTGCAGATACAGTTGCTCAAGCCCAAACCAGGTATCACCTTTGATTCCTCTCCTCTCCTCTTGGGTCAAAACTAACCTCTCAGGAGTCCTTGTCATCTTCAAAACATGTCCCTGATGCACTCATTTCCCTTAGTCTCCCACATATCAGTCCTAAACCCCTGGCCCCAGATTAGCACAATAGCCTCATTACTGGTGTTAAAAAGAACTCATAGGCCCCGAAAGCAGTCAGTCACTTGTGCTAAGCCCACATCACCAAACTAACCTAATTGCAGTTTCAACCTTCCCCCAAATTGTAATCTTAACCAGTCGGTCCGGAATTTTCTGGTCAGCACCAATGAGGTCATCTGCCACATGGGTCCTTTCCATCCCCCAAAGGAAGATGAGCCAATCCCTCTTTCCTTATCCCTCTCCTTGCTATCCATAAAAGCCTTTCCTTTTGTACATCTCCTCAGAGTTCCCTTCTCCTTGCTAGATGGGATGTCGCCTGATCCATGAATAGTTCAATAAAGCCAACTAGATGGTTAAAGTTTACATGGTTCAATTTTTGTTATTTGGCACTGGTCTCCCTGCTTCTTCCTTGAGTCTCTGCAGTCTGTTCTCCACACAGCAGCCAGAGTGACCTGTCAGGTCAGGTCATGCCTTTCTCAAAACCCTGCCCTGGCTCCCATTTCCCTCTGAGAGAAAGTCCCTACAGTGGCCGGCTAGGCCCTGCAGTGATCTCTTGTCTTGGGGCCCAGATCACATAAAGAAAACATTCATTCTCACAGTTCTGGAGGCTGGAGTCTGAGATCAGGGTGCCAGCATGGTCGGTGAAGGCTCTCTTCTAGGTCACAGGCTTTTTGTGTCCTCCTATGGTGGAAGGAGGCCAGCTATCTCTCTGGAGCCTCCTTTCTAAGGCACTAATCCTATTCAGGAGGGCACAAGGTAGGCCTCTCCCTAATCACCTCCCAAAGGTCCCACCTCCTAAAATGCCTTCAGAGTGAGGATCTCAACATATGGACTTGGAGAGGGGGATGCAAATGCTTATTCCATAGCCCCTCTCCAACTCACCTCCTGCTGGTCGACTCAGCCACCCTGGCCTCCCCCAGTTCCTGCTGAGAGACCGTTGCACTGCTGGTCGCCTCTGCCGGAGAAGCTCACTCCCTCACATCCCACATTTAGTTCAGTGTCACCTTCTCAGTGTCCAGAGGAAGCACTTTTCCTCATTATCATAAAGCCTCCTCAGTGGCCAGAGGTGGCCCTGTCACTGGCAACAAGGGCAGGAATTTATGTCTGTATTGCCCCCTGCTGTATACTCCACACCCAGAAAGAACAACGCCTGGCACACAGGAAGCACTTAGGAAACAGCTTCAGAATAAACGAAACCAAGTTTCTGTAGTGTTCAGAGCCTTTACTCTGGCAGCTCCATTCCCCTGGCTCTTTGCTGCTGAGAAGTCAAGGCCCCTTCCCTGTGCGGCAGCCCCAGCTTCTCTCACATTTTCCTGATAATACTTATCACCACCTGATATATTTAGCTTGGTATGTAAAGTCAGCCATCTCTTTTCTCTGCAGTATTTCCTGCCAGGTAAATCCTGACTTGATCAGGATGTCTCCATCTCCACACTATTGACATCTTGGGCCAGACAATTCTTAGTTAAGGGGACTAACCCGTACATTGTGGGATGTTCAGCAGCCTCCCTGGCCTCTACCCACTAAAGGTCCCAAGTTGTGACCCCCAAAAGAGGCTCCAGGCATTGACAAATGCTCATGGGGGAAAAAATGTCCATAATTGAGAACTAGCGTATTAGTTGAATGAATGGACAAATGAATGAAGGAACTCAATTCTGAGCCCTACCTAGAGCTCTTTCCTCTACTTCCTGGATTCAGAAGTGCATTCCTGCAGAAAGCTCCCCAGCCTCATTGACAAGAAAGAACACAGAAAAGCCTTGGACATGCCTCTCATCCCAAAACAATGCCCCAAGGCTCCACATCTGTAGAGCATCCTCCAAAACCTCTAAAAGCACCTCATTCTGTAAGATTTATAGTTATTCAATAATCTAGCAAAAGTTTTACCTCCCAGGCGTGTGTGTGTGTGTGTGTGTGTGTGTGTGTGTGTGTGTGTGTATCTAGGGTGGGGTTAAGGATGGAAAATGGTACCATCTTTTCTCCCACTCAATCCAGGTAACATGTACATTAATGTACTTCTCTGTTATTGCCTGCCCCAGCCCTGAATATTGAAGAGAGAGGAAATGTCTTTGGATTTTCAAATCAGCTCTTCCCAAATAACTTCTAATAGCCACAGCCAAAGAACCACCCATCAAGTAACCATTTAACTAAGTTGAGTGCTTTGTATACATTAATTATATATTTCTATCCATAAGACCTGTGAGCCCTGATACCCAGACCAATAAGTCCAGCCACACTCTGGACAGAACCCCCTGGAAGCCCCTCAGCCATCTCACACTAAGCAGGTCTACAGAACTTGCCTCTCTTCCCCACCCTTTTCTTCCCTGGCTCCTCATCCTCCCAACTCCCACCTCCCCATTTGCCTGTCAAACCAGGCCTAGGCCCTGCCTCTCACTCCCAGATCTTATCAATCCCCAAAGCCCTCTTTATCTTTGGAAACTCCATCAAGCTAGCCTCCAGGCATTTTACCCCCCTCCTTTTGCATCCTTTCTGCAGACCCCAAGCTTTCTAGATGCAAATTTTTTCCTGCAGTGGTTCCCCATTGACTCATCTCAGGGATAAAGTCATACTCCCACCACTTCTTGAATCTCCAGTTCCGCCTCTGCTTCTCCCCAGTTGTTGCCTGTGTAGGGGTTCAGAGCTAGTCACCCTGAGACTTATTTCTGTTGTATGCAGATTGTTTTGAGCCAAGAGTACTTTTAGCTTCAGGCACAAGAGAAACTTCTGTTCCTCCCTTTAACTACCTAGATGAACTTGAATTAGGGGCCTTGCCCATAATAAGAGATGATCAGGGATAACCTTTTGACCCACCTAAGTGGCAGAAAAAATTTCTGTTTACTAGAAATCTACTCTTATTATTCTGCAATGATCCTTGGAAGCCCCCAAGGCACCTTACCTCATCCCTAACTCAGAATGTCTCATACACCTGTGTTCCTTTACTTTCTCTGAACCTCTCAGTACATGTGGAGTCTCTGACTCTCTCATGTATGTGGGGTTCCCATACATATATATGTTAAATTTGGTAATTTTCTTTTGCTAATCTGTCTCATGCCCATTTGATTATTAGACCAGCCAAAAGAACCTTGAGGATAGAGGAAAATTTGTTCCTCCCCAGCACTGAAACCGGAACTCTCCTGAACCTCGGGGCCTCTACGAGAGTTGGTCCCAGCTCCTCTCTGAGCCTGGACAAGAATTATTTGGCCTATAAGGCTCAGTTCGGCCCTCTACGTCCCCTAGAACGAGGTCATGCCATGACACCTGATGCTCATCCCGACTCTCTTGGAATTGCTTGTCCTTCTGTCCATCCCCAAGCTGCAGGGGCGCTGGGATTCCATGGTCTTCTAAGCAAGGGCCTGGCAATGGGCACTCGGTCTTACATTTGTTGAATGAGTGAATGAATAGATAGACAAGTGGAAGAATCAGTCTGGATGCCAAGCACAGAGGTGCAGGGACATTACACAGTTGTCATAGCATGAGGGTCCTCACACTCGTGGAGGGGCTGAGAGCCTTGGCTTTGGAGTGGGATAAACGGGTTTGCATCCTGTTCCAACAATATTTGTGTGTGCGACCCCATGCAGGTTACTTGGGCTTGCTGGGCCTTGGGGTTTCCACCTGTAAAATAGGATGATGACATTGCCTTCAAGTAGTTAAAATGAAAAGCATGAAGTATTTATCCAATGGTGGTTTTGTCTATTTTTGCTGCTCAGCAGGATGGCAGGATGACAAGGATGAGGATTTGGCTATCAGGCAGCCTGCTTCTAAAATCTCAGCTCTTCTATGTATTATCTGTGTGACTTTGGGCACATTACTCAACCACTCTGATTGAGCCTCACTTTTGCCCTGTTAATTGGGGTAATAGTACCTGCCTCCCAGGATTGCCTTGAGGCTAAAATAAGATAATGAATTTAAAGCAGTTAGCAGTGACCCATAATGGTTGGCTGAACACACTGGAGCCCTATAAAGTGGTACGGTGGGCAGGAGCCCCAGATTCTCTGTGAGTGACTCAGAGGCAACATTCTTTTCTCTGCTGTTCAGTTTTCAGCTCTGTACAAAGGGTCAGAGCCCTCTGAGCTCTGAAATGCCGTGATTCTGAGTCCTGCCTGGTCTTTGTCGGTCCTGGCCTCCCTGACATCTTCTCTAAGGAAGCCCCCTTTCCAAGGGAAGAGGAAAGACTCCTTTTCCCTCTCTGCAACTCTGCTCCCTCGGCTTCATCAAAGCTCACTCACTCTGTGATTCCTCCCCTCCGGGAACCCTGCTTTTCCTGCTTCCAGCGGGTGCCAATGGGTTCATCGGAGTCACTAATGGAACTGACAGGAATTCAGTGTTGGCTCACTAATGAGTCGCCCCTTCTGCCCAGCCTGTAACTCAATGCCTTCACCCTGGTAAAAGGTCCTCAAGGGGTTCCTGTTGGCTCCAATCTGCTGGTGTCTGACATCCTCTGAGGCAGAAGGCTGGAGAGGGGAGCAGGTAGATTGACATAAGTGGGGACATGGTGGGAGAGGCTTTGAACCAGCAGTTAGGACATCTGAGTTCTCTGCCACTGACTTAATGTGTGAGCTTGCACACATCCATTCCCCTGTCTGGGCCTCAGTCTCCTCATTTGTAACATGAGGCACATTGGGTGGTAAAGGTCTTGCTGGAGTTTACATTCTGGAATTATCAAATCCTGTCCCTTTTAGCTACAAGGCGAATATTTTTTCAGCATCCTTCAATGTCCCCAAACTATTGAGCACCTATGTATGATGTGCCAGTCTACGCCAGGCACTGTGGACCAGGGGAAGGGCAGGTATGTGAATGAGGCACAGTCTCTACCCCAGGATCCCCTAGGCTCTGTGCCACCCTGCTACAGTTCTCCTATTCACAACATGGAGGAGAGCAGGAGGCCTCCACACTTGCTGAGGACGTCCTGTGTGCCAGGCTGAGGGCATAGAGCAAACACAGAGGCTGCAGATCTTTCAGTCCTTATGGCTTTCTGACTGTACCGCGTTCTCTCACCTCCTGGCTTTTGCACAAGCCATTCTCTAAGCCTGGAATAGTCTTACCTCCTCCACTTTTTATCTATCTAACTTATTTTATTTTTCAGGCCTTGAGTTCATTCATTTGTTCATGCGTTCAGTCCTTCATTCGACCCACACATACCACGTGCCAGGCTGTGCCAAGAGTTTGGGATCCAGAAGTGAATAAGACACACTCTGTCCCCGTCCCCTTGGAGCGTGCAGATTCTGGTGGAGGAGTTTCATACATACACACAGAGTGATCATTTAAGTTGAGATGAACATAGGAGGGACAGAAACAAGAGCTGAGACAGAAGGTGGGGTGGGGGCAACCCCGGAAGACCCACAGCGTATTCACAGCTCAAGGGCAGGAAAGAAAAGGGCTCATCAGAGGAACTGACAGACCTGTGTGGCTGGAATGCAGTGGGGGTGGTCTGGGGAGGATGGAGAGGGGCTGGAGCGGATTAGCCTCGAGGGCGTTCTGGGGAAGCCAGACCCCTGCCGCCATGTTTGGGGAGCTGCTGCCTCTTTTTCTTCCCTTTGACAACACCTGTCACACTGGATTGTCACTTCCTGCTCCTAAGGACAGAGACCGTCTCCCAAAAGCGTTGTGCCCTCTATTCCTGACTCACCGCTTAAAGCGAAATGCATGTCATTCATAGGAGCTGCCTCACTGTCTGCCCAGTCTGCCCCGTCAGTAAACAGCACCACATTCCTCCAGCTGCTCAGTCGAAAACCCCAGGAGTCATCGTGGACACCTTGATTTGGATTTCCTTCCTCTCAAGAATCCAAGAAAAGACCTGTTTCCTCTACCTGTCAAACCGTCCCGCCTCTGCCATGGCCACCACCCTGGCCTGAGCCACCCTGTGAGCTGCTCAGCCTCTCCTTCCTCAGCTCCCCCACCATGCCACGCCCTGCTTGAAATATGGGTGACTAATTCTTTTTCTTTTTTTCTTTTTCTTAACTGTGCAGACAGAAAAGCGAAAAAAAAAAAAAAGCACAGTCACTTCTCACTATGCTTGAAATAAAACATGCATCTGGGCCTGCAAGTCCTTGCTCATCTGGCCTTGTCCAGGTCCCCAAGCTCCTCTCACGCACTCTCTCCCCCTTTGCTCTTCCAGACACACTGGTGGGGGTGTCTCTCTCTGTCCTTGTCTCTCTCTGTTTCTCTCTCTCTGTCTCTGTCTCCCTCCCTCCCCTTTTTCTAACTCTTACATATTCCAAGGTTTATTTCTGCCTTGGGATCTTTACATGTGCTGTTGCCTCTGCCTAGACAGCTGTTTCCTCAGGTTTTCACCTGACTATGTTGTCCTCGTCCAAACTCAATTCCAGGAACCCTTTCCGGTAAGGACCTTCGTGTCCACCTGCCCTTCCCAGCATTCCTTGCCATTACTCGCCATCCTATGCCCTGCTAACTCTACCTGGTATTTCCTTACTTGTTCATTCAGTTACTTGTTTATTGCCAGCTTTCCCTCTTGAAAGTGGGCTGCGTGGGGGCAGGGACCTGACACAACATAGGCCCTCAGTTACTGGTTGTTGAATAAAAAAATATATCTATATATTGATCTCTTTTATATGCCGGGCTCCGTTCTAAGTACTTACATGTATTATCTGACTGAATCTCACAGCGGTTGCCCTTAGAGAGAAATCACAGCGTAGAGAGGTGACCTGACTTGCCCAAGGTCACCTAGCTAGGAAGCCATGAATTCAAAACCAACCTGCCCCCAAGACCACATTAGCAATTACAATGAAGTGCTGATGCCCACAGCAGCCGCTCGTGTTGCATGCATGTGCGAATGAATGAATGGACTGATTATAAACACCTGGACGGAGTGGCATGGCTGAATGACAGACATTCCAAGCTTTAAGAAGTTCACCATCTTCATCTCCTTGGGTCTCTGTTTCAAACTGGGGAAAAAGGGGAGTGTTAGCACTGACAGTGGTTTGCCAGGTACTGTACCAATGGCCCTGTGGTAATCTGCTCTGCCCAGAGTGGCCACCAAGTCAGCCTGGTCAATGTGGGACCCCAGGGAGCATCCTGGTAGCTGTGGACTCTCCCCCAGGGGTCTCTGCTGTCTCGTGAGAGCCGTGTCTCTGGCTGGCTGCCCACCCGCCTGCCAGCCAGAGCTTCTTAGCTCATCAATCACACTGCTGCACTCTGCCAGGCTGTGTCTCAAAGGAAGACGAGTCAGCTGAAGATGGAATGGGCTCGGGCTGAGGGGGGAATTGGAGACACGGGGGAGAGAGGGAAGGCCCAGAAAGACAGCTGTGGACTGAATCGATATCCTCTCCTCTAAGGAGGGTCGATTAGAAGAGAAGGCAGGAGCAGGGTTCCCATTGGAAAAGCAGTGGGGTGAGGAGGAGAGGTGGAGAGAATGGCTGGTGTGGGCGGGGTGGTTTCCCATTGCAACAGAAATTCAGTCTGTCCTGGTGCCCCGGCTGCTCTGACAGCCCGAGGAAGCAGCCTGACAGCTCTGGGAAGGCAGGCAGCTCGCTTATGGCAGCTGATTCATTGCAGGATCAGCTGCCCTCCAGTACTGCTGGGCTCCCTGTGGCCTGGTTTCCCGGCACCCCTTGCCTCCCCAACACTTCAGGGAGAGGAGGGAGGGTGACAGAAGAGGCTAGGGCATCTCCTTCTTCACACTCCATCTCATTTTTCAGATCTGAGTCTCTTGGGATTGGAATTTGAGCTGTGTCCCCAGAGAGGTTCTGCTGGAAGTCAAGATGTCTGAGCCAAAGCCTCCTTAGAGATCTTCCAGTCCAGAGAGGCAAATTGGCGGCTTTTGTTTTTGTTTTGCTTTTCAGTTAAAAAAAAAAAAAAAAAAGAATTAGTTGCCAACATTAAAACAGGAATAGATTGCACACAAAAATCTGATTTCTGGCTTCTCTTAAAAAATGCAAAGATCTGGCTTTCACAGAGCTGAGTTGAGGCTTCTCCAGAGAGAGCCCACCACACCCGCTCTGGCCCTTCCACGCCCCAGTGGGCTTCGAGTTTTTCACTCTAACCTGTTCTAAACCCTTTACTGGGGAAACTGAGGCCCACAGTGGGCAGGGAATGAGAGTGGTCCCAGGAGTGACAGCCTGGCACTGAGAGGCCTCCAGCTTACACATCCCAGGGCTGCCTTGTAAGAGCTGTGTAACCTTGGGCAAGTAACCAAAGAACCCTTCAGAGGGTCAGTTTTCTCATCTGTAAAATGGAGATAATGGCAATGGAGCTTGTGAGGAATAAAGTAGATACTGCACATTTAACGTTTAGTACTATCCCGTGTGTGTTTACAGGGAAGATACCCTTCATTTCGAATGGGCAAAATGTGTGATAATATATATTTTCCAGTTAATACACACACACACACACACACACACACACACACACACACACACACTCATACAACTCCAGAACTTAGTATTTTAAAACAACAATGTAGTATTTTCTCTTGCAGTTCTAGGTGTTGACTTGGTTAATTCGGGTGGTTCTCACCTGGGGCCCCAGGCTTTGTGGTCACATGGCAGCTGAGGGTACAGTCATCTGAATACTTGACAGGGGTTAATCTTCCAAGACGGCTCACTCACACGCCTGGCATGTGATATTAGCTGTCAGCTGGAGCTCAGGTGGGACTGAGGACCATGGTGCCTATACAGGGCTACTTCATGTGGCTTTAGCTTCTCCCAGCATGGTGGCTGGGGTATGAGAAAGTGTCCCAGAGCAAGCAATCTAAGAAACCAGATGTAGCTGCGTGACCTTTACTGACCTAGCTTTGAAGTTCGCATAGTGTCACTTGCACCATTCTTTAACAGTCTAAACAGATGCAAACCTGCTCAGAGCAAACAGGAGAGGACATAGACCTCCTACCACCACCACTAAGAATTTGAGGGTCATGTCTTAAAACCACCACAGCATATATTTAAACTGAAAAATAAGTCTCCCTCCATCCTATTCCCCCAGGGCTGAATTACCGTCCTGGCAGCAGCCAATACTAACCAATTTCCTGTGTATCTTCCCAGAGGGAGTCCCCTCAACCCCCTATCAACACACACACACACACACACACACACACACACACACACACAAACACACACACACACACACACACACACACACACACTGAGAGTTTTGCATATTCAGATATCCCTACCGTCTACTCTGCTTATGCCAACACTATTGCAACTCAGAAACAAAATGGATTCTGATAGCCTCTTGGAGGAACTACTTGCTACTGGACTCTTGCTATTTTCTCTCTGAAATGAAATGCAGAAGTCAAAGATCCCAATGAATGTAGCATCCTGAATGTTCACTACCTGAACTCAGAAACCAAATATATCTGGATAGCAAGAGGTGCTTGTGTAAATATATATGAAACACCTCTTCCCCCATAAAATGTGAACATACTGGACACACTGTTCTGTCCCTTTCATTTTTCACTTAACAATTTATCTTGAAGTTCAGCCTGTTTCAGCACATACAAATGAGTCTCATTCCTCGTAAGAGCACAGAGCATTCCATTGTTCAAATGCACCATTATTTGCTTAGTCAAATCCTCTCCTATTGGCCACCCATTTTTTTTTTTTTTCCGATCATCTGCTAACCACAATCCACAATGCAGTGAATGGCCTCGTCCAGAAGTCTTTATGTACTTGTGTAAGATTATCTGTGTGATAAATTCCTACAGGCAGAATTCTGGCTCAAAGGGAAGGGTTCTCAAGACCATCTCTACTACATCCTGGCAGGACAGGCTCAGACTCCACATCTTCTTTTGCGTTCTAGTCTGGATCTGCCCCTTGCTTGTGCTGTCACCTGTGGGATCCTGCCTGCTTCCAGGGCAGCAGGTGGCAGCTACTTCCCAGTTACTCACCAAGGTCATATAAGGGCCTGCAGGGATGAGGTCATATAAGGGGACTCCACAGGGACAGAGATGATGGCCTTTGCAGAAAGAGGATGTGGGGAACTGAAGGGGGCACCTCACTCCACTTATTTGCCTCCTGATTTTTAGCAGCAGCTGCACCTGTTTCTCTCACAGCCGTTGCTGGGGAGATTCAGGCTGCTCTCACTCCCTGTAAAGAGAAAAACAGAGCTTGCTTCTCGTGACAGATCTGTACCAAGCTGTGCAGAGCCGTCTGTAAGAAGCCTCCAGATGCACAAAGGCCAAGAAGGGGAGGCACCATCAGGAACCCCAGTTGCCTTTTCCTGATTTCCAGATATCACAGGATGCTCCTAACTGCTGGGTTTTACTCCTGTGCTGGACACAACATTGATCCAGGAGTTGGGGACCTAAATTCTTGCCCCTATAGTGTATGTTTTGAGTTCCCATTTATAGCACAGTTGCCCCCGTGTGCCCTGAATTTTGATGAGGAGGCTGGATGGCACATGGTGGTGGGGGCGGGGGGCATACAGGTCATTTACTGTTTGCTTTTAGATCCATTCCCTGCTCTTCCCCTGGGGAATTCATCATCTGGGGGCCTGAACTACGTTTCCCAGGCTCCCCTGCCCACTGGCTTTCTATAAAGTTTGGCCAATGGGAGATACTGGCAGATTAGAGAGCAGGTGGTGGGGATAAGTCAGGATGTATCCTCTCTACACCAACTCTTCTGTGGTTTTGGGCAGTGACTCCGGAGGATGGCTCCTTCCTCCAGTGTCCTATCTCCTACCAGGCAGCCATGGCTCCTGGGCTGCAGTGGCATTGACCCTCACTTTGTCCCTTCAGCTCTGGGGAAATAGTAATTTCCTGCAGTTGTTAATCTCTAGGTTGCCCCACCTTTCCTTGGTTTTCATCTCTGCTAGCCCCTCTCTAGACAGTTGCCCACGTTAAATTCCTTCTCTTGAACTTTCTGGCATAGCGTTCGAGTTCCTGCCTGGACCGTACTGATGTGGGTGAAAATGTGGACTCAAGTTGAAATGCCTGGATTCAAATTCCAGCACTACTACTTACTAGTTGTAAGACTGGGGCAAATTACTAACTTCCTTCTGCCTCAGTTCCTTTATCTGTAAAGTGGAAATAACAGCACTTACCTCTTTGGCTTATTGGGAAGGTTAACTGGGTTAATAGTTTGTAAAAGGCTTAGAACAATGCCTGGGGCATATTAAATATAATATCAATATTAGGTTTATTTTTTTTTCCATTAAATTTTCACAACTTCTCTGAGAAACAGGAGCTGTTATTATCCTGGTTTTATAGACAAGGAAACAGATGCTCAGAGAGATAAAGTGACTGAGGCCACACAGCTGTAGCAATGGGATTTGGACTCAGTCAGTGGGAGACAGTTTAAACCCTCTCTACCATGCAACTGATCCAAAATCACATTCAGTGGGCAGGCTGGGGACATGGGCATGGCTGCTGCAGCTCCCATGCTGACTGATGGATGCTGGGTGGTTTGGCCTGCCTGTCACCATATCCTTCATCCCCAGCTCAGCCTTGCAAATAGGAAGCCAATACAGCCAGCAGTCTGCTCCCCAGGCCAGAAAGAAAGGGATGAGAGTGTTTTCTGGGATAGAAGGGGTGGTGAGGAAGAAGCATAAGACCATTTCACCGTCTTCGTTGAAGTGATCATTCATTGAGTTCTTCTTCTGGTGGTAGATACTGTGCTCAAATGACTTAAGATTCTTGTAGCTGCCTGTAAAGGAAACCCAACTCAATTGGCTTAAGAAAAACTAATGAATTGGCTCCTAGAACTGAGAAGTCCAGGAGTGGGTTTGGCTTCAAGAAATACATAGTGATGTCTTCATCCTCATCATCACCATCGCTGTTGTTGTCATCATCATTGTCAGCAGCAGCAGCATCTTGGTTCTTTTTCCTTCTAAGAAGTGATTTCATTCACAGATAGACACGCTCTCTTCAAACTCATATTCTCCCAGCTTAGTAACTCCAAGAAGGAGAGATCCTTCCCCAAGGCAGACTCTGGTTGGCCTGTGGGAGTCATGAGCCCACCTAGGGGTCAATTGCTGTTGCCAAGAAGGGGATTTTATAATTGGTTGTGCATAGTCAGTACCCCATCGCCCGATCCCTGCGGCCAGAAAGAGGTGCAGGCTCTGTGACTAAAAGTCTTCACAGAGCACATGGAATGGCATAGATCCCAAAGAAAGGGATGCGACCCAGACAAGATAAAAAGAAAGAGTATATGCGGATGTGGTTCCATAGTGTAGCAGTTAGCACATCTGCTTTACACGCAGAAGATCCGGGGTTCATGCCCAAGTGGAGCCACAATCCATGGTCTATGGCCATGCCACCCTGAACAAGCCTGATGTCTGATCTTGGAAGCTAAGCAGGGTTGGGCCTGGTTAGTACTTGGATGGGAGACTACCTAGGAAGACCAGGTGCTGTAGGCATTAAAAAAAAGATATGAATGAATCATGACTGTGTCATCATATATGCATTACTTTATTTAATCTGTACTATTATTGGCTTCATTTTGCAAAGGAATAGAGAGGTTAAGTAAGAAAGTCACACTTAATGGCCCAGCCAGGACTGGGACCCAGGATTGCCTGACTTACTTTTGCCCATGATAGTTCTTGTCCTCATGGGCCCTGCAGAGCTCAAGCCTGGGGAAGGGGGGAATCTAAAAGGAATCAGGAGTGGGAGAGGAGATGGAGGACTTTGCCCTGGGCCCTGACTTCAGTGGCCTAGAGTCATTTCCAAAGGAAGGTCCAAGCTTTCTCTGTGAGCAAGTTGCTCACCAGTACTTGTTCTCAAGGGCTCTGTCATACTCTCTTGACCTGGAACCCTGACTGGGGATCTTCCAGCTTGTTTTATCCTTTGTGGGCATTAGTTAGGCTTTGCCCTGGCCTCAGATTTGGCTGAGCCCTGTCGCTTGCTATCTGTGCTTTTGTATACCCAGGAAGCTGTCCTCATCAAAACTAGCTTATTAAACCATGGCCCAGCCATCCTGCTTCTTGATGAGAATCCCTGTACTTCTCCCCACTCCATCTCTTCCCCAGCCAGTTCCTCTGACAGGCCACAGCCTCTCCCATCCCCTGGAGTTTATATCTCATGCTGCCCCTTTTGCCTGTCTGGAAAGCATTTTTTCTACCCTCTCTCCAGCTGACTCGTCATCCCGTGGAATCCAGCTCTGGGGTCACTTCCTTCAGGAAGCTTCTCTGACACGCCAGCCCCTCTCCTCTTCTCTGTGCTCATTTCTAGCCTAGCACTAATCACATTCTGGTGAGATCTTTTTTACTGGTCTATTTTTCTACCAAATCCTAAGGTCTCTGAGGATAAGAACTTCATTTCTGAACACAGTTGGCACTCCATAAATATGTGTGGAATTCACAAACGAATGAATAAAGGACACCATAGGAACCTGTGACATTCCCTTTTTCAGATCAAGGCACTAGGGTGTGTGTTGGGAGTGTGGGCAGGGAAAGAATACAGCCAGGATCCTTGTGTCTGCATGGGCAAATCCCTCTGATTTCAGGGGCCCAGGTCATTGCTGGCTTCTCCAGGCCCTGAAAAAAGTAAAGTAGAATTTAGTCCTTAGGAAAATTATACAGTAAATCATAGACTTGTGTGGAATAGTGGAGTCATGACAGCTGATGTCAGACGGGGATTTTTTTTTTTTTGCTTATATAACTGATGTCGGAGAGGAAAAACTTTTCCTTTACTCTCAGGTTCTGTAATTGGGGACCTGCAGATTAAACTAATAACAAACAGATTAGCAAGGAAAAAGAGATTTAATCACATACATACAGGAATTCACAGAAAAGTGTAACTCCATGACGTGGTTCGAAGTGGGGATTTATATACCATTTTAATATGGAAATGGGAGGAGGGAGAAGAGCACTTACAGGAAAACAAATGACTTTTATGAAAGATAATTGGGCCCATAGGAGAATAGATGGGAGATGTGATAGTGTTATGACAATGTCTGTTTAGGCGTGGGAATTCTAGTCTCTAGTCAATCTTTCCTGGTTGCTCCCCAGAGAGGGCATTTATGACAGTCAAGTTCTTTGGGGAGACTATGCTTTTAGGCAGATAAGAGATATCAGGAACTCAAATGTCTTCTGCTCAAAATAATTTTTACTCCACAGCGGCATATTATGGATCCCTTCACTGAAAAGTCCAGGAATTCAGAACTTCATCAGATAAACTGGATCCAGGGACTCAAACCATCTTGTCAAGTCTCAGCTCTCTATCGCTAATACATGTCAAGTAACGGATCAATCTGTTCCCCTCTCCCTACCTCTCTCTCTTTTTCTCTCCCTCCCTTTCCATGCTGTCTTCTTCTGTGATGGCTTCATTCTCAGACAAGTTCCTCCCTTGTCATGGCCAGATGGTCTCTAGCCCCTCAAGATGTGCACCAAGTCAATAGTTGGCAATTTCTCTTTTCCCAAGAGTTCCAGCAAATTCCTTGGGTCGAGTCTCATTGGACCTAGCAGAGGAAGAAATTGGCTGGTCAGTCAGGCCAGGCCTGAAACGTGCCCACCTTGCAGCCAGGAGGGTAGAAAGGCCAGGTTGGCCTCACCCAGACCATGGAGTGAGGGCGGAGGAGGGGCGGTTTTCAGAAGGACGACTTGGGTGCTGCTAACAGAAGGAGCAGGGTGGACTGCAGGCAAGGGAAAACCACAGATGTCCTCTATACAGAGAAGCATCTACAGTGTGAGAAAAGCCGAATTACAGAGCTGTGGCATCACAGTCACAGAAGGTTGGAACTGAAAGATTCCTTGAAGGGAGCTTATGAAGCCCGTTATGTGACAGCCATTTGCCTGGTGCCCTAGGGAGCCCCATCCTGTCCCTGACTGATGCATGAGTCCTGAGCAGCCTGGAGGATCGGGGAAATGGTCCCCCTGGCATTCTCCCTTCCTCCTCACTGCTCTTCTGCTGGAAGATTCTGGGTCACAGCTGCCCACCAGGGGCCTTGTTTATGCTCCTTCCCAGAGAGCTCTGGGCTCTGGCCATGTGCCAGGCTGGCGGTCAGCCACGGCAACCATAGGCTATATACTCCCTCCTTGATACAGAGACCCAGTTGGAAACACATCCAGGGCTCTTCCGAAGCTAGAAACAAGCCAGGAAGCAGGGAGCAGGGAGCCGAGAGCAGTCCAGCTTGAGGCCAGGGCCTAGAGCCCTCCTCTTGCCTAGGATGCTGAATGTTCCCTCCACCCGCCCCCCCAACCAGGGCCCCTCCTCTCTAACCACAAACCAGAGCATGCTGTTCAGACCTGCTCAGACACTCCTGAGGCCTGGGGCCATTATGTTTCTCCCAAGTGAGAGCTGAGAGCAAGAAGAAAGGACAGTTAACACAAACAAAGCCTGTGGCAGGGAAAGGCCAGGCCTTCCTCTCCCTCTCCCTCCACCTCCTGCTGAACCAGCAGAGGGTGGGAGGCTCAGCAGAGGCCAAAGCAGGCCTCAGAGAGAGTCCTGTGGTTCCTGCCATCCTTCCTTCCTGCCTGCCCTCCTTCCCTCTTCACTTATCTCCCCACAGAATGTTCTGACAGAAAGAGAGCTTTAAAGACACCTACTCCAGAGATTGCAGACTGGTGGCTCACAGTTCAGAACATGTTGTATTTGGCCCTCCCACTGGTTAAGAAATTTTTGAGCCAAACTTTTAAAAATTGGAAGATTTCACATAAAAATTTGTGTGTCTAACTCCTTTAAAAAACTCATAAGATCTTTTAATACTGGGCCTGCGTGTCCAGTAATTGGCGTTGCTGAGTGTTAGCTGCCCAGGTAGACAAGAGTAGGTATCCCACAGCCACCCCCGTGGACAGGGGCTGCTGGGTCATCGTCTCCTCTCCTCTTCACTGGCATCAAGTGTCAGTTGCCATTTCCCTTCACCCTTGGCATTTTTGTTTTTATTACTTTGGGTGGTTTGCCTCTATGGCGCCATTAGAAATAGGAAATGAGAGACTGAGAGGGTGACCCGTTTTAAGGAAATCAGAAGAGAACCTACCCCTTTGTAGAGGAACTGAATAGTCCTAGATGTTCCTGATATTAGCTTGAGCATTTGGGGTTTGCGACCCCAATCTTATCAACCCCTATTTCTGCAGAAGGACTAATCTGGCCTCAGAAAGTTACCGTCCAGTCTCCTGACCAAAGATGCATAGGGAGCCAGTAGAAAGGAATCCACACCTGCACTTCTTGGATGGGGAAGGGGCTTTAGGTCTCAGCAGAGAAGAGGACATTCTTTCTGAATCATCATTGCCCTCCTCTTGGCGTTTCTTGCTTTCAGAAGAGGGCTTTGCAGAAGAGACAGCAGCAGGACCACAGGTCTGGTCCCCTGCCTGTCAAAAGATTGCAGGAAGGAGGGGTGAGGTAGGATGGACCCAGGGCTGTTTATCAAAGAGGTATCTTGGAGCTGGCACTGACTTGTTGCCTGAGGCTGTAGGCTCTGTGCAGTGACCTCTGGGAGGCAAACATCATCTCACCAGAAGGAAGATGTTTCTGTTGAATCTTGCTATTTGAAGAGTGAGCTGCCTGGGAGGTAGAAAGTTCCCACTCTTAGGGATGTTCAAGCAAGGCTGAAGGTCACTGATGGGATTTTGTAGGAAGACAAGAGGTAATGTGAGTCTAGGTTGCATTGAGATGACCTTTTGGAGGTTCTCTGGCAAATATTAGAGGCTTTTGGAATCCTTTAAACTCACAAAAAAGTATGCGTCTGAGAGAGTATTTATGGCTATTTTCAGATTCACGAAGGGGCACCTGAGCCTATAAATAGGTTTTAAGCAAATGGGTGGGTAATCAGCCGTGAGGCAGGACAGTGCAAAGTGAAGAGCACAAGGCTGCCTGTGGCCCGGGTTCCAGGCCCTGCTCCATTTACCAGCCATCAGCCATGCCATTTCAGTGGCCACTTACTTAACCTCTCTCTGCTTCTCTTTCTGCATCTGTAAGACAAGAGTAATAATGGTACCTACTTTGTAGTCTTGTTTTTAAAGGTCAAGTGAACTTACATCAAAAGTATTGGCTATTATTATGGCTAATATTCCTTTCAACTCTGAGATTCTGCTGTGAACAGATTCGCATATTTTGAATGTGTGCATAACCTGCAAGCCTTAGTATATACTCTTGCATTTTTGCAGGGGGCGATGCTGTGATCCATAGGCAGGACTCTTTAATAGTGGAACTTCAATTTGTGGTGGGGCAAGGAGGGGAAGCTGCACAGCTCTGCTTAGAACTTTCTTAACATGGCCTTGAACTAGTTTAACTTCTCATGGCCTTAGTTTCCACATCTATAAAATGGGAGTCATGACAGTTCTTACTCCCTAGTGTTGCTTTGAAGGTTAAATAACATAATTCATTTAAAGCATTTGATCAATGTCTTGCACATATAAGAAAACACTAAAGAATTATATCTATCACCTTCATTCTGGGTTAGGAGATTCTTTCTGAAGATATTAAAATCACAAAGTATGGATCTGCTGTACTGCACATACTAAGCCTTCGTGGTTACCCTTGTATGTTCCTGAGATTTATTTTTTACACATTCAGGCTCCCCTCTTAGACTCTAAGGCCCTTAGAGACATGCTCTTTCCACTACCTGTGACCAAGAACAATGAGTTCTAGCCGAGCCTTGGATACTAACTGGCAGTCATGTCTCTACTCTGGATCTCATTTCATCTAGATGAAAATGTAGCTAAGAATTATTCAGCCACTCCCTTGTGCTGAGCGCTGTTAAAAATGATTAAAGAAGACAATTTTGGTGATACAAACTTCATTTAATACTTCATGAAGCAGGCGGTCTCCATTCCCACAGATTTGGAGAACTGTAAAATGGGGCTTTTATAGAATAAAGAATTAGGACCATGGAAAAGAAAAATAGGAAGTTAAATAATTTGCCCAAGTTAAGAGGGACAAGGAAAAGCGTAATAGAAAATGAATAAGGAACAAGGAAGTAAATACAGAGCCCAGGCTGCTCAAGACTCAGAAGCTTGGCATTTGGGGATTGTCTGAGTAGATATATGGCATTTCTGGTCAGGCAAGAGCATTTACAGAGCTATGAAAGTCATCCAAGTTTTGGTTTGCTGACCTGGCATCCTCACTCAGGAGTGACTCCATCTGGGGCCTAGAAATGTATTTCAACAGCTCATTAGGCTGACCTTTATGTGACTGTTCTCATTTAAGCAAGGGATAACATTATAAAGTACCTTATATTATTATCATCCCATTTTACAGATGAGGGAACCGAGGCTCAGAGAGAAAACAAACCTGACTCCAGATCCACTCACAGGCAGTAGAAATGAAGCTAGTTTTTGGACCCAGACCCTATGTATTTCATCACTAAACTGCCCTGGTTCGACATAACAATTTCTAAGAACTCAATACATCAACATCCTACATGGTCAAGAGTCAAAATTCTAGAAAAGCCAATTGAGGTTTGTATTGTTTCATTCCTGCCACTCCGTCTCTCTGTCTTTCCTATGTCACATCCATCATCTTCCTACTTCTACCCTCAGAACCCCAGGACTTCTCCTAAGTTACCTAGACACTGGGTTCCAGCAAAGGAGGTGCTGGTGCAAAAAGCCTTCAGTTAATTTAATCTTCTTTTCCAGGCCCTGGAGAGATGAACTACTTCTGGTTCACACAGCTAAATATATCTCTCTCAGGCTGGTGGCTTCTCAACAGTTACTGAAATAATTTACCTAGAGTGGCCATTTGTTGTGTGGCATTTGAGTAAACAAGGCTCTATCTAATCCCAGAGTGACTCTAGAGTGCCATTTATTCCACAAACATTTATTAAATGCCAATAATGTGCTAGACACAGCCCTAGCTGCTGGGCCAGAGTGGGTCAGAGTTACTCTCTAGTGGAGGAAGTGGGAAGGATGAAACCAACAAGTACACACATAAACAATTTCAGGTAAGGACAAATGTCAGGAGACAATAACACCAGGCAAATGATGGAACATGAAGGAAGAGATGTGGCTGGTGTAGAGAGTGCTCTGAGCCCCTGTCAGGACAGCTGTCAGGCAGTTTCAACTTCACCATGGTCTTCACACCTCATATCTCCAAGAGGAAGGTGTTATTATCCATATTTTACTGAGGGGGAATGAGGCTTCTGGAAGTTAAATAATTTGCCCAAGTTGGAAAGCTTGGAAGTAGCCAGTTGGGATTAGAATTCAGCCCTTGCATTCCAAGTCTGTTTACTTCCCTGGCATTGTGTAGGCTTCACTATAAAATGAGTGGGTTAGACTGAGATAACCCCTAAAGTTCTTTCCTCTGAAATCACACATAGACAAAGAACATACAAAGGAGATCTGGAGGTAACCGATGCTTCTAAGAGCAGGTGCTCTGGCTATTTTCTCTCTAGATAAAAGCTGGGAGGGCCAGGCTTATTTATTCTCTGCCTGCCCACTGGGGTTTCAGAGTAAGCCTATCAGTGGTTTAGCAGCTGCTGGAATAGGTCAGCAGTCAAGATACCAAATGCAAATGCCTCAAGCCCAGAAGTTGCGAAGATAGGACAGGACCTCGGGCAGCCACAGGGAAGGGTTCACCCAGGCCAGTGGACCACACCATGCCCCAGCTCATGCTAAGGGTGTGGGGCCACCTTCTAGAGGTTTACAGCCCGGTGGTTTCAGGCTCACAGGAGCTGCAGGTTTGGCCTCCTCAAGCTTCTCTCTCCAGCACTGCAGTAGAGTCTCAACCGGTGTCACCTCAGCTGAGAAATGGTCCCTGACCCAGACCACAGCAGAGTTAGCCAGCTGACTTGCATGCTTCTGCTCCCCTGGCTCTTGGTTCCTCCCTTTCTCAGAACATTTCTAGGAAAAAAGTAATGAGTGAATATTCAGCCCTGTGCTAAGAGGCCTAATACAATGATCTCAGTTAATCTTTTTTGCTGTTGTTGTGGTATAAAATTTACCATTTTAATCATTTTTAAGTGTTCAGTTCAGTGGCATTAAGCACCATCACGTTGTTGTGCACCCAGCCCCTGGGAACCACCGTTCTGCTTCCTGTCTCTATGAATTTGACTGTTTTAGGTATCTTATAAGAGTAGAGTCACACAATATTTGTCATTCTGTGTCTGGCTTATTTCACCTAGTATGATATTTTCAAGGTTCATCTATGTTGTAGTGTGCATGAATAATATTCCTTTGTACATGTATACCATATTTTGTTTATCCATGCATCCAGTGATAGACATTTGGGTTGTTTCCACCTTTTTGCTATTATAAATAAAGCTGCAATGAATAAGGGTGTACAGATAACTGTTCAGGTCCTTGCTTTCAATTATTTTGGATATACCTTGTTAAAAATAAGACAACAGTCCTAAAATGGAGTCACTTATGTTAAGCCCTATGTCACCAAACCAAGACTTCACTTAATTACGGTTTCAACCTCTCCCAGAAATGGAATTTTAAACCAGTCAATCGGAAATCACCTGATCAGCACTAGGCAGATCATCTGCCCAACAAACCCCTTCCATCCCTGAAAGGAAAGTGAGCCTGTCGCAGCCAATCTGCTTTTTGCCTCTTCGTTCCCTCTCCCTTCTGCACGGGTCATTCCAGCTCCTGTGCTCTCAGTAGAATGCACTGGGGCCTTTGATGCATCTATATCATAACTCAGTTTCTCCCCTGCACCATTTTCACTTACCTCCCCACAGCTGTTGGCTCTAAAAGTGTCCTCAGTAAAGTTCCTGTATGCAAAGCTCAGAGTCTACGTCCCAAAGACACCGAGTCTAAGACATCATGGTGATGGGGAGTGGGGTGTGTATGGAGAGATCAGTGATACTGGGCCATGAATTGCCATCTAGGGCTTAGAGAAATTATAAACCAGCTTTCTCCACAATGGCCCCTGGTACCTATGCTGAGACAAAAAAGAGCCCAGCTACAGCCCTGCTTCTAGGAAACTACATTCCCACCTGCACCCAGCACCTGGTGCTGCTGTCATTAAGCAGAGGCCAAGTGTGAAAGCTGGGAGGAAAGCCCACAGTTCACTAATCTCTGATGGTTCTCTGGAGCTTCTGCCATGCCCAGAAGACTGCAAGGCTGCTCTGAGTCCCCTGCAGTACCTGCAGGCACCAGGGAGCATTGGAAGGGCAGAGAACAAATTGAGATTGACAGAAGACACGGCATGTCGAGGAGGAGACTCCAGGCAGCACAAGTCAGAAGCCACTTGTCAGGACCTCTCTGCCGTGTGGGATGAAGAGAGCAGGACTAGCAGAGTGGAAGACAAGTCTGGTGTACACCTTTGCTTGACATGTCTGTTTATGTTATATGCAAGCAAAAGGTACCTTAAAAGCATTACCTAACTTAGTTTGTACAACCCTTTATGTGTCAAGAACTCTGATCCTGTTTTATAGAGAAGATTAAACTAAGTTCCAAGGGAACTGACTCACCTAAGATTACATAACCAGTAAGTGGCACTGCTAGGATTCAAACCCAGGACTTTCTGATTCTAATGCCTATATTCCTTTCCTACCACTCCCATGCCTGACTCCTGATTGCAAACCTAGGGGCTCAAACTCATCAGAACATCAGAGCTGGATGGGCTTTTAGAAAGGGCCCAGTTCAGGCACATGGCTAGTAGGTGCTAAGCTATGCGTCAACTTTGATCCTTTGGTGGTAGCTGATTAGAGCACCATATTGAGAACGGTCTCAAGCGTGCCGTGAGTAATTAATGACATCTCCCATAGCAGGAGTATGTGTGGCAGAATGTAGGTCTGGTCTTAGTCATCCCAAGAATGGTCTGACTCCCTTACTTCACAAATGAAGAAACTAAGGCCCACAAAAGTGATGCTTTAAGTAAGATATAGATTCAGTCAGTGGCAGAACCAGAACCAGAATTTGGGCAACTGATGCTTCTCATTGTCTCCCAAGGTCAGTCTGCTTTTTGTGCCTTCTACCTTAGATCCTGGCGCAGTGGCTGCTTGCTGCACTTAAGCTCAGAAATACCTGCCTCTGGTGGCATTTAAATTGGTGGTAAGCACTCAAGAGGAGTCAGGGTTCTCCTAGCCACCTAGTGCTTGCTACCTGATCGCTAGACTGGGACTAGAGTCCTGACAGGGAAAGCCATGAGCTATTGAAGAAACTTAAAGAACTATTCTGCCTGAGACTGGACCCCAGGGCCCGTGAGAACTGCTGAACTGAGGCTGTGGCCTGACTAACTAGCAGTTTCATCCTCTGAGGCTCCATTTCTCATTTGTCAACCAGGTTTATGTAAGATATGAGGAAATTCCCAGGGGCTTGAACAAAACCAATGTGTTTAGTACATGCCACTGACTTTGAGAAAATGTTTGTTTTATATTCTGGTTTTCTCTGTAACTGTTGAATGATTTCTCACTTCACCATCTCAAGGGGAAGCAATTTTTGCTGCCTCCTCCCTCCCACAGACAGAGAAAGGGAAAGATGCCATAAAGACCTTTCACAAATCAGATGGGCACCGACTTGAGCAAGGACACAGATTAGTCAATCAGAAAAAACATTGATGGAAGCTGAGTTGGCAGTAGAATGAGTTCCTATCACAGTGCCTGTAGGAACTTGGAGAATGTGTGCTGCATGAATGAATGACTCAATCAAAGCCCACCTCCGCAAAGAAGCTTTGCTTGGCAACCCTATTTAAAATAGCTCACTTCCCCCTTCAACCCAGTCACTTTTTATTTAAAAACCCCTATTTAATTTCTTTATAGCATGTACCACTATACGAAATGATTGCTCTAAAATTTGTTTGCTTATATTCTGCCTTCCTTCATTAGGATGCAAACCTCATGAGGGTAGGGCCTTAGTCTGGCTTGTAAACCACTATATCCTCAGGGACCAGAACGGTGCCTGGCTCGTGTTAGATATTTAATAATATTTGTTGAATGACTGAATGAGGGACTGCGTCCTTGAGAAGCTGTGTGATAACACATGCCTTATTATTATTTTTTTGTAATAGCTTGATTGAAATACTCAAATACCAGTCATTCATTTAAACTGTATGGTTTAGTGCTTTTTAGTTGCACAAAGCTGAGCAATCATCATCAAAATCAATTTTAGAATATTTTCATTATCTCAAAAAGAAATCTGTACCCATTAGCAGTCATTAACCATATTCCTTCCCCTCTCCCCACCCTCGAACCACTAATCTACTTTCTATTTAGATTTGCCTATTGCAGACATTTCATTCAAATGGAATCATACAAAATGTGGTCCTTTGTGACTGGCCTCTTTTAGTTAGCGTAATCTAAGTTATACATATCTCAGTACTTCATTTCTTTTTATCGCCAGAAATATCCTGTGTTGTAACCTGGATGAACCCATTTGAAGTGGCATTGGTGGCAGTAGTGGTTGTGGTGGATATGGTGACAGTGGGAATGACTATAACGGTTTTGGTAATAATGGAAGCAATTTGGGAGGTGGCAGAAGCTATGGCGATTTTGGCAATTACAATTAATCTTCAAATTGTAGACCTGTGAAAGGTGAAAACTTTGGAGGCAGAAGCTCTGCCCCATTCTCAGGACAAATTTTTTTCTGTTGATGCTGTCTTTTATATCTTCCCCATATGTCCATCTGTCCAAGGCCCTGCTTTGGCCACCTCAGGGAATTGAAGGCCAGGCCTAACAAGGCTGTATCCTAGCTACCCTGTAGAAAGGGAAAGGACTTTAATGAGCAATAAGCTAGAAATAGCAGGGGAAGGGCTCGGTGAAGGAGCAGGTACGCATGAGCGGAAGCCACAGCTGGATAATGTTCGCTGGAAAAAGCTAGAGCCTTATTAGAATTGTCTTTAGACTGAGATGACAGAAAGAGAGAGTTTGATTAAAGAAAAGAAAAACAAATGTGTGAAATACCTGTGGCGAGGTATGATGCATCATGGCAGTTTGTTTCATGTACATAAGGTCATCCCATTTCATAATATTCTTCAAGGTAGGAATTATTAATCCACATAGCAGATGAAAGAACTCGGGTCCAGAGGGCTAAGTGAAGGAGCCAGAATGTAATCACAAGGCTGCCTCCAAAGCTTGCAATTTCTCAGGATGCATGCATTCTCCGAGGGCTGGTCCTGCAGCCACGTTGCCTGGATACACCATCAGATCTACCTGGTCAAGCATTAGCTCTAGTCTCCAGCAGGTAAATTGTAGGTGTAGTTACACCACAAGTCATTAATTAAAGCATCAATCAAGACTTCCAGCTTCGGACTTCCACTGCCTGGGTTTGGATTTGGGGTTTGCCATTGACTAGCTTGGTATATTTAAGCCTTTTGAGCTTAAGTGACCACTTGACCTTTCTATGCCTCAGTTTGTTCATCTGTGAAATGAGGATTAGGGGATTTTAAGGATTAAGTGAGTTAACATATATGAAATGCTCACTCACCGTAGTTGGGGATCTATAAAGGTTAGGTATTATTTATTGAGTGCCTATTACATGCAAGGCCTGGGGCTAGCGTTTGAAAATGAGCAAAACAAGGTCTGGTCCTTGCTCTCTTTGGTCTAGTGCAAGGGGAAACAAGTAAATAATCACACAAATAAATAGAAAAATCTCTGTGAGGGGTACACTGTTCCTCCAACTAGGTAGGAAACTGATCTGAATGATGGATAGGTAAATGCTAAAGAGGCAAAGAGGAGGGCACAGGGCTCCATGCTGAGTGAAAGATATGTTCTCTGGGCTCGGAAGATATTAGATCATGTGGGTTTTCTGACATTTTCTGTGAGAATCCTCTGAGCCTCTATGCTGGTTTCCATTACTTCAAGGACAAAGTCATGTCTTAAAAGTTGATCATTGGATCAGAGTCTTCATGAAGACCATCAGTGGTTCTAAAAAACAAAGATTCTTCTGGGGCAGTAACAAAATGTGATTAGTACTGAGTCCAAGGCGAGTGAGTGGTTAAATAAGTGAGTTTTGGGTTAAGACTAAGCTGGGCCTAGGTCTTCAACTTTTGGTGGGTTTCAGGTCACTTGCGGAGATTTTTTAATATATTCCAGAGCCATACTCGGGAAAGTCCTGAGTTGATGACTTTAGATGGGGTCTGGTAATCTCCATTTTCTCATGCTTAGCCAGGAAATAAAACTGTTGCGTTCTTACTTTTAATCCTGACTCCATCACCTACCATCTGGGTGACCTTGGGTAAGTTTTTTTTTCGGGGGGAGTGGGGTGGGGTGGATAATATTTTTCACCTTTCTAAGACTCAGTGTCTTCAATGAGGATAATAATATCTACCCAACGGGCTATCATGAAGATGAAATTATATTAATATACCAGTCCTTGATGTGTAGTAAACATTCTAAGTATGGTAGTTATTTTTATAAGCATTTTTGGCTAACAATGAAATATTCTTTTAATAAGGTTGGCAATGGGAATCCTGGCCCTCCTGCTGGGTGCCAGCAGTACTTATACCAGCTGCCAGGTAAATCAGAGATATTTTCAAATTAAGTTCCTGTCCTACCCTTCTCAGTTTCTCTTCTCTAAATTACTTATTTTAAGTGACTATAACAGCAATTTGGCCTCAGGGAAATGTCAGGGTAAGAGTAAATTCATTCATTTTACAAATCTTATTTGAGGCCTACTAACTGCCAGAGACTCTTCTAGGTGCGGGGTTTGGAGCAATGGGGGAGGGGTACCGAAGGGACAACAATAAAGTATGTAAGTACAGAAGTAAATAAGATCTATCACTTCGTATAGTGATCAGTGATGAAAAGAAAATGAAACAGGTAAAGGGTAGACAGGAGAGGGGGAGGTAAAGAGTCTAGATAAATTATCGTATGCTCTTCAAATTAGTACTTTAAGCTGCTTTCCTCTTATTTCAAAGATGTTAATATTGTTCATGGTGATTTTCCTTCTCTTGGAATAGCTTTCAGAGACCAGAGCGCATACTTTCGAGTACTCTTTAGAGTGGCCAATATTTATCCATTAAGGGGGAAAAAAATCCTCATGGAAAATTTAATCATGCAGAAAAAGAGAAAAGAAAAATTATTCTGGCTTCTAATATTCAAATATGACCATTATTAATACTTTAGACTATTTGTTCCAGGATTTTTTATGCATTTAAACATTGTTGTAATACTCTCTATCTTTTTAGGCTATGTCATAAACATTTTTCATGTTAATACAAATCTTTAACACAATCTTTAACAACAAATCTTGAACAAAAGTTTAACACAACTTTTAAAGTTGCAGAATAAACCATTGAATAGCCACATTATAATTTGTTTGACTCATACTTGGTATTATCATTTTTTAAATCTCTACAAGTTTGCTGAGGAAGACATGACCTCTCATTTTTGTTTTAATTGGAGTTTTGGCTCCACACTTACTAACTATGAGGTGACTTTGAGCAAACTAGTTTACAGTTCTAAGCTTTGGAGTTGACAGACTAGGTGTGGAATCTTGTCTTAGCCATTACCAGCTGTGTGACCCTGAGCAAGTCACTTCACCTAGCCTCAGTTTTCTCATATATATGATGAACAAGTCTAACCTCCTAGGTTGCTAGAAGGACTAAATGATACCATGTTTGCAAAGTACCTAGCAAGTAATACTCATTATAGTCACAAAGCCCAGTATGACTAAAAAGTCCATATTGGACAGTATAACTCTGGAGAGTATGGCAGCAAAGCTATATATAGACCCATGATTATTATGGCCTCCTCTTATATTTGTGGCTTTAAAATGCCAGTTTCCCTAAAGCTTGCAAATCCACAATTTCAGGATTAAAATTTGGAGTTAGAGGAGGTGACTTCTGAGTAGGTTTCCCCTCGGCTTTAGAAGTCAGGCGTGATCTCCCTGAGGGCTGAGCTCTGCAAACCCAAAGCCAGGACCTGGATAAGTCAGAAATCAATTTTAACTCAGGCGTGGGGAGCTCCATTCTAAATCCAGTCAGGTGGAAAAGAAGCTGAAGTGGATTGGGACCCCTCAGCCCCCGGCAGCCCTGGTCCCTCAGGGCCTCAGGCAGGGCCTGGAAGGACGCAGATGAAGCTGTGGGGGAGGAGGAGGCAGGCAGCACAGCTGCAGCCTGGCTTTCGCTGGACTTGGGGCCCTGGGGCCTTCTCTGTGGGCTCGGTTTAGTTGCCAGAGCTTCCTGACATTTTTTATCAGAAGGGAAAATGAGAAAGGCTGGCTAGATAGAAATCCCTCTTCCATATTCATGCAGGATGAAGGCAGATGTGTTGATTTCCTTTTAAGTACTCCTGTCACTTCAACTGTGATTACCTTTTCCCAAACTCAAGTATAGACTGGGGTGAGAAAGTATTTGAATCTATAATGAGATTCTTAAATAAAAAACTCATCAGATTTATAGCCAAAGGCAAATTGCAATCTCTTCCTGCAACAATTATGGGGAGGCAGATATGATGGAGAACAGGCTTTAGAGTTTATCAGATGTAGGGGCAAATCCTACAGCCCCATTTATTAGCCAAGTGGCTCTCAGAGCCTCAGTCTCCTCATCTGTTAAATGGGGATAATAATAGTACAGCCCTCATAAGTTTCACAGAACTGAATGAGGTGAAGCGTATATTAGCCCAGTACCTGCAAAGTAATAAGCTCTGAAGAAATGCCAGCAGCTTTTGTTTGGGAGACAGCTATGGAGGGCAATGTACTGTTTTACTTAGTTGAAATGTTCAATTTTGTTGGTGTTAAAAGCAGTCTTTCTTTTATGAAATGATGATAGTACCTAATGATAGTAGTTTCTGGCAAAATGAAGGGTTGGCATCTATAAACTTGTCTTCCAGGAGTAAAATGTAGATAACAAACAATACCTTCCAGACAATATTGTTGTGAAAATTAAAAGAGAAACTTGGGAGATGCCCTACACATGTCAGCTGAACTGGAATTAGATTTTTCTGTACCAGCTCAGTCTCCTATATATAATGTGAACCACATATATAACTGATATATAGTAATTAATTCCAATAATGTATTTCATTTAAAATAGTCCAACATGTAATCAGCATAAAAATTATCAATGAAATATTTTATAATATTTTTCTCCCACTAAGTCTTTAAGATTTGGTAGGTGTTTTATACTTAAAACATGTCTCAGTTTGGACCAGGTACATTTCATGTGTTCAGTAACCACATGAGGTTGGTGGCCACCAAGTCAGGCTGTATAGCTCTGGAGGGTGTGGCCACAAAGGTCTATAGAGACACAGATTACAACTCTTCCTTCCCCTTCTCTTGTTTGAATCTTTCAAAAATGCAAAATTAAGCTATGAAAAGCATCTTTCAAATTCAATTTCCTTCTTTGAAATGTCTTTTTTCCCAAGTACTCAGTCCCCCCGGCTTATACAAAGGAAGGCACTAGGCTCTGAGTGGGCCTGAAAGTGAGATGTAGGTTTTCTTTTTGTCTATGGCATCAGTTCTAGAAGAACACTTTCTAATTTTGGAATAATAGAAACCACTTATTAAGTGTCGGGCACAATGCTAAATGATTTACATGTATTACTTTACATAATCCTAACAATGACCCTATGAAGTAGGTTCTATTATTATGTGGCTTTTACGGATGAAGGTCAGAGAAGTTAAGTAACTTGCCCAAAGTCACACTGCAGGGAAAGTGGCAGGACTAGGTCTCACTGAATCTGATATCTGTGCCTATACTAACAAGTGATTATGTCATTCTTTATCATTAGTAAATTGCAAAGCTAAGTCTCAAATTCACTTCCAACTCCCACTCGATGCATTCAACTGCTCTCTGAAGCTGCAGGTTTCTCAGTTTAAAAGGAAATAACAATAGTCACTTTGCAGAATAATTTTGAGAATTAACTGAGCTAATTTCCTTGCAAATCTATACTGGAAGTGGAAATGTTTTGCCTCACTACCAGAGCTCTAATTCTGGCCTTTCACCAGGGGCTCACAATCTGATCACCATAAATTTGGGTGACCTTTAGTGACAACCCCAGGAAGTGTGATTTCAGGATTGGCTCAAGAAGCCAATGAGTTATAAAATCTGCGAAGAGACCAGTAGGGTCCTGCATGGCCTCGTGTGATGGAGTGCAGTGAGCACTGAGCCAGGAGTCAGGGCACTCATGTTCCAGTTGGGGCTGTCCCTTGAAAGGGCTGAGAAACCTTGAGCAAGTCCTCTCTCTTTAAACTGAGGGGACAGGACCAGAGGGGATCTGAATTCCTCCCCAGCTCAGACCCTTCCCTTCCCTCTGCACAAGAAAGAACTGCCCCACCCTCCCACAAACCCCCCCACAGAGTTTAAAGGCTCAGGGTGTCAGCCACATGGTGCTCTGTTCCCCAGTGGGTAGAAAATGCAGAGGTGATCTTCTTATGAATGAATATCTGAATTTCGAGCAAAAGCCACAGGAGTGAGGCTTCAGAGACGAGTCACTATGGTGACCAAAGCAGAGAGGACCAGTGCGAGCCTCCAAGGGCCCTCCACGGTCTCTTGCCTTTCATGCCAGAACTCTCGCCGGCCTCCCTGCACAGCAGTCTGCCCAGTTAAGCGCCTCAAGGTCACGGGAACAAAGACAGGAGGACAACTAAATTGGCTTTTCTATTCCCTTCTTTGTCAGCACCCACAGACCTGGGTGGAGTGGGCTGAGTCTGGAAGGAATGCGGATTTGGATACAGGAGCCAGCTCATAGAGAAGGGGGTTGCTTAGGCTGGGGCTGGAGCACTGCCACCCCCACTGTGGCACCGCGGAGACAGCCCAGCCCCTGGCCTCGGCTGCAGGAGAGCTCCTTATGAATCATGTAGAGTCCTTGAAAAACTTCTGGGACTTGCTGCTCGCCTGCACCAGAGCAAGAAATGATGTGCTGTGACCCAAAGGGGAACAGAAATGGCAGGCTGGTGGAGTGGAGCCTCTGGGTTCTAGGATGGGGACTCTCTTGCCCCTCCCCGCATCAGATCCCGGCAACCCGGTTACACCTGTGGCTCTGTACACTCACCCATGTTTGGAAATCTTCCCGTTACAAGTATTCATTTGCTTATGTATTTATTTGCTGAAGTAAGAATTCAAACATTTCCCCTAAGAAAGACATATTCATTGTAGAAAAATGAGAAAATTAGAATAACTGAAACATGTAGATGGGGAAAAGACAAAGAAAAAGAAAAGCCACAGTGATCCAAACCCCTGGAAATAACTATTCACTTATGTAGTCATTTGTTTATGAATTCTACATTTTTTGAAGGCCTACTATATGCTAGGCACAGAGAACTGCAATGATGAACAAAATAAGGGGCTTTTCCCCTATGTATAGCTATACACATGTTCCTTTCTAAAAAAGAAAAAAAGAAAAAGAAAAAAAAAGAAAAATCTCTGCTGTTTTCAAAGCAAATACAAATAAAACTGAATGTGAATTTGGTTTATCAACTTAGAACTGAATATTCAGGTCATTTTTGTATTTGCATATGTAGCAATTATGCAGTCAGAGGAATAACTGGGAATAAACACTAAAATAGCTGCTTGGAAATAAATAGCCGTGAAGTAAATGCTAAGACCTGTGCCTGGCACCCAACTTCTGGCTCAGAATTTACACTGGATGAACCAAATGACCTCCATGCTCCTGTCCAGGCCTCCAGACCTTTGGGAGGCATGATGAGATAGTTGCTGCCTCACAGACATGGTCCAATTCAAGGTAACCTTCACAGCAACTATTTGAGGTAAAGATGATTATTATCATATCATGAGGAAACCAGAAACTGTGATGACACAAACAATTCTATCAAAATGATCTTGGATTCGTGGTTTTCAAGGATGGCTGTCATATCACACATACTTCTTTCGCTGAAGTTTCCATCTATTTTTCAGAAAGCTTCATTTAAGGCTGTCATAGCAAATGGTGTCTTTGTAAGCCATGAGCAAATAGGATTGCCCACTTTTAACATCAAGCATCATGCATCCCAAGAAACCCTTCTGGTCCTGGGCAACCCAAGATGGTCAACCTAGAACTACTCCCTCCAAAGTAATACTCCTGGGGTCTATTTTTAAGGAACTGTGTTGACATGGCATCTTTTGAGAATATACAAAGGAGCATGTGAAAGAACACGTGAGACTGAGGAGGCAGATGTCTTAGGGTGGTGCCCGCCTTTGATGTGTTTGATCCCTCCAGGCTCATCTGGCTGTTGTCTCTGCCGACTAAACGATTAGATGGTGATAGCTCTCCTTATGGAGATTATCCTCAATATTGAGATTTACCTTTGAAATATGATGACCTTTTCCACCTGCCAATCTGAGGCAAGGATCTGTTACTAGTGGGCAGCTGGTATGGGGTATAAGGCATCTACATAGAACGAGAGGCTTCAGCAGAGTCTGGGGATGAGTATATGGGATAGGGGGAAGTGCGGTAGGAGAAAGTTGGGGAAATATCTGAAATATATTTTTTAAACTAATTAATTAATTCTTTTATGGTGACATTGGTTAATGAAATCCAGTGTTTCAGCTGTACACTTTAACAGTAAGGCATACACACACACACACACACACACACAAACACACACATATACATATATATATATATATATATACACATACATACATATATATATATTTACACTGTGTATTTACCTCCCACAGTTAGATTTCTTTCTGTCACCACGTGTCTTACCCCTCTTTACCCCGTTTACCTCCTCCCTTGCTGAAATATTTTTTTAACTTTTAAATTGGATAATGATCAGCTTCCGATGACCGCCACCTCTTGGTACTCATGCCCTTATATAATCTCCCCTTGTGTTTGGGCTGGTCCTAGTGACTTGCTTCTGAATAGAGTACAACACGAGTGGTGGTATTAGGCTATAAAAGACTGTGGCTTCTCTGTTGCTGCATCATTTCTCTCTGGCTCTTCTCCTATGCTCAGTCTGATGAAGCAAGCTGTAAATAGTGAACTATTCTATGGAGAGGCCCATGTAGCAAGGAGCTTAGGGCAGCCTCTGGCCCACAGTCACTGAGGACAAAATCCTGCCAAGAATTGTATGAGTGAGCTTAAAAGTGAGACCTTCCCTAGTCAAGCTTTCAAATGAGACTGCAGCCCCTCTTGACATCTTGATTACAGCCTTGAGAGAGACTCTAATGAGAGGATCCCACTAAGCTATGCCTGGATTTCTGTCCACAGACACTGATAAGATAAATGCGTGTTGTTTAAAACACTAGAAGTAATAGATAACTAATATAAACCTTTATACAGAAAAGCACATAAAAGTGTATAATTTGATGAATTTTTATAAGCTGAACATACCCAAATAATCAGTATGTAGATGAAGAAACAGATGATTATGAGGATCCCAGAAAACCCCATTCATATTTTCTTTCAGTCACTAGCTATATTGTCCTGTTTCCCTTGCTAAGAATAACCTCTGCCCCGACTTCCTACAGCATAAATTTGTTTTGCTTCTTTTTGTACTATATATAAATGGGGTCACACAATATGTAAAAAAAAAAAAAAAATCGCTTTTTAGCAGATTCTCAGAGAGGTCTCTTGATACTTTGAGAACTACCGAACACATGGAGAGACAGTCAATGATTGACGTGTTTGTCAATAGTTATCCATTACAGTCTTGGTCTGGGAATAGGTGATCTGATTTTAGAAATGTTGGTTACGTGGAAGGAAATAGGCCTAGAACAGGATGAGCAATTCATTCAGTCACCATGACTTCACAGCCATGTGCTGTGAGTCAGTCCATTTGTCTTGAGTCTCTGTTCTCCATGCTATTGTCTGTGTGTAATTTGATTTCCTGAGACACCAGGCCCAGAAAAAAAAAATTAACCACAAAGCCATAATTAGGCATATTCATCCCTCTCCATGAACCAACACCCCAGTGTTTGAATTTTTACACAGCCTTTCACAAAGTTTGGTTACTGAGAGTCAGAACCCTCATGTATGATCAACAACAGATGCAATGATAAGACTGGTATTCTAGATCTAGTTGCTAACAATTATTTAGATATACTTATTATGATTTAGGGTCTATGTTAGGCAATTTATATATGTTCCATCATTTAGCAACAAACCAACCAACCTATAGAAAGTTAGTTATTATTAAGATATCTTATAAATAAGGAAGCAGATTAAGCAACTTGCCTAAGATCATGCCCATATCATACAGCTAGTCAGAGGCCAAATGGGAGTCAAATACAGATTAATTCTCTGAGTTTTTAGCCATCAAACTATAGTACCATCCACCGAGCTTGAGATCAAAGTCTGCTTGTGACAGTGAGGATGCACTTGACTAGTCAGCTGGATTCCTTATCCCTGCCATTCACCCATCTACCCATCCATCCACCTACCCATCCACCCACCCATCTACCTATCCATCCCTTCAATAATCTGCCCAATCGAGCAACTATCCAACTACTATGGTGTGAATGTTTGTGTCTCCCCAAAACTTATATGTTGAAATCCTAACCCCCAAGGTGATGGTATAGAAGGTGGAACCTTTGGGAAGTGATTATGTCATGAGAGCGGGGTCCTCATGAATGAGATTAATGCCCTTTTAGAAGAGATCCAAGAAGCTTCCTTGCCCCTTTCTGCCTTATGAATGTATGATAAGAAGTCTTCAAGCTGGAAGAGGGCCCTTCTCTGACCATGCTGGTGCCCTGATCCTGTACTTCCAGCCTCCAGAATTGTAAGAAATAAATTCCTGTCGTTTATAAGCCAGTAAGTCAGTGGTATTTTGTTTTAGCAACTTGAACAGACTAAGACACCTTCCAACCATCCATCCAAACCTCCATCCATTTATTCAATCATTTATCCAGTTACAAATACCACGAGGTGATCCATTATACAAATACCAAGGGCCTCCTCTGTGCTGATTCTATGCCAGGAGGAGGCTAAATACAGTGGTGCCCAGGATACAACGCACATGTAAAAGCTGGGTTCCCACTAGATTTAGAAATTCTTGAGGGCAGCATCTTTTGTTTTTGTATCTATGGTGTATGAAATATGACTTGGCTCCTGTCTTCCTTTCCAATCTTATCTCACCTATGTATCTTTTTGCTGTTCCTCTTCAATTACACTGATCTCCTTTCTGTTTCTGGAATAAGCTAAGATCTCTTTTGCCCCAGGACTTTAACAATTCCTTTTGACCCAAATGTTCATCAAACAATTAGCTGTCTCCTTATCCTTTTCATCTTAGTTAAAATGTGTTGTCCTCAGAGAGGCCTTTTCTGACCACCTTTTAAAGGAGACAATCTTTGCCTCTCCCCCAACTACTCCCTATCACCTCACCCTGTTTCTTTTAAGACATTGCTCACAATCTGTAATCATCTTGTTTATTCATTACTTCTTTTATAGCTTCTAAAGCCCCAGAAGACCAGGTACTAATTCTTTCATGTTTTCGTTGTTGTTGTTATTGCATGACTTCTGCTTCCCTAGGCCAGTAACTGACACACACTAGGCCTTCAATATTTACTTTATGACTAAACTGGTGAAAAATTCATGACCAGATATTTCCAGTATTCTGAAACTTGAAGAATAGTAGAAAACAGACCTTGAAAGAAAGAGCAGAAACAGAGAGGGCCTCATAAGACAAGCAGAAGAGAGTACACTTGATCTAAACACAGAAAGCTAGTAAAAGCTCTTGAGTTGCAGTATGAAAAATGATTTAGAAGGGTGACTAGGTATGCCATGACCTGCTATAAATCCTGTATATTATTTAAATAATACACTGCAGTGTCTTGCAATGAATTACTGCAGGAGGTAATCGGGTCTTAGGACCTGAACTGTATTTTTCTTCCTGTGAGAGACGATACAGAGTGGGAACGCAGTGTGGGTCTAGGAGTTTCATAGAACTATATGTTACATTTAATTAATTTAACTATAGACAAAGTGATTATGGTGAAAACTCTGTAAGGTGGGATCCACGTCTGTTTATCGCAGGCATGAGGCCTGCAGGAGATAAATTATTTAAGAAATGAGTGAGTGAAACAATCATGCACTTGAAAAGACCTGGGTCACAAAGGATCTGCTGCTAGCCATCTGTGTGATCTTTAAGATCTTTAACCTGGCGAAGGTCAGTTTCCTCATCTATAAAAGAGGAAGAAGACTTAACTTACAGAATTTTAAATGAAAGCTTATGGGAGTATCTTTGGCACAGAGTAGACAGCCAGTAAATTCATTTCCTTCTGTTATTTTTGAGATGCTTAACTGCTTGCCTTTTCCCAAGAGCCTTGAAATAGAGCAAATGGCGATACATTTTGCCATTCTGCATCCTTCCAATGTACAGCTGGAATTCTGACTTCGCAGTTTAGTAGCTGAGTAACTTTGGGCACCTCTTTGTGCCTCAACTTCTTTATCTGTATAACGGGTACCCGCCTTATAGGAATATTGTAAAGATTAAATGAGATGGTATACTGTTTGTACTAGTGCCCATACATAGCAGGTACTCAGTAAATGTTAGCTGTAATTATTCTTTAGAATTTTATGTTTTATGCAACTTTCTCCCCTCCCTCTTCTATGCATACTCAGTGCCGACAATTTCTTCTGGAGAGAAGGCTTACTGTGAGGTGCAATTTGAGAGACATGGATTCAGTAGATTCTTCCAGACATTCAAACCAAGAGACTATAAGAATAGAGAAGTAGGGGCATTAGCACACTGAAGCGAGGGACTTTTTGTATCTGTGGCATAGGAGAAGCCAGGAAAGAAAAAAAGCTTAAGCAAGGACCCCACTTTCCAGTGAATTTGGAGAGAACAAGCCATGTTCACAAGGAAGCCCAGCAATGCCACAGGACTGCTCTCTGGAACTTTCATCAGCTTAATCTAATGAGCATAGGTCCCTCCTCTTTTCCTTAGCATTTTCCTACTTTGAAATAAGTAGGTGCATTGTTCCTAGAAAGTTGTGAGAAGTCAAGGAGAACACTCGTTGTGTGGAGGCTGGAGTGGCTGTCATGAGGTTATAAAGAATGTCTTGCACGTCATTTTATCCCCAGCACCTAGCACAGTGCCTAGCATAGTAGGAGCTCCAAGTGTTTGTAGAATCATTTTCAAACGTATTTGTCTTTCCCAAAGAAACTTGTGCCCACAAGCGGCTGCCAGCAGGTCCTCGCCTAGAAATAACATTATTCTAAGGACCTCTGCGCAGGGATTCTTGGGAAGCACTTTCCCTCCCTATTCCCTTGATACTCCTCCCCTCGGTCTCCTTTGAAAGAACCGGCACGCCACGTGATTCCCTCCTTTCTCCCACCTCAGAAAGCCTGGCTGATAATGGGCAGGCGTATAGGCCAACCATGAACATTTTGTTTCTTCTTCCAGCCAATAGAAAGAGGCGATAAGTATATGGCTCGGCTTCTGTGACTTCCTCCGCCCACTTTGGGCCCGCCTCCCCACTCCTCCTCTAAGATTCGACATTTGACAACTCATCCGGCCAATGAGAAGTTCCTACTCTGCATGGGAAGGATGGACTGACTGGATGATAGGCGTCTGCATGTGGCCAATGGTACATCACAAGTGCGGGAGGGGTGTAGGACGGAACCAATGGCGCAGTGCCAATAACGAGCTTGAGGAATAGGGCGGGACAAAAATGTTCGCGGGAGGGAGGGGAAGGCCCAGGGAACCAAGCAGCGCTGCCGCCACCGCCGCTGCAGCCGGAGTCGGAGGAGGGTGAAGCCAGGGAGAAAATGGCGGCCGTGGCTGCAGAGGCAGCAGCGACTGCAGCGTCCCCCGGGGAGGGGGGCGCCGGCGAGGCCGAACCAGAGATGGAGCCCATCCCCGGCAGCGAGGCCGGCACTGACCCGCTCCCGGTCACGGCCACTGAAGCATCTGTGCCGGACGCCGAGGCCGACCGGCAGCAGTCCTCTCCTCAGGCCGGCGAGCCGCCGCTCCCGCCGCCACCGCCGCCGCCGGGGGAGCTCGCCCGCAGCCCGGAGGCGGCGAGGCCGGAGCCGGAGGCTGAGGAGAAGCTGCCCGCAGGGGTGGCGGAGCCGGCGGCAGCCGCGCCTCAGGAAGGGCCCGACCTTCCACCTTCCCCTGCACCGCCGCCGGAGCAGCCCCCGGCTCCCGAGGAGCGTCAGGAGCCGCCGCTGCCCCAGCCCGCAGCCCCGGCGCTCGTGCCGCCGGCGGGCGGGGACTCCGCGGTGTCGCAACTCATCCCGGGCTCGGAGGTGCGGGTCACGCTGGACCACATCATTGAGGACGCGCTCGTCGTGTCGTTCCGCCTTGGGGAGAAGCTCTTCTCCGGGGTTCTCATGGATCTGTCCAAAAGGTACCGCTCCCACCCCCAACACGCCCCTGGGCGCCCAGGTCCGCTCGGTCTCTAGGGAGGGAGCGAGCCAGTGCGGCCCCGTCACCCTCGGCTCCCGCCTCCCCGGCGCCCAGTCACCCGCACCACCCTTGGGTCCCGCGTGGCGCGCGCTCCAGGTGGGGCTGGCACGCGAGGCAGAGAGAGGGCGGTCCCTGTCCCAGGTGAGCGCCTGCATGGGCAGGTGTGCCAGCGGGTGGGGGTCGCGGGTGCACTACGGGCTCGCGGATCTCACTGCCTACCCCCGGCCTCCTCTGCGACCTGGCTGGGCTCACCCACACTGGGGCGCGGGGGTTAATGTAAAATGCGAAGGGTTTTTGCCGAGAACAGGGTGCTGGGTGAGGGAGATTGCTTGTGAGGCACTTTTATTCTCCAATTAACCTTTAACTTTAATGAGATTGGAGAAAGGGTGCGCGCATTTGGGTTCCCAAAAGGTTAACTGTCACTCCTTATAGGGGGAAGAGCATTTATTTAAGATGAGTCTTTTGACGGTTATTCTTACTGTTAGAACTAATGCTCTTTAGATAATTGTTCAACAGGAAGCACATTTGGCTGATTATGATAGTTTTAAGAAAAGTCTAGAAAAGAGATCAGATTTTTAACCTTGAATATCAAGATGGTGTGTTATAAAAGTGTTCAAATAACTGACTTTTAATACTGTATATACAATTTCAATTTATTAAGGACAAGCCTTTGTCTTAGCCATCACATTTCATCTTTTGATTTAAAATGTTTATGGGCATTGTAGTAAACAGGTAAAGAATTTAATTTTCTAAGTCTGCAGTTACGTTAACCTTTTTACTCTTCTTTTGCAGATATGAAGTGCAGACTCCCAGTCATGGCTCTCTATTCTGTTTCCTGCAACAGCACACACTCTGATGGTATCTCACCTGTTTGGAAATGGCTATTTTAGTATGTTCTACTTTTATTTAACCCCCTCCATCAAGGCACAAGAATCCTTTCCCATTTGGGGAAAAAATCCATTTAAAATACATTTTGAAGTATGATGTTTGTGGGAGAAAAGATGGGAGCCTTTACAATTATTTCTGCACATTAATTTAATTTTTCTTAATTTTTTTTTAAAGAATTTTGAGGTAGGACTTACGCACTTAGACCAGTGTGCTTTCTACTGATGTATTTAATAGCGAAAGAAACTAAGTAGTGTGTATGCTATTGAATCAAACAGAAGTGAAGGCCGGTGATTGTGAGAATCTGGATTTCAGATCTGCAAAAGGAAGGTGCAAAAAGGTAAGTTGTTTCTAGAAGTGGAATGGATGGTGCCTTCCTGTTTGAGGTGCTCATTGTGTTGTTTTAATTTTTAAAATTTTTCTTCAGTAGAAAATTGCAGTTCATTTTAGAGTTTGGTCTAGTTTGCTAACAGTGCTTATAAACAGCAATTTCTTTTATTGGGGAAGCTATTATTATTAACCTCTTACATTTTAGTGTTTTGAAGTGAAAGGATCCTGTCATTAAAGTATTTTGTAAAATGTTTTAAGGGCAACATCAACTTTTCATTCAACAAATTCTTATTGAGTACATCTGTGTAAGAGACCCCCCTAGGTATTCTAAATATTACAAGCATACCTTGTTTTTTGCACTTGGCTTTATTGCCCTTCACAGGTGTTGGTGGTTTTTTTCCCTTTTTTAATAACTGAAAGCAAGACCTTCCAACCAGTATAAAGATTACGACTTGCTTTATTGCAGTACTCGCTTTATTATGGTGCTCTGGAACCGAACCCGTAGTATCATCTCCGAGGTATGGCTGTATATGTATGAGAGACAGTTCCTATTTTCTATTATTAACTTATGTGAGAGGTACCCATTGTAGAAGTGGTGAGGAAATAAAACAGGGTTTTTAAAATTTAGCACTTCAAGGAATTATTGGACTAATGCTTGTCCCTTTTTCATAATATAATTTGGAAAAATGGCTCTACCAGTATATTTTGCCATCATTGCTTATCTCGATTGCCTACTTTCATGTGCAGTGTTGGGGTTAAATGAACCAGGAGATCCCCAGAGTATAGTCATCAGTTACTTTAAAAATAGTTTGTATCCTCTTTGAATTGGCCATTGACTTAAACCTTTAGGTAAAAATAACAAGAGCTTCCCATTATATATCAGGTATTGCACCACATGCTTTTTTATGTCTTTATAACTGGTGGTATTTTCATTTATATAGGAAGAAATTGAGGCCAGTCATTTAGCTTGTAAATGGCAAGGTCGGTTTCAGATATAGGTTGATCTGACTCTAAAAGTCCTATAGTTCTTCTACTTTAATATTAAAAAGTTAGGCTGGCAAATTTTCTTTTTAGCGGTAAGTAAATAATTGCATATTTCTGAAATTTAGTGCTTGTCTTGATGGGATACTACAAGGCTATAGGTGTTAGAGCCAAGCAGATTCTTTAGTCGGCTAATAGGCACGGAACCTTCTCCTCTGGAGAGTCTCCATTTCCCCAGCTGTATACTGGGGGAATACATACTAAGCTCTGAAGTCTTGGTTCTTGCCTGTTCAGTGAGACAGTAAAGAATTAACATTTGGGAGACTGCATCAGTGTATGTGTGCTTTTCTTCAAAAGAGCCAGTTATTGCTTTTTAATTTGTTTTGACATTATGCATGGTTCAGAAATATCTTTAAGTTGGAAGAATTGTTTACTATGTAGAAAAAGTGTTTGATCTTAGAGTACAGGATTTCATATGTATGTGAATTGACCAAGAGTCTACTTTTGTAAGCCTTTGCCATTCTTCTTCCTGTCTTTGTAGTATTTTTTGCCTTATTTTTAGACTTATTGATTGAAGAACACATTTTTGGGGAGAATCCTTTTGTGGAAAAAAGCAGGAAACATGTAATTAAAAAACAAAGGAAGTGGTTAGTACTAAATTGATTGGTCTGGATAGTGTCAGAGTACTTGGGTTCTGACTTCTAGCATTGGCCTCTCCAATTAACACTGACTTTGAGCATATCTCTGTACCTCTCTGGGCTCCAGTCTCTCTAGTTCTTATGAGGCTAATTCATTTTGATTTAGACAGTTTTCTTAAGCACAAACAAGAAAACAAACTATGTCTCAGTTTCTGTATATGTAAATTGAATGGGTGAAGAGGTCTCATTTTCCTGTATCATTTTGGTTTGATTAATACCTTTAAGGTGAGTCATGTGTTTTCTAGTTTACTCTAGGCTACCCATTGTTTTATACCCAGCCTTCTTAGGTAGTTTAAATTACCTGCTTACTTCTGAATTCATTAGTAATGTCTAATGACAGTAGTGTGATACTAGCAGATAAAAATAATTGACCCACAAATTCAGTTTGGTTTTCTTATTTTTTTCTTAACCTTATGCCTTTTGAAATTCATAGGTACATTTGTTTCTTCATTTAGCATTATATAATAAGCATTTCTTCCAGTTGCTAAACTGTCTTAATGATTATTTTAGACAGAATAATCAGTGGTTGTACTATTTTCAATTTTTTATTATGGGTAATGAACCTCCATGTATATTTTGCCCTTGCTTTGATATTTATCAACTGTTAGCCAAACTTGTTTCATCATATGCCAACCTCCACTGGATTTTTTGAAGCAAATCCTAAACATATCACTTTACCATACATATTTAAGTTTAAATCTCTAAAAAGGTAAGAACTTTAAAAACTGTCATTGTACTATTACCACACCTAAAAGAATAGCAATTCCTTTATACCATCATATGTCCAGTCAGTGTTAAAATAGCACAAATTGTTTCAAAATTACCATCCCAGTTAACATCTGTTCTGTTCAAAATAAAATCTAAGTAAAGATTACACATTACAATTGTTAATTTTCATAAGTTTTTCATCTGTAGTTCTGCTATTACTTTTATTCCCTTTACAATTTATTTGTTAAACCCATAGTCTTGGGTTTAAACCCATAGAATTTTCCACATTTATGGATTTTTTTTCCCGATTGCATCCACTTGGATGCATTTCCATAACATTTTTAAAATAGTTCTTTTCCCTTAGGAGCAAACTGAAAGGGACAACAACTGCAGTCCCATGAGGCCCTCTTTTGAAAGTCTTGTTTTGGGTCAGAAGAAATGATATGGATATCTTCTGTCTGCCTGCAAACTGTTAGATCTGTCCACTAAATACACTGCCAACTTTAGTTTTCAAACACAGATAAATTTAACCAGTCAAGACTATCTGCAAAGTCAAAAATTTCTCAGCCTTCTCAATCCATACCTAAAGGGAAAGTATTACTGGGACCTTTCGTTTATTTCTACACAGAGGGATCATTCAAACTGTTTAGTACTGTTCTCCGTATCTTAAATAGTTAGAAAATGACTTTGAAATCATGAAAAATCTTTCCAAATATTGTTTTTTTGGACCTGATATGAATTAAGGAATCGTGAAGAAAATTCTTATGCTTAAAAAAATCCTTGTGCATTTTAATATTGTGGTACGTGCTTATTAAAGCTTATAGTTATATTTCAGAATTGATCTTTTACAAATGTTGACTTTATGTCTGTATGTGGGATACTGTTGCATTAAAAGGAACTGAGGTGATTTCTTTAGAAAACTTTAGATTTTCTTGTCTAAATTCTTAAAGCAATTTGTAGAAAATTTACTTTTTTTTTTTTTTTAAGGAAATGTAAACCAAGACAATGATTTTTTTTCTTTACAGAGACCATGAAACGTATGGTGCAATAGCTCTACTTTTGGTGGGAAAAATATACAGCCATTCTGGTGAAGCAGTGAGTAGTGGTATCAGTAGCTTATATACTAAGCATCCAGGTCAAGAATTTAGGCCCTCCAGTAGTATGCTTGAATGATTGTGTTTGGTTGTACATATTTAAGACACATATTTTTTGGTGATTATTGAGCTTATATCCCAAGGTGTTCATAAAGGGTTCCCACAGTAAAATGACAGAAAAGTGCCTATCTTTTTGGATACACAGACAGTGTAGGACACCCTCTACTGTACCAGTGTATATACTGTATTGAGAGTGAGCTCTTCCATTGCATGTTGGACTGAAATTTTTTTTAAGTGCTTAGTTGTTAGACATTAAAAACCCTAGTTTGAGTAAAGAATCCTGTAACATCATGGTATTAAAATATATTTTATAATTAAATTTTATAAACAAGATAACTAGATGTGTTATATACATATTATGCCAGGCATGTTTTATTGGACTTGGGGTTTCTAATGAGGTGAATTTTCAGCCTTTTTTTGGTGTGTGAATAAGACCACATTTCACTGTGTACTGTTTTAAAGCAAAGCTCTTGATGCGAATAATTTTAATCTTCCTGAGATCAGGTTTTTTTTTAAGGGTGGGGGCGGTTATTAAAGAGTTGTATTATTTGCTCATCTGTTATGGCTGAGTTAATTTCACTTTGATAAAAAATGTAAGATGTTCTTCTTAATGGTTATTTGTGCCTGGGAAGTGCATCCTTATTTCTAGATATATATTGTCCCTGTTCTCCCTAAATTCCCGAATTAACTGGGGTGCACATTAACAGAAAGGACAGAGCTTACTCTAGTGGCACATCTTGCAAAAAAGTGAGTGAAGGTTAAGGTACATACTAGGTGGATTTAATACAGAATGTTTTTGTTAAACAATTTTGGACAGTGGTCAAATGAATGCGTGTAAGGTTTCTGAGCTCATCTCCACCCTTTACATTTTTAACAAGGTTATTCTGATACAGATGATTCTCAGACCATATTTGGAGATAACTGATTTTTAGGGAGTGAGGGATAGTTTTGCCAAAATAGTAGAATGATAAATTTGTTAAACCTGTTTTAAAAGTTACTGGTTAATTTCAAATGGATTTAATTACAAAGTAACCAATACATGTGAAAAGATGAGCAACTTGGGTGGCAGATGAAGATCCTTATTACAGAACTGGTAATTAAACTTGCAAAGTTTCTTAAATCTGGTTGTCCACTAGATGTTTAAGTAGACCATAATTTTTATCTCTTTCTCTTTGGACTAATTTTATATAGTCACTTTGTTATAGAATAGAATATTATTATAGAATGTTATATAAATAGCTTTTTAAAACTAACACCTCATACACTTGATTTCACTTTTCTGCATATTCCCAACATCTAAGAAGGTTGCCAAGACTTACTTTCTATAATTAATTATAGCTACTGTGTATTTCCCACTCCTATGCAGGGACTGTGCTAAGCAATTTGTATACATTATTTCATTTTACTTTCTGGAAAATCCAATGAAGTAAATTCTACTAATCCTGGTTTCACAGGCACAGGCTCAGAGGAATTAAGAAAATTATAAGTGGCAGATAGTAGGTATATTGAAAATGACTTTTTGAATGATAGACAGTTCTCTAAGATTTGAAAACAACACTGTTCTAATACGCTTAACTATATTTTATCATTACCATTTAGCTTATGATTTTGGTGGGGAGTTAACCAGGTAGGTAGAAATGATAGAATTCTCTGTTCCTCACTCAACCAGGCAACAGCTACTGCTTTTAAAATATGAATTGCTCTTCAGTTCAATACAGTGAAATCTCTGGGCATTTGGGAAATGGGATTTCTTCATGTATGATCCTGAGTCTTAAATTAGATATCGTTCATTTTGCTTTGGTTGGCCTGGCCCCGGCAACAGTGGAGTCCACTTGTTATGAGAGGAGTCACAAAATGTCAGATTTGGAGCTCCTTGAGTGCAAGATAAGCATTTATTAAGTGTGCTGGATGATTGAATTGGAAAAGGATTTAAAGACTAAAATACAGTAAGTTATTGAACAACCTATTTTTAGTAAAATAGGAATAGTGAAATAAATGGAATACATTGCCTTTTTAATTAATTAATTTTCCCGCCCCCCCCTCCACATTGCCTTTTTAAAAAAAGTCCATCTGTTGAGAAATCCTTAAGATTTCTAGTGGACGCTACTGGACATAATACAAAAGAAATATTAAAAGTACATAGAAATCATAATGGAAACATAGGAAACTTAAAACTGCTTATCAGTATCTTAGAGCCCGGACCAAGGGAATTCTCTTAAAGTGTTTGAAAACTGTAATGAGTATTTACATTAATAATTAAGAAGATCTTTTTATAGCAGTGTTCATTTTGGGAAAATGTCAAGTATATTACTCTAAGTGATGTACAGAAGTGAAATCAAGATGTGTCTGCTTTTAAAAATATTTTGCCACTTTGTGGCTATTTTTTTTGATGGTCATTTTAAAAGAAGACTACTATTAGTTAAATAATTTGAATACTATACAGATGTTATTACTATTTTTACTTATAAAAAGACCTGAAGTATGTTTTCTGTATCTATAGTTGTTTCCATTGTTATTTTCAAACCTAGTTATCTAGGTAATTATTTTTTAGAGAATTGTTTGCAGGCACATGATTGGGAGCTTGAATTCTAAATTATTAGCATTTAGCCTCTATTTTTCCCACCTCTAAAAACTGTGATTTTCTAAGAGGATTGAATAGATTTTTGAGTAAATTTTTATGGTTAGAGAGAGATTCTTAAAAGACTTACTGCAGCCCCCTTTCCCACCCATTTAAAAAGATATTTCCTGGTATTCTTGTTCATAATTGGTGTGTTTTATTTTTATGTTGCTAAAATCATCCTCCCTTCTTACCTATTTGGGTACCTCCAGCCCCTGCAGATTGCTCTTGTAATACTTGAGGCTTTTAATTAAAAACATTCATTTACTTAAAGCTAATAAAATCTAATACATTTTAATTTTAATATAATAGTTATCATATATTGTGCCAACTTATTGTGTATTATGAGGCCCTATGGTAAGCGAGTTTGTATATTCTTATTTAATCTCGATAATTCTGTCAAGTTACTTAGCTGTAATTTCAAAATCCAAAAGCTCTGAAAACTGAACTTTTTGTTACTTTTTTGGTGGCAAAACCTATCATGACCTGAAATTATGTGAGACTATTAGATCTTTTTATTCCATTTAGCGTGAGTGTATTTTCATTTCACTTCTGAAATATTAATATGCTTGATAATAGAGTGCTTATTATTTTGTAAACCAGAAAAATTACAAATCCTGAAGCCTGTCTGTGCACGTGGAACTGGTAGCTGCTCTGTTCCCTGAGTGCGGAAGCCGGGTGAAGGAGAGGGGTTAAGGAACGATGAGATGATGAGGGAGGCAGTAGTTAAGAACCAACTTTGGGCTGACTGCTTGAATTCTTATCCTGGCTCTGCTGCTTACTAGCTGTGTGATCTTGGAAAGATAACTTACCCTCTTTGTTCTTTAGTTTCCTCAACTATAAAATGGGGGTCGTAATAGCACTTTAACAGAGTTCTGATGATTATATCAATTAATGTAAATGAGTACACATTTAGAATAGTGCATGCCACTTAGTGCTGTATAAGTGTTAACTATTATTTTATAAAGTAGCTACTAAGTGGCTGAGCTAGGATGAATGTGACAACAGCTGGTATGGTCATTTAATATGGGTTGGCTTGACTAGCAAATCAACCTAAATACTGTTGTATTTTGGTCTATAGTATATACTGTCTTTAAGATACCTTGAAAGAATCTGTTGAAGCTTCAGATAATAAGTAATAACTTTACCCTTTTAATTAATAAGGAAGGTTGATGTTTTACTGGGAAACCAGATAACAAGGAGTCAATTACATATGGAGAGTGAGATGTCTCTCAGTCTTTTCTTCCCACTAACCCTTGGGGCAGGTGGCTTTGAGAGGGAATTCTGGGCTTTGTCAAGAAGAGAAAGTTATAGTCTAATTGGGGAAATTTAGTCCTTGTGGTCTTTCTGCTTCCTAAGTGCTTTTAAAACTTAATCAAAAAGGGCTCACCTTTGGGAATGACACATTTCAAAGTCAGGGAAAGGAGAATTTTTTGTGCTTATCTCTGTACTTATTAAAAGATGAGACCAGACTAGTATAGCTGAGCTTACGTTTTTACAGTGATTTAGATGCTTCCAATCCCATCACGATATAATCAGAAGCCTTCACTGGCTGTCTGGTTAAGAGAATAGTATTCTCCGTCCACCACACTCTTACCTAACCCTCATAACAACACCCTCTTTCTGCCAGATGGATAACCTTTATTTTATTGCTTGTTTGAGCCTCTGAAGCCTTACCTGTGTCCTATGGAGGAGGGAATTAGGTTGCTGACTGGTGATTCCTATGCTGCAGCTGGTTATCTGTTGGCTTTTAACACACTGCTCAGTGCTTTACTTTTTTAACCAGCTTAATTGGTTACCAAAATTCAAAAATGGGTAACCACTCTTCACTCCTTATTTCACTTTTCACTCCTTATTTCATTCTTTACTTAATCATCTTGGGCCCATCTAGGAGTCCATTTCCAGCAAAACCCGTTGCCTAATCACTCATCCCCAGTGGCTGCTTTCCCTCCAGTCCGTAGCCTCTTGGCAATGACTGTTGCATTCTAGTCTTAACTACTCTTGTTGGATCCTAGGGTGGGGACCTAGTTTTATACTGACTATAATTAGCAAACTTGTTATATATAGGTTTCTTGTGCTTGCTGGTACTTGAGGTGAGTTTGCTGGCATTTATGCTTAAAAAGGACAAATATTCTTTTTTATATGCTTTCTTAAAAGTGTTGGTGGAACTGAGAGAAACTAAGATTATACTTTTTAAAAACCAGTTTAACTTTTTATTTTGAAAATATTTCAAACAGAACTCTTAAAACTATCTAGATTCACTTAATTTTTATCCTTTTGCCACATTTGCTTTATTGTTGTTTTTTTTTTTTTTTCCATTAGTTTCAAGTATACAGTACTTGGTTAGACATTTATATAGTTTATAAAATGATCCCGATTGGTCCTTCTCTCCTCTGGTTTTCCACCTAGCCAATATATTAATGCTAACTGCATTCCCTATGCCGTGCTCCTTATCCCTGTGACCATCTGTCAACTACTAATTTGTACTTTAACCCTTCACCCCATTCTTCCAGCCCCCCAAACCCCCTTGCCTCTGTTCGTTGCTTTATCATTCTTTATATAAACATTTTTTTCCTTTAACCATTTAAGAGTAGGTTGCATTCATCACCATTCTCCTTTACCCCTTAATACTTGAGAATTTATTTCCTAAGATCAAAGATAATTCTTGTATATAATCACAATATAGTTTTCAAATTCAGGAAACATTGGTAAAATATTTTTACCTAATTTGCAGCCTATATTTTATTATTTTATACATTTTTCCAATAATGTATTTTAAAGCTTTTTCCTCCTCCAGTAAGTGATCCTATATTGCATTTAGTTGCAATATAAAATAGAGCATATCTAATAGAGACTATTCCTCAGTTTAGGTTTGTTTGATATTTGCTCATGAGAGGTTCAGGTTGCACAGGCAGTGTTATGTTCTCAGGGCACCTGATCTGCAGGCACGTACGTGCTAGTCATTTGCCCTCGTTGGTGATGTTTAAGTGTATAGTACATTCACATTGTGAAACAGATCTTCTGATCTTTTTCATCTTGCAAAACTCAAACTCCAGTACCCATTAAACACTTCGCCATTTCCCCCTCCCTCCAACCCCCGCAACCATCATTCTACTTTAGTATCCTTTTTCTTTTGTTTTTTTGTTTTTTGTGATGGACTCATTTCACTTATTAGCAGTGTTCTCAAGGTTCATTGTTTTGTAGCATATGACAAAATTTCCTTTTTAAGGCTGAATAATATTGTGTTGTATGTACATACCACATTTAGTTTATCCATTCATCCTTGATGGGCACTCGAGTTGTTTCCACCTTTTTTGGCTATGGTAGATAATGCTACTATGAACATAGGTGTGTAAATATCTCTATGAGACCCTGTTTTCAATTATTTTGGATATATACCCAGAGGTGGGTATGCTGGCTCTCATATTTTTGATTTTTTGAGGCATAGATGTATATTTTTATTTTGTAAAATTTTATATTATATGTAGCTGACCATTCGATTAATTTCTTTTGTGCTGAGGTTAAACTTTACCCAGTCTCACGGAGATGCAATGTGAACCAAAGCAAGCTTGCTTCAGTTTTCCCTCCTTTATGGTTTAACTTCTTGCTAATTTAAGGAGAGGTAGTTTCTGAAAACCTTGCCTTGAAATGAAATAAATCTAAATATCATTTTTAAAGTGGTTAATTGAATAGGAATTTTTTCTAACGTAGATTATGGGAAAAGAATTGTGGGAGGGAAATCGTTCTTTTGTCTTATGTTGCTCTGTTTACTGGAGAGAGGTTTGGTCTAGCCAGAACACTTGGGCCTGTCTCAACCCTTCTGAACTTATTTTTTCTGAGTGTTGAATTCCTCAGGCCCTCTATTTTGTATGCCTAAGGTTTGTAATGCTTTAGTTTTTTGTTTATTTTTAGTGTGTAATATTTTTTAAAAATCTGCAGTTGGAGATTGGCAACAATCAGAATTGGAGGGAAGAAAATGAGAATCAGTTGTGCACAGTTAAACTGTTGTCAAAAGGAAAATATAATACTAGGTCGGAGGTGAGTTGATTGAGGTTGCTGAACAGCATTTAAACACTTTCAGAAATAACGAGTAAGAATTATATGTCTGACCTTATATCAGCATTTAAGTACTTTCAGAATAAGGGGTAAGAATTAAATGTCCGACCTTTTAAACAGTTGAATAGTTGTTGGTAACCATTTTTAGTTTTGGTTATTCTATTTGGTTATATTTTTAGTATTTGAGGTATTCCTTTGGAAAGGGAATATTGATGATGGTTATGAATATGCATCAAGAAGTGATGCATATTTAGGTATAGGATTGATTGGTAATGCTAGAAATCTTGAGCAAATACAATTTTGTAAATTTTATCAGTGGGCAAATAAAGGCTTCATTTAGTCAAAGCCTTCATTCAAGCTAGAATCATCAATTAAAATATCTAAAGTGGAACCCAAATAATAGAAAATACTCTACTACTTCCTATAATAGTTACATTTTGAATTTTGGCTAAAATACTCTACATTTGTTTCATCTTTATATTAGCTGAGGATTTTTCTTTATAGTGATTTTCTCTTGGCCTTGACACAAAATAACTATTAAGCCTGAGTATTCACCCTCAAAAATTTGGCACTCATTACTCCTAAATTTTAAGAAGATAGCTATATTTAAACTTTTTACAGGTTCACAGGAAGTTGTAAAGATTGTACAGAAACTTGTATAGTTCGTCTGGTTTTCTCCAGAAGCTGTTTTTATTTAAACCATAATACCTGAATATTTTTCCTTTAGAATTTTTAGTGGTTAAATAAGACTGAAATTGAATAAAGGTTAGAATGAGTCACTAATACATTAATACCTTCATGCTGTAGAAAGAGGGGGTGGGAGCAAGAGGAGAGATACTAAGTGTCTTACTGCTCAGCTCCTGGACTATTTGTAAAAAGTTTTTAGAAAAATCCTTCCACATCCCTGCTGAGATCAGTCACCCTTTGGTGAAGATTCATACGGTACATAAATATCTTTACCTAAGAAAAATCTAAAGCAAAAGCGCTTGCTAAAAATTCAGATCTGGCTTCCTTAGGAGAGTCGGTCTTGGGGAAGGACTTAGGAACCTCCATTTGCAAACTCCACAGAGGATTGTGCTACAGATTTCCACAGACTACACTTGGAAATTAGATTTGAGTATTTTTAAGACAGCATAGTTTTGCAGCTACTTTATATTCTTATTAAAGTTAGTTTCATAGGTCAGTAGCTTTCAAACTTTTGAGCACAGTTACAAGTACATTTTACATGTGCGTCCATATACACATACATACATGAAACAGATTTGTTGTAGCTACATATATTTACACTGATTTTTAAAAGTCATTGTTGCCGTCCTTGAAACTGATTTCATAACTAACATGGCCACCCTTAGTTTGAAACACCTATGGTAATACGTGTCCATGTAACAGTGACAGCATGATTACTGAAATGGAGTAGGACACCGATCCCCTTTCCTATAAAGTGACTTATCTTTTTGGTCCTTTGAGGAAGTTTTATTATTTAAAACGATTTTTTTTTTTTGCTTTTGCCAAGCATCCATCACACAGAATTATTAGTTTGTATTTTTTTCCTTTTTCTTTTGGTGCCTGCAATTTCCATCCATCATTACACAATTAAATACCTCTCTGTGTTATTAAAAACATTAATGCTTGTATTTTATCTGCTAAAGAGGGAAAGGCAAGGGAAACCCAACCCAAATGTGAAATTAATGTCCTTATTAAACTGCATGAGGGTAAACATATCAGATTCCACAGCTTATTTGATATAAACTTTAATAATTGGCTGGGGGATCCTTATACTGAGATTATAAATTAAAGATATAGAAAAGATCCCAAACTCTATTAATTATTAGTTGAAAATAAGATCAAATTACTTAAATGAAGTAAATTTTAAAGTAAATTTTAGCCAAGAAAGATGGCTAACATTTATTGACCCTGAATCCTTTAAGGTAGGAAATGGTGCGAACCCATTTTACACATGTGAAAACTGAATTTAGAGGTTTAGTAACACCTGAGGATACAAGGTTGAAACTTTATCTCAAATGTTAAAATGATTGTGGTTTAGTTATTCCTTAAAAAGGAAAGAAATTTATTGTTCGTTCAGATATGGAAACATATGACAGTGTAATGGAGACAAAATGATGGCTTCTTATGAGTTAGAACATTTTATTGTTAATACAAATAGTGGTCTTACCGCAGAAACATTGTATTTTTTATGTATTTCTATATTACACAAAAATCACATCTCCGTTTTCCTGTCATCTTGAAAAAATGGTTATTGAGTACTTAGATATAAGAAAAAGCTAAATGTTCAAAGTGCCTTGGAATTAAGTAGGAAGGAAATACTTAGGTACCAGATACTGTGCTAGAATAAAAAGCCACTTTTTGCAAAGTCTAATAGTGAGGAGGGTGTCCTTCCTTTGTGGACTAGCCCAGACCCAAACTTATCACATCTTTTTTTTTTTTTTTAAAGGCTTTCCTCTTACTTATGGTTTTTAAATATTTGTTACAAGTTGTTGGTTTGTGGTAGCCAAGATAACAAAAGAGTTTACAAAGAAAACTTCAGGTGTTAGATCCAGGTGTCCTGGTGGTGTAGGTTCTTCCTACGTCCTTGCCGGATTGTAGGTGTGTCTGTAGCTGTAAATTAAGCTCAAGATTTCTTCCCAACAGAGGTATTCTGAACCATCTGGGAGCATAAGGACATTTTAGAGAATCTAAGAACCACAGACTCATTCTCCAGGACAACAGACATGCAAAACATTTGCATCTAATGTCAGGGGTTCTACCTGACTACCTGAAGCTGATCCTTGGGTTCTAAGCACCTCTGCCATAAAAGGATTGGCATAATGATTGTATTGTGTTTGATACTGTTAGACTCAAAAAGTGTTTAAAATGAACATGGTAACATATATATGATGAAATCATTTGGTAGTGTGAATTTATTTTTAAGTGCAGGAGTCTGAGTGTAGTGAGTTTAGTTTAGGGGGTTCTCGATGTTTATCACAGGCAGATTAAGTCAGTTACTTCTACATAAGAAAAAAAGGTTCTTGGCCCCTGTTTTATTAGAAACAGAATTGTAAAGATTTGTGTTCTATACCAGTGCTTTGCAAACTCATCTAGACCTGTAAGGAGTTTTGAAATAGATTTAACATACCTGACTAGCATTAAAACAAAATAGAACAGAGTAGAAAAAATTATCGTTATGCTAAAAAGGTTAAGTATTTAGTGCAACTTTTGCTTAAGTGTGCATATTTATGTATGTATAGATGCATGCAAGTATATATTCATTAGCATTTTTATTGGCTTGTAACATGAAAATATTAATGTGTGAAGATTTTAAAAACTTAGAAAGCCACAGCGCTCTGTTTGCTTCTGAGGTAATTTGAGTGCATGAATTTCTAGAATTTGTGGGTTTTTTTGTGGGGGTTGATGTGGATGAAGGGCTTGAGTTAGGATGCAAGAGTAAAGGAGCAATCCTTGAAACTTTAGCAATTAATAAGGTAGAGATAGGATTTTACTGATTCAATATTTTTGGGTAGTTAAGGCTGAATTTGTTTTGTGAAGCTTTGGAAAGCTATTATAACCAGCGAAAGATATGTATGTTACAAATTTATAATTGCATTAACCGGATGTGTATAGTTCAGCAAACGTAATATCAAATGATGTTTAATATTAAGGCATCTGGTATTCTTTCTGACTCAAGACCAGAAAGGCCTATTTTAAATAAGTTCTGCTATTTTGGCATTGCTTAGAGCAACCATTTGAATATTTCTGTTTTAACCTAAAATGTGGGACTAATAAAACATGGAAGGCTTTGGGATTTCTGTGGGGAGACGGTCAGTAGGTTTTTGTTTTTGTTCTTTAATGTGAAATAGTTTTCAGGAATGGTCACGCAAACATTAGGTATTGTTTAAGAAATTGAATTAGACATTTACTTAATGGATTTTTTTTTCTTCCATTTCTTTCAAGGTTTGGGCCCCATGGGATCCCTGTGACAGTATTTCCCAAAAGGGAATATAAGGATAAACCTGAAGCCATGCAGCTCCAAAGTAATACATTCCAAGAAGGGACAGAAGTCAAGCGTGAAGTGAATGGTGCTGTTCCTGATGACCCTTCCCCTGTCCTGCCTCCCGAGCCAGGCTTGGCCAAGAGCCTGTGGACTTCCAAACCTCCACCCCTCTTCCATGAAGGGGCACCTTATCCTCCCCCATTGTTTATCAGGGACACGTATAACCAGTCAATACCTCAGCCACCCCCTCGGAAAATTAAGCGACCCAAACGAAAAATGTACAGGGAAGAACCGACTTCGATAATGAATGCTATTAAACTACGACCCAGGCAAGTCCTGTGTGACAAATGTAAAAACAGTGTTGTTGCTGAAAAAAAGGAAATCAGAAAAGGTAGTGCAAGTGACTCTTCTAAATATGAAGATAAAAAACGGAGAAATGAAAGTGTAACTACTGTAAACAAAAAACTGAAAACTGACCATAAAGTAGATGGGAAAAACCAAAATGAAACCCAGAAAAGAAATGCTGTGGTTAAGGTTTCAAATATTGCTCATAGCAGAGGCAGAGTAGTCAAAGTTTCTGCTCAGGCAAATACATCAAAAGCTCAGTTAAGTACTAAAAAAGTGCTCCAGAGTAAGAACATGGATCATGCAAAAGCTCGGGAAGTGTTGAAAATTGCCAAAGAAAAGGCACAAAGGAAGCAAAGTGAAACCTCCACATCCAAAAATGCACATTCAAAAGTCCATTTTACACGTCGATATCAGAGTCCTAGCTCAGGTTCCCTTCCACCCCGGGTTCGTTTAAAACCACAAAGGTACAGGAATGAAGAAAATGACTCTTCCCTGAAGACAGGACTTGAGAAAATGCGGAGTGGCAAGATGGCACCCAAGCCCCAGTCTCGTTGCACCTCTACCCGCTCAGCAGGTGAGGCCCCTTCAGAAAATCAGAGTCCCTCAAAAGGCCCTGAAGAGGCCAGCAGTGAGGTTCAGGACACAAATGAAGTGCTTGTGCCTGGTGAGCAGGATGAACCACAGACACTGGGCAAAAAGGGCAGCAAAAGCAATATCTCTGTTTACATGACCCTAAATCAAAAGAAATCTGACTCTTCCAGTGCTTCAGTGTGTAGCATTGATAGCACAGATGATTTGAAATCCTCCAACTCTGAGTGTAGTTCTTCTGAAAGCTTTGATTTTCCTCCAGGCAGTATGCATGCACCTTCCACCTCCACATCCTCCTCTTCAAAGGAAGAGAAAAAGCTCACTAATTCCTTGAAAATGAAAGTCTTTTCCAAAAACGTCTCTAAATGCGTCACACCAGATGGCAGGACCATATGTGTAGGGGACATTGTTTGGGCCAAGATATATGGCTTCCCTTGGTGGCCAGCCCGTATTCTTACTATAACTGTGAGCCGGAAAGATAACGGCCTTTTAGTTCGACAGGAGGCCCGTATTTCGTGGTTTGGGTCTCCAACAACATCTTTCCTTGCTCTTTCGCAACTGTCCCCCTTTTTAGAAAACTTCCAGTCACGCTTTAATAAGAAGAGAAAGGGCCTGTACCGCAAGGCTATCACAGAGGCGGCTAGGGCTGCCAAGCAGCTGACCCCCGAAGTACGGGCTCTGCTGACACAGTTTGAAACGTGAACATGGACAGTAAGGTAGGCAAGAACGACTGGAAGGGCCGCAGGTTTTCTAGGCTAGTTAGGAGTAACTTCTGTGAGATAGCTGGGCCAAATTGGAGAGAGAAATTGCACACGGCTCAGTCGAGTGCTTTTCTGTACTTACAGCCATTTTTAGACTGAGAAGCTAATCTGAACAAGCAATCAAGTTTCATCTTAAGTGAGATTTTAGCAGTATTTGTCAGTTTTGAAGTCTAAAACCATCCCAAGGCATAGGAGCCATAGCCTCAACTGAAAATGAATTTTTGCAGGGACTGTTAATTGCCATTTGTACCTAGTACTGTGTGTATGTGTGTATGTATACACGTGTACATAATGTGTGTATATGCATACATACTATATATAATATAGCCTGTCACTATGTGACACAGGTTGCATATTTGGAATTGCAGTGAGGGCTGGTGAGCTGGGAGCGGGGTGGGAATAGTGTGGATATTTAATGACTACTTGTTTTAAATTAACACTTAGCCCTTCTATGTGCATAATGGCGCAAGAGCTTGCTACTTAGGTGTTTGACAAACTGAGATGCTTGCTATTCAGTTGCAGACTGGAGAAATAGCCCAGTATTTGGGATTAAGGTTGGCTAGATTTGAATCATCTCTCTCCTTCGTCCAATGAGGATTTAACAAAACTTTCAACCTTCTGGTTTGGGAGTTTAGATAGATTTGTCTTCGGATATGTAAATAGTTGATTGCTAAATTTGGTCAGTTTTCTCCTGACTGGCTGTTCCTAAATTCTTAGGATACGTCCTGGTAAATTACACTTTGTGAATTGTCATATGTGTAATCGTTGCATTTTGGATGTACCTAATTTGATAATTTTTAAAAATATTTCCGTTTAAGGTATCTGTTTGCAGGTCAGAAAATGAGAAAATGTAATTGTGTAATTGCTCTGAAATGTAAAAAAAGCTGTAAATAAAATCGACTAAATCCAAATTATTTGTGTGTGTTTCTCAAAAAGCTTTGAAAAATTTCGAGATGGTAGAAAATAATTCTTTGTAACTGTGTAGAGGAAGTGGAAAATCACTTATTTGCCCTATCGTATTTGGGTATAGATATAATTGAAATAAATGACAAATATATTCTTAAAATGAGGTTTTGTAGTTTAGAGGTCTGATAATGCTTCTAGTTTTGAGACTCCTCTAGTCAGTTTATTATAAATGGGTTTTAATTTTTTTTTATATTTAGTCTTAATATTTCATCACGTTTCATTTTTTATATCTGGGTAATTAATACTACCAGTCTCTTTTCCTTGGTCTTCTGCCTCAGGTATTATTGCTTTTGGGGCTAGAAACTTAGCTCATCATTTTTCTACATGGTCCATATGTCCCTAAGATTCAATTTATTTTCCATTTTTAGCTTTCTATTGTTAGTAAAAAAATATATATATATCAGATTGCCTATGGAGGCAAGTTGATCCCAAGATTTTTTAAGTTGCTTTCATACATTCTGTGTCTAACATAACTTTTAAATTTGATATGTTGATTTGACACCTTTAGAAACTTGAAACCTAAAGAACAACTTTTTGTGGATTTCTTAGTAATCCAATTCGAAATATCTAGTTACTGTGGAATTAATGATGAAAAATTAATGGAGATTGAAAATAGTCTGTCAACTTCCTTAAGGTTATGGACTCCTATGATTTATGTACTGATGTCTGCAAAAGAAAATAGAATATCTTCTGGGGAACTCAGTCATTGCTTTTTGATTAAAATAAACACACAATTAAAAAAAAAAAACAAGATGTTTCACTTGAATAGAACATATTCTTTCCTGCAAACAGAAACAACTATACTATTTTTAAAATTCTTTGATTATAACAGGTTGAAAGTTCACATCGTGATGGAGAGGGGTTTTAAGAAAGTATCTTAAAACGTTTTCTGAATATTTGTTTCAGATTAATGAACTTGTTCA
>CM053515.1:11220126-11298212 GCA_028627145.1 Eidolon dupreanum
TAAAACTATCCCTTCAGTGACAAAAACAATTGTTTTGGACAATTTTATGAATATAGAAATCATTAAAATTATTTTCGTCATAGAATTAGTTTCTAGAACTTAAATTATTTACATACTATCACACTTGCCATATTTTCAAATTTGTGTACCGTTTTTCCACTTATGTTAGTATAGTTACTGGGAAATAAGTGTGCACTGACACCTACAGATAATTTTAAAATACATTTCTAAGATCATTTTGTGTACCACCCTTTGGTAGGAAATACTGAATTTTTATACTTATTATGTTTTTAAATCCATCTTGGGATGAACTGAATCAAATTTTAATGCATCTAATCTGACAAAGCTAATTGCCACACTTGAATTTTTCATAGATTCCTAGATTATTCTGGAACAAATTAAAGATTGTGGGGAGATGTGAAGGAAAAGAAGAAACTGTAGACTCAAATTATCAGGATTTATCAAAATAGTGAATTCATGAGTCAAATTCTTATTTTCTAACAATAAATTAGACATTTCTAGTATATGTTGTCAAACTTATTGGGCCTTCTGTTGGACACTTGTGTTTGTAAAATAATTTCTTAAAACTTTGATACAACAGCCCAGTTTTAAAATACCTGGTCTTAAAACTTGGTTTAACATGAACTAAGTATTTTTTCAATTTTCCTTCTATCATAATAATGTGATAGTTGACCTTTTACTGCCTTAGAAATATCTGGGTCTTAACCAGAATTAATTAAAACTTATTTTTTCTATCATAGTGGTAGTGTATGGAAAGAAAATCAGATATTCTAGAGCTAAAGTGTTAAGCTGTTATTACACTTTTTTTTCCTTTCCAAATAAACTAAATAACTTGTAATTACAGTGCATTATTAAGTTTTAGCAAGGGCTTTTTAAATATTAAGATGATTTTGTAATCTTCAGTGTCCCTCAGTTTTCCAACAAAAAGATTCACTTAAAAGCTATTGAAAAAGCCTAGAAGGAATATAAATCCACCTCCCACCCCCGTAAAATATGATAGAATTTGTTGCTTGCCCAGGGAGAATGTTTTGTAGAGATGTGAGGGTCATCCTGTTGAGTATAAAAGAAGTAGATAGTTATGAATATATAACCTGCCAGCGATGCAGGTGAATTGGAGCATTCATTAACATTTTGGCAGGCTTTCATTGAGCAAGGAATCATTTTCTTCTACTTTTCACGCACATGGTTGAAAAGTACAGATTTCTTGGATTTAAAGGCTGTGTTCGATCTGTCACAAGCTGTGTGATCTTGGGTAGTTTACTCAATGTCATCTGTGAAATGGGGAAAATAATAGGACTTCCTCATGAAGTAATTCCTCATTTAAATATTCAAAGTAATAAAGTGCCTGGCACAAGACCTGTACAAATGCTCTCATTACCACAACCACCACTTTCTGTGTATGCCATAGAAATTTCATTCTGGTAGGTTTCAATATTTCTGCAACATAAACCGTATAAATTTTAAAAAATGTTATAGCAATGTTATTAACTGAAAATTACAATAATCATAGGATGATCATCGTAAATATCTAGAAGTAGGTATGAACTTTTTCCAACAGGCATTTCTGGAGGGCATCTCAGTTGGAGGTCGTGGGAATTATGGTGAAGGGAGAATTACATTAACATTTCAGCTCTTGCCCATTCATTGATGTATCGCGTAAATTCCAGGAATCTATTACTCACTGATTTCTACTTTCCCTTGTGCCAAGCACAGGGTCTGATGTAGCAGAAACGACAGCCTACTTGTGAATGAATGAGGAGGAGTGATTCTGGTTCAGGCACTCGTACTAATGAGCAATCACCATTTCATAATTCCGGCACATCCCAAATCCTTTCAGAGGCATGAGAAGTGTCTGAGCTGGTGAGGTTCCGTGGAGTAAAAGCTCTTTTAGGAGAGCTTTCCAAGTATTAGAACCACAAAGCAAGACTTGTTGGCTCGTTAGTATAAATTAGCTGATTTGTAGATGCTGTGTTTCCCTGGGACCCTGGTGTTTTAATATTTTGCCAAATGGTGAAAAGGTGGACTTTAATTTGAACACTTTTTTATTGCTGTTGGTATGACTGAGTAGGAGATTGTTTCCCCTTTCTAGGAGGGAAATACCTCACATTCCAAGGCCTTCATCTGTGTGCGTTGTGGCCTTATTTTCCACAGGGTAAGTCATTTTTACTCGTGGCTCATTTTTGAGATGCTGATTACGAACCTGTGATTCCCCTCCGTAGTTTAGCTTTTAGCAGGGAATCTGGCTGGCAGTGGCATGTCTTGGTTGAGATGTGGAATGCTGGGAAGAGCTATGCGCAGTTTGCCTAAAACCTTAGAAAAATAACTGATTAGAAAAATAGTAGTACTAAGGCTAGCAAATCAGAATGTCCAAGGCACTGGATGCTTTTTCCTGCTTGTTCATGTTGCATTCATGTTACATTGTATTAGGAGAAAATTTATATTGTGTTCAGCAAGGTAATAAGTACATGTATGTAATCTTAATTCTTTAGTTTTTAATTCTGGGCTTTGGTCTAAGAGCGTGACCTCTACTTCTTTGATACACTCCAAAAGGGAGATCGAGTGTTTACTTACCCTGCTCTGATTTGCCCTTTTATATCTCTGCTGCCACCCAGGAATAGTTGTCATTGTTGCTTGTAAGCTTTCTCTTCATGGACAAAATAAGTAATTTCCAATGAAATCACTGCCTTTCACGAGGGTGTCCCTCCATTTACTGCATCACCACCAGGGCTCCCTGGCTTTTCCTAATGGATTTCGTACATGTAGTCAGTTTCTAAAGAGAAACCTTGAGACATTAAAAGCATTGAGGGGAAACTCATCTTAAACATTATCACAAGACCCCTGAGCCAGGCTCTGTGGCACATTAATGTTTTGCACAGTGTTTCAGGGCTGGGTGGGGACATGCGAAGGGAAAAGGCCATTCTTCCACACAACGTCTTGACTCTTGCCTAGAATCTAAAAGGAGATTCTTCAGACTGTTGAAACCTAACAAGTTTTACTTAGGGAGAGGTTCAAAAGATAAATTCTCTTGTGCATTCAGATTCTGTTTCTTCTTGGTGTGATTACTGTTGGGAGATAGCATAATTATGTTTTCCCATGAACAAAAGGTGAGGTAAATAACCTCATTATTAAGCCTCATTTAAGAAAACCAAGTTAAAATTCAAAAATTATGTTTATAGATCAGGTGTATAAAATTTTTTTCAGTGTCAGAAAAGCCTTTTTTTTTTTTAAGTTTTGATTGTATGCTACTGCTTCTGATTTGACTTACTGTTTAAAAAAATAATTATTATAAGGACTGCACATTAAATCAATGACTCCAGAGTTAACTGCACTGATGTGATAAATGAATTGTTTATTTGTACTTAAAATAAGGAATTAGGCAGACAAGCAAATGTTAAAAAAAAAATAAGGCTTAAAACAGCAATCCTTCACTGGAATTATGCGTAGTACTTGAAGTCTCTGTTCTGAAAGCCTGAGTGAGAAAGCTTTATCTTGTCAAATTCATTTCAAGCAGGTATTAACTCATGCAGTATTTCAGGTCCTGAATAGTATGCACAGGTGGTCAGTGGCCTTAGAAGAGAAAGGGATTCAGACACATTTTGGTCATTCTGCAAAACGGGGTCTCACTAACATAACACGGATAGGGGTGAGGACTTCAGCCCTGTCGAATACTAAGATCAGGACCACTTCAACGCTATGCTAGTGTTAGGCTAGTAAAAATTTTTGTCAGGAACATTAAATGTGAGTGAGCACTGGAGGGCAGCTTCTCGGTGCACCTGAAGGCGTTTTGCTACTGAATCGACTTGGGCCAGAGAGTGCCCTCTCCTGGCCAAGGCTGGTGTGTACACACCTCAAGTCTTTTCCTCTAGTACCAAAGCTTCACATTCTGTGAAGCAGGCAAGTTATGTAGAGTAAATTATGAAAATTCTACTGAATTTTGGTCTTATTTTTAAATTATTTTTTTGGTAAAATGGATTAAAAAGAACTCGAATGACTGCTCTTTTTTGTTAACTTGGTTTTTTCTACCATAGGTCTCAACAAATGGCAGCTATTACATCAGACAGTGACGAATCCTGCTGCTCCCTTACAGTGTCTGACAGACCACTGTGGATTCAGACTGGGAGCATTGAAGTTAACAGTGAAACGGGCAGGTCTGTCTGTGTTAAGCCCTGCCACAAAGTGAAGAGGGCATCATGTCATCACTTGGTCATTCCCAAAGCAGATTAGGCTAGATGTAAAATTACCCATTAGTGCTTTTTCCTTAGTTTTCATTGACCTTGGTAGCTGTGTATACCTTGTGTAGGTGATAGTTTTAATGAGTGAAAATAACCTCATTTACTATTACCTGCTGTGCTCAAAAAGTAGAGCTGGCCTCCTTCGAACTTCTATGAGTTGCGAGGACTTTGTCCTGTGACGGATGGCAGGTGTCAGATCGCAGTCACATCAGCACCTGCGCCTCCCTGGACAGTCAAATAGTGGATTTCTTTTCAGTACCTCAATCTTTCTTTGTCACTTTTATATTTAACTTCTTAGTTATTCTTAATATGTTATATATATTCACACATGAACATATTCTTAATGAATTAACCTCAAAACCACTGTCATTTACATAAGGCAAGTCCAAACTCAAGAGGGTGGCAAAAGAGAATGCTGAATGTAGTTGTAGTCTGTTTCTTTAAGTATATTTATTAAAACCTTGGATAATGCCCAAAAGGCTTATTTTGGGCTCTTATACAGCAGGAAAGGTTTAGGGATTTTGGTCGTTGTGTGGCTTTTAAATTTGTGATCTTTTTTTGCTTCCTTGAATTAAGGCTATTTAATCCTCTGATATTTGCAGCTAATTAAGAGCTGTAATTGGGCTGTGTATATGAACTGTAATTTGCAAGTTGGGTCAGAATGGCACAATTTAGATCAGAGGTTGAGGCTAGGATATTTTGGACTCTTACCTGTATAGGGGTGGTAGCTACCTTCATGATCCCAAGGGAATAGTACTTTTGTTTTTTGCACCTCTCATGGGAATAGTAAGATCTGCTTCAATCCTTGGATTTCCTGCCAGCATGAATAATCCTTACTAAGGTTGAAGCCAAATACTGAAAGTCAGTCATAAATAGAAGGAAATGGAAATGTACATGGGATTGGCTATTTACTTTTTTCTCCTTTGGTTTATAAAATGAGGATATTTACTTCCAAAGTTCTGGGTCTAAATTTATTAGTATTATGATAATAGTATATCTGTTTAGAAAGGAAAACTTTTCTTAGCTGAATGTCCAGTTTTAAAAGTGTTAGTCATTCTTCAGAAGCAAGGACTACATTCACCTTGTACTTTGATGGGTGCAGTATTTAGAGCTAGAAGTAAATTTTCATTGCTCACAAAGAAATGTGATAGAATGCCCTGTGAAATTTATTTTATAGGACTTGATCCAGTAAATGAGTGAAGCATGGCAGCGGTCGGAGGTTAACGTCAGATAGTTATATCAAAGAATGAGAAAGATGCCTACTTTGAAGTGTTGAAGTGAAATATTGGGAAGGATGGGGGTTAGTTTTCTTTTTTCCTTTTTGCATTCTGTATTTATTTTGTCTGTTATTCCACTGAAAACACCATATCTTTGGTTTAAAAATACATTTGACAAAAAAAAATCATCTCTTTCTCTATGGGTCACCTCTTTTGGAATTCAAACTCCTATTGATACTTAGGTTCCCAGGTTTGAGAGGCATAACCAGGGATTGTAAAGGGTTTCAGTGGGGTTCTTACCACTTGTTGGTATTAAAGGGAGGTCGGTAATGCTAGGCATTCTGGTCATGCTCCTTGGCAGTAGTTTTCATAAGCCTTGTAATTGTTCTGCTCAGTCCTGCTGCTCGTTGGAGGTCTGGTGCAGAGTGCCTCTGCTGGTGCTCAGGTGTGCTGACGTCACAGGGAGACTATGGTCAGCCTAACCAGTGTACATAAATGCTCTTTTGGCAGCAAACCGGTGCTCCTGACGCCTTCTGATGTGCTGTGTCTCCCTCTGCAGAGGCACCCTCCACCCTCCTCTTTTTTGCTCCTTGCACATATGTAGACAGTGTGATCTGCAACTGATTTTTACGTAGCCAGGTACTGTGTGTAAATTTGCTTTGTGAGCCTGTAGGTAGTCTGTGCTAGAGGAAGGTTGCTGGTGCTTCATAGCAGTCCACAGCAGCTAAGCTGACTCACAAAGTTTGGCATTGTTACCTGTGACATGGTAATACAAAGAACAAAGCTAAAATTCCCTTTTATTAGGCAAATATTCATAAGTTTAAAAAAAATATACTCAAGTGCAGATTATGTAAAGATGACAACCATTTTATTTGTGTTGGAATTTGTCCAGCTATACTTCAGAAATAACATGAACGCTTCTCCTGGTTTTAGAGTGGTAACAAGTTGTTTTCTCAAAAAAAAAAAAAAAAAAAAAAAGTTTAATTGAGCTAAAAGAAAAAATCAGGTGTGATCCCAGAGTCTATATAGGGCTTAATTTACACAACAAGGACATCTCTTTTCTCATATAATTACTTGTGTTTAACTACAGTTTTTCCTTTTCTTTACTATATTTCAGCACAAAGACACTAGCAGGCTGCTGGTTTCATGGACCCGTATGTACCACAATGACACAGAGAACACCAGAGCGTCAGGACTGAATGAAATTGAAGACTCAGATTTTTAAAGCTGCAGTAAGAAGTAATAATGTTAAGGCACTGGTTAAAACCAACAGTCTCTAAAGGCGCACTTGCAAACTGTGCTCTATTAAACCAAGAAAAGGCATTAGGGGAATATTTTCTAAAATATAAACTATTGCAATAAATTATGCACAAGGAGAAAAGCAATGTGAAATACGCATACAAAGAAATCACTTGAATTTTATGAAGAATCAGACAGCAACCTCTTTTGATCATGAAGTTCTCAGTAGTTTGGACAGGCCTAAAAGGCATGGAATGATGGCAGAAATGTTGAATTATTTTTCATACTAAAACTCTGTGCTTTCTCCAAGGTTTGTTACTCAGATCAGATAGGAGTAAAAGTATTTCTAAAATGGCTCTCCAACGGAACTGCTATAGTCATAGATGCTGAGGCGAACGTTTCTTTCAGGCTGCCAGTGGAGACGACAGAAAAGATTTAACCTCTTACTTAGAGGATGGCAAGGTACCCCGGGTGTGCTGAAAAAGTGGATCTTTTCTTTCTTTAATAAAGCAGGGCTGTATTATCTTGAATATACATTTGCTTGTTAGAACATGTTAAGATGTATTTATTTGACACCAGTATTTAACATTTTGTGCACATTTTCACAACTCCATTCTTATTTTTCAAATTCTGACTCAAAGTGGATAGGCTAGTGTTGATCTTGGAGTGAACATTTAAACTCTAAGAGCCAGTTCTTAATTCTTCTGAACTGGAAAGGCTTTTATTCCTATCCTTACTGATTTTATCTAGTTCACAAAAGGTGACAGTATCTGAATTTCAGTGTGGACCTCTCTCCACAGAGAGCCTCTCTTTTTTTGTAAGGGCAAGAAATTCTCACAGGTGTCAGATGGGACTTGACCCTGGGGAACAAGCAGCAGGAACAGACCCATAAACATGGTGTCGAACTTTTCATGCATGGAGCATGAATTCTTAGTAATGAGGACCATGTTTTTCTTGTCTATAGAAAATACATATTAAAAGAACCTTCATTTTTTTTTTTTTTACTGAGTGGAGAAAACAATGAGAAAACCAGATTGACCTGTTAAGTACATTTTTAAGGTATTTTATATTTGATGGTGCCATACTTTTAATAACAAAACTGAAGTTTTTTAGTGACAATACTGATTTATTTTTTAAACCAGAAAGATAATCCATATCAAAGAATACAAAAAAGGAAAAAAATGCCAAAAACCAAAATTCATTCATAGCACCATAACAGCTGAACATGTGGTTCAAGTGTTTAAACTTTTCCATAATCTCACTGTGTAGGTTTGGAATGACTTAATAATCCCACCCTCACGATTAACAAAAGGTTCTGGATGAGAGTTTTAGAGTTTTAATATGCCTGACTAGGATTTGTTTTACAGCTCTAGGAGGCAGGCAGTCTTCTGAGAGTTTAACACAAATCCTAATTACACTGTAAGTAATTAAAAGTTTTGACTGCATTCTAAAATTGTCTTTTTTGGAAAAGTATCATGAAGTCATTGCACATGTGATCAGATCTGCAAGTCAGCTCAGGAACTGTAGCAGCAGAGAGCTCTGAAGGTTACATGCACCTCAGTGGTGCCCTGCTCTCTGCGGCCCTGGGGCTCAGGCTGGGTCCGCCCTGTTCTTCATCTCTCACACCAGCAGTACCTTTCAGGCTCACTTCAAGGACCACATAACCCCCAAGCTGTGGTGGACTGTATAATCAAGATTTTTAATTAAGCTTTGGAAGTCATATAGAGGCAAAAAAAAAAAATTGAGAGAGAGAGATCAGGTTTTATCTATTTTTTTCTCATGACAAATTTTCAAGGGTGTTTTGTTATAAACCAGATTTGCATTTAAAAAAAATGAAACTTGGTGGTATTTAAAATCTAGACATACCATGTGGCTATTTCACTTTCATTGCTTTAGTTGCTTAATATTTAAGCTTTGCTTCATGCTACCTTTGTCTATATTTCAAATCTTCAGAAACCTATTTCATTTGTAGACTTGAATGACAAAAATTGTTTCTCATCTAAAGTATGCTGAGACATAAATGTTAAAGAATGTTGTATAACATTTATCCAATAAAGTCTTCATTTTTTAAAAATTTAGTTATTTAAAAACTTTGTTTACTTTTTAGGAGTTAGGTTGAATCATTAGGACCTTGTGCACAACGGTACTGTTTTCTGATGGGAAAATAACCAACCCTTAGAGTTGGATGTAATTAAACATCTACTGGTGGGTTTTGTTTTTTTTTTGTTTTGTTTTAAGGAGTCTTGCCCTTGTGGATAAATGGTCGCTTCTATAAAAGCCCAGCAGCATGTTGAAAGTGAAAGTGAGGTCAAGTGTTTGACCAGAAACACTCTATCAGGAAAAAAAAACCCCTACCAGACAGTTGAAAAATTTCAGGACTAACCCAGAAACTCAGGTCAGTGTACTTTTTTTTTTTTTTTTTTCCATTTCCTTGAGAAGGCTGCCTGTTATTTCAGAGTATACCTGGAGTCTAATCTCAAACATTCTCCCATTTCGGTTTATCTGAATGAGTGTAAAAAGGAGGCCACTGGGATCTGGCTCTGTTACTATCTTTCCTCAAGTTTCCCACTAATGATAAGGGAACTAGAGAGAAGCAAGGAAGGTAAACAAGCAACATGCTCATCATCTGGAAGGGCTACACGAGACTCCTTCCCTCGATACTATTCCAGATCCTGTGTACATGTATCATCAGTATGACTATAGACACAACAATAACAAGATACGGGGAATGAGCGACGGAACCCATGGATGCAACTCAGGATCTTTTTGGTGCTGTTGTCGGATAAGGATATGTCACAAGTTCAGATTCAGGCCCTGGACTCATGCACAGACTGTGCCAGCACCTCCCTGGCTATGTCACTGCGAATATGCACCACAGGTAAAAGCAGTTTTCCTGCTTTTATACCTGAAAGCTCTTTTCAAGTAATGATGCTTTCCTCAGTGCTCAGAATAGAGCCTACTGTGTTTCTTAAGTATACTCGTCTGTAGTGATGAGTGCCCTGCCAAATCTTTGCTTATTCACAGTGAAATTTCATGGCCTAACAACTCCTCTGCTTTGATATCAGGGAAGTAACGAGCCTGGGATGAAAGACTACAACTCAGGAATACTGTGCCAGAGGAAGAAAGAGCTGGCCAAACACAGTGGCTAGCTCATTGTCCTTAAACCTTAAGAATGCTTAAGGGATTAGCCCTTTTATCATTCCCTCATGAGGCTGGTGAGAAGCAACCTTCTAAGTAAAGCGGGTTGGTGATATTAAGAGGAAGATGTTTCTAAACGATTAACTGCATTAGTCTAAGACAGAGACAGATTCTAATCTTAGTTCTGTCAGTGACCTTCCTGACAGAAGAAACATGCAGTGGCCACACTGGCCAAAACAGGGTGTGGAAAAGAAAGTCTCAACCAGTGTTTCAGTTCCTACTTAGCCAGGCCAAAAACATGGGAGACGTCAGGGAATTTTCCTTAGTAAAATATTCTGTGCTCTTAAGTTTGTGAATTCTAAGCTCAGTGCCTAACTCCTATGGATCCTGAATAGAAAGCTCAAACCTGTGATCTAAAGGTGAACTATATCAGCAATGTGAAGAGGGGGAACCTGATGTGTCAGGGACCCGGAAAAGCACAGCTGGGGTTTCGGTAAGACAAAGCAACCTTACAGAAGACAGTGTGGGGGTGGTCCTTCACATCTGTAGAAAACGAGGCAGGCTGGAAAAACGTTTGCACAAGCTGAAGACATAACTACTGGCCTCTGACGCCAGCTCTGCCAACGGCAGAATCTAAGTGTCACGCAGCCTAGGAAATGATCAGACCTTTCCTCCTAGTTAACTTCATGAGGCAAAGTTGCAAACAGGATATTCTATTTTGAGGCCATCAGACCCATGCCTACAAAGCAGTCTTGTGTACTTGAGACCAGGGACCACAGACAGCCCACCAAAGCCTACATCCTTTCAGAAGTTCACCGTTTTCCCTGCCTCATTCCATTCCCTTGCTTCCCATCCCTGGCCTCCCTGAGGACTTTTGTCTTTAGTTTGCTTGAACACTTGCTCAGGTGGCATGAAGTTGCTGTCTGGTGAGTCCAGAGGGATGTCTGATGTAGACATCAGTCTGGCACAGAACCGCACAGAGGGACAGTGAGGTTATGGTATCCTCAGATCTAGCACCTCCCATCTGGAGAACCTTTGCTTGGTTCTTTTCATATCTGTCATGGTGCCTGATGACTCAGGAGCCCCGGTGCCTGGTAATTGCCCCCTGGGTAGGCTGTATTTTTCAGCGAGCTAGAAACTAGTAGCTGGAACTGAATCATGGCCACAAATTTTAGCTGTGGGGCAACAAGCCCTGCTTTAGCCACGGAGGAAATGTGAGCTTCCAAAGTTTCCCTTTGAGTGAAAGGAAAAAGAAGGTAAGGAGTCCTATTTCTAGTTCTGATAGAACTTAACTCCTGTATGATGGAGCTTATTCCTAGCTGGTAGATGTCAGAGGGCTGGAAAGTTAGAAGAAAATAGAATACTTCTGTTGGAGAATATTTCAAACATTTGTAAAGGTAGAGTAGTATAGCAAACCCTATGTACTCATCCCCAGCTTAAAAATTACCAACTTATAGCCAGGAAATTTTTGAAGCTTTGAAACATGAGGGCATGCATCCTAGTTAGTTTTCATAAACTAATTTTATCATTAGTTTCTTTGGTTGCCCCTGAAGGGTTTTTAGCAGTCGTCGTCTGTGGTTATTTGAGCCCTACCTCCTGGGCTGGCTGGTAGCCAGTAATCCTGTTCCCATTCTCAGGAGCATTAATGGACTCCATCCAGTGTGGGCTCAGGACGGCTCTCCATGCCACAGAAGGAAGTGACTAGAAATGATCACCTCCCTTCTCCGCCTAGCGCTTGTGCAGTTCCCTGAAGGAACAGGTTTTTCAGCAACTTGTACAATGTGCACAAATTTCCTTTTCTAAAGGAAATCCAGGTGATGGGAGGACTAAGCTTGTTACTATCGAAGTGCAGAGGGAACAGTGTGAAAAGGGATATAAATCTGTCAGTGAAAATGCTTAAAGGAGATTTTACTAGGGTGTGTGGGGGTTTGTCAAATACACAGCATACACCAATAGGAGTATTAGAGGAGAGTTAAATGCCTTAAGAAATAAGGGAGAGATGAGGTAGTGAGGCCAAAGGCAGGATGGAAAGGGTAAGTGATCACAGAACTCATTGCTGGCAGCCACCTCCGGCTGCAGCAGCAAGACTGAGTCCCAGCGGCTCTGGGCTTTCCCTTACTCTAAGGGCAACTTAAGGGAAAGCACAGACACCAGGAAAAGGGACAGGAGCTTAAGTTACTGATTTTTCCTGTCCTATGTGGTATTTCAGATTTGCACTCTGGTCTTGGAGGGTTACTGGACCCTTCCTTCCCTTTAAAGCTCTCTCAAGGAGATTAAAGCAGCCATTAAGTTGCACAGCTGTTTCCATCCTCCTCGGCCTCCTACTGTAGCCTTCCCTTGGACATTCCAAGTTGTGCTAACCAGCTGTGAGAGGATTTACAGGTTTGCTTAGCTCTTGGGATCAGACAAAACAATCCTTGCAAATGCATCTTTCAGTCAGGTTTACATCTAACACCTGCTGCCAGCTCCCTAGCCCATGGGTCTACTCACACAGTAAAATGCCTCCCAAAAGTTGCTGTGTTTGCTCTTCCTTCATCAGTCTGGATTCTAGCTTGAGAGCTGTGTGAAACGTAATTCAGCAATGCTCTAGAGGTCAGCGCAGAGGTGCAAGGAACACCAGAAATAAGCCCCAGGCCCAGCAACGTTTCCTATAGTGCTTCCTTCCCTTCAGCTATATGTGACTTTTTGTCATTAATGGACTAATCAAGCATTTGTGCCTTTGACTATACCTGGGCAACTCTGAAGGTACAGTGTATGAGGTCTTGTCATTTTACTGACACTCAGGTGTAGGCCCAGGACTGCGATGTTCAGGTCGTTAGCTCATAGGCTCGGCCACTCCCCAGCCTCCACATCTCAGCACGGTGTAATATGCTCTAGTCCTATAAGCACGATAACTTGTAAAGTGATATCATCTGGCATTTTGATGTCTTTTGAGTCTTCAAAAATATTCTAGAAGGACATCCAAAATTATTTTGAGCAACGCAATAATGTTGGAATAAGAATATATACTATCCCAGTGTGATTACCTTCAAAGTATGTTCTGACATACTTTTTTTTTGGTGTGTGGCGGGGGGGGGGGGAGGTATCACAGAACTTTAGATCATACATCTTAGCACAGTAGGCAAATATAGGCCACCCTTCTCCCTCATCCTTATACACCTCTTATTTTTCATCCCCTTCAAGGTTTTTCTAATTGTCAGATATTTTCAAAAAGCTTCAATCTTCTCTTCACATTTTGGAAGTAGAGAAATAACAGGGGTAGATAAACTGCTTTGTTTAAGCAAACTCATACTTACTTAGGTTCCCTTTCCTTCTCAGATGCATCACTTGGCACACTCGCTAGCAGCATTTGATGTGAACGCAGTTTGGGGTGGTGAAATCGCAGGGTGGTGCTGGGGGAGGAGGCCCAAGAAGCAAAACCTCTACCCCCTGCAGCAATGGTAGCATCTTAAGGAAAGCTGTTTCTAAGCAAACATGTCTGTTTCCCATTCCTGGGAGCTCAGCTAGTCCTTCAGAATCTCAGCCCCGATCTGACTTAGTCTCAGCCACTGAGCTGAAGTCAGTCTGATAAAGCAGTTCTCAAGATGCAGTCTGGGGCTTCCAGGAGTTCCGGGGAACCATTTCGTGGTAATATTTTCATAGTAATACCAAGGGGTTATTTGCTTTTTTTTCACTGTCATTCTGTCACGAGTATACAGAATTTTCCAGACTATATGACATGATATTGTGACAAACAGTACAGTAGCAGATATGACTCTATCTTCTGTCAAGTCATATATTAAAGAGATTTGCAAGGATCTAAAATGATACAACTTATTAAAATATGCTTTTGTTTTGGAAGATATTTTTCTAAAAATTATATTAACAGGAAATGTATTTTTAAAAGAGTTAACTAAATATTTAAGAAATTTTTCAGTTTTAATTTTTAACATTATTTAAATTTTGACTGACAGGGTCCTGAGATCAAACGGCCTGAGACCTGCATAGAGAGCACTCACCACCGACGGCTTGACCACACGGTTTTCAGCCAAGGTTTCTTTACTTGCAGGATTCCTCACACCTTTTTGGAAAATTAGATGCCAGATTTACCATATAGATAAGAAAGCAAAATTAACAAAAATCTTTCCCCGTCCCTCTCCCTTTGTAAATTCCATGAAGAATTTAACTTCAAACTGGGAGACAAGCTTAGCAAATTAGAGTTAATACTACGCATCACTGCACTGTCTATGAAACCAACACGCTCTAGGGGCTTTGCGGGACAGGTCAGAGAACAAGCCAGTCACTGGGAGCAGGACTACCGCACATCACTTACGGTATCACAGCCGTGCTTCATCCTGAGAGGAAACTTGCCTGTCACTGCCTTGACACTCGAACAAATAAAAACAACACTGACTAACAACTAGGGGGGAAAAAAACCTACCTTCCGGGTTCACGTAGTCTAAAAGAATATGGGTTCGTTCTGGGATTCACATCATCACCCTCCTGAGTGAAGCCCATTTTAAGTTGAAATGAAAATAGATGTTTGGTTGAAAACATTGACTTCGTAATTGTCTGTGTAAAGCTGGAGCGGCCCTGAGCTTGCGAGGTGGTTTCTGGATTCTAGGACAGGGTGGAACGGTCAGCTCTGCAAGATCTACAAGGCAGCAACTGAGATTTTGGACAGATTTGTGGAATCCAGTAACACTCAGGAATACTGCTTAAAAACAACACTGCTCCCAGAGCCAGAGCAGCCTTCTGCTTTAGCTGTCGTTTTGGGGACAAAATTCACAACCCAGCTCAGACCATCACAGAAAGCGTTTATTGCCACAGAGGGAATCAGGAGACACCGGAGTCTGCACATGTCAGCCTGGGTAGTGCATGTGATCGGGGGTAGAGAGGGCGGCAGGCGGAAACCCCATCAGCCATGTCCAGGTAGTCTCTGGCTGACGGGTTTGCTTGGTCCAGGGGAGACTGTCTGGGTGTGTGCGCGCGCGCGTGCATGTCTCAGGGAGGTCAGCTTGACAAGCAGGCTTCCTCCTGGACAAAATGAAGGACACCCAGAACCAGGGCAACAGTGGCAGAGACACCACCTTAAAATGGCAATCAAATTAGGATGACTACATCAGGAAGTGCATTTCACTCTGATTATAAAACACGAGGGAAAAAGGAGCACTGGGCTCTACTGGATAGCTGTCTTTGAGATAAGATGCTTTTATAAGTTAAACATTGGCAGGGCCTTTCCCCTTGCTACCAGCAAGCAGCACACAATTTACCAGCCAGCTTTAAAAGCTACTGTTATCTTTGCTATCTGTTGTTATTTGGATTTTGAACAAAATTGATGGAGTAGGAGCCAGTAGAGGAATCTTGTTTGATCTGGAAATTTTCTGTGGAGAGTCCAAAAGGTCGGAGAACCAAATTCCCAAGATCTTTTAGTTTACCTGCAATGTAAAATCGAAAGCTCAAATAAATGTAAGGAATTAACAGAAGAAGTAGGAAGACCCCAGCTGAGCTTGCCTTACTATCTGAGAGGGCAAAGTTTTCTGTTCAAACCAGTCAGAACCACCAAAGGACATAGGACAGGCCCTAGGGTGAGTGATGGTCAAATCAACTGCTGCTTCCAGGGGAGTGAAGGCATCCTGCTGAGCTGCTGATTCTAATTCCATTAGCAGACCACTACTGTACCTCGATTCAAACTAAACAGCCTTCTTTTCTAAGTAAAGCCTCAACTTCCACACCAAACTCATCATTTCTTGGGAAATGGGAGACCTTATTCATTTGCCCAGCACCATCGACCTCGGTGGCTGTCTCTTCGCCCCAGTCTCAGCTTTCCTTATTAATCATCGGGTGAGTTCATGTCCTAAAGTCAGAACTGAGACACATGATGTAGCAGAGGATTTTTTTTTTTTTTTGCCGATTCTACATATAAAAGGGGGAGTCTGTATGTCAAAAGTTGAAGTTTCTAAGACATTTGAGAGATTTTAAAGGATTTATGGGACACAGCTGGAATATTTGAAACTAGGAGTGTTTTGGAAAATATTGGCTGGGTAAATAAACAGTTTCAACCCTTTCTCAAGTGTCTTAATTTTTCTTGCAAGTCTGCTTCCAATGGAGATGACAATGGGGGAATAAGGAAAGAAACCCCCAGTCATCAGAGGTACAGGGTCCTCCCACCCTACTTTTGCTAGCAGCTTTGTCCCCCTGAGGCCTCCCACCTTGAAGTAAAGCCCAGGTACAGAACTTGAAGATGCATGGTCTTTAAATGCCCGGGCCTGTTCTAATTAACTCATGGAAAGAGCTTTTGGTTTCATTTTCAGACTTGGCCCCCTGAAGCTCAGCATATTCCAAGAAAGCTCTGGGGACTCGGAGTGACCACTGTCTAAGCAGGTTTCCCACACTTCAACGTGGAACACACATGCTCAGTGATGCTGTTTGAGAAGCACTGGCACAGACGTTGTCCCTGCACACAGGGGGCAGCGCAGAAGGCCCAGAGCGCGGCTGCGGGGAGATGCATGCATGGGGAGGGGACCACGACAAGGAAAGAAAAGACAGGGCATCCTCAGGCAAGTGTGTTACCCAGAACTCTGGCAGTCCGCCTGGGAGTTGAGGACAGGGAGGAAATGAACATTTAAAGAAGTCCGATAAAATGTCACTGCTGGCATAATCCTTGGCTCCTGACAGAGTGAGCACGAATCTCAAGCTGCTCCCATCGCACTTGCCAAGAGAGGCGGCTCTGACCTTGGAGGAGCCTCTATTCAAGGGCCGCTAGCCGAGTGGAGGGAGCACTGTACGTCCCTCTCCAGCGCCCACACAACAATTTCAAGTGCCAAGTGTGCACTTTATTTGATAACTACTATGTGAGGCACTGGAATCTAAAGAAGAATGATTCTCAGCTTTTGAGGTGCTCACAGTCTGGGGGAGACAGACACAGACTGAGGTGCACCCAGAGGATGCTCTCGGGACGTGCAGGGTGTGGGGAAGGTGGCATTTCAGGAGAGTTGCTCTGAAGGACGGCGAGCAGTTACAGGGTGATGGCATGCTGCTGTTCTAGAGACGGCAGCAAAGCCAGGGAGGATTCGAACTGCAGAAACTGCAGACGGAGAGGGAGAGCTGGGGCCTTTTGCAGGCTCTTACTTTGCCTAACAGGCTGAAGGACCTGCCCGCCACAGGGAGCCCTGAACTTTGAGCTCAGCTGACCTTATGGAATGCAGCCAAAAATGCGCTTCTCCAAATGCAAGGAGCACAGGTGCTGAACCCCATGCTGAGGCCGTGTGTCCCATGGCTGCTCCCAGTCAATGACAGTGCATGACAGGGACAGGCGAGGGCCTCCAAAGATGGGCAACTCTGGCCCCACAATGGCTTTGCTGAAACATTCTTAGCACTCTTCCTACTCGACTTCCCTCTCTTCACAGGGATCTGCCAGCTCCCCCAGCCTTCCCGCCCCCGCCCCTCAGCCCCACTGCCCCGTGCAGGTGTTTCCCCCAGGAGATGGGGTGTGCTTGCAATCCAACCTCCACCCCTGTTTCTGAGGACCCAACCTCACACACATGGTATCACTCTTTGTCCTTCTTTTCTCGTATTCCTGCCTTTATTATGTAACAGCTTCACTATTATCTCCAGAACAGCAGAACAGAGTATGGGAAGTTCTGCTTGCTAAAGCACCTGGCTTATAGCAGAAACTAATAAAGATCCGTGATTAAATAGTCTCCATGTTAGAGAAGACGTGCAGTTACCTAACTTTAATTCAACCAGCACGTCCTAAGTACGTATGTGTGGCATCTTGCTGCATGTGGCTGAGATGCAAAAACATAAGACACAGTCTTTACACCAAAATAATCTTAGATATGATGGGGAAGGTAAGATATACACACAGAAGCCAGTTCATAAACAGCTGAGATAAAATACTATGAGGGTCAGTAAGAGGAGGACTCCTTTCAGCTTGGGCAGGGAAGAGGGGAGATTTGGGGTGCGGGAGAGTTTGCATTGAATTACCACCAAAGAATAGACAGGACTGCAACCATTTGAGACAGAGGAAGTGGGCGGTGCAGGCAAAACGGTCTGAGTAAATGCAGACACAGGTAGGCAAGAGCGAGCGGTGTGTCCAGTGGGCTGCACGGCAGGCGGGAGGGTGCGCTGTACCAGGTTCCCGCGAGCCAGGCCCCGCAGGCCGATTCTGGTGCCGCAGGGAAGGCCATTGATGGTTTAAGAACTGAGCTTTTAAGGCTGATGATGCTGTGGCAAAGTGAAGCATGAACCAGAAGAGGAGAGCCTGGAGGGGGTTCTGACAGAAAGTGAGTGCGACATTATGGGAGAGGCCATTAGTCACTGAACAAACATGAATGTCTACGATGTTGGGTAAAGCAGCTCTGGAATCTGAGTGGGGTCAGTGGGGACATAAGGGGACAGAGCAGGACTTTGTGGTAGGCCTAACAAATTTTTAATGTCTGAAAAATTCACCCCTTGCTGTTTAAGGTGATGGCAGAGAAGCACCTTCAGTGGAATCACGCTCCTAAGTAGAGATACACAATCACACACTCATGAATTTCCTGCTACTGTTTGGCGAGTCAGGTTGGGCGCTCAGAGACTAAAGCAGCTTCTTGTACCCAAGACAGGATCATGTGCCAAACTAGCCCATCTGCCACACTTTCTACTGGCTGGCAAATTCTATGTCTCCCTATCTGGGCAGTAATGAGGTCTCCTTATTTCCACTTGTAGCAAATCTGGCACCGTCACTCAGCCTGAAAGTGTCAAAGTGTCCCTTACTGTTAGGATCTCATCTATCAGATAAGGTCCCATGGCAAAGAGAAGAGCCCACAACTGCCTGAGCTCAGACAAGAACATTTACAACTAGAGATCAATGCTTGTCACTGCATCCAGTTCTGAGAATAGTTTCTGTGCCTCTAAGCAACATTATATGTCATGATAACCCCACTGACACATTTTGCATAATTTCTCTTTGGAGATACTGACTGTGCAGTCAGTAGTCTGAGGAGAGCCAGGATTGCCATTTGTTTTCACCTCCTTAAGATCACTGGGACTTCATATGCTTCACTAACAAAATAAAAGACAAAAATCAAATGACATCAACAGATACAGAAAAAGCATCTGACAAGATATAATTAATATTCATTTATGATTAAACACTCAATAAAAGGGGTATAGAATAAAAAGTGCCTCAACATAATAAAGGCCATATATGATAAACTCTTGGCTAATATCATGCTCAATGGTGAAAAACTGAAAAATTTTCCTCTAAGATCAGGAACAAAACAAGGACAACCACTGTCACCGCTGTTATTCAACATAGTATTGGAATTCCTAGCCAGAGTAATCAGACAAGAGAAAAATATAAGGCATCCAAATTGGGAGTGAAAAAGTAAAACTCACTATTTACAGATGACATGATTTTACATATAGAAAACTCCAGACTCCACCAAAAGACTATTAGAAACAATAAACAAACAAAATAAAGTTGCAGGATGCAAAATCAATATACAGAAGTCTGTTGCGTTCCTATAAACTAACAATGAAATACCAGGAACAGAAATGAAGAAAACAATCCCATTTACAATTCCAACAACAAGGATAAAATACCTAGGAATAAACAAAGGCTGTGAAGGACCTATAAACTGAAAACCAAAAGACACTGTTGAGTACTATGCCACCCTGGGTCTCCACTCCTGTTCTGATATTCGTAAATGACAGGCCACGAAGGGAGGGGCAGGTATGTTCTATCCATTCATAATTCCAATCAGGATCCCCATCCCCTGCAAGGAAGGGGTACACAGGTCTAACAAAAAGGAAGTCAACTTACAGACAGAAAAGAAAAAGCAAGTCAAAGATCAATGAATAAACCTAATTAAAAGCTCATTTTGTTAAATAATCACATAACTTCATAAATGCTGATGACAAACGGTATTCAGCAGCTTTTTTGATCTTTAACTGCTAGTCCTTCAGCAGAAGCCATCATCCCCAGAGAAACGAGCACTAAAAATCGTGCAGTCCACTGCAAAAAAGTCTGTGCGACTTCTTGAGCAGTGACATTATATCTTGCACGCAGAGTGACCACCCTCCAGGGATCTCACAGCACATGGACCACAGTCGCGGCGCCTGGGACAGGGAGGGGAGAACGCCTGGAAGCCTGGCGGGGCTGAGTCGTGGTGACTTCTCCCCTCCAGGCTCTCCCACGGTAGGCGTCATCCTCGTGCGGTATTCAGGAAGAACAGAGTCTCGCCATTCAAACATTAACGTGCAACAGCAAACTGACATCGCTTACCAAGTGACTTACCTAACATCTCTTCCTTTAGTCTTTCATTACGTTCTTCAATTTGCTTAGGTAATCTCTGAGGAAAAAAAGAGGAGAAAAAAGAACTGGTAAAAAAAAAAAAATCCCTCAGCTTTATTCTGAATTTGAGAAACATTAAAAACCTAATGTGAAAGTGAGATCAGGTTAAGTAAGATGTGATATGAAAGAAAAAAAAAAGTATTTGTTTGTGGGTGAGCTACACAAAGATAGGAGTTTTTGTTTGGTTCACTGTTGTGTTCTCAGTTTTTGACAACAGAGGCCAAGGAGGACCTCTATAAAATACATGCAAAAAAAAAAATGTTTGAAAGAATACCTACTGAATGTTTACAGTGGTCTATTTAGGTGGTAGGATTATGAGTGATATTTATATTTTTAATTATTTTTGTCATTAGTATTTTTTAACTTAAAGTCCTTTCTTTATATTATCTAGTTTGTGGAGAAAGGGTCAGATCAATATTGGAGGCTCCTATATGATCATCTAGCTCAGTGCTTTTCAACCTTGGCACTACTGACATTTTCGACTAGGTAATTCTTTGTTGTGGGGGGCTGTCTTGTTTACTGCAGGGTGTTTAGAGTATCAATGGCCTCTGCCCACTAGATGCCAATAGCACCCTCCCAGTCACGACAGTGTCTCCAGACATTGCCAAATGTCCCTGGGAACCAAATCAACCCCAGTGAGAACCACTGATCTAGAGTAGAGTCTCCTGTGGCCACTTTTAGCTCTGTAATTGGCCCCAAGTACTCGAGTAACATCCCAAGAATTTCAGTAATAACTCAGTTACAATAATTCAAAAATAAGATAAATTCTTTATGCTTATAACTAGCATAAAAGGCTTCTTTTCATACAAGACTTAAAACTAATTTGACAAGGATAAAGGATATCAAAAATTTAGCCAAGATTTTAAGTATTCTCTTTCCTCATGTCAAATTTACTCAGTCTTACCACCAATCAGAGACATGGTTAAAGTCAGATAAAGGATTAAAACTGGTTTTAAATTTCTTATGTATTTTAATTATCCAAGCCAGGTGGTCTCTCATTACTCTAAATCTAGATAAATAAAAGATCTGTTATGATAGAAACAATTTCCCTTGAGTATGTATAAAAACAGAGCAAAACAAAACCCAAACCACCTAGGGTATTAATGCAGAAAGATCAGTCAACATTTATTTCTTAGGTCTGCACAATATAATGAATGGTCCCATGAAATAAGTGGCAAATCCTGCAGAGCAGGGGCCATACAGGAAACAGGCAATTAGAGGAATCGGTGCAAGGCAGTAGGGCGTGGTGTGGTCAGCTGTGGAACCGGAGAGCTCCAGCCCAACGCCGACACACAGGGTTTAGGAAGAACACTGTATGTCCACATCTTCCAGTTTTCAAGAGAAGTCTGACTTAGATTTTTATCTACTAAAATCTCCCCACATTTAAATGTTGGCAGGTGGCCTCAATTAAAAAACAAAAAGTTGGCTTAAATAAAACAAGCCTATAGCTTTCTGCCTCCTGTCTGCTGGCCTGTGATCTCTCTGCTGCACCCTGGGCTCATGGCAGACCCCTCCCCACTAATGGCTCTCTGTAAGCCTGGCAGTTAAAGCCAGTGTTTCTCAAATCTATTTGAATATCCATTATTCTGGGGCAATAACATATGCACATCCAATTCGGTAGCACCTCCTTTAGAGTACATGTTGCTCTGTGCATTAGGGACAACCACAGAATGGTGCTAAAGTACAAATCTGGAGTTATTTCTAAAGGGGGCAAAACTAGCAATGTTTAGCTAATTTACAAATGACATAAAATTACGATGTTTAGAAGCAAAAGGATTTTTACAGTGCCAAGGACAAGAATAAAGGTCATTTTAAGAAAGATAAGGTTAATTTAGGATATAATCAATTGTGTTGGGCATACGACAATATAAACTTGGTGAATGAATAAGAAAAGGATGGATAGAAAACCAGAAGTTTATTACTACCTATAAACACTAAGATTCACTTTGGTCTGAACTGTACAACTACAATGGACAAGATTTTTCTAGCTCAACATGAAATAAAGTTCTTATCAGATGTACTTTGGTCTGAACTATACAACTACAATGGACAAGATTTTCCTAGCCCAACATGAAATAAAGTTCTTATCAACCGTAGAGATAGATCAAAGGTTTACACAGATAACACTCTGAGAATGGAGAGTAAATGGTAGATGGTCACAATGAGTCTATGGCCACCACTTCAAACTTCTACTGCCCATATATTTTGGTAAACTCCTCAAAAGCATAGGAATGGAATGTAGTTGTGTCCCAAAGGATTCACTGCGTAGCAACTCAAGGAAAAGAAGAAAAAGAAATCAGGTTTACCATACAAGCCTCTCTTGCTTGGTGTACTGATGGATCTTTTTCTAATATGGATTTATAATCTTCCAGGGCTTCATCTAGCTTGTCAGTTTTCTCGTACAACTCTGCTCTCCTCAATATGGCCCTGATGTAGCTGGGGTTTAACTGAATGGCTGTAAAAAGAGAAAAAATAATTGTTACCATGAAGAAAAAGCTATATCAAGTTTATTAACCATCCTCCAGGGTCTAAAAGGAAGAGTCATTTGTCAAAGGCTATCCCTGGAGTCAACAAACTTTTTCTGTAAAGGGCAAGATTATAAAGATTTTAGGCTTTGCAGGACAGACTGTCTCTGTCTCAACTCTGCTATCGCAGCATGAAAGCAACCAATGACAATTCTTAAACAAATGAGGTGGCTGTGTTCCCATAAACCTTTGGTTATAGACGCTGAAGCTTGAATTTCACATAATTTTCATGTGTCATGGAATATTATTTCTCTTTTGGTTTTATTTCCAACCATTGAAAAATGTAAAAACCATTCTTAGCTCGTGGGCTGCACATAAGCAGGTGGCAGGCTGGATTCAGCTTGGGGCTGTAGTTTACCAAATCCTGGTCTATACCCCGAGACCTGGTTTTCACCTACCTGTCCTTCACCCAGTTCAGAACAGGCCCGAACACAGAGCTCAAGTGCACAGTGAGAAAGTGAGAACTGGAAGGTACAAATTAAAGAGCTGAGGGGAAACAGTATGGTGGCTGACTCTGGTATCATTCCGTTTTCTCTAGGCCTCCACTCCTGAGGTTATGCTATGACTACTGAGGTTACAGTTTGAGCTAAACCCTCACTGTTCCATCAAACTACTGCTCTGGCCCCTTCGGGGTACATAATAGTCTTTCCTTTACCCAACCTTCTAATAATCCTCTGCCCATGTGTTGGTTCAAGGTAGGAGTGTGTGTGTGTACAACGACAGTGTCTGTTCCGGGCACCATAAATATGCAATGCCTACCAGACATCTGAGAAGAGATGTCAACTTTGCAATGGGCTCCAGACCACAGGGAAAAGCTGAAAACATAAACTGTAGCATAGAGATGGTTTTTAAAGTGTCAGAACTGTTCCCTATGACTAGTAGTGACTCCAGTATGACCCCAGAAATAAGCTGTTAAGTCCTGTGCCAAGGTTTATGAACTAAGTGGGAGTGTGTCTGTGTTGGTCCTTAATATGAACAAATCCTCCTCATGTCAACGTATTCTGCATACAGATACAATGCACGCAGCCCATAACGACTACATATAAGCACATGAATATTGGTTTAACAAAATCCAAACACTTTGGCTCCCCTTCTTCTATATTTTTTTTTGACAAGGCTCCCACACTTAGGGCTACAGCTGTATATGAACCCTGTTTCCTAGTGTATACCCTGCTAATCGAGCTTGCAAGGCATTTCCTCACCATTTGGTAAAACAGAAAGGAGCTCTGAAAATCAGCAGCTTGTTCCTAATTTAAAATCTTCAAACCCACATGTCTCACACAGATTAAAGTTAAATTAAGGTTAAACACCTTCCTTCAAATGAAATAGTACATTCAGAATTAGTTCCAGCCCAAGATAGTAACAGAGCAAAAGTAGTTTGCCTGATTCTGATGTAGTAAGGGTTTCATTCAGATACTATAAATACCAAAAATAACAAAATAAAGCCCCCACAGAGAGGATGGCAGAGGGAATTCAGGCTTAGTATGAGAGTTGGACTGCATAACACATAAGGTTCTTTCTAATCCTACAATTCACTCTATTATCCAAAGGAAAACTGAAAAAAGAAAAACACAAAGTAGTAATTAGCTAGAAACTCATCAGGGTAGTAAGACACAAGAAAAAGTGATTCTGTGTGTTCTCTACACAAAGCTGGTTAGAAGGCAAGACAACTGTCTGGCCTATCAGAAGAGTTTTGAAAAACAAAACAATAATAATCCTAAGTCTGGGGTGTCTTGAGAAGTTGGTGGGATGAAAACACCCTAACGGAATTCAGATAACAGCAAAGCTTTGATTCAGTGTGTGGAACCTAAAAGAGTAATTAAAATGATGCAAGTAGGTCTGGAAGAATTATTATACCTGAAGAGTACCAATTTTCTAAAAGAAACTGCCCTCCCACCCCCTACCCCCAAAAGCACAGATCCAATAGTCCTAATAGCAGCTGGGACCTTCAATTTTAATCTCAAAGTAACGTGGACACTACAGGAAGTAAATTCTGTTCCACAAGATTCTGCTGCCACGGTAGCTTTGAATTTTTCCTCACATATTTATTAACACAGGATAAACTGACTGGACTACCCATTCAAAAGCACACTTAACACTACGATGGCTGCTATACAGTACCTCTAAGAAGGCTGAACCAGAGCTGCCTCTTTGAAGGCCGCAGAGGAAGGGTACACAAGCACGAGACATGCCTGACTGAGAGCTTGTCTCTGTCTAGCCAAGAGTACCTGAAGGATACTCTTCAGGTACTCTTGTATAGGATATGCTCTTGTACGTTAACATATAACAAGACCAAAAAGTGGTACCTTTGCTGCAGTCACTGATGGCCATCTCTTTCTTGTCCTAAAAGGAAATATAACATTAATATGTGTTGCCCTAGTTCTATCTTAATGGCCCAAAGGCTCAATGACAAGATGATCATTAATAATTGCTTATGGAGAAGTACAAATGCACTTCAAAGTAATCACACAAAAACACGCAAGTTTCTTCCAAGCTGAAATTCAAAACATGGTGACAGCTGACTTGAAAGTCTTTTGTTAACAAATTATTCAAGTAGCTTCTTCCTAAAGTATCTTTAAAGACTGTCACTGACCTACATTTGCAAGACACTTTACATTAGAATGCTGACACTGAGAAAACTTTGTGACCAATAAATAGGGCAAATGACAGGCATATGAATAACTGAATTAACAACACTCCTCTCTGGCTAGTAGTTATATCATCATACCCAATGTGGTATCTTCCAGAAACTATACAATTGGTCCATCTACAGACACACAGACACACAGACACACACACGCACAGACACACACAATGTGGCTTGTCATGTAGTCTCCGTTATAAATCATAATTTATTCACTGATGAAACAAAAATACAAAACAATTCACTAAGTAAGATAATTTAACTTGCTGAATCTAGAAGCATGGTACAGTGGAAAGAACACTAAGACATCATAAGATCTAGATTCTAATCCAGCTCTGACACTAACTTGCTATTTAACTCTTCCAGGTCTAAAATGTCTATTTTCCCCAAATTAGTTTTCTACAATATTACCGAAATGTTAGTTCAAACAAATGTTCAATACTTCTATAATGGCTACTGTAGCACATATCAAATATTTTTGCAGAATATTTTAGAGCAATGTCTGCCAAACTGAACTTTAGCATTCAATCCAGGATAGGCAGTGAATGCTCAATGGGTACAGGGTGTCCATTTGGGGTCATAAAAAAGTTCTGGAACCAGATGGCGATGGCTGCATAACATTTATGAACATATTTAGTGGCGCTGGATTGTAAACTTTAAAACGGCCAATATTATGTCATGTGTATTTGTCCACAATAAACACAAAACGTTCTAGAGTCGCCTGGGAAACACTATATTATACCTCTTCCCATGTTCATCAGAGCAATTTACATATTAGAAGCTCTAAGAGGTCCTGTAGTAAAGAAATCTGTGTGACTTGGTATAAATCAGTATTTCCCCAACTTATCAGATTTCTATAAACCTAAGACTCACAATTTCATATTTTAAAGTTCTAAAATAGGAGTGAATCTTTCCAACTTATGTGTCCATCTGTTGTGGTATTTTGTGCCCCTACGAAACTATTATTGAGTTGCAGTGTGTTTTATCAACAACTGGTCTCTGTAGATACAGAAATTACTGCATTTTACTGCAGAATTCTGTTTGTGGCTCACAGTCTACTAACACCTCAGGGGACCTAGGTATTGCCTTAGGCTTAGAGTGGCAGTCTCTATAGGGGAGAATCAGAACTTATTTACCATCTTTTCATAACTTATATGTCTATATACATACATAAAACAATGGCCATAATATATAAGGACAGTGGCTTTTCTCAATTTAGAGCCTATTCTTTTAGGGTTTTGTCTGCTCTTGTGTTGCTAGGCACAGAGCTAAAACTCTGCTCTAAGCCTAGTTTGCCTTTTCTCTCTCTAGATATAAAATGTTAAGCTTGGCCAGAGGTACTAAGTCAGGGATGCTGAGCCTGCAAACCTGCCTTTCAGAAACTCTTCTTAAAAAGCAGTTAACCCATCACATCCTTAAGAAACTCAGAATATGGTCCTTAAGTTATTTTATTGCATTAATCCTGGAAGTTTTCAAGTCTCTAATTTTAGCATCTTCTTAAAATATTAAGAGTACAATTTAAAAGAACAAAACAAATAACCCAACCTGATCCCTTGGCGAACACATCCTTTGTAAAGGAAACAGTCACAGAGACGCTCTTGCATTTTCCTCAGATGCGGACAGACAAAAGACCATACATACACAGTATCCTAACTAAAGAACTAGACTATTATGCCAGCCCAACCCTAGCAGTATCAATATCTTGGCAATTATGGAAACAAAGAATCTCAAGTCCCAGGAGCCAGATGGGTCTGGTGCATTTCCTGACACTGAAGGTGTCCCTGATTCCATTTCACAACAATTTCCAGTCTGAGAATATGGCAAGAAGTTTGTCTCCCAGAAGCAAAAGCAAAAGATCAGAATGTTCCAATTCTGTTAGGTGTGGAATGTGTAAAAACTGTTACGTGTGAATTTTGATTGATGGTAGAATACATTAATGAAACTGATTTAAATAAACTTAATTGTTCTATCTAATACAAAATGTCTGTTTGTATACTCTAGAATTATTTCTTCTCCTTTGCCACATGAATCGCTCTAAAAATACTTCACTTTAGAGACTGAATCCAATAATGAAACATACTAGTGCAGTTTTTTAAAAAACATTCTTCATGTCCAAGCATTCAAGCATGCCCCCACCACTCCCACTCCTGATTAAACAAAACAAAACAAAACAAAACAAAACAAAACCAAACCCCTGGTCATCCAAACTGACCTCAATAGAGGCACAAGAGAATTTCAGGCAACATTAAAGAGAAAGTGATGGAGATACCTGATCTAAACAAATCAACAAAAATCACTTCACCTAGTCTACTGAGCTGCTTTGTGGCTGCTTAAAGGTATGTTAAATAAATAACCTACCCTTTGTGCCTTGGACATAAGTAGTCATAATTAAACAGGTGTACTGTTTTTGAAAACTCATTTTAATCCAGCAAAATTTACTAAGTTGACTAAATAGGAATCAGACAAATCAATAAGTCTAACTTTTAATACCAACACGGCATAAAACAAATACAACTGTACTGCACATTCACCCTGCTATACCAGGTGCTTGACCCTTTGGAAACACAAAATGTTTCTAACTTTCCCTGACACCTATTATACATTTAAGGGCTACTCTCACCCTAACTTTTGGGCATTTCTCCCCACATGCATACTTTCAACAAAAACAAAAGAATCTTAGGAATAAACATCTTGAAGTCCAGAGTTTTAATGAGTGTTTCCCTCTCAGTCTTCAGAACTTCAGAGGCCTAAAATAAGCCACTGTAGCTATTCTAGGACATGCACTACTTGGGTTTTTGCCTCATTAACCTGCCCTAGTTTGGTGGAAACTTCGCCAGCCTTCCGTCCATGCAAATGTTCACTCAGCCACTTCAGATAAGAGATGTACATGGGCAGGAAAAGGAAAGCAGCGACTTTAAACCCCTATGCCAGTTTGTGGAGAGAAGCTACCCTATGACAACACTGCAAATTAAAAAGAAAAGGTCACAGATACATACCTGTTTCATCCTTGCAGCAGCTCTGTTTGAAAATAGAACAGACCTGTCTTTCTGGAAGCAAGATGGGCACATCTGAAGGGCCTGACTATACGAACTTTCAGCTTCTATATAATCTGAGGATAAGGTAAAAGGTGAGAGGTCATTATGATTTTATTCTCGATATTACTGTATTCCACAGGATCTTGGAATGCATAGCTTTCCATTATTCACAGGACAAAGGTCTCAAATACAGTGTTCTATATGTTCAGTTTCCATTTAGCTTACCAATTTGGTAGGGAGTTAGTTTTGAAGGAGGATTTGGGAACTAGACAGATGAAAGTGACTGAAGTCTGTGATTAATGGCCTGGGATAAAAAAAAAATTCCACATGTTATGTTTTCATTAAAGATATTGTGTTTTCATAGAGTTAACCTGGCTAAAACTGCTTCTGTGAAATGTCTGGAGAGACTTCTCGTGGGGCTAAACACAACCATGTTAATGTCAGTAGTTGACTAAAGACCTTAAAAGAGAAAATGGTAAAAAATGTATATATTCATTGCCACACACAATGTTATAGTCAGAGTACTAAAAAAACATTGTCTAGTCACTCCTTTCTCAGGTTTGAAAGATTTAATACTAATACATAAAGATATGTTTTCAAAATGAGAACCATTAGTTCCCTTAGGAAAAAAAAAAAGTGATGATTGCTAACCAGGATATAAGAAAAAAATTTTAAACCTAAAAATAACTAGGGGGAAATGTTACTCCTAGATTTCTAAAGCATATCTTTATGAGAGGCGATAAAGGCTATGATAGGATCAAACAGTTCCCCCAAATGATCAGACTGGACCCGACTTATCCCTAAGCATATGCAGGAAATCCAGAGGGACAGGAACAGCATCAGTCTACCTAAGGCATCCAAAGAAAAAGGCACATTAAAGATCACCCGAGTACAAGCAAAATTCTTCCCTAAGTTCTGCTGGAACCATTGGACCAGTTTTTATAGCGTTATTACAAAGTGAAGAATGGGGTCCTGTTTTTCCAGCTATGCAGCAAAGAGACTTTAACATCCCAGATTAGAGTTTTCCAAAGCAACAACTGAAGAGAATTTTCTAACTTCTGGAATTATGGATAGTGGATTACAGAAAAGAAAAATTATGCCTGTGTCAAGAGACACATGGTAACTGGTCACTGTCCGCTGAGAACGACGTGGATGTGGCATGAAACACTATTCTAAGTGCTGGGAGGCAGTGCTGCACTGTTAGCAGCTTAGGTTCCTGGTTGTTTCCAAACGCTCTCTGGGGTTTCTCCCGACTCTACAGAAGAATAAGGAGTCAAAACGGCCAGACATCAGTGCTCAAATAGTTCTCTTACCTCCTTTCTTAAACTGCACATTTCCCTCCTCCTTCAGTCTAGTGCTCTCTTCTCTTCTTTTCTAAAAGAAACCAGAAAATTACATCATTTGCTACAATATTATTAGAAGTGGACAAAAAGGTCAGCTTTCCTTACATGTTAGGCTATTTAATAGGCAGCAACTTGACTTGAGAAATGGGTCAGTTTTATCTAAATCTCCAACAGATAGAGTTTTAAAACCACATGACCATCCGCCTAATCATCAATCTCATTCTTGATGTTTAAAACACAAAACCTAGGTTTCCTATACTTCTACCTATAACTGCCCAGGAGGGAGGTGCTTGTAATGTGTTCTATTGTATCGGTTAGGATTTTGGAATGCAAGCAAAAAGACAATCTTAGGCAAAAAAATTTTAAGGGGGAAGATTTATTGGAAAGATATCGGAGGTTCATAGAATTAATGGGAGGCCTAAAATATAGGCTTAGAAAACAGGCAGAACTCAAGGCAGCTCTGTTAAGTCAAGAAGCAAGAAAGCATTAAGTGTCTTTTAGTGAAAGAGTCTGGCCAAGGCTGGGCTATAATAGTAGCAGATGAATTCTAATCATTCCCTCCTCTTTGCCCCATCAAGATTCAAAGTCCTGATCAGAAGCTTCCAATGAGCCAAGTGAGGGTCACGTACCTTGGCTGTCAGAGAAGAGAGTGAAGGACATGGGGTACTGCCATTCAACAAGATTACGACACAGAAGAATTCCTTCAAAAAGGAAGGGGGTATGTTGGATGCCATAAACCAAGAAAACCCCATAATAAATCCAGTTAAAAGTCATTTCAACCCTGAATAGCCAATCTCTTCTCCAGTACCAACTCACCAGGAGTGTTCAACAAAGATGAATCACTCAGATCTCCAGATCAGACTCTTGTGAAGAATGTGTGAGCTTAAATCATTCTTCAGTCAATTTAGAACATTAAGATCCCAATCAAAGCCTAGATCCAAGATATGCCTAAGAAAGAATTACGGCCAGCCCAAGAAAAGCTCATGTGTCTTTAAAACTAGGACTACAAGATAAACTGGCAAAGAGAAGGGCCCCAGAACAACATATTTTTAAAGCCAATTATCCTTAGGAAGGGATTTTATTTTTTTGGCTGATCAATCACAACTTGGTGACCCATTAAGCAACACTGGAAAGGAGCAGCTGCTCCCACAGATTGTGTATTGAGAATTAATGCAATTATCAATATCATGCTGAACATCTCCTTGGAAACAGCTAAAAATAGCACTCTGAGGAAAAAGCTGCACTATTTCCCAGCTGTGCCAAGAGACTAACTTGATCCTAGTACAAAGACTAGGGTTTGTTCTGCTGCTGGAACACAGTCTCTCCCCAAGGATGGCACGCACACTGTGTAATGCTACTGGGATCCAAGACAGATTTTATTCTGTGTAAGTCTTACTTAGCATGCTAAGTGGCAGGGGCGGTCATACACAAATGAGTGCGATGCCCTGCAGCATGATCAGGTGCAAATCTGTCCAGGTTCTAAAGGGTAAGGAGCCCTCAGTGCCTTTTAACACATTCGGGAAAGGGCTTACAGGGAAACTTCCGTGCTAGAATTCCATCTCCATAACTATGGGAACCAAAGAAATCTTACAGGACTCTTTACTCTGTATTCCTTGCCAGGACTGTAAACTCAGAGGAAAACCGTGACATTACTCTATATCGTAAAATCATCACAGGAACTGTCAGGGAAAACTCCAGACCATATCCTTGATCAATGGAGTTTCTCTCAACAGTTATTAGCACAACTGCAGACTGTTTGGCCTGGTATTCAGAGTCCAGGGTGCTAACCATTACACTATGGAACCTGGCCTGGTATTCAAAGTTCAATATAACCTGTACCCGTATAGCATTTCACTGCCTAAAATCTGCCGTTACATACATTAGCTCATTTGCTTTTCAAGACAATTCTGAGAGTTGGGAATGGAAGTATTTACCCATTTTACAGGTAAGAAAATCAAGACTCAAATCTCTTGTCCTTCACACTACAGCAAACTTCCATTCCAACCTACTTAACTTTATCTCCTATTACTATCCTACACCAGTCCTCTCTTCTAAACAATCCAATCTCTTCACTGTCTCTCAAAACTCAACATGCTTAGTATTCATTCTATTCTTTCGCATATGCACGAAATACTCTTGTTATTCTTCCATATCTTCCAATTGCCCAAACCAAATTTTCCTATTTTCAAAGTCTAGCACAAACCATATGCCCTTCCCAGGGATGCCTTTCACTTCCTTGCTCCTAAGATCTTCCGCTGAATGCAGACTGTATATAATACCTCTAATTTGAGAATTCAATTCTGCCTCAAAAGTTATTTAAAAAGATATAAAATAACATATTATGTAAAATAAAAGCACTGTGAAACGTTTGGAATATTACTCAGTGCGCAAGTGGTTTAAATGGGTTATAAAACACTGCACTGTCCTTAGACCTGGGCAAGAAGGGCCCCAGTCAAGGCCCTCTTCTGACCACCTCTTCCTCCCATGGGCCGTTTTCAGCCCACGCTCTAGGATTTCCTGCCCAAGGCTCCCTAGCCCACTTCCGGGATCCGCACGAGCCTTTGCCTGGGTCTGTCCTAAGAGCGGACTTTGCTGGTGTACATTATGTTCCAGGTGCAACAATTTGTACCCTGCCTACTCCAGGCCTGAAATTAGCCATTCCTCCAAGGAGTCCTGGATCCTTTCAGTGGGGGATGGCATTTAGAAACCAAGATCTGAGTGCTAAAATGCTCCTGTTACTAGGGAGTCACTACTTGTAGGCCTTCTCAGTGAAGAAGTCCAGGAAACACATCTTAAAAAGACAAAATAAAGAACCAGCGTCAAAGCATACATACAAAGGAAATCTGGTATATACCCAGACAAGTACACACCACAGCGAGGATTCGTCTTCACTTTCTCCCAAAGTGAAAACTCTGGCTCCCGTTAACAGCAATATACTTACTCATTTGCTCTATCCTACAATAAACAAAAACATTTTTGAAATTACTAAATGAATAATGAAACTACTATGGAAAGTTCAGGATTCCACTGCAGTTGACTGTAGAATACATCCTCTAAGGTGGTCCAGCCAGAGCACTGTGTCCAAAGTTACTGAAATTATTCTCTATGTAATCAACTTGATATAATTATGTTAATATATAGTCAATTTGATATAGTTACATTAATTTGTTCCTGTTTGTAATCCATTTTAAGGTTTAATTTTTCCCTCATCTGTCCTGATTAATTTTAATATCCAAATGTGTAAAACATTTACAGTTAAAAACTCAATACTAGGTGGGACTTCTGATGTGGCGATGTGAGGCTGCCAAATCTAACCCCAAAGCAACTAAAAAACTGGACAAAATTATCAAAAACAACCATTTCAGTGCCCCAGAAATTGACTAAAGGCTTACAACAAAGTAACACTTATTCATGGAAAACTACTGAATTTCAAGAGATACCCATGGAAATTGTGGCGGTTGTGCTACGGACAGCTCCCTCTTCTTCCTCCTGTCACTGGACGTGGTAGTTCTAACACGGCAAGGTTGGCTATGAATGACCAGCAGTTACACTGCAGGAGGAAGCTGACATGATTCCAGGCAGAAAGCAAAATAAGCCCTGCCCAGTACAGGTAGCAATTTGAGCGGCAAGCAAACAGAGAAGTTCAGGGGTTCTACTAATCTGTGGTTGCAGTCTTGCTTGGGCAAACAAGGGAACCATGGAGCAGACAGACATGTAAAAAGGGAGACAGAAGAAGACACAGTCATAGAGGCACCTGATTGATAAACTCTTCAAATATCCCTGGCTGAAGATGGTGTACATGCTTGGGAAGAATAGAAAGGACTGAAGCTATTCACACATCCTTGCCCTATTGGGATATTGGGAACCTGTGCACATGTGCTGAGACATAAGAAGGTCCAGCTGGGGCAGACTTAAAAACTGCCTGAACTTGGAATATGCTTCTAAATCAACACACAGATCCACTAACAGCAGGTGGAAGTTTTACTGGTTTGAGATATTTGAAAACAATCTCTGACCAGTTATGGCCGACTAGTTATGGCTGACTGCTAAGCTATGCAGAAACAGGAGCAACCCCAAGAAAGCCAGACTTAAAAATAAAACAAGAAAAGGACAAAACAAAACCCAATTGAGCAGAGCCATTAGTGGCTACATACCCCAGGGGTAGGTCTTTAAAAGACAAAAAGATTATATAAGATAGTAGTTATGACATTATACATTTGGATTTATAACATATATTGATATAACGTATATGATGATGGTAGCACACAAAAGGGTGAGGAGGAAATGGAGTTATATTGAAGTTTCTATTTTTTACTGGAATCAGGTAGTATTAGACTAGACTGTAACATGCCTGATGTAATTCGCATAGCAATCACTAAGAAAATTTAGCTAACATGCTTAAAAATTAGAAATATTAAAATGGTACACACAAAAACAGTATCTAACACAAAAGACAGTAAAAGTCAGAAACAGTAAAAAAGATACAAGACATGCAGAAGACAAAATGGCTGATGTAAATTCAACTATATTAATAAACACATTAAATATGAATGTACTAAATAATCAAATGGCAGGGATTGCTAGGCTGCATTTAAGAATTTCCAATCATATGCTGTCCATAAGGCACAATTTAGATTCACAGACACAAACAGGTTGAAAGTAAAAGGATGGAAAAAAATATACCAGGCAAACAGTGACCATAAAAGAGGTGAGCAGTTGTCTTAAGTCAGTTTGGGACGTGATCACAAAATTACCAAAGGCTGGGTGGCTTATAACCAATGAACATTTATTTCTCAGTTCTGGAGGCTGGAAGTCCAAGATCCAGGTGCTGGAAGATTCGGTGTCTGGTGAGGGCCTGCTTCCTGGTATATAAGTCTTCTCGCTAAAACCTCACCATGTGACATGGCAGAATGGTCAAGAGAGCCCTTTTCAGTCTCTTATTAGGGCACTAACCCTAATCACGAGGGCTCTGCCGTCATGACCTTTTCGCTTCCAAAAGGCTCCATCGCCTGATGCATGTATACTCAGAGCTGGTTTACAACATATAAATTTTTTTTTGGGGGGGGCAACATTCAGTCTACAGCAGTGCCTATAGCAATATTAGACACAATAGGCTTTATGACAATAAATATTAGAGACAAAAAAGGAACATTTCCGGATAAAAGGGTCAATAAATCAAGGAAACCTAAATGTATGTGTACTTAACAGGTTATAAAGAAAAAAATGACAGAATTCAAGAGGAAAAGACAATCCAACATTGTTAGAGATTTCAGTACCCCAATATTAGAAATTGATAGAATCAGAAGTACACATGGAGAAATATAAACAAAGCAATGTACGTCTTAACACACTGTTATAAAATATAGACCCACATAACTACTACTCAGAAAAAGAGAATAAATTGCCAGAAGCTTCCCACGTGGCCCTTCCAAATTGTAAGCTCCTCTTTCTCTCCCAGCCCTACAGCCCCAGCCAAACACTCAATCAGTTTCTCGTAAATTAACTTGGAGGATAATTTGTGGATACTTGACTGGGGTTAGCATACTTCTAAAAAATTGCAGAATTCACTTATACTTGCCTCCTTGAGGGAAAAGTGTCCAAAAATGACTTTTGAGAAATCTTAGAGGTCCCAGACCCTTAAGTATTTTGCAGTCTACACTCATGTTGAATTTTGACTTAATAGATATGACTTACATCTTCTGGTTGCTTTTATGTGCTAATCATTTACTCTTTATGAAGTCTTATGAGACAGGTACTATTATTCTACTTTATATCAAGTTAAACGATGAAGCTAGGACAGGTCTGTCTAACCTGTCATGTTCTTAACCACAGACCATACTGTCTTCCACAGGTGTGGAAATAAAACTGCAGGAAGAAATAACTGAATAAAGCATAGAAATTGCTGTAAAAAGGTAAGCACAGAGTTCTATGCTTTATAGTCCTAAATTTCCCAGGTAATCATTTTCTTGGATCATAAAGTAAAAAAAGAATTTGCATGACATGGGGAACTGTACTTCCTTAAAGACGAAAGAACTTTGAAACATTATATTGCAGAAAACCATTCAACAGCTGGTCTCTACTTTTTACACTCATCAATTCTCCAGTTATTTAGAAATTTTATTGCCACTCAAATCTCTGAATGGTGATCCAACCAGAGTCTAAATGAGGTTTTTTGTTTTGATAAATGATGTCACTATAAACTAAATTAGGTTTTAAATAATAATCTGACAAATAGGTAGAGCTGAGTGTTTCGAAAAGGATACAAACTTGGTCTTAGCTGATAGTATTATTATTATTTTTTTTTTAGCTGATATTAAAATTTAGCTAGATCACTGGGATAAAGATAACCTTTTAAAAATGGTGCTGGGACAGCTTGGTCATTTGGGAAAAGAAAATTAGATCTATATGTCACACTACACACAAGAATAAACTCCAAGCGGATTGGATATCTAAATATAAAAAGTGAAGCATGCAAGCACTAAAAAAACACATGGGTGAATTCCTTTTCAAACCTCAGGGAGGGTATCGCTTTCTAGCTGTGACTCAAAATCCTAGAGAACTCCAGCTGACACAACTTTAAATTTTGGTGTAACTTGGCAAAAATGTCAGAAGGTGTTCCTCCATTCTCTTGTTTAATCATAAAACCACCACTCTCTACCAGAGACTCTCTCAATACAATGGCTGGCTAGGAATATTTCCTTTACTTTAGGTCAATGACTGAAACAAAAACACAGTTGACTTGAAACTTAGAAGTGTACAATCCTTCTATCATTAGTAATGATAAAAACTTCCATTTAATACTTTAAAAATATTATCTAAAATAATCATGCACTGAGCATGTGTTTAATAGACAATGGAGAAAGCCAAGAGGTTCGTATCAGCAAGTTAATTTCCATGCTGTAATCGATTAGTGGCTCTCTGCTTCCCCCTGCAGCTTTGTGAAGTGATTGCTACAAAATAAAACAGCATAAACTTAAGCATAGTACCCAGAGATCAATCATACCTGGGTAAAAAGGAAGGTCCATACTTGCTAAAGAGCTGGAAAATGGAGGCGCGTGCAATAAAATGTTCTGCTTCAGTCCTATCTAGGTGAGATGAGAAAACTGTACACTGAAAGGGCTAGGGACACCTGTCTTACAAATTATTCTGAAGGGAATTCTTTATCATTAAATAAAAGCTTCAGTTTTCTTTGAAATCAGACATCATTTGTTCTACACATGCAGACATATTTGCTCTTTCCACAAGTCACTTTTAGAAGCCCTCTAGAGTCCGGAGGGAGAATCTCTGGATTTAAGCTGTAGCTGGAACTTGACTCTCATTAAGTCTTATTCTTCTGAGGAAAGATGACTGATTTAAAAAGACTTAATCTTGGAACTATTTCCTCATTTCTTCACTCAGAAAATTCTCTTTCCCAAAACTCAATTTAATAGAAATAACTTTCCTTATTTTTGTACTGCCTAAATTCTGCCCAACAAATAAGTCTTTTTTAGACCTTGAGCACAGATGAGGGTAAAAGAAAACATCTATTAGTAAACTATTCTTCTGAAGCTGGATGCAGTCAATATACTGGTTAGGTCAATACTTTGTGTTGGAAGCTTAGTTGTCTCTGTCAATCTTTGTCTCTGTCTCTCAAGTGTGGCCATAGCTCTACTGATATCAAAATGACCCGGGATGCTTGTTAACAAAGCAGACAATCTAAATGTGTCCGCTTGCTTCCAAGTTTTGGAATAAATAACCCTTATTTCTCCTGGTTTAAATTCAGAATCAGAAATATAAGTTCCCTTCTAGTTCTTACATTCCGGGATTTCATTAAGTCACCTTGTCAATAGCACTGATTAAACCCAATACTGGTAAACTTTAAGAAATTAACAAATACAGCAACCTTAGTTCAAAAGGATGTCCATTAGAAATAAAAGGGAAACAACAAATCACAAAGGATTTTCTTATGACATTAACAACATATGTAGGCCACTATGGAAAACTTACTGAAAACTTTCTAGAAGCAACCAAGAGAATGTTCCCTGCAAACATACCCACTCTTACAACAGTGATAAGATTATAAAAAATAATGCAATGAGGTAGCAGAAACATGGAAATCAAAAGGATTAAGTAATGTGGGATTTAGGAAAAATGAGAGCAAGGAAAAGGACTGATATCAAACTTCTATTCTGAACCAATACTTTAGTAATGGTTCCTGGTTAAAGATAAAACAGCCTTAAAGGAACGAATAATCCTTTACTTTTTCAGAGCCTAAGGAAAATGTTTTAAAATCCCCACAACCATGTGCTCTGAGTCTATGTTCACCCCGCAACAGACCTTTGTATCCCTTACTCAAATGGATCTATGTATGTGTCTACTATGTGAAAATGAACACCATGTGCAAACAACTGGCACCAGAGAGCAAAATCATTAAAATGCCTAAATCTGTATTTTGGCTCATATTAAAACAAAACAGACAAAAATTAAAAAAAAAAAATGCTTTTCATTTGCAGGCAAAAATAAAATCGCCAGAGCCCTGAGGAACTCCAAGTCTCTCCATTTTCTCCATACCTGAAATGGCATCACCAGCCACACAGGAACTGAAGCCAAAGAACCATACTAATTTCTCACTCCAGACTTCTAAGCTGCATCCACCAGTCCTGTCAACTCTACTTCCAAAATGTGTCCTGAAATCATTCACTTCTCTTCACTTGATCCACAGTTCAAGCTGTTATCAATTTGCCCAGGAAATTAGGACAATAGGTCCTAATTTGTCTAATGTTCCGCTTGTGCTCCTTCCCCCTCCCCACATCCTTTATTTTCTGCACAACCACCAGAATACTCTTAATAAAATGTAAATAACTTCCATCTCTTGTCTGGTTTAAAATCTCCTATCTGGTTCCTATTGCACCTGGAATAAACTTCAAATTCCTTACCAGGGCTCACCAAGTGTTCCACGGTCAGACCCTCCCTTCACCACGCTACATGCTTCCTTATCACTAGGCCCCAGCTACTGGCCCTTCCATTCCTTGCATGCCAAGGGCACACCAAGCTACCTCAGAGCCTTTACACTAACTGCTCCCATTTAATGATCATCACACACTTGACTCCTTTTCCCTTCCAAGCATTTGCTGAAATGCCACCTCCCCAGAGAGGCCTTTCCTGACCAGCCAATCTAGTAGTTTTCCCCATCCATTCAACCTCTACCCTTTCATCATTTTATCTTATTTTTTCCCTCTCAACTAGAATATATCTATAAGAGAAAAGAAACCCTGTCTTGTTCACCACTGTATCCCTAAGGGCTGCAAACAATGCCTAGCACGTGGGAAAAATGCAAATATTTCTGGAATAAATGAATGAGATAAAATCTCTAACTTGTAAACTATTTAATGAAGAAAGGCCATGTGCAAGGACCCATGACGGAGCTCCTCAAATCTGAGTTGTGTGCATAAGAATTACCAAGAGTATTTATATATGAGGCCTAAGAACTCCCTCGTGATTCTTACACACTGCAGCCACTATAACACAGTATATTCTATAGATCCTAATAGTAGAAACATCTTTATATCACATTACAGCACTAACTCTCATCTTCTACCAGATCTGTCCTTCACCTCAGTCACTCCTTTGAGAATGACTTATTTGCTTTGCAGACCTAGTACATTTGAAATGTTAGCTAAAATCCCATTCCTCTGGGTAGTCATAGTCACGTAAATTTTCACAAATAGTTAAGAACTGTTGCACGTGGGCGTCAGCACACACACATACACGCAGAGCTTTCCTTAAGAAATTTTGCCTGTTTTTACCAAATCTTAACTTCCTTCTTGCTCCATTATTCTTGATTTATGAGTTCTGCTGAGAACTGGCACTAAGCTGAACCTGGATTATCTTCTCAGCCACAGGGCAAGTCAAGTCAGCTCGAATAGCAATAACATACTTCAGCTATTGGTACTTGCTTCTGCCCCAACAAAAACATTTAGCAATCCACAGATCCTATGACAACACTTCTTTCCCAAATCCTCTAAGGTCAGCGTTACCTGCTTTTTTTGGTAACGGTCCATGGTTCAAGTTTTTATTTATATTCTCAAAATGAATAACTATTTTGTTGCTGATTATAAATCTAACAAATGCTAACCACTAAAAAGCAAATATTACAAACTTATATTAAATATAAATGAAAATTCATCAATAATCACATTCCTCAAAGCTATTCATTTTCATAATTTGGTATTTCGCCTTCCAAGCTTTTATGTGCAAAAACAAATTTTCATATAGGTTTTTAACTTAATGAATCATCACTGACTGTTCTATAACCTAACATTTCATGTGTGTCTCCTCTTTCAATACTCACACTGAATGCTTCCGTGACCAGACGTGGAGGAATTTCTCCAGACCATGCAACTCCAACTCTACAGAGGACACCAGCTGGTGTCCTACAATTTATCGCAGTCCTGACACTACCTACTTGGAAACAGCATCAAATCCCACAGGTTAAGGGTTGAGTCCCACAAGACTGGCCTCACCTACCCCCACTTCAGATGCCAACTCTAAGTCCAGATTGTCACCTCTGCTTTTGACCCATTGGCTATGAACTGGAGGTCCCCATGATTTCCTCCTCAGGTTCACTTAATTTGCTAGAGTGGCTCACAGAACTCAGGAAAACAGTTCACTTACTAGATTACTAGTTTATTATAATGGATATAACTCAGGAACAGTCAGGTGGAAGAGATGCATAGGACAAGGTATGTGGGCAGTGGCACTGAACTTACATGCCCTCTGGGTGTGTCACCCTCCTAGCATCTCCACTGTTCACCAATCTGGAAGCTCTCTGATCCCCATCCTTTTGGGTTTTCATGTTAGCTTTATCATGTAAGTATGACTGATTAAATCGCAGGTCATCATCACTGATTAACTCAATCTCCAGCCCCCTTTTCTCTCCATAGAGGTGGGGTGGCCTGAAAGCTCCAAACTGAAAACCAGACCTCATCCTTAGGGGTTTTCCAAAAGTCACTCCATTAACAGTAACTCAGGTGTAGTTGAAAGGGGCTTGTTATGAATAACAAAATACAGCTTTATCTTTTACTATTTAGGAAATTCTAAGGGTTTTAGAAACTGTGCCAGAACTGGACAAACACTAAATATTTGTTTCTCATTACAAATCATATGATCAAATAGGCTTAATTCATTTAACATTACAATACAGGCACTTTCCATTTCAATGCTAAGATTTATCTGTTTTAAATGACTGCATAGAAACACTATTGCAAAAATACGGCAAAAATGTTCAACAGCATTTCCAAAATTATGAATGATGCTGCAACATATCTTTATATAGACATCTGTGCATATCTCTAATAACTTCCTTAACATAAATGACTAGAAGAAAATCAGAGTTTTAAAGCTGTGCTGTTCAATATGGTACTCACTAGTCATTTTAGCTACTAACTAAAATGAAAAATTTAAAAATTCAGTTCCTCAGCTACACTGGCCACATTTTAAGCGTTCAACAGCCAGATGACTGTTAAAACGTGGTAGCCGGTGGCCAGTGCCTACCATATTAGACAGTGTAGATATATAACATCTTCATCATTGCAGAAGGTTCTATTGATAGCCTGGGTCAAAAAAATTCATATAAAAATTGATGTCTATATCCCACAGAAATGACGTAGCAACGTAAACTTCCAACATGACTTCCTCTATCATCTTGTCAACATCAGATTACTATTCTGAAATGATAGATGAGACATGTTTTAATTTGCATTTAAATTATTAGGGAGGCTGAAAGTCTTTTCATATTTTTCAGCCATTTTTGGGTTTTTGTTATTGAATTATCTGAACTTTGTCTATTTTGAAAGAATCAAGTTTAAAGCTATCCTGTTCCTAATGACCTATAAAACCAGTATGTGCAGCAGAGGCAGTTCTTCATCTGTTTTGCTGGTTTTCTAATAACTTCACAAAGATATTTACCAAAACAGCATAAAAATGGCTAACAGAACAGTACCACAGTTAGCTAAAGGCAGTCTGCATTCTCATGGGCAGTTTCCTTACAGTGGAGCTAGTGGTTTACACTTCTGTAACAATGGCTTTCACTGCAGCATATTATTTCTATGAGCTATTGTCACAAATTTTCAAATTAAGCTATGAAAGCATATGAGTTGATAGACAAAATATAAAATATAAAATATTTGCACTTTAAAAGTGGGTATATTTAGTCTGAAACAGGAAAAACCAATCTATGAGATTGGAATCAGAACAGTGGTTCTCTGGGTTGGTGGGGCTGAGGAGAAGGAATGAATGGTGACGCACACAAAAGGAGTTTCTGGCATGATGGAAATGTTTTCTTTCTTGATAGAGGTGTGAGTTACACAGAAGTATGGAGCTGTCAAAAGTCATTGAACTGTACACATTAGAACTTAGAGACTCTTTTACTGTATGTATATTATGTCTCAATTTTTAAAAGGTAGGAAATGTTTAAAAAAGTATTGTGCTGTTTAGAATATTCAATTTATAGGCAATAAAAATAATTTTAAATATTTATAGAACTTAAAATGTGATATCCTGGCCAGGAGACAAAAAATGTTTTGCTAAACTGGGAATGCGGTGCCGAAAACGTATAGCACTTGAGCCAAACCACTCAACTGTCATGCCAATGGCACTGCAGAAAATATCAGGGCAAAATACATTACGGCATCAGAAAAGCACTGCTAACAACTTAACATTTTTCTATAAAGCCTGCGCCAATGATACGAAAGCTGAACGGAACACTTTTTGGAAAGATCATTTCCTGATGTTATTGACAGCACTTAATTTCCTAAGCCATTTCTACTCGGCTCATTTTTGCCCTTTATCCTCCTCTTCTGGTGGTACACACTAGCACAAGAGCTAACACATGCATGTTAAAATCAAAAGATTTAATAAGGAGCAACAAAGAGGTGTTCCCCCTCATCTCACGCTACCTCCTCACTCCCACTGTCACTGCACATTTATTATCTTAGCTCCATTACCAATCTATTACAACCTATTCAGCAAATAAGCTCTTCAGACGCTAAGCTACAAATCTCATTCAAGTTCTTTGCAGACAAGCTCAGATATTCCAACTCTTCAGACAACTTTGCTTTTGACGTCAGAAAGAAGGATATGTGGTGGACATCAAGACGTTTGTCTCCAAAAGTGAAGGCTTGCCCAGTTAAGGATGTGGCCTAGAGGCCAAAAAGCAGGAAGGTGTACATTTCATGTTATCTACTTTGTAGGAAGATGGCTTTTTTTGTTATTAAATTCTACTTTTTTTTTGGCTTTGGAATCAAACATATCTGGGTTTGAGAATCAGTTCTGCTATTTATTAGATGTGTGATCTTGGGCAAGTTACTTTACCACTTTGAGCCCTGTTCTCTTATGGGAAATACTAACAGTGTATGTCTTATAAGGCATATTGTGAAGATTACATAAAAACATAAGTAACATTTTAAGCTCAGTGGCTAGCACACTATATTTAAATTATAGCTACTATCATATATAAATCTGTTCTTTGAGAATGTTATGTAAATGAATCAGGTCCCAGTCACTGATTTCTGCAACCAAACCACCACCAGGATATTTAGGAAGGCATTTTTTTGCTATCAAGGTATTAACATAAACAGCTAGCATTCAATAATTCTAAAGTCTGACCAAAAAACATCCATACAGGAATTTCACCAGCCAGCATGGATAAGGTCATTTAAAAACCTATGAGGTGTGTGTGTGTGTGTTTGTGTGTGTGTGTGTGTGTGTATGTTTTAGAAAATTACATGAGATGAACATAAGAACTCAGTGTTCAAAGAAAAAGAAATTTCTTTGCTAAGCAGACACACTCAATGCTTCCCTGTCATGCTACTGATTTATCTCAGATCCATCACTACTAAGGCAATAGGGACACAGAAGGGCAAGTTTACTCTCTACTACAGATGAAGTGGTATATGATACAGTGTCCGCAACATTTACCCACTTTCAAAATTAGTGTAAATGGCAGATCATGCACAAGAAATAAAATATTTACCTGTTTCTCTTCATCTGGCATGTTTTTTTCCAGTTCTATTAGATATTCTTCATCTAGTTCAGAGGAATTCACATCACCATCAGGTTTGTTCTCAACCTTGTCCACTCCTGATTCCTCTTTCTCAAATGAGGCAATGCAGTCATGAAAGTGCTCCTCTTCTCCCTGGTCTTTCTGCGGCTGGGCCTCAGCACCCCTGAGCAGCTTGCTCTGGGACTGGTGATCTTTGGGATTAGAATCTGGAGGGCAAGCACACTCTGCTTCTTGGGGATCTGTAACTTTCAAGCCATTGAACAGATCCTCTGGAACCCTACAGTTTTCTGACTTCTCCCCCATGCTGAATCAGTGAGGGAGAAGCTGGCTCTGGAAAGAGAGAAAATGTTAGTTAACAGTGCTTATATTAAAAAAAAATGTGTATATACACACACACACACACACACACACACACCACCTATCATGCCTTAACATATATGTTATGGTAAGACCATATGTAACACCAAGTCATTTTAACTGATACCCCTTTCAGAACTTCTTATAAGCAACAAAAGAGATTGATTGTAATGATTCTTCCACTTTCTACTGCTTGCATTTTGTCAGGATAGCAAAAAACAGAAGCTAAAACAATGGCAAGATAAACGAAGTAGCCATAATCTTTATTCAGAACAGCCAGGTCGTAAATAAGAAACTACATCCTGTCTTTCCAGCACCACCACACGAGGGTCAAGAATGAGTTTCTGGTGGAACTCAAAATGCAATCTATGCCCGAACATTGATCATTAACTTCACTCAAGTCCGTGTGATACAACCACGCAGGTTACAGTGGAAGGGGAATCCTAGTGCAGATAGTTCTAAACAGGATGCCCGTCGGGGTCAGAATCAGGAACTAAAACAGTGGTTCTCAACCCTGGCTACACAACGTAACCCTTTAGCAAGTACTGCTGCCCAGATTTTATCCTTCACACATTCCTATTCACTGGTCTGACGTCGGGCTAAGGCGTCTGTATTTTTAAAAAAAGCATCCCAGGTGATTCTAATGAGCAGTCGAGAACCACTGCGGCAGAAGCCGAGTCAGACCGTCAGGAGCCCCACCCCTCCGGTCGCAGCAAAATCACGCCAATGACCCTTGTGCCGCGACAAGAGCCCGAACTCGCTCCAGCTCGTCCCAGGAAAACTTAAAATAGCAAGATCCTAACACGGAGACTTTGCCTCTACAGCAATGTTTTCTTTCCGCTCCTAGGACTATTGCAAGAACGTAGGAATTGGAAGCCCAGGATTAAGAAGGGGCAACCCCACACTTCCCAACAGTTCGTCCCCTGGCTACGTCCCTCACCGTCAGCAAGATAGACTCAAGTGGCTACTCACAGCTTCACAGTTACTGCCTTCTTCACCTTCCTAGCCTGAGGTCCTTTACTTCCGCTCGGTGATGTGTACTTCCGTTGGCGCCGACCAATGGCGTCGCTGTTGGCAAAGCATCCTGGGAAATGTAGTGGGACCCTCGGAGGGCGTCGCTGGCGCTGTGTGACGTCATTGTACGGACTGAAATATGGGTGACTGTTGCTATCTTGGGTTACGGCCAGCCACGGCTTTGGCACACAGGAAAAATGAAAAGAGAAAGGCTGTCTCTATGTTTTTCTTTTATTCCTTAACTCTGATCTCTCTCATGCTAGCAATGTACAGAAGAATCTTGAAGCATAAGTCTTGCCCAAAAATAAAAATTTCCCTCTAGTGATTCTCAAAGTGTGCCTTTCAAGGGATTCACCGCTAGATCAAAATAATTTTCATAATAATACTAAGTTGTTATTTGCCTTTTGCATACTCCTCTCTCATGAATGTACCGTGGAGTTTTCCAGAAACTCTGTGTCATATGATAGCACAATCAATTGAATGCAGGAGCTATGAGAATCCAGCTGTCTTCTATTAAGCCAGATTTGCAAAATGTAAAACAGTGCCACTCTTCTCACTATATATCTTTTGTTTTGGAAAACAGTTATTCATAAAGAATATATTAGCATACAATGGGTCTATTATCTTAAATGGGTTATTTAAATTCTAATTTCTAGTACAGTAGATATTGATAGGCGTAACCCACATAAACAAAAGCATTTTGTGGTCCTCAATATTTAAGAATATTAAGAGGTCCCGGAACCAAGAGCAAACTGTTGCCCTATCTGTTCATTCAAGAAATGTTTATTAAATGTTTATTAGACCCCAGACATTGTGCTGGGAATACAGAATTGAGATATCCCTTAAGGTAGTCAGACAGGTAACCAGCAATGACAGCAAGGTATTAGTTTTCTGTAATTCACAGAACCTATTTCTCAGATAGCTGGAGAGACTTTAGGAAGTATATCAAACTTCTTTTTTGAATTTGTCTAAATGAGGTTATGCATAGTTGTATTTTTGTATAAGTCAAAATCTTTAAAATACTAAAAGTAAACATTGAAAATATTAAAAATTTTGAAATCTTTTAGTATTTTTAAAATATAGCAATAACTTCAAAAATGTAAGTAGTTAGATCTCTTATGACCTGTAAGAAGTCATATTAATTAAATCCTAGTGTAATAGAAAAGCTGTGAATTTTGGAGCAACATAAATAATAAAACAAACTCAAGTTACAACATCAGCTTTTTTACTTTACTAGTTGTTTACGACTTTGAGTGATAATTCTAGTAGCTAATACTTATTGATTATGTGCTTATCAGGTTATATATACTGTGAGAAATGATTTAGGTGGATTATTTATTTGAATTCTAATCCTAGCTCTGCCACTTGACTAGCTGTGTAACTTTGGGGCAAATTACTCAATGCTTCTGAGCTTTGATATATAAATTTACCTCATATGTAGAAATTGGGATGGGTAACAATGGTACCTCCCTTTCAAGTTTATTGGGAAAAAGCAGTGATGTAATCTAGAAGGAGCACAGGTCTTTGCACATAGTGTTTAATGAATGTTGGAGACAATAACATATGACAGGCCTTATGACAGTAGCTGAGTACGGGAAACCAAATAAGACACAGTCCCTGGTCACCCCAATCCAGGAGCTCACAGGCTGGTGGGGAGCGAGAAAGAAAGATAAAGAAACTACTGAATCTAAAGGCAGAAATCTTTTCTCTTTATACCAAGAAGAACCCATATTCAAATGGTCCAGGTTAGTAGGTCTTCACTAATAAGACACAGACATACCTCAGAGATACTGTGGGTTCAGTTTCAGAGTACCTCAATAAAGCGAGTTAGAATCTTTTTACTGGTGGTGGGTCTTGCCTTCAATTTGTAAAGAAACCACAACACCTGTGAAGTGCAATAAAACAAGGTATGCCTGTATTTGAGTTAGGCTGTTGAAAGAGGAATAGTTCATTAAGAGGAAGAAAACAGTGGAGGATGAAAGACATCATGAAAATACCAAGAGCATTTTGTGGAATGTTCTTATTTGGAAATAATATAGATAATCATTAAATATTCATGATTTAGTTTAACTTAGTATAAACATTTATCTTATTTAAATTTATTTACATTACTTGCTTTCAACAATTATGCTTGGATTAGACATTAAACAGCTCATCATCTCGTTATTGTTCTCGTTGACATGTTTTGTAATATGTATAGCCTGAGGTTTATGTCATCAGTAAACCCAGGTAGAGAAAGTTGTGCATTTACTTGCATTACACTCACTACTGACAACTCTGAAGAAATGCCTGTTTTTATTAAACTGACAAACTTAAAGCAGCTTTTTATTTATCAGATTATCCCAGGTCATGTGAACTTGAAAAACACTGAGGTTAGTTCTTATATTTCTGAGAGTATACTTAATTTATATAGTGCCTGTTTGTCTTTAAATCAATGGAATAGAGATTTTTACAAATTAATTTTGATATTATATATATTCCAAGGTTGAAAAATATCATGTCTATAACTTCGTACATAGACACACATAAATGTACAGGCAGACACAGATCTTTGAAAAATTTTAGTCATGCCTCAGGTACCAAACTTAAAAGAATAGTTAGGTCTAAATTGTGTTTCTGGCTGATGGGTTAAGATTACCTGCTCAGATGCCCGGAGTCTTTTACTGAAGATATTTGTGTGGTAAGGATCTTTTTAGTGCAATTTTTGGAGTCGTTTAGTCTTTAAGAAGCTTCTGCATATCAAATAATACATTCCATTATCTCCCAGGGGTTTGACAGTCTCTTTTCAAGAGTGACCCTTAAGATGGCTTTATCTAAAACAAAGTTTGCCCAAAATTGCCATTACAATTCCAAATTATCCTGAAATTCACACATTTTTCCAAAAAGGCACAAGATCCTGGTCCAAAAACAGGGGGGAACGTATCTTGCATCTGGAGACCCTAAAACCATTTACCGATGAAGGGCCCTGTTTTCCAATAGCTATTCCAAAACACTGGGAATCATGTCTCCCCTCTTTAGAGCAGAATGGGTGACTTGCTTAGAAACTTCAATAGGAACAGACACCAGAAAACAAAACAGAAAAGGAAAGCTAGTATGCACAATAAAGTTGGAGAGCTCAGAAGGCACAGAGCCAAGAGAGCCTCACCTAAGAACTCCACATTGGTGAGAGAGTAGTGAACAAAAAGAGCTTCGTGGGTACCAGCACCTGGTTTGCTTACTGGCCTTCGGAGTGCAAGGGTTCATGTTCTTTGAGTCATGGGTCATGGGTCATGAAATGTCAAAGGTTCAGAAACAGCCAAAGTAAAAACCATGAATCACTGAAGTAGTAACTAGTAAAAATGTACTGTGCACACACCCAGAAGACAGCTTGCAACCCGGGAGCACTCAAACCCAAACAGAATGAGGTTCAGGGGTACACTGTTATAAAGCAGCGTACATGGTGAGAAGGCAGTGACTGTTTATTCTTCCCAGTGATTAGCAATAAGCTAAATTAATGACTAAACTGATTTTGTCTGCTCAGGGAAACTTCAAGGCTGGTCTCCATTTGATTCTGATTTTAACAATAAGTAGCTGGATGTTGCTGAAGTGTAGAGCACAAAGCAAGACACAAATTTTTACAGCTGGAAGCCGACTAATCAGGTCCTTGAACCATGAAGATTTTGCCTCTTAGTGCTTACAGGCACTCTGTAAGAGGAAAAGAAAGGATTCTCATCTAGAGGGCAGTTCTGTTGTTATTTTCCCAAGGCAAAGACCATGTGTCTTGTTTACATTTGTAAGGGGTCTGTGAACATCCTGTTATCACATGGATGAAGGCTCCTCTTTCTGGAATTTATGGCCAAAACACTGGGTAATTCAGTGCTCTGATGAATTGCATAAAGAAATTTTGAGACTATTGGAATTACTCTATAGGATTGTTGTAAGAATTAAATGGTGTCATGGCTTATCTAAAACACAGAAAGTGAAGTGCTTGAGAAAGAAAAAAAAATAGTTTACTATCAATAGCACTTAGCACAATAAGTGCTCAATAAACAATTGCTATTATTGTAATCATTATTAATGAAGGCCCCACAGTGTTACTACTATTATGATCAATTATCAAAGTAATAGTAATTTGATTATTACCAGTGTTACTAATGATAATAAATAGTATTATTAATAGTGATAATATTTACGAAGCTTTCATTCACACACCCTAGACAGGGGACAGAGCACCAAATTTATTGAAAGAATGAAAGCTGAACATGAATGAATGAATGAATGAATAATGAATGAATGCTAGGCATCATTCTAGATCTTGTGGTGGGTACAGCAATAAGTCAAGAGAGAGCAAAGAAACCATTTTCTCTCTGCTTTTCTTTCTGGGGGAGCAGCTGGGTGATTTCTTGGTGGCACATGCCTATCCCTCAATCGGTAAGGAGCTGCCCACTTGGTCTGTGGCCAGTTCTGAGCTGGACTAGGAAGAGGTGAGCATGGCAGGAAGTAATGGAGGAAACAAGAGAACGAGCCTTATACTCAGGGTGGTCCTTCAGGACAACAGGATGGCTGTCCAGTATGGTGACTGAGAGTGTGGGTTCTGCAGTCAGACTGCTTGGGTTTGAATCCCTGCTCTGCCTTTTAGCAGCTGTGTGACCTGATCTTGGACAAGTCACCGAAACTTCATACCTACCTCAGAAGGTTTCATGAGGCTTAAATGAGATAACAAACCTAAACCACTTTGTGCAGATCTGGCATAAACTTTAACTTAAAATAAATTACTTTGTGGAGAATTTGCAGGCAGAGATGGAAATCACCTCTGACTCCCCAGTGACTTATTATGCATACAATGTGGTAAACTTTTGGGAGGCTCTGTGCATCTACGCTCCCTGGAGCTAGAGATTTAATAAATCTATGTGAGGCTGACTCATTCCTTTCTGTGCCCAAAGTGGATATATTAATACCACGAGGCTTACTGAGCCTGGCTTTGGGAATAAAGCTTTTACACTCTGTGATGTATCCTCTGCCTTCTCTCAGAGTTGGGGTGCCTGAACCTGCCAAAGCAGGTCCAGTATCCAGGAACAGTCAGGGATGCCGAAGAATTCCTTGAGGATGAGATGTATGAAAAATACTTAAAAGATGTAAAGCCAATATTCCTATAGTGTCTCTAAAAGATGCTATTTTTCTTTATCCTTTCCCATTTCCAATCTTCAAATTGAGATTTCTGATAGGAGACATAACCAAGAGTTAACATTCTGCACATTTATACTTCTAGATTTCTGTTTTCCCTAGATCAGCATGTCTAATAGCAAAACGATATGTGCCACATATGCAATTTTAAATTCTCTAGTAGCAGCATTACAAACAGTAGAAGGAGTGAAATAAATATAAATAATATTTTATTTAACCTAGTATGTCCAAAGTGTTATCATTTAAACACGTAATCAGTATAAAAATCATTAATAGACTATTTTACATTTTCTTTTTCATACCAAGCCTTTGGGATCATGTGTGTATTCTGCTGTTATACCACATCTCAACTTGGACTTTAAATTTTCACCAAAAAGACCTAAATCTGTACTCAAATTTCATAAAATGTATAGTTAAAAAAGTGGATTCATATATTCAAGTTTTTTAAAATATACTTTTAAAAGACTGAATCAAATATTTGTTTTTAAATATAAATTTAGTTTAAAATTAAAATAAACTAGAAATTTAAGTCCATGGCTGCAACTCTCCATGTTTCAAATGCTTAACAGCCAGATGAAGCTGGCATCTGCTGTATTAGACAGGACAGGCTTAGACTTTCCAGAACAACACCTAATGAACATTCACAGAGAACTTACATGTGACCAGGGTCATACTCATTATTTCACATTTGTAATTGCAGGTAATCTTCACAACAATCCTGGCATCCCTACATTCACCCTTGTTTCCTGTAATACCTTCACCATTCAGTAACTGGCCTGATCTTTTTCAAACATGAATCCTGTACAAGTCTTTACTGTTTTCATTGGCTGCTTACTCTGATTAGAATAAAATCTAAAATTCCTTATTGTGACCCACAGGCACATGTGGTCTGGTCTCTGCCCACCTCTCTGACCTCATCTTGGACCACTTTCCCTCTTGGATGCTTTGCTACTCTCTGATCCTAAAACAACGTTTCCCCCATCTCCAGACCTCTGCCTCACACTGTTAACAGCCCTGGCCATGGTTTGCTCATTCTTCAGGTCTTGTCTCAATATCACGTAAGTAGCTCACTCTATTATTTCACTCTGTACATCTCCTTCATGTCATTCATCACATCTATAGCAATCTTGAGTATTTATTTACTCAATTATAATTCCCTCTACTGGAATGTAAGGGCCACAGGATTGAAATCTCATCTGTTTTCTTTGCTGTGAAATCCTAGAGCCTAGCATAGTGTCTGGCGCATAACAGGAACTCAACTGTTGTATACATAGATGACAATGGTAAATATTACAAATTACGATAACACTGAGGCTCAGTTTTCTCCAAGGTCACACAGCTATTAGAACAGATCAAGGACATAAAAGCCAGGTCTAACCACAAGGTCTATGTTTTTCTAAAGAACAAAAGGGGTGGGCAGATATGGTAACCTTAACTGCAGAAAGCAGATGTGGCCTTTGAAGGTGATCTATATCTATGAAAACACAGATGGCTGTATTCTTGGCAGGAAAACTCATCAGTTTTTCAGTGTCAAGCAAATGGCTGAGAGCCTGGTTAAAGACAAGACCTTTAAGGTTGGTGACGGATGGATGAAGGTCCCATATAAAATGGAGACTGACAGCCTTGGAGGCAGTCATCCAGAGGACTGTCAGGACGAGCATCAGCACCCCTCGCCTGACTGCCCAACCCCCCTTGCCCTCAACCTTGGTCATTGGGACCAAGAAAGGAAATTTGTGCCCCAACCACAAATGGAATGACTGAGCTAGCACATTTTTTACCCTCGGACTCATCAGCTGGATCGAGCAATTTAGTCTGAATTAGGGAACATACTTCCAACCTTCGCTTTTCAATATTAAATGTCAGTGCCTATTTTAAAGTATAAAGCATCATGTCATTGATGTACAATTCTTTGCAAGGTTAGGCAGTGGGCCAATTTTGGTCCAGCAGGTGGCAAGGGCATGAGTCAGAAGAAAAAGAAGCCAGTTGGGTGTCAAGCACTATGCTAAACATTTTCATCTGTCATTCCCCTCACAAAATCCTCCCAGGCTCCCTTTAGGGCAGGGGTCTCTAACCCCCAGGGTTAGACTGCTACCAGTCTGTGGCCTGTTAGGAACTGGGTCACACAGCAGGAGGTGATAGGAAAATATCAGCATTTCTGGGAAATGGTGCTAAAGGTGAATAACTTAATAAAACTCAGCATTTACTTAGTACTTCAGAGGCTGATGCTGTGTAATTGGATCTGCATAAGCTCTGCATTTGAGTGTGCTTAACACTCAAATTACTTTGGTTTCCTAGCAGCTCTGAGCTAGACAAAGCATGCATTATTCCCATTTTTCAGAAGAGAAAACTGAGAGCTGGGGAAAATCGAGAGCTGAAGGGACTTGCTCAGGATAACCACGAGAGCTAGTGGCAGAGTTTGATTTACAGCCAGAGGGGCAAAGAGATCTCATAGCCCGAGTTCGTCTCATTTGTTCCGTGGGCTCCTTTGGCAGTTTACTGAAACGTATGTACTCCTTCTTAGAGACATGTTTTTTAGTGCACAAAACAAAGCATATAGGTTTATAAAGAAAATAAATTATATTGAAATAAGTTACTATTTGTGAGATACATGTATAATCACATTAAATATGGTAGATGTAATAACTACCATAATTTTGAGGTAGAGATGAGCAAAACAATATTTTAATATATCTGGACAATTATCGTATGCTATAAAAAATCTGAGTTGTTTTTTTTTTTTTTGGTGAAAAAATCACAGGTTCTGCTAATATTATGGTTGCCTACATTCATAAGAGAAGGAAATGCTACATTTTGACTAGAGGTTAGTGAAAATGAGAATACAATATTTTTCCCCATCCAAATTCATGATCCTGCCTCTTGAATTTTATCCATGGCCTCATAGAGCTCTCAGACCCCAAGTTAAGAGCTCTTTACCTAGTCCATTCCCTCATAAAACAAATGAGGGAACTGAGGGCAGAAAGGGACATTGATTTATCTAGGATTACTTAGACGGATAATACCAGGGATTAAATTAGAACCCAGGGGTTGAAAAGACATTCCCTAAAGGGCTGTCATGAAAGACAAATGCAATAACATGTGCAAATGCTTAACACAATGTCAGGCACACAACAGTCACCCCGTAGACACAGTAGAAGCACATAGATGGGACTTTCTAGAAATCTCCTTAAAAGGGGGATGGAGTCAGCTGCATGTGCCTTTTGCCCTTGTCCCTTTCCTCTTCCTGCCTGGAAGAGGGACCTTATGGCCACATAAGAAAAATGGGCAGGCAAACATCAGAAGGGACATGGCTCTTTCCTGACACTACAGAGCTGCTACACTATCCTTGGGCTGCCTACCTTTAGGCTTCTCACGTGACAGAAAAAAATCTTCTGCCTTGTCCAAGCCACTGTTACTTGTGTTCTGTTGTGTGCAGCCAATCTCACTCCTTGACTGACATATACCTCTCCTGGCTGGGTGACTGACCTTCTCTGAGCCTTTCATATATAAGAGCAACATTTAAGGTTGTTTTTTTTTTTTTTTTTTTTTGGCAAGAATTAGAGGATACAAAGGACTTAATGCAGTGTCTGGCACATTGAAAGGCAGCTGTTATTCTATTGTTTCAGTGTGTTGCAGCTCAGTGCACTTTCTACCATGTTGGCTCACAGCTTCAAAACCTCACATGCAGCCTCCAAATTCCTTCCCCCGACCCCAGCCTGCTCTGGCCTCAGCGCTGGTACACATGCCTCCACTCCAATTCAGCCTTGATTAAACGTTTATCATGCCTCACAGAAAGGAACAGTTTATGAAAATGCTGACAGAGACAGAACACCTAATAATTAGTGGCTAACGACCACAGACATGGAGGCAATTAGGAGGTTTATATAAATCCAGGGACTGAAGCAACTTCTCATTTATTCCTCAGATGTTTTGCATAAGCCCCTGACATGTTATTTCTGCCAGCAATGCTGACTTCACAGGAAGAGTGTGGGGTGAGAAGTGGCTGGAGAGGTTGTGGGGGGGCTACGAAGGACCTTCAAACTCCAGAGTCCCCCCAGCCTGCTCCCTGCTCCAGTGGCCACTCTGCTGGACCCTCTGCCATCAAAGCTGGAGACTCTTGGGGGTGGTGCAGGGTGTGCGTAAGCCCCACAGGCCTTAGGAGGGGCCAAAGGGTAAGGACTGTGGAAGTTCCTAAGGATACGTCTGGCCTACGGCCTTGTCACAGGACAGTGCAATTTCCTCACCAGGGCATTTTCTTTTCCTTATCACCGAGGAATTGGGGACCACTTGGCATGCTAATGCCTGCAAACTAGGCTTTCTGGGGGCCTAGAAGTGAGGCACATGACTCAACACTCAGGACTGGTTGGCTTAGGTAGATGTACTGGGCAGGCTGAAATGTGGCACCCCTTCCAGTTAATACCCTGTATTATCATCATCTTTTAAAATAACACTGTTTAAAAATTCAGGTAGAAGAACAGGACTAACCTGGAACTCAGCACACTCCCCGGAAATGATTTTAACAACAATGTACTGTGTATCCTGCCAGAAGATGTCCATACTCTGACTGTCGTGGACTGAATTGTGTCTCCCCCGCCAAATCATATGTTAAGGCCCTAACTCCCAATGTGACTGTATTTGGAGACGGAGCTTATAAGGAGGTTATGGAGGTTATAGGACATCATAAGGGTACGGGTCTACCCTAACAAGACTGATGTCCTTACAAGAAGAGGAAGAGACACCAGGGATACACATTCCCAGAGAAAAGGCCTTGTGAGGACACAGTGAGGAGGTAGCCACCTGCAAGCCAATGAAAGAGGCCTTGTAGGAACGAACCCTGCTGACATTTTGATCAGCCTCCAGAACTGTGAGAAAATGAATTTTTATTCTTTAAGTCACCCAACCTGTGGCATTTTGTTATGGCAGTCTGAGCTGACTAATACGCTGATTTAATTATGGAAGTACAGGAGCAAGACAGTTCATCAAAACATTACACTGTGCTTAACCTCTGTTTTCTTTTCCTCCTTTTACCAAGCAGGCAGTCAGCTTTTGCAATTCCTTAGCTCAGGGGGGCCAACGTGCCCCCTTTTGGAGGCTGTGAGATTGACCGGGCATTCTTTTTGTTGTCTGTCCATCCTTACCCCTTCAGGGAATTCTGGGATGGAGTCACAGTAGGTCCCCAACTGCCTACAAGGTCATCTCAAAAGGCCTTGGACCAGAAGCCAGCTCCTTTTTCCTCAGCTTTAATTTCCAAACTATAAGTTTCCCAATCCCATTACAGGGACACAGTGACAGGGCTGGGTGCACGGGGGCTGGGGCGGTCTGAGTTCTTAGCCAGAACTTTGTCTGTAGCCTATAATTTCTCAAAGTTTTATGGGCTATAGCTCCCAAGAAGTAATAGCAGTAATTGAACAGTGTGCTGTTTCCCAAACTTGTCATTAGCATATCCACATCATGATCTTTGCTATTTCTGTGGTTCTCTATTATTGACATAAATTTAAAATAATTTCAATTTTTTTCGTTTAATAAAATTTATAGTAAAAGGAAGATTTTCTGCCATCAGCATAGTTAAAGTACCAGTGCCACTTGCTCTAAAGAGTTTTCAGTAAAAGTAAATACAATGAAAACAAAACAACAGTATTATTAACTTTGAGCTCTGAGATTGCCTGCCTAAGGCTCTGAGCCTGAGGTCTAGAATCACTTTACTTAAGTATATATAAAAGAGAGAGATTGGCAAGTGTTAAGAGATTTACTAGCACCAAAGTGAGACTTTCAACCTGATATAATCACAAGGAGTAAAAAAGACGAAAGAGAGTACTTTCTCATTTTACAGTTCAGTATTATTGCCTACGCAGTGTTTCAGTTAAATCGTCCTACAGGTAGGCAGAGTGCAAAGAACACTACCTGGGCAGTTACAGCAACTTAAAAAATTAGGATCAGAAGGGCACAATGAAATCAAACTCCTTCTTGCCCAAAGGAAGGAAAATAGGGCCACACGTAGGGGAGATGGGACAAACTGTCTTTTAAATTTTTTATTGTAGTAAAAGACACACAATGTAAAAGCCACTATTAGTGACATTTAGTACATTCAAAATGTTGCACGACCCTCACTGCTGTCTCGTTTCAGAACATTTTCGTCACCCCCAAAGAAACTGTGGACCCGCTATCTCCCCTCCCTACGGCCTCTCCTCCCAGCCCTGGCAACCACTCATCTGCTTTTTGTCTCTATGGATTTGCTGCCTCTAGATAATTCACATAAATGGAATCATACAACATGTGGCTTCTTTCACTCAGCACGATGTTTTCGGGGTTCGTCTATGTTGTAGCATGTTTTTGTTTGAGTCCCTGTTTTCAGTTCTTTGGAGAACATACCTTACCTGGGAGTAGAACTGCTGGGTCAAATGGTCATTTTAGGTTTAACTTATTGAGGAACTAACTGCCAGCCGTTTTCCGTAGGGGCTGCACCATTTGACATTCCCACCAACAATGTTCAACGTTTCCAATTTCTCCTCAATATCTCCGAAACCTGTTATTTTCTGTTTTTTTTTTTTTTTTCTGTTTCATTTTTGTTGTTTTAAATTACAGTCATCTTAGTGGGGAGGATTAACTAACTTTGATGGAACACAGACTCTCCATGCCTTCTCTAATCCGTTCTCTAACCAGTAGCCAGATTAATCTTTCCAAAATGCACATCTGATCATGTCATCTACCTTTTTGCTCTCAATTTCTTAGGATGAAGGCAAAGACACATCCAAAGCCCACAAGACCCTGCACGGCCTGGCCCCTGCCAGCCTTTCGATCAGCACCATCCACAATGGCCTTTCAGAAAGCATCCTCTTGCTAGACCCTGTTCCCTTTGCCTGGAATTCTCCCTCCCACCCATATGAAGCTCAGGTCAAGCTCCATCCCCTCAGAAAAACCACCTTTCCTCCCCCCACTACCCTCAACTAGGCCAGAGGCCTGGTTATCAGCTCTCAGAGCATGGTGCATCTTCCTCCATAGCACTTACCCCCATCTGCGGTTATATATTTATTCATGTCATTATCTGATTCTGCAGGAGAGCTCCACCTACTCTCTGCTTGCAGAACAGAGCCAGCCAATAAGGCCTTGGAAGTTGCTTGAACTTGGAGCAACCGTCTCTTGCCTTCTCCATTCCATCCTCTCAGTGATGGCATCAATTTCCTTTCTTTGCATTCCTTAGCTCAAAGACCAACTGGTCCTCCCCACAAGCCTAATGGAGTAAGTAGCCTTATCTGCAGGGTTTGCTGTCTTCTTAAATTAAAAAAATTACTTATAGGGCAATAAAAAGCGTGAACTATAAAATTAAAAATTGATAACTTGCAGTTCATTAAAATTATATAGATCTGCTCTACAAAAGACACTGTTAAAGAAATGAAAATACAAGGTATAAACTGGGAGAAAACATTTGCAGAGATGTCAAAAGAACTGGACCTAAAATAAAGAACTCTAACAACTCAATAAGATTAACAAAAACCATAAAAATGAGCAAAAGATTTAGACATGTGACCAAAGATGTACAGAAGGCAAATAAACACATGAAAAAATATTCACTATTATTAGTTATTAGGGAAATGCAAATCAAAGCCACAATAAGATATCATCTCACACCCATTGAGATGGTTACTACAAACAAAAATAATAACAACATCAAGAAATAACAAGTGCTGGTGAAGATGTGGAGAAATTGGAACTCTTTGTACTGTTGATGGGAATGTGAAATGGCACAGCCACTATGGAAAACAGCATGGCAGTTCCTTAAAAACTTAAACATAGAATTACCATATGATTCAGCAATTCCAATTCTAGGCATCAATCTAAAAGAATTGAGAGCAAGCTCTCAAAGAGGTATTTTTACACTCATGTTCAATAGTAGCACTATTCAGAAAAGTCAAAAGGTGGAAGCAATCCAAATATCCATCAATGAAAGAATGGATAAACAAAATGTGGTATGTACATACAATGGAATATTTTTCAGTCTTAGAAAGGAAGGAAATCCTGCCCCATGCTACAACATGGATGAACCTTGAGGACTTAGTGTTAGGTGAAATAAGCCAGTCACAAAAAGACAAAAATTTCATATATGAGGCAGCTAGAATAGTTAAACTCATAGAAACAGAAAGTAGACAGTGGTTGCCAGGGGCAGGGTGGGGAGGTGGAGGGTGGATCAGGCGTCATGCTTTAATGGGCACAGCATTTCAGTTTTGCAAGATGAAAAAGTTCTGGAGGTTGGTTATGCAACAACGTGAAGTGTGAATATATTTAATGCTATCGAACTGTATGCTTAAAATGTTTATGATGGTAAATTTTATGTTATGTGTATTTTATCAAAATTAAAAAAACCCATTACTTGAGTATTTTAGGAATATATTATCTGTGTAAAAAATCCAAAAACTGGGAGATAGGGAATACATGAACTAAAAAGAGAAAAACATTCCCACTCCTTTCTACCTTCCTGGTACTCCCACCCCGTTCTCCACTGGGACTCACACATACGAATATCTTGAAAATGTGTCTACATGGAATGAAACTATATGTGTGGTCAGGTAATCTGCCTTTTCCACAGTGTCCACCACATTATAGAGATGCTTCCTCCATAGTGTCCACCACATTTTAGAGATGTTTCCACATCACTACATATGGAGTGACTTCATTCTTTCTGCACATATTTCACAGCATGGATGTGCACAACTTATTTTAGCATTTTTCTCTGGATGGACAGTCATGTCATTTATGTTTTTCCCTTCGACAGACAATGCTGCAGTAAGCATCTTTGTACATCTTCATGTACCTATAGGTGTGTCTCTGTGGGCCAGAGGCCTACAAGTGCTCTGCAGAAGGAATGTTCATTTAAAATGTTTTAGATGTTGCCTTCTAAAATGTCTGCTCTAACTTGCACCATCTCCCAGCACTGTGTGAGCTTGCCTTTGTCTCCATATTCCCAATAGATTATCAATTTAAAAAATATTTCCCGCTGTGCTTTCAGAGGCCTCCAGAACACCTTTTCCTACTGACCCAGTGGCCAACTGGCTCGGCTGTGTTCTTGTGGGTGCTCCTCACTTCCCCTCCACTTCGCCTTTCCAAATCCTTCTAGGTGGGCTGCAGTCCCCCCGCTTCAGCAGTCTTCTCGGATGCTCCTGCCTCACCTTCTGCACATTCCTGCCTCACCTGGCTGCACATTGCACTGCTTGTTCAATGTCACCTGTTTCATAATCTGGAGCTTTTAAGATTATCTCACCAAAATGTCACCAAAGGCAGGAGAGAGCAGAAGCATAGCTTAGAATATCTGGGAGGCACAACTGCAAGGGCTATAGGGAGAGGAAAATCTCATTGAAGTCCTTGTTTTATCTTAAAATTCTAGTTTTATACAGGCATACCGTGTGCTTGGCTTTACTGCACTTCACAGGTGTTGTATTTTTTACAAATTGAAGGCAAGACCCTCCACCAGCAAGATTACAACTCAGTTTATTATGATACTCGCTTTATTGAGGTGGTCTGGAACTGAACTTGCAATCTCGCTGAGGTACACCTGAATTAAAAATGTGTTAGATCTTGTCTCATCCAGTAAAACTGATCTCGAGGAAATGCCCCTCATTTATCCTATAGCTTTGCAGAGTCCCTGGCACATCTCTGTATAGCCCAGGTTGAAAAATGCAATCTGAATTTTATCTTCCCCACTAGCCCCAAAGCTCTCTAGAAAAGGGACTTAGATGTAAACTCACCACTCCAGCACAGGGGAGAAGTTCAGTAAACCCACGTCCTCAGTGTTAGGTACATTTTCTGTCTCTTTGATCTGTCACCTCCTGGAGATGAGGAGGGTCAGTGATATAGATATACTCAGCACTGAAAAGGACTGTAGGTATGGGGTCTCTTACCACTTTTAGGGGCTGCTAACTTGTATATTAGTTTCCTGTTGCTGCTGAAACAAATTGCTTCAAATTAAGTGGCATAAAACAACACAAATGTGTTCACTTACAGTTCTGGAGATTGGAAGCCTGAAAACAGTTTCACTGGGTCAAAGTCAAGGTGACAGCAGTTCCTCCTGGCAGCTCTGGGGGAGAATCTGTTTCCTTGTCTTTTCCAGCTTCTGGAGGCTGCCTATATCTTTTGGCTCACAGCCCCCTTCCCCTGTCTCCAAAGTCAGCAATGCAGTATCTTCAAATGTCTTTCTTCCCATCCTTCCCCGTCTGTCGTCACATTGCTTTCTGTCTGCCTCTGCACTCCTGTGATCCTCTCATTATAATGACCCTTGTGATTACATTGAGTCCACCAGGATAATCCATCATAATCTCCTCATTTCAAGATCTTTAATTTCATCACATCTGTAAAGTCCCTTTTGCCATATAAATTAACATTTACAAGCCTGGGGATTAGGAGGTGTACATATTTGGAGGCCATTATTCAGCCCACTATGGACTCTAGCAAAGTTCATGCAAAGTCCATGAGAAAGAAGTGACATATCTCTCTGGTCACCACTTAACCACCAATAGCTTGGACGTTGCTTGGCACATGGTCCACAGGTCATAAAAATAGTAGACTTATGAAATCTATACACCCTTCCAGAAGAATGTAGAGGAGCTACATTCTGCATAACATTTTATGGGGTCCCAGATCCCCTGAAGCCAACACATAGCTCTAAGTTAAGCATCTCTAACCCAGATTTCTAGAACGTCTGGCTGCCGCTGAAACATCAATGTGCGGTTCAGAGGAAGCAGGCAGCGCAGCGCGGGCTGAATTGCAAAGCAACTTTGTTGCTTTACACGTCTGTCGCCTAGATGCTTTGGCCAGCAGGTGGCGCCCGGGTCCGCCTCAACGCCGAGCTTGCCCCACTCCGAGCACCTGCTCAGCGGAAGGGGACGTGGAACGGTCTCGGTCACTGCAGTGTCTAAAGAACTGTTTCCCAGTCTCTGCACGTACCGAGGAAGGATGTCGGGCTCCGGGCGGCGAGGAGCAGCCCCGACAGGCTTCGTCTTTGCTGTGCACAGCCGGAGACGCTGCGGTGCCCGCACGCTGCGCGGGCAAGAGAGACCCCCGCACCTGGACGCGCACTGCGCCCCCACCCGGGGATCGGCGATCAGAGCTCCTGGCAGTGGAAGAAAACAGAAACCGAACGCCAGATACGCATGAGGCTGCTAAAGGAGGAAATTGAAACCGCCAGAGTGATTTAAAAGGCATGAAAACAACTGCCCGGTTTCTGGAAACGGGCTTCCTGAGCTTCTTACACCACCACCCTTGTAACCCCAGGCCTGGCTCCTTCCTCGATGGAGGCAGGAGTGAGGATGTCAACAGTCGGGGACGTCAGGGCCAGATGAGAGGGTTCCTGTCTCTGAGGCTATCCCGGGTTTAAGGCAGAGGGCAGGCATGAGTCACGCCCGGTGCTGTCAGGCCCGAGGGGAGAGAGGAAGCATCTCTTCCAACACAGTGTTTAGCAAAGTGGATCCCAGACACAGGAGATCCTGTAGGGGATCTCTAGGGGAGTAAAACCCGGTCCTTTTCCTGACGGGGTGCAGACTGAAGTACGGTGCTTCTCAAAATGTGGTCTAAGGGCCATCTGGCTCATTGCTAAAAATGCAGATTCCTGGGTTTGCCCTCTACCTACTAAATCAGCTGGAGAAAAGCCCGAGGTGGCTGAGTGGGTCTGTATTTTTAAAAAGCCCCGAGTGGTTCTTCTACTCTCTGAGTTTGAGAACCACAGGTCCAGCTCTTGGTACCAAAAGCTCTTAGTTCAGATGCAAGAGCTGAGCATCCTTCTCCTCCCAAAGGTGACTAGCCCTAGTTCCAGCACTCAGGGTGCAAATTAGGTCATATCATATGAATAACTAATATTTCTGGCTAGTAGCCCCCACCTAGCAAATCTCAGGCCCTCTCAGAAAGTCTCCCCACATATTTCTGGGAGCCTCTGTGAGTTCCTTTTCTCCCATCACCTCTGTAATAATTGCTTCCTGCAAGTTGCATGAAAGAGCAGCCACACGTGTGACCGCTACAGGTCAATCTCCTGGTGAGTCCTGAGCTCGCTGCCTCCCTTGGGGCCATGTCCCAGGCCTCTCTGAGCTGCAACCCCTCAGGGGCCTGATGGACATGTCTTCCCGCCAGGGCTCACAGTTCCCAAATGTGCTTTGTTCCAAGCACAATGTTCCTGTTTCTAAGTCAGGCTCAAATTTTGTCACCCGGGCATCCGATGCCTCTTGACATCTCCCCGGAGGTGTTTCCGAGTGGTGGGGGAGAGGGAAAGCCTGCTCGGGATGGACAGGTCAGAGCCCAGGGCTGGGCAGCAGAGCCATCCAGTTGGGATGGGGGAACCCTGCTGTGGTGGAAAAGCGTCTGCCCGCGGAGCCCCTTCCTGAAAAACCTGCTGAGCTCGCCTTAGGACCAGGTGGGAAGGGAAGGAGGAAGCAGGCTGCCTCAACCCTGAATGCTGTAGCAGAGGCTTCCTCACCGATCCTGCTCTTTGTGAGCTGGTGAGGGGTCACCTGGAGCTGCATTTGCTATGTGCACTGGGCTCTGCCACACCTGGCTGAGTCAGTGAGTTTCGTCCTTTGGGTGTGTGCAGGATCCCATGTGGAGCATCTTGTACTGATTCACCCTTTGGATGGGGATCGATTGGACATTTAGGTAGTGAGACTGGATGATATTTTGTGATTTTCATTCATGTTTCTGCCCTTGCCCATCCCTTTCCTTTCATTCAAGCAGGCAGCAGGCTTTGTGCCTCAAAGCTTCAGTGAGTGAGGAGTGAATAGAGGGAAAGTAGAAGCTTGTGAGGTTTCTTGGCTTTTGTTTTCTAAAAGCCCAAGGCCAGAGAGAGGGCAGAGTTGGGGGGCATTATACTAAGTGAAATAAGCCAGACACAGAAAGACAAATACTGCATGACCTTACTTACACATCTGTGGAATCTAGAAATACTGACTCATAAAAGCAGAGTAGAATGGTGGTTGTCAGAGGCTGGGGGTAGGGGAAATGGGGAGAGTTGTCAAAGAGTACAAAGTTTCAGTTTTGCAGGATGAATAATCTCTGGAGACCTAAGTACAATATGGTGACTATGGTTAATAGCAATGTTTTGTATAGTTGGAATTTGCTGAGAGTAGATCTTAAGTTTTCTCACCACAAAATAAAAGGTAACTAGGTGAGGAGATGGATATGTTAATTAGTTTGAGTGTGGTAATCCCAGTTCACAATGCATATGTATAGCAAAGCATCACATTGTAACTTTAAATATATACAATTTTTGTTATACCTCAATAAAGCTGGGAAAAAACAATCAACTACAAAGCACATCCCTTCCTAGTCTGATTTCCTATCCTTTCCTATAATGCCCTCTGTTTTGCAAGTCAAGGCCAGAAGGTGCCAGACCTCAGATCTTGCCCAGCATTTCATCAGCCCTGTCAAGAAAGAATGAATACTTCTTGGGCACCAGTTAAGTGCTAGGGGGAACAGTTATGAACATGCATTCAGGGTCAGACTGTCTAAGTAGAAATCTTAGGTCTTCTCTTATTTTCTAGTTATCTGTTATGGTGTAACAAACTCATAACTTTTATTAAATTTCACTCGTATTTTCAGTTTGGGTTGATCACCTCTCTGAGTAACATGTTTCTTCCTTCTTTAGGACACAGAATTCTTTTACTGTCATAAACTTGTTTTTCTTATGGTGGACGCGGAGTCCTTAAACCCTGGAATCTGCTGAATAACAACAAATGTGTTTTGTCTCTTTATTCAGATTTTCTAAACTTCATATATCAAAGTAAAGAATAGAATATAATTAATACTTCTAGTAATAGCTACTGTTTCTTGGATGATGTCCAAAGAACTTGTATGGTATTGTTTTACCCTCACGGTCTCTTTTGATCCTCCTAATTTGCCTACAAAATAGATACCATTATTATCCTTATTTTATCATTAAGGAAACTGAGGTTTAGACCCATGTCATGAGTTGCCCAAGGTCACACAGCTACTAAATGGCAGAGGTGGGATTTGAGCCTAGATCTGAAGGATTGACTATTCCATCTTTCCAAACCACTTAACTCTGTGGTTGGCAGATGTATTGCTGTACAGGCCTCAGTAGTGACAAATGATCCAGCAGTGTTTGAGGGGCTGGAGGGAAAAAAAGTAGGGTGCGGTACTGCCAGTTGCAGGTCAGAGTAGAGAGGATCTGTTTGCCCCAAAGTCTCCTGATGAACTCCAGACCCTCCCTGGGCTTGACCACAGACAGGTGACCTGGAGAGGTCAGCATAATTCAGGCTCTGGCTGAGGGTAGATCTGGAGCCCAGCACCTTCTGGGGATATGAGCCACTGCTTGGCCTACCTTGCTTCTAGAAAGAGTCAGGAGGCTGCCACTGCCTCCCTGTACTGCCTGGGTGGCCTCCAAACGCTAGTAATATGTGAAGTCATCAGAACTGAGCGGCTCAGGAAATGCCTTTGGTGCCTGTGGCTTCAGAAATCCGAGGTCCAAATTATAACTTGCATCTGCCCAGTGAGTTCACAGTTCAGTCTCTATACCACAGTGGTCTCATTGAATCCTTTGCACTTCCTGGTGGGCTATGATGATCGTGACCATTTGACAGATGGGGAAACAGACTAGAAGAGGCAAGGTGAATTGCTCAAGGTCACATAGAGTCCAAACTTGAATGCAGGGTCCACTGACTCCCAGTCTTATTCACTTGCACTAGACTAATGGTTTTCAAACCTCATTGTATGGAGTCCTAGGGTGCTTGGGGCAGGCCAGAGGCAGGGACTGAGGAGGAGGCCAAGGACGCCAAGGGGGTGAGGCTCTGTCTTCCTTTCCCCACTTCACTCTGGGCTGCACCTATATCAGGATTCTGTGTAAGGCTGGTTTGAGAGATTGGTGTTGCTAACAAAATGTTTTCAGAAGACTGCCCAAAACTGTTTCTGGAAATTGGGTTCAGGATCCTCTTTCTCTAGGACCTTTTCTCTATAGGGTCAAGAGGAGACCTCCTCTGTTGGAGGATGTACTCATCCCCAGGATGGCAGCACAAGGGAATGTGAAAGGTGCTGGACAGGGAGGCAGCAGACCTGGGTCCAGTTTGGTGTGATGTGGCCAAGTTATTTGCTTCGGTTTCCCCATCTATAAAGATGAGGGGATAAGCCTAGATAATTCCGAAAATCCAGGTTAACTCAAATAACTTATGGATCTGGGTATCATGCTTAGTTAATCAGATCTTAAACAGGGGTGAGTCACCTGAAATTGTATGCAAATGTTGTAAATTTTTGTTATGTGCATTTTTCTGGAAGGAATATCTATAGCTTTCATCAGAATCTTAAAGGGATCTGCAATACAGAGCCTCTAGCTTCCCAGGACTTTTTTATTTTTCTTTTTTAGCAGAACTGCTAGGAATTCTTCTTTTTTGCAGAGGGAGGTGGAGTTCAGGTTGTAAAAATGGTATGAGAAAGCTATTTGCAGAAACGAAACAAGGGCAACATATAACAAACAGCTAAAAGATGGAGGGGAGCTAGATGAAAGAGTAAGAGCCTGTGAGTAAGCTAAGTCTTGTTTAGGCCCCTAGATCCAGCCATGCCGGATACCCCTTACATTTTTCAGAATGATGGCCCCTCCCCACTTAAAGCATTTTCTATTTCAATCACCTATAGAATAAAAGATGGATGTGCTAATACTATTGAAAGAGGCTCTTGTCATTTGAAAAATTATGATGCTCAACTTAGAAAAAACAAAGCAGGAAGAGAAAAGGATTGAGGTGAGGATGTTCCTCTCATGCCTTTTTGGAATTTCAGGGAAGAAAAATGCTTCCTGTTTTGTTCCCCATTCTTAATTCTTTTAGCAACCTGAAGGCTTTCAGGGGTGGAAAAGACCTTAGAGTCAATCCATTAGTACACAGATGGGAAACTGAGACCTAGAGAGGGGATGTGGCTTTCTGGAAGTAGTTGGTAGCAGGCCTGAGACTAGAACCAAGGTTATGCGGTTACCTTGTTCAAGGTAGGCTCCACCTCTCTACTGACTTTCCTCAGTGCTTCTTTCCCAGGCAGGTTTGCCAGATAAGAGAGTTTAGGAGGGTTGTCTTGTGCCCATGTGTGCTGCTTGGTCACATGGATCCGTATCTTATCCAGAAAATTCTGCAGTCTGGATTTCCTTTTCAGCTTCTGTGGGCACACACAATGGAGTGTTTGGCCTAGGGATGTGGGAAGGAGGTGAAAGGGACCAGCCCATCTCTCTGTCTGGGTCCTCTCCCCTTTCAGGGGACAGGCCCACGGGGATCTCCCAGCTAGGATGGGGGTCCTAGGGATCAGGGCCAGGCTCAACGTGGCCCGATGCCGCCTACAGCAGGAGGATTTAGACACTGCTAAGAGTCAAAAGCAGGCAAGCAGGATTTATGGGACAAGTCCAGGGGGTCACTTTTAGCCACAGGGTCTAGCCCTGGGGAGCAGTAATGGCAAAGGCAGACAAAGAGTGGGATGGAGGGACAGCACGACTATTGATCACAGAACTGGCGACAGGGACACGGACAAACCTGAAGTTTAAGGAAAAGCAAACTCCAGACCCCACCTGCCACCCTGCTCACAAACTACTCAAAGCCGCACAGGAGAAATGACCTTTAATGTCTGACTTTGTTTCCAACCCCGCCAAAGTGCCATCATTGTTCAGTGTAGTACAAGCAAGGGCTTCAGAGGTACGAAGTCACGAGACACACAAGGCCTCCCTGCTGCCTCACACACGCACACATGCAGACCACGCGTACACCGCACAGACACACGCACGTGTACCCACGGTTAAATACATGTACAGAGGGACGCGTTTATATATATATACATATATATATGTACACAGAGAGAGAGAGAGAGACGTGATCCCGGCCGGCGTCTGGTCCCCCAGGCTCTCGGCATGCCCGGCCCCGCTCTCCGCGCTGTGCCTGGCACCCATGCCCCTGCCAGAAAAGCAGCTGCCCCTCTCCCCGCCCCTCCCCCCGTGCGCCCCCCTCCCCCCACGGTGAGGTCCTCCTCCCCAGGGAAAGGAAGCGGTGCGCGGGGCCCTACAACGGCCCGGGCGCCAGGGGCATGTTGGTTTTGAAGCCCAGCTGCCCGTTGGCCACGTCGGCGGCGGCCTCGCAGCCCCCATTGTTGGCACCCGCGTCGGTCCCGGGGCTCTCGGGTTCGCCCAGGAGCTTGAAGGTAAAGAGCGGGCCCGAGTCGTGGCGGCCGCGGCGGCCGGGGGGCTCCGGCAGGCTCAGGAGGGCGCCGGGCGCCTTCCACTCCGGGAAGGCGCACAGCTCGACGGGCGGCGGCGCGCCGCGGCCCAGGTAGCCGGGGCTCGGCGAGGCCGAGGGCAGGGTCCGCTGGCTGCCGCTCAGGCAGCTGCCGCTGTCGTCCAGCGAGTCCTTGCGCGACTGCGAGCGCTCCAGCGAGCCGCCGCGCGTCCACGGCCGGTAGGTGTAGGCGCAGCCGCCCAGGCGGCGGCGGCGGCGGCGGCGGCGGCGGCGGGCGCGGCACTGGCACCCGAGGATGCGCACGAAGGCGCGCTTGAACTCCTTGCTGGAGCACGGGTAGATGATGGGGTTGAGGCAGCTGTTGAAGTAGCCCAGCCAGAACACCACCTTGAACACGGCGTCGGGGGGCTTCAGGGTGGAGAACAGGGAGCCTGCAGCGGGGAGGGGTGGGGCGGGCGCGGGCAGAAAGACAGACAGCAGTTCGTGAGTAGGCGGGCCCTCTCGACCACGTGCTCTGCCTAAACGTCGCCCAAGGGCGGGATGCTGCCAGGCCTGGACCCTCGCCACTCCTCCGCCTGGAATGCTCGCAATTTCTGTCTCAAAATGAATGAACCCTACGTCCACTTTCAGGGCCAACCTCTAGCTATCCTGCTCTCGCTAAACAGCATCTAAGCTCCCCTATCTCTAGATTTCCTAGGGCAGCGCTTACCACTTTTGACTCAGATGATAATAATCGCCCACAACTGCACACCCCTTTCGGGTCAGAGGCACTGTGCTGGTGCTTTACCTATATTATCCGTGAAGCAGACGCTGATTTATTTTCATAGCAAATATGAGATGTATTACAGTCCTAAGTGAGAAAGGTAAAACGTTAAAGGCAAAAGAAGACAATGTGAAGGACGATCTTTTTGATCTAGGGGTAAAGGAAAATGACTTAACACTTCAGAGAGAACTACAAGACAAGGGTGGGAGAAGATATTTACAATATCTAAGGCAGTCAAGGGATTGATATTTAGAATATATAAGGACTCCTGAAAATCAACAAGATAAAGATAACATTCCCAGTAGAAAGGTGGGCAAAGAAAACGAACAGGCAATTTATAAAACCAGAAACCTGAGGGCTAATGAGCACATGACAAGATACTCAAAATTAGGCAAATGGACTAAAATGAAAACCATGAAGAGATATCATTTATATCTGTTAGGCTGCCAAAAATTAGCAAGCTGGACAGTGCCAAGTGTAGGCATGGCTGTGGGGACATGGGGAGCCTTTGGCACGGCTGGTGGGGGCACAGGCTGTGAAGATCTGGAGAAGACTGTGGCACCATTTGGTCCCGTTAAACATACACACATATATCCCAACCTAGCAATTCTGTTCCAGGGCATAGATCTCAAAGAATTTTCATGAAGGTCCATAAAGGGACATGGATGAGTATGCTCAAGGCAGTGTTGTTTGTGGTGACAAGGAGCTGAAGAAAACCTGGGTGTCCCTCTCTGGAAATTACAGAACCATAGAGATGGGTAGATGCACAGCATAGAGATTATGCGGCATGTAAAGGCCCTGCATGACGAGTCCCTATGGAAATATGGAGAGGTCTTAAATACATTGTTCTTAGTGAAAAAAGTAGGAAAGAATGAGATTGATAACATGGTACTATTTAAGCAATACACCAACCACACACATATTGCAAAACCACTTTCAAATTAAAAAATACATAATAACCACAAAATAGTTGCCTAAAGGTGGAGGCAGAGAGAAATGGGAATGGGAATTGGGAATAAAAGGAAGTAAATCAATAAGATAGAGGCCTGGTGATGAGGTGTTATGATACAAGAAACATGATTAACTCACTCCTCTGAGTTTGAGTTCCAAAAACATTTTATGGTAATATTAAAAACAATTTCCAATTTAAATGCAAGGCAAGTGAAACTTGGAAAGGTTAAGTGACTTGCCCCAAAATGTAATTTTTTATGTTGAATATTCATATATAAATATTTTTTAAAAATGGGATTATACTTTACAGAACATTTTGTAACTTCAAACCACTTCCCTAACCATGACACTCTGCCTACAAGTAACTTTTGTATTCCTGTCTTATCTCCTCTACTAGACTGTGAGCTTCCCAGAGGCCTGGTCTTCAGGATCACCTGTGAGTCCCTTTGTTTAATGAAGAGCATGTACCTCAAGAATACTGAATGGGAGGGACCTTAATGATCACGTAGTCCAAGCTCCTCGTTCTGCAGACAGAGACACCAACACTCAGAGAGTGGCTGAAGATCTCACAAGTGGTGGCACAGATTCCTATCTTTGATTTTGGATTGGAATGAGTTCCTCTCCCCTTGCTCCCCATAGCACTTCACCTTCTCGATTATTTGAGGTTTAGCCTGTTGTCACAGGGAGCCTCCTACTTCTCTGCTTAGCAACCTAGGACACTGGCTGGGGGGAGATGGCTGGGCTCCTGGTGCAGGGCTAAACCAGAGAGGGCTTACACTCGGAAAGAGGGTTATCCATCCCCAATGTAAGTGCTAACTAACTATACTGACCTCTTTTCTCAACTCAGGGGGGAACTGTGGGAGTGGGCTACATTCTGGATTAGCTCTAGGTGAGGCAGATGAGAGTGTACCTGTAGTCTGACTTGTGACAAGGCTCGTACTATTAGGTTTTTGTCCCACCATCCCTGATACTTTTTTGGATTAAGACACTGTGCAGAAGGCCCCAGCTGAAATGCAAATATGGCATATGAACATCTAGTATCCATGTTGGGGTGAGTTGTCTCTGTCCAGAGGGATGGCCTTGTTTCTATTACTGAGTCTGAAGGGTATAGGAAACTGATCTTGACAAAGTGGAAAACAGAATAAATTCCAGGGAGAAGTGTAGAGAGGGAGATAAAGCTTGGAAACCTTGTGCCTTACCCTGAGGAGCACACGTATAGGTAGGCACATTGTCTTAATGAGGACATGTAGAGCCTGGGATGGAGGTTAGAGGTACATAGATAGCAACGGCCAGAGTTGGGGAGGATCTAGAACAGGGGAGCATGCTTGATGAAGACAAACTTGTAACTTTGCTTGCAAACCCTGCTGAAGATGATACTAAAATAGGCAATAAATGGCTTAATGGGGATCCATCTTGAGGGACTGGCTCTTTTAAAAGATACACAATAACAATAATGCTAATAGCTAATACTCATTAGAACCATTTATACTGTATGTATGCTCTGTACAGGTCCTGTGCTAAACCCTGAGCCCATTTAATTATCACAGTCATCTCTTGAAGGTATTATTGCTGGTCCCATTTTATGGATCAGAATACTACATTTGACAGTGGTAGCTATTTACATTTTAAATTCATTCGTTTGTTCATTCATTCATTTCAAAAATCCTGAGCTCCTGCTAAGCGAGCCAAGCTGCAGGGATACAGAAATGAACTGGGGTGTAGTCTCTGCCCCGTGCAACTGACAGGCTTGTGGGGAGGCAGGTGTGTTAACAGATCACTGCATCAGAACACACATGGTGTTATGACAGAGCCATAAATGTCACTCTGTCCTTCTGTGCCCAAGTGGCATTTCTTTGTAGGCTCTTCACCTCCATCACATTGGTGGTACCTTGTCAAGGACAGAGACAAGCTGAATCTTTGCCTTTATTTTCTTACAAAGTACTCTCCAAGACCATGGCCCTGAGAAGTGTTCAGATAAGGGGATGATGCTGGCTTTTCTCATGAACGTTTATTTACAGCCACATTTTGAGTTTGGGCTCCCTGAGCTGTTTTTTCATCTGAGAATAAGGTTATTTTTTTCCCTTGGCCAATTTAGGCAGTGTCCCTTGTGGCTTTAGCATGGGGTTTGGGATCACACAGACCTGGTTTTGAATCCCCCTTTTTGTGTGTATGTTGGCTGCTGGACCTCAGAAGAGTTATTTGCACCTTTCGGTTTCAATTTTTCTTGTCCATAAAATGAGGACAATATCTGTTTCACAGGGTTATTTTGAATACATGAAAATATCTATGTAAAATTCTTGGCATAGGTTCTGGCACCTTGAAAATAATAGCAGACATACTCTAGATCCTAGCCCAGTCACCGCCATCCCCCGGAAACTCAGCTCCTATTAACCTCGCCCATCTCAGACTGACTTTTTTATTTTCTACCCCATATACCCTACACAACCAGCTCTTATTCTCTTATTTTGTTTTCCTTTGAGTACTGTTAAGCCATCCCAGGGCTGGCCGACTCCTTGTTCACCACCTGGACAGTAAATTCCTTCTGTAGAAACCCTGTCTTCATTTCCCTTCTTTTCCTCTCCAGATTTGCATATTTTTATTTACAAGAGTAACACATAACGGGAGCACAGGGGATTTTTAGGGTACTAAACCACTCTGTACGATACTATAAATGGTGGATACAGGTCATTGTACATTTGTCCAAACCCATAAAATGTACAAGAGCAGGAGCGAATCTTAATGTAAATTATGGACTTTGGGTGACGATGATGTGTCAGTGTCAGTTCATGGATTGTAAAAAATGTTCCATTTTGGTGGGGGATGCTGGTGATGGGGGAGGCTGTGCAGGTGTGGGTGCAGGGGGTATATGAGAAATCTCTGTACCTTCTTGTCAATTTGAGTGTGAACTTGCTTTAAAAAATAGTCTATTAAAAAAAAACTGACTTAAAAAAGTGATACATGCTGAATTTAAAAAATTATACATTGCAAAAAATTTTTTAAATATAGAGTGAAAATTCTTTCATTATTCAAGTGGAGGGGTCATCCACATAGTTTTCTTCAAATTGCTTTCTTTGATATATATGTATATATATATCAAAGAAAGCAATTTATATATACATAAAACATTTCCCCATGTCAGGACACACGGTGCTATACCACTCTACTCTCCCTCCCCAGCTGCATTACCTCTTACTGTCCGGATATATACTAGTTTACGTAACACTTTCCTAATGATATCCAAATAGGTGATTTCCAATTTGGTGTTGTTACAAACTGCAACAATGAAAAGCCTCATGCATTGAGCTTTTTACACGTTTGAGTATTTCTACAGACTGATTCCTACCTGAGGAATCACTGGGTCAGTTCCACATTCAAGCGCTGACAACTAGCCCAATTGCCTTCCGCACTGGTGGGAGATGTTCACCCTCCCATCAGCTGTGTGTGAGTACCAGCTGCCTGCCACCGAAACAACTTTGCGTTAACACTAAGCAAATAATTATGATTTCTGTAAATCACTGATTGGGCTGGCAATCTAATTCCAGGAAACCTGTGTGTGGGACTTAATGTTTGGTAACTCAGCGTCTCATTGTGTGAAAGTTGCTTTCTCTCTCTGGGTCTCGGCTTCCCTCCTGTAGGTGAGTGTTTTGGCCTGGGTCCTCTCCAGCCTTGGAATTCAGTCTGGTGAAGTGGGAGATAGAGGCCCTGCCATCCTGCTGCTGGGCTGTGCCGGCTTCTCCAGACCCACCGCAGAGGTCAGTGTGGGTCAGGGGCTGGACTGCAGGGCGCCTGGGGTCCCCTGCATGTTTTGGCCCCTTTCCTCCTCCCTCTCTACTGCAGCACAATAGCTACTGGGATTAGGGGCCCTCTCAGCCATGCCAGCCTGCCCCGGTGGGAGCCAAGAAGACCCGGTTAATTAGGGGAGGTGCGTAGCCTCTCTGGCATGAAAGAGGATGGGCGACTGGGGTCTTCCACCCTGGACACACAAACAGACCTTTGGGGGCCGTGACAGCTGCCAGGAGAGGGGAGCAAACATCAACAGGAAATGAGGGTTCCTGGAAGCCTGCCCTCTGCTGGAAGCCACTGGGCTCTGCGGCAAAGCCACCAACTCACTGTGCGTGTCCTCAGCGTGGCTCTACTTCTCGTGCTTGGGAAATAGTCTGACGTTTTAGAATCATGGATTGCCAGGGCCAGGAAACCTCCTTCCTTAATGGAAGCTCAGTGAAGGTGGGTGACCTGCTCAAGGTCACTCAGCTGGCGAACGGCAGAACAAATGGTCATTTATTTGATTCCATAAACATTGACCGAGGCAGTGGGGCTTAGTGGTTAAGGACCTGTTCAGATGTCACAGGTAGGTAGACCTGGGTTCAAATGCTGACCCTGGCTTCCTTGCTGTGTGGCCTTGGAGAAGCAACCTGAGCTGGGTGAGGCTCAGTTTCCCGGAAACAGGGATGCCAATCGTTCTTTTCTGTGTGAAGGAGATGAGCTTCGGCTTGGTAAATGCCTGGCACGTTCAAAGCACGCAAGTGCAGCTGATCTGACTGCTTCAAATACCACTATTACCACTGCCAACGCTGCGGTTACTGCCAGCACTACTGCTACAAAGACGAGGACGGCGGTGACGAGCATGAGATCTGTGCGGGCCAGGTGTCGGGACCCTCACCTCACTGCTCTTTTCACTACAGGCCTGAGGATGGGCTCCAGCTGGTTCTCCAACCAGCTGGAATTGTATGTGACGTTCATGCATTTTTTTCAGGGGTAGAATCCATAGCTGTCATCATGGGCCTGAAGGGGTCAGCAACACTCAAACTGTTAAGCCTCGCCCATCTCCAGTCTAGGGTTTCGTAAGCACCTGTCACTCTACTGCAGCTTTTTAATGCCTTTCTTGAAATCAACCCACTTTCAGTATCTAAACTAAAAGCATTTCAAGGAAGCTTTTCATCACTATTTAAAAACCTGCATCATTTGCTATGTAAACAGAATGTCATGGTAGAGAAAAATAAGATGAAAACAAAATATTAGTACCTCCTAGATCACTCCAGACAGAGGGCCTGAGGCCTACTCTCTTTTTCAAAAAGGGAGATCACCCAGGGTTGAAGAGTTTTGAAGACTTGCTGGCCTTAAACTGAGAGGAATCCCTCTTTGGGCAACCTAAAGGATTGAAAGAGAAATGAAGAGGGAACACCTTTCTTACTGGAGAACCCAGTCTGATTGACTGATTGCCTGAATGTGATTCAGTGATTCTTGTGCCATCCCTAGCTGTCGTTTCACGCTATCTCACACACTACTCCAGTCTGCAGTGAATTTGAGCAGCAGTATAGGCGTGGCTCTGGGAAGCCACTCGTGGGAGGCCCCATGGCTCCATTCTGATGCCTCTCATAGCCTCTTACAGAGGGTTTCAAGCAGATCCAACGAGAAGACACTTCTGAAAGGGCTCGGAGGGGTTGAAAGCTGTATACCTGGGTGGAGTGAGTATGAGGAAGGGCTGGAATGGGGAAGGGATAAATGGCACGCAGACGGCGCAATGGGCCCTCTCCATCACTTGGAGCTTGCCTGCCCTAAGGCGATTTAGAGGGATTGTGAGGTACAAAGATCAAAGCTAAGGCTGAGCATAATCTCAAAGGGAGAAGCGGTTCTTGGCAGGACTTGGTTGCAGCTGGTCATCTTTAAGGTACCATTCAACAATCTGAATAGTGAACATAAGGTCTCAACCCTCTGTGAACCTCCACTCTTTAAAACCACGGGGCACATTTGTTGTCTTGTAGCTGACGTTTAACAAGCTTACTGTGTGCCAGCCACTGGGCTAGATGCTTAACTCCTCCAATGGTCACTGTTCCCGAGGGAGCCCAGCATGACCGTGCCCTGTACAGCTCGGGGGGGGCGGGGCGCCATTCCACATTGTAGACTACAGCACTCCTTGGTGACTTCATGCAGCCTGCGTGTGCCTGCTACAGGTTGTGACGACTACACTTGGGGAACAGAAAAGGTAAGCTGCTCGAGGTCACAGATCTAGTGGGGGATAGAGTTAGAATTTGAATCCAGGCAGCTCCTAACAGAGGCTCTTAATTACTATACCCATACAGCTCATGGGGACATGCGATAAATATGTTGACGCGTATAAAGTTCTGGAGCATATGCATGGACGAAAACAACAGTGTTTATTCCTGGGTGCTGAAATCATGGGCAAATTTTCCTTCTCTGTGCTTTTTGGTGTTTTCCAATATGTTCTCCATAAACATGAGTTACTTTTGTAACTGGGAAAAAATCCAATGCATATTATTAAAAAAAAAAAAGATACCGAGTTTATTGGTCCTTACTGTGTGTCAGCCAACTTTCTTATGTTTTATTTCATGTAATCCCTATACCAGCTCAGTGAGCAAGGTGGATTATCCCTACTGTAAAGAATGAAGAAGAAACAGAGGTACAGATGGAGGGCCAGCCTTGCCCAAGGTCCTGCACAGGTAAGAGAGAGAGGGTTTGAAATGAAATCTTTTGTTGTTAAGCCCAGCAGCCTCCTCCATTAGTTTCTAATGTGCCTGTGGGCCCCCTGTTCTTATCCCCTCACTGTGGAGCGGAAAGGGGGCCCTTTTAATTCTTTACATTATTCTTGTATCCGTAGGCCCCATAGTAAGTACTGGATGAAGAAATGACCAATGGAAGCGGGGGGGCTTGGAGACCGATGGGAGGCATGAGGACCTACTGCATCATTTATCTGGTCCACCCGGGGCTGCGTGGTGTGTAACATCCCTCTGGACTCTGACCTTCCTGGACTGTAGGATTATACATTTGATTTAACTTATTTCACAGGCAGCGTCAGACAAGCTGGTGACTTCAGAGGAGCCAAAGTGTGGTAACACCATTTTGATCAGTTTGTAAACAGAGTGGAACTCCTTTCCAACGTGGCTCTTAGGAGCATTTGGCTGTAGCTACAGCCAAGCTGTAGTCTCCTCAGCTGACACAATTTGGCCCCCCAAAAAACTCAAAAAATTTAAAACAGTTGATGATTCTTTCAGCACCAGCTTTGTAAGGGAGGTTTCCTGGGATTTGGAAATTCCCTTTGAGCTTTTTCCATTGTCATTTGCCGTTTAACCCTGGAATGAGATCATAAAGTTGTCCAACAAATATAATATCTTTGGGGTTAAGAGACCCATGTTAAGTTTTAAAGCAAATACTGAAGAATAATATTCACTAGCGCCACCATTTACAATGAACTAGGAACCAGTTACAGGTACTGTGTTTACAAGACTTCACTCATGCAATCCTTTCAGCAGCTCTGCTTCATCGTGTCTCATTTCACAGATGAGGAAACTGAGGTTTAAGAGATTAACAAAGTCACATATCTAGTAAGTGGCAGAGCTGGGATTAAAATCCAGCTCTGAAGTCTGGGTTCTTACTCATCATTTAATATTAAGAAAAAGAAGCTTCAGTTTTTTTCCTTAAGCACCAGGCAATTTCTCCCTCAACTGGGAGCGATCTCTCTCTGTGCTGAATTGTCAAAGCACTTTATCTGGACCTGAAACATGGCATTTATTACCTTCTACCTTGAATTACAGCTGCTTAGGGCTATGCCTTATGTCTCCCGGTCAGACTGTGAGCTTATAGAAAAGAGAGTTCATGTCTGATTCGTCTCTCTCCCCAGGGCCTAGCACAGTGCCTGACATGTGACAGGCACTCGGCCAACACGTGCTACATGAATAACAATACTGATAAAGTAATAAAACTGAGGTACGTTGGCCTCTGGCTGCTCAAGGCGAGGTTCCTGGGGAAACAGCACAGACACCGCTGGAGTACTTATTAGAAATGCGGCATCTCAGGGATCCAGTGACTCAGAATCTGCTGTTTACCAGGATCCCAAGGTGAGAAGCATGGCCTCAGCCCACATTTCAACTTTATTTTTAAAATCGTTTATATGGCTATCTTGGGATTCATGGACGAGCACAGGCTGAGCTGAGAGCCACCTCACTGTGGGACTGACTCCCTTGCCGCAAACCCTCCAGTGGCTCTTTGTGGGACAAAGTTCAAACTGCTCAGGCTGGAATCTCGCACCTGCTCAACTTGGCTGCAGTGGACGATTTTTCGCATGTGAGTTGGCTTTCTCTTTAGTCACACTGTCCACTGGTGTGAGACGCTTTCCTTCCCCTTCCTGCTCACCACCCTTTCCGGGCCTGGCTCACATTCTCCTTTCTCATAGCCACAGCCCATGAGGTGCCTCCTCTGAGGTGAGAAAGCAGGAGGAAGGAATGAGCCAGCGGCGAAGACCTGCCGAGATCCAGGTACCCCACACCTTACCTAATTTCGCCCTCACAACAGACAAGAGGGAGGCACGGGTTCTGTAATTTTCAATCCTCAATGTACAGATGTGGAACTTGAGCCTCTCAATGTACAGAACTCACCCAATGTCACACAGCTATCAAACGGCAGAGCTGGGATTCAAACCCAAATCTGCCTGCTCCCAAAGCTGGCATAAGACAACATTGCCTCTGAACTCTTGGAACACTGCTGGGCCAGGGAAAGGCTAGAATTGTGTACTTGCTATTTGTAATGATGTCTTTACATATATTTCATCTGGCCTTTAAAACACAAGTATCTAGAAGTCAAGAATTTTGTGTCACTGTACCCTAGTGGTTCTTAACCTAAAAATGCTGGTTATACAAATAATTTAGCATCATATAATTTCAGGGGCTCGGAGACCCATGAGGTGCACACTCATCAGATTAAGGGGCTCTGCTATTCTCTCCAAAGATTTCTATCATAACAGCTATGGGACTTATCTATTTAAGACTCTGTTTTCCTTGTTTATAAGCTCCTTGAGGCCAGGGTTGATCTTACTCATCTTGGTTTCTCTAGCACCTACTGCAGACTTTGGCTTACAGTGAATGTGTAAAAATATTTGTTGAGCACGTAA
>CM053515.1:11298712-11353947 GCA_028627145.1 Eidolon dupreanum
CCTGCCTCCTGTCTGTCCTCCAGGCCCTTCCAGCTCCTCACCAGCTCCTGCCTCAGAACTCTCAGGGGTGCCCTTCCTTCTGCCCAGAGCCTTCTTCTTCTACCTGCCCCTTCATTGAATTGGCTCCTCCAAACTATTCAGAGTTCTGCCTAAATGTCACTTGGGGACCCCTATGATATACTGATTCCTGTTATAGACTTCTTATAGCATCTAACCCCCTCTCTGCAAGCCACTTATCACAGTTGGCATAGATGTTTATTTGTGTGCATGTGTTTTTCAAATGATCTGTGTTCCCTACTAGACCTAAATCTCATGAGAACATGGAACATAGCTGTTCTTCTGATCGCTCTCTCTCTAGCACAATGCCTAGACATAATGGGCATGTAATAAATACTTATTTATTTAGTGAATGAATGAGCGAATGAAGGAATGAATGATTAACAATATAGGGCTCGAATCCTAGATGAGGGCAAGGTCCTACTTTTTCCTTCTGGCTACGGGTGATGAAAATTCTTGAGAGTCCCCATACTACACAGTGCAGGAGGTATGGAGAAAATCTAGCCCTGAGCCAGAATGTGAATGAACTTCCCTGACATTTTATGGGTGAGTCTTTCCTTAGGGATGAATGGGGAGTAGAAGAAAGGCAGGGCTTTTAACAAAAGTACAATACCAGCTTTTGACAGGTGGCTCTGGGTTCCTGGAGGACATTTGCTATGAGAGTACGTTGAGACCAAAAAGCAAAAAGGCCAGACTTCTCTTGGGTGCAGTGCAACTGATTCGTGCCTGTTCTGACAGATCTGGATTCAAGTCTCGGCTCTATCATTTACTTGCTGTGTGACGCTGGATAAGAAGACTAACCTATCTGAGCTTCAGTATAGTCATCTGAAGAGAGGGAGCAATTACTCTTTCCTGTCAGGGTAGCTGTAAGGATTAATGAGATAATGTCTGTACAGGGCCGAGCAGAATGTCTGGCCCGTAGGATGTGCTTCATGATAATACAATCTCACTAGGCTCTAAGCCTCCTGAAGGCAGGAGCCATGTTTCTTTTTGGCTCCCAGTGATTAATATAGTGCTTAGCGTATAATAGGGGCTTTTAGGAAGTCTTGATTAATGATTTCATAAATGGTCGAATGTATTTTTCTTTAGTAGGATTTCTCTCTTCCAGAAAGGATTCCCTGTGTATAAAAATTTCCTGTAACTCAAACCAACTCCTTTCCTTGTGAGCAATTCAAATCCCTATGTTTTGAAACCTCTGAGCTGGAGGATTAGTCTGTGTTTATGGAGGTGGCTCTCTCCTGGGTCATCTCTGAGACCCTCGCCCTTCCTTGTGCTCTTGAGGAAGGTGGGGATTCATCAGCCCCACTTTGAATGAGAATACTGCAGAAACGAATCAATGGTGAGAGGAATTCCTATTTGGTTCCAGTACTATAGAGAACACAACTGTTTCTTTGAAATTGACCTTCATTTATTTGGAGGGGAAAGCAGTTAGTTCAATAATGGCTTCCTGGTGCTTTTCAGCATTTTAAAAGACAAGAAAGATTTGGAGCGAGGCAAGGTTCCAGTGTTTTCTAAACAACGTACTATGCCCAGCTACCAGTTGGCTGCCTGGCACTTCCTGTCATCCCTCCCTCCCCATCTTTCCTCCCAATACAATGCACCTCCCTCAAGAGCCCAGCCACTTCTTGAGACCCCAACCAGGCCTTCCCCAGAAGGGTGAGAGCTGGCCTTCACTATGATGCCAGGCAGCTGAAGATTCCTCAGACCTCTTGCACATGGCCCATCGAGTAGAAATGCTACTATATTATATTCCAGTTATTTCCTGTCCCTCCATGGCCTGATTCCAGGGGTCATATAAAGAGATCTTTGCTTGGTGGAGCCCATCCCCGCTCCCAAGTAAGTGAGAGCTGGTCCCTATCCCAGCTTGGTCTGAGGCCACAAGGGAAGGGTGGGGAGGAGGTAGGGAGGGTGTCACAGGTGGGGAGGGCTCTGCAGGGGATGAGAAGCCTCCCTTTGCAGGCCACCCAACCCTGCTCACAAAAATAAAAATGAGGGAGGAAGGTAAACAAATGGAACCTCTGACCAGGACCCTGCAGGGGGCACGGCTATTTTCCTTCCTTCCCAGGAGGAATCCCAACCCTCCTCTCCCAGGGAGAAGACAAACATGGCTATGGAAATCTCTGGCCATCCAGGGCCCTGAAGTCTATTGCCCATTGGAAGTTACTCCTACCTGCTCGTCCGTGTGCCAACCCCTATCTCCCCCAGATCTGCTTTCTCCCCTTATGAGTGAACAGTCTTTCATGGAAAATTTAGAATTTGAAACCTTCCTCAGATTCCAAAGGAGTTATTGTTCTACATCATGCTACTTTTATTTGGGTGTTATTTGAACTCAGAGGAAGTAGAAACCCACATCTCGGTTTTGTTTGGATGCTAAATCATTAAGAACATGTTAATTAAGCACCTTCTCTGTTTGAAGCTCTTGTGTACCTTTCAGAGCCCACCCCAAACCCAAGGCCTGGAGTCCGTGTTCCCCATCTGCCAAGGCTTGTGGGGGTTGCCAGAGGAGAAGAATTGGGTGGAGTTGGCTCAGGGAGAGCTCACTGGGAGATGTCCAGGAGATAACAGCATGGATGGGCAGAAAGTTTTCATGGCAAAGAGAGGAGAAACAAGCTCTGATAGTATTGTGGTGGCAAGAATGTCTTACTTTCTATGGTGTGGAAGCCAAGGTCCTAAGATATTAGGGGGATAAGGTCTCAGAAAGGCATAAACAGAAGGAAGGAAAAGTGGTGAGAGTGTGAGTGAGGAGAAACTGAAGGTGGGCCTGAAGAGCAGGACCCAGAGACAAGCCACACCACCCTGCATCGCCCTATGGCTGGGGAAGCACCAAGCTTTGCAGTATTTAAAATCTTGGCATCTAGGAAGCAGGAGGCTGACAGTTGATGAAAGGTCCTCTGACCGTTAATTCTCAAAGTCTTGTCTGCAGACCACCTCTTCAGAATCCCCTGGGATCCATCTGACCTACTGAGTCAGAGTCTCTGTGGGTTAGGCCTAAGAAGCTGAATGTTTATCAGGTTCCACAGATGATTCCGATCCTTATTCCAGATTGTGAGCCCTGATCTAGTCCAACACTCCAGCTCTCTGAACGTGAGATCTGAAGCCCTGCGAGGGAAAGCAATGAGCCTAAGGGCACAGAACTAACCGATGTGAAAGCTCCCACGCGAGCTGGATTGCTCCCGATCCCTGAAGCAGTGCTGCTTCCATTTCGGTATGCTAGCAGCCTCTGCATCTATTGGGAGCTGTTTTCTTGACCTCTACAGTGAAAGCCTGTCCCTTTGATCCATCCCTGCAACTTGCTGGGACCATCTCCTTCCTGAGGATACTCTGGTCATCGCCTCTGCAGGCCAGTGGGCAGGAGCAGAAGGAAGAAAGGCCCAGTTCTCTTCTGAGCCTTTAGTAACAGGTGTGGGGTTGGCAAATAAGTCGAGGAGGAGGAAACACACAGTTATAGTTGAGGGGTTACTGGGGTTTGCTTTGTAGTACTAAGAGCTAATTTTCCTTGAGCATTTGCTGTGCACCAGACACTGTGTTAAGACCCCTCCATGCATTAGTGCAAATCCCATGGAGCAAAGAGTAATTAGCCCTATTTTACAGATGAAGAAGCTGAGGCTCGCAGAGGAGCGGTCATTTTCCCAAGGTCACTTAGCTAATAAGTGGCCAAATGACTTCCACGTACAACAGTGTACTGTGTATTGCCCAGTGCAGTGTGAACTGTTGTCCACTTTAACCCAAAAAGCCTGCAAAAGGACCCTAAGATCTCGGGAAGAAAAGCAAGCTTCTCTGCAGTGGGATATGATCACTTCTGGGGCAGACTTCGAACCTTTTCCACTTATCACACTGACAGTATTTCTGACAAGCACTGGCCTGCCTTAGAAAGGACGACATAGAGCGTAGGTTAAACAGCTTTTTGTCTTCATCTTTTTTAAATGGAAACTTTTGATATCAGTTTGCTTTCCTTCCATTTGCTTCTTTCTTGTGAAAGCAGTGTGCTTTCTGAATTTTGGTTACTTGAGGGATTTGGTTGTGTCGGGTTCTGAGTCCCTGGTGTGACTGCATGGCATGTGTGGTCCATGGCATGGAGCAGCTGTCACCTCTTCTGATATCACAGCACATGACTTCACCGTGATCACCTCCCTCCACTCATGTTCTGAAGTGTTCCCCAAGGATAGGAGACGAAATCAAAGCAGATCAGTGCCTTAGACAAGGAACAAGTGTTTTCCAGGCCATGTGGACAGCATGTCACAGTATCCTCTTCTAGGTCTGCCTCCTAACCAGACCTCTTCTTCCTTAGAAGAGATCAGTCAGGCAGCCTTTTGAACAACTCACGAGGACCACCACGCAAAAGAAGATGGACATGTTTTTATAGGAGGGGAAGGACTCATTTCCATCCTAGCAGGATTTGGTGTCTGGCAGCTGAAGGTGAGGGATAACTATAATTTAATTCTGGGTATTTCATAAATCCCCAGAGTTAGGAACACTTTTGGGTGAAAACTGAGTATGCGTGACCCTCTGGTCATCTTCCTTCTCTTTCAAATCTCAGGCTTTAGATAACTTAAGGGCCGTCTGGGGCTGTGTGGCTGTAAAATGCTCTTGTTAACTTGTAATGAAGGGAGAGCACTGAGGCGACAGCGAGGGAGGAGGGGAGAACGCAGCTTCTGCAAGGCTCCTGAGCAGCGCGGGGCTCTGCAGGAGCCCTGAAATGCTGAATGAAAACTGCCTTTCAGTGTAAGAGCTGCCTCCCTGCTTCCCAAATGCCGCGTCTGCGGTGCCTACAAACTACTTTGTATGCTGCATTCGTGACGCTGCCTTAGCCTGCACATCATTACTACAGAAATAACGCTGGTGTGATGCTCAAGTCCAGTGGCCTTTTTAATTATTAAACCGAGGCTGTTGAATGAGTCATTCTGCACACCAGATTTTCTTCCCTTGGTTCTATTTCCAGCGACTAGTACCTTAGCGTGTTCCACTAACACCTAAGTTGGTTCTTAGCCAGCTACCCAATCTGCAAAGCCTTTGCAGAACAAACAGTATTCTCCAATCTCTAAACATACACAGACTGCATAAAAAAACAAGACCCACAAAGAACTTTACAGGAGGCTCATCAGTACCAAGAGCAGAAAGCGCCCAGCGCCCCTCCACCAGTCCCCAACTTACCAAGTGGCAGAGCGATGAAGAAGGGAAGCCAACACAAGATGAACATGCCGACCACTATGCCCAAGGTCTTGGCTGCTTTCTTTTCCCTGGAGAACTTAAAAAGTTTGACAGCTATGGAACTCCTGGGGTTGTGGCCCTTGGCCTTGGTACTGCTGAGGGTGTCCTCGTGAAAGTTCTTGGAGTGGATCCTCAGGGTCAGCTCCTTGGAGTTGGACATCTCCCTCATGACTCCGGCCTCCAGGTTCTTGGTGGTCCTCTTGGCAACGATGTAGACGCGGCAGTACATGACCAGAATGACTGCCAGAGGGATGTAAAAGGAGCCCAAGGAGGAGAAGAGGGCGTAGAAGGGTTCTTCCGTGACCCCGCATTCTTTGTCATCGTTGGGCGCTGGCTCCTTCCACCCAAGGAGTGGCCCGATGGAGATGACCGTCGACAAGACCCAGACACTGAGGAGCGCCAAGATGGCCTTCCTCCGGGTGACCAGCGTGGGGTACTGCAGGGAGTAGCGCACCCCAATGTAGCGATCGATGGAGATGGCGCACAGGCTCAGGATAGAGGCGGTGCAGCACAGCACGTCCACGGCGGCCCAGATGTCACAGAAGATCCGGCCCAGCACCCAGTAGCCCAGCACCTCCAGGGCAGCGGAGAAGGGCAGCACGGTGAAGCTTAGCAGCAGGTCGGCGATGGCCAGGTTGACGATGAAGTAGTTGGTGGGCGTCCGCAGGTGGCGGTTGCAGGCCACCGACAAGATGACTAAGATGTTGCCCACGATGGCAAAGAGGATGAAGGCGCCCAGCACCAGGCCCACGGAGATGGCCCTGGTGATGTCCAGCTGGGGCAGTGTGGAGTTGCTCGAGGTCTGGTTGGGGCCAGTGAAGTTGGCATTTTTGAACTCTCCCCAGTGGGCAGGTGCTGATGTGTTGTGGCCGGTGTCCAGGTCGGGATTCATTTTAGAGTCCGCCCTCCATAGCCAAGGGGGTTGACAGGGCTGGCAGGGCTGCGGCCAAGGCTCCTCAGCTGCCCTGAAACTTTGCCTCCCCCATGGTGGTCTTCTTCCCAGAGGTGGCCTCCTGGCGAGGAGTCATCTTCCGCGAGCAGCCCAGCCCGGCGGCACGTCTCCTCCTGCACCGCGCCGCTCGCTCGCCTGTCAGAGGGAGGAGGAGAAGAGGGGACGAGGCGGCAGCTCCAAGTTAATGGTCCACGTCAGGCGCGCCGGCCGGGCTCGCGGGGGAGCCGCCAGAGGAGGGGCGGCGGGCGGGGGGCGCCGGGCTCGGCCGGCCCGCGGCGGGTCTGCAGACAGCAGCGCCTCCGCCCAGCCCAGCCAGCGCCGAGGAGGGTCTGCTTTCAATGAGCCGCCTCTGGGCTGACTGCACGGCGGTGACATCAGGCGGGGGAACCCGGCGTCCTGACTCCGCGCGGCACTAGGGGGCAATGCGGGTCCAGCGAAGGCGCCCGCAGCCCCGACGCCGGCACCGTGTCGGCCCGCAGCCGGCCGCGCCCCCCGACCCCAGCGCGAGCCTTGCGGGGCGCGCGGCAGCGAGAGCGATCTGAGCGTGGGGATTCCCCTGTCCCCCACCCCGAGGTGGCCCGCTGGGATTCTTTCCTCTTCTATTCGCTCTTCATTTTCAAAAGTGGGGCGGGGGTGCTTACCTCTAATTGGGGGCGGGGGGCGTCTGGAGTTAGCCCCTAGATTTAGGGGGATATGTAACTTGTGTATCACCTGAAAGAGAGCAGGGGAGGCAGGTGAGAGAGACTTGAGACAGATCTGAGACCAACCCTCATCATTTACCTCCCTGTGGAAATAAAAATAAGGCTTCTCCTCACTCACTCATTCGCTCAGACCTTCGCTCCTTTATTTAACACATTGTTGAGTTCCCACTGCCCGCCCTGGGTTCTGTGCTAGGCGCTGTGGGCATAGCAACGGGAACCAAGTCGAGAAGACCCTGCCTTCCAGGAGCTTATGTTCTAGTGGGAAGGAACAGACAATAAAAAAAAGTAAGCAAATTCTGAGGTGTGTCCTATGCTGGCAGGTGTCACAGAGAAAATAAAACAAGGGGTAGAAAATGGTGTATGTGGGGGGCATTTGAAATTTTAAATGGGCGCTTTGGATGTCACTGAAGTGATGTTTGAGACAAGACCTGAAAGAAATGAGGAACGAGTTGGTGGGTTATCTGGGGGTGAGGGTGGTGGTGGTGGTGATGGGGTAGGGGTAACAGACCTCCAGGCATCGGGGAAAGCGACTTGAGGAATCTGGATTATTTGTTGAATTTTTCCCCCTTTCTGCTGTTGGACATTCATCTACAGGGACACACTCCCAAAGCTGGGTGAATGGTGCTTAGGGGAGAAGGCATGGGCCAAAGACCCCGAGGAAGAGCCTTATGTTAGTTCACATTTATCCAACACTTGGTACGTCCCGGACAGTGTGCTAAGTATGCTTGTCATCTTCTCACGGCCCTATGAAAAAACAATTGTCATCATCCTTTCCATTTTGTGGATGGGACACCATGGTACAGAGAAGTTTAAGTCTTTGCTCAGGTCCACACAGCCATCAAGGAGAAGAGCTGGGAATTGAACCCAACTGCAGGTCTATCCAAAGTTGAGCACTTAGCTACTGTGTCACAACCTTTGCCCGGAAGCACGGTAGGAGGTGAATTCCCCCTCCCCCAACTTCATTGAGATATGATTGACACATACCATTGTGTAAGTGTAAGTTATATAACATGTTGATTTGATACATTTATACATTGCAAAATGATTACCATCATAGCATTAGCAAATATCTCCATCACATCACATAATTACCATTTCTTTTTTTTGTGGTGAGAATTTTTAAGATCTACTCTCTTAGCAACTTTCCAATATACGATATAGTATTATTAACTGTAGTTACCATGCCATTCGTTATATTCCCAGAATTTACTCATTTTATAACTGGAAGTTTGTACCCTTTGACCGACATCACCCCATTCGACTCCCCCAAACCCTGGTATCCACCACTCAACTCTGTTTCTATGAATTTAGCTATTTTAGATTCCACATATAGATGATGCCATTTAGCATTTGTCTTTTTTTTGTCTAACGCATTTCACTTAGCGTAATGCCCTCAAATTTCATCCATGCTGTTGCAAATGGCAGGATGTCTTTCTTTCTCATGGCAGAATAATATTCCATTGTAGATATACACCATTTCTTCCTTATCCATCCATCAGTTGACGGACACTTTGTTTCCATATCTTGGTTATTGTGAATAATGCTGCAGTGAACATGGAACACAGCTATCCCTTTGAGATCCTGTGTTCATTTGCTTTGGATATATACCCAGAAGTGAGATTTCTGGATCATATGGTAGTTCTATTTTTAATTTTTGAGGAACCTCCATACTGTTTCCATAGTGACCATATCAATTTAAATTTGAGGAAGGGGTGGATTGATTGTTATAGATGAAGCTGTCTTCCAAGTAGTAAATTTTGGGACCCTGAGCTACTAGTACTTGAGTTCCTTCTGTTAGCCAAGCATTTACTCATTTTCCTTTATTCTCCACAACAACACTTTGAGGGAGGCATAACCATTCTCCATCGGCAGATGAGAATACTACAATTCAGAGTGAGTTTGTATATTCCTGAGGTCATATGGCTAGTAGACATGTGGCAGAGCAATGAGCAGTGACAGCTAGAGATGAGAAATCAAGCCCAATGCCTTCTTCTACTCCTGTCCAGGAGCCAGCATCGAGCACTTCCTACCTCTCCCCTTGATAATCACTATAACCTGATATTCAGGGCTGGGGAAACTGCAAGTCACTCGAGGTGATGTACATTTAATCTCTACCTGGAGGAAGGTTCTGAACCTCTTTTTATTTTTTTATATTTTTAGGGGGAGGAAGTGATTATCATACACCTATCTAAAGTTTTAATCTTCTCCCACCCAAATGCACAGACTCCCAAAATACACAATTCCAAGGGGCTCTCTGAGGTTAAGATATTTGTGGTAGAGATAGCTCTGAAAACATTTTTTCCTATTTCAGTTAAACTGGCTTGTTGTTTCTGAAGATTTTAAAATAAGAGATTCACAGGTTTATAGTGATTTAGCCTTTCAGAAGCTATTGGAACTCTTGCTTGCCATTTTCCCATTTTGGAGGTGGTCCAGGAGGCAGAGGGAATTGGTAAGGCCCCATAGCTAGTCAGGAATAGAGCTGGTTATCAAACTCAGTTTCCCTGGCCCACAGAGCAGCACTCTTTCCTCTGCCCCAGAAGGAAACCACACATGACAGCTACTCGTGACTTACACAGTGAAGTGTGAGACCGGGACGACTTGGGCAGCCCTCTGCCAAGGGTCCTTATGAAGAGGGGAGACTGTCCTTGGTCCTGGGTGGCTCATGCACTAATCTGCCTGGAGGCAAGGGCCAGATGGTCTTTTGAGGTCTTCTAGCTCCAGGTGGTCAGCTGCCCTTGCCGGATAAAGCGGCCCCTGAAGGCAACCTTGCTGCCCCTTCTCCCATGCCCCATCCACAATGGTGGTAAGAGTAGAGTGTCACATACTCAGTTCCCACTATTCTTCAAGTCTAGATGATGGTGCTTCTCTTAAACTGGTTTATTCTCCAGGGGAAGTGGGAGGAGAAAGAGAGTGCCAGTAAGTTGGCAGAAAGCTGGCGATTAACACAAAAGCAGGTATGTAGGAGAGAAGGAGTGAGACAGAATGAAGAGCAAGTTCCAAGGCCACATTTTGGTTGCAGTGGCCCATTTCCCACTTCCCTGGGCACTAATCTCACCAGCTATTGAACAGCCAGCAACACACCATTGAATTTACAGAGGCTGTGTCTACATAATCACAGAACCCAGCTGCAGTGTGAAAACTCAGCCTATCAGACATGTTTCTATGGTGGCAAAAGGCCAGGAAAAGAAAAAGAGCAAATCTGAGATTCGGAGTTGGTTTGTACTTGTTATTAAAGAGGATAGTTTGTTCCCTAGATGAGAACTTATGTCTTGATTCAGGTGACAGGGTGTGGAAGAGATTATTGAGCCACATCAAGAGCTTCAAAATCCTTATAGATTTAAGACATGTTGTCATTTACCGGTATCTTTTACAAAGACAAAACAAACATCTCACCGTAAAGCAATCAGGTATTAGCCTTAAAGCAGCCACGTACCAGGAGCCCACTACACAACCTTTGCTGATGGTCCTTTCCTTGCTGTTCCTCCCTTCCCTTCACTGGAGATGCTTTTTAACCCCCCCTGGCTGATATTTGACTCATGGAATTGACCATTTGTTTAGGTGTCATGAGGAAAAAGACGATATTTCATTTTCTCGGTACTCCCTGGGGCAAAGCCAAGCACAGAGCTCTGACTCACTTGAGGCTTGGGGAAGAAGAACCTTTTCATTATCCATCTGATTACATTAGAAACCTCCGATGTTGCAAACTCCCATTTCGGCGAGCCCTCTAGGAGAAGCTGCCACTGAGTTTGACCTCTGGGAAGATTGAGGCAATGGGAGATTCAGAGATCCGCTTAGAGGGTCTATGGGAGGAAAGCAGTTTTGCATGGTTCCCCCTCTCTAGCTCTCTCCAGTTCTCAATTCAAGCAGCTATATACAGGCACTATGCTAGATACTGTGGGTGAATACAAGATGAATTACATTAAGCAAACAATAACCTAGCACTGAGCAAGGTGCCATGGGCGATGATGAGGATGTCAGAGCGCCCTTCGGAGAGTACCTACTATGTGCCAGGCACTGTGCTAGGTATTCCATGTACATTTACTCAAATCTTCACAACAATGCAAGGTAGGAATTGTCCCCATTTCACAAATGAGGAAACTGAGGCTCAGAGAGTTTCTGTGACATGGCCAAGCCCATTTAGTGAGTAAGCAGCATTGGTATTCAAAGCATTGTTGTTTGGCTCCAAAGCTTGCATCCTTCTCTCTGCATCAGACTCAGATTTAAAAAAAAAAAAAGAAAAAAAAAAAAGGCGGCAGAAGGTTCAGTGTTCGCCCTAAAGGAAATTACAGCAGAAGACAGAATGTGATCAGGTTCCTGAGCGAGGCAGAGGTCAGGGAGGGTATGGAGGGCAGAGCCCTCTGGACAGGAAGGTCCTGCAGAGGATCCCGCAGGTCAGGCCAGGTGCTGGGTGCTGAACTGTCTACCGAGGATTTGAGAGCCAACTTGGATTCTAATCCTGCTTTCCTCGTTTAATAGCTACTAATATGACCTTGGCCCAGGATAGCAAAGTGGTTTAAAGCTTAAACTCTGGCATTAAACAGACCTGGGTTTCTGTCCCAGTTTCATTAATTTATTAGCTGTGCATCCTTGGGCAAGTCACCCAATCAATCTGAGCCCCAGTTTTCTCATCTGTAAAATGAAGATGACAATAGTCCTTGCCTCATAGGGCTGACATGAGGATTAAACGCAATCATGTGTATAAAGTGCCTAGCACAGAGTAGTAGTAATAATATCAGCTAAGTGTTATTAAGTGCTGACTAGGTGCTAGGCATTGTGCCCGAAATGTCTTATGGACATTATCTGATTTAATCCTGATAATATTATGAGATGGATGCTATTTTTATTGACATTTTATAGATGAGGAAACTGAGTCACAGAGTGGTTGCCCAAGGCCACAGGGCTAGCAACTGGCACAGCTGGAATACAAAGCACTCAGTGAATGAGCCTAAAAATGAAAAAAGAATTGGAGGTGGGAGCCATCTGCTTCATGAGGAGTCTCTGGGGGACTTGAAGGAGAATTTTTGCCACTGTGGTAGCCGAGGTGGGATCTACGAGAAGTACCCTCTCTTTTGGGCATGGGACACTAGCTTCAGCAAAGCCATTTCCTCTGCCTCTGAAGGCAGCAGGTCAGAGGCTCCCAGGAGTGAGGGATCTCAGCTCTCTCTGGGCAAATCTGCTTTTCTCTCTGGTAATTACAATTTGTCAATCTTTGCTGAGCACTTATTCCCCCAACCCAGAAATTCCTGTAGCACAGCGTTTTCCGGTAAGGCAGAAAACTCAGGAGCTGCCCTTTGCAGGAGACTGGCGAAGATTAATTGCCAAGTCATCCAGGGGCTGAATTCACATAGCATGTTCAGGGAGAGCCCTGAACTAGGGGCTGGGGGTGAGGGCACCAGGCTCGGCAATGTGGAATGGGAAAACATACTGACTCTGAACTGGAGGCCGGGTCCGTTCTCCCCCAGGCCCCAGCAGCTCCTCTGGCAGGACGAGTAAACAGGTTGCCAACACCAGCCTGAGGTGATGCACGGTCCAGGGCTGCTGGGGTGGGGGTTGGGCAACATGTGCCATTTTCTGGAACGACTCTCGCTGTCCCTTTATGTCTGTGGACTTTGCTCATCACTTTGCCCAGGAATCTGCGGGGACCCCAACATTTACCTAGAAAGGGTCTCTGGTTCGAAGGTGGGTGAGCAGCTGTGTTTGCACCGTGCTCTCCCAAGACAGATGTCATCATCTACATCAAAACCTGAGAACCGGGAGCTGATGGAGGTTTTACTGGTGCTAAAGCTCTCCCAAGCTGCCCTTGTATTGCCACTGCCAGAATTTGCTTTCTAATCACATTTGTTGTAACCATTAAAGGTTAAAGTAAAACATAATGAAACAAAACTACTGCAAGAGGCTCCTTACAGCTGACTTCTCAAGGCTACACTGCTACAGTTAGGATCCTGGACTTGAGAAATGTCAGAATTAGAAGAGCCCTAGAGATCATCTAGTCCAGGGGTCAGCAAACTACAGCCTTGTAACAAATCCAGCCTTGTGCCCATTTTTGTAAATAAAGTCTTACTGGAACACAGCCATGCCCATTTGCTTTCACACTGTCTTTGGGTACTTTTACACTACTATGGCAGAGTTGAGTAGCTGCAATGGAGACTGTGTGCCCTGCGAAGCCTAAAATATTTGATCTCTGACCCTTTGTAGGAATCTCTGTTGACTGTTGATATAGCTCATTCCTCTAAATTACATGTGGGACACAAAGGCTCAGAAAAGGGAAGAAATTTGCCTAAGGCAGAGACAGAGTAGATAGCTTGGGGATTCGATTCCACTCCTGTGACTTTTTTTTTTTTTTTTTTTTGCCGCTGCTGTCATCTGTTTCTGCAGCCTGGTGCAGGCTCTGAGTTTGAATTCCAGCTTTCATGGACTAGATATACGACCTTGGACAAGCTACATAAACTCTTGCAGACTCCATTTTTTTCATCTTAGACCTGGAGATAATGCTTTTTTATTTCTTGAGATAATGTACTTATTAGGTGGTTGTGAGAATTAAAGGAGCTATAGGCTGGAATGTTTAGGCTGGGACCTGGCTCATAAAACACACAACCCCGAACGACTACTATTATATTGATGTCCTCTGTGATTTTACATGAATTAATCTTATCCTGCCCACTCCAAATTTCATAAGGGGAAGGGCTAACTCTTACTAGTGGTCCTTCAACTTTTCTGGCTCTAGACCTTAGTGAGAACCTACTGAAAACTGTGGACGTGTTCCTTTACTCCGCACTTTTTCTGAATTCCTTACAGGGGCTTCTTCGGTGCGAAGGCCCTTTGATTAACTGATCATGCTATTTCTTCTTATTTTTGTTTGCTGGGCCTCTCTCCTGCTAACTCTATCTCTGTGTAACCTCTTTCAGTCTTGGGCAACAGAACTCATTTGGTGTTTTCCCATTCATCATGGAACAGAACTTGAACTGAATAAAGTGAATGGATGTCGGCCTTTCTTGTCCCCTGGAGTTTGCGGTCTAAGGCAAAGAAAGGAAATCTGGGGATGCATAGAGGATTGTGTCTGACATTGAACAGGGATGTGAGTTAAATAAGGAAACATTAAATACGTGACATAGGTCTCAAATTTCTCCATCCTTCTTCTCTTGTGCCCTCTGAACCAAACCATCTGACCTTTTTGTGGGGGGAGGGATTTTCACTAGTAGTAGCCACTAAATTCAAAAAGGTCTAAAGGAAGTGGTGGGAACCCTTTTCCTTGAGGATATCTAAAAATTGTATCTGGATAAAGTGTTAGAGCCCAGCTTTGGAGAGGACAGACCAGGCCCCTGGGGAACAAAGCAAGGAAATGACATCAGTGGGTGATTTCTGCCATCTTGTCTCATTCTCTGGCAGAGGTGACAGGGTAAGGCCTTGGGATGGGGTGAGCATGCTTAGGAAACAGTGTGTAGCATTGCTTTGGGGCCCATGAACACGGCAAAGAGGAAAGAGGATGAGAAGGAGGTGGTTTTCTTTGCCCATCTCCACTGTGTGCCAGGGAATGCTGGAACAGGAAATGCCCAGTGTTTCTCAGCTGTTTCCTGGATGCCAGAGAGACAGATTTGGAAGGTTTGCCTTGGGAGTCCCGAAAAGTTGAAAGGAGCCTTGGTTTTTCTGCCTCTTGTGGGACTGCTCTGGTAAGTGCTCGGGGGTGGGGTATAGGAAAGTTGTGTGGAAACTTCCAGACAGAAACAACCTGGTATAGCAGTCCTAGAGAGGCCTCCAAATATCTCCCCTGCCCTTTGGAGTGCTGCCCACTGACAGGTGGGCACTGCCTTCTTCCTATGGCCACATTTTAATTAGCCATGACTAAGAGCAGTTATGCACCAGGTACTGCGCTCAACTAATTCACAGGCACAGTCTCATTTAATTCTCCAAACAGCACTTTTGTGGAAGAGGTTGTTGGCTCCAATTTGCAGGTGAGGAGACGAGGATAAGAGAGATTAACTAACCTGTCCGAGATCCTGTCCAAGATTATCCAGAGATGGGATTAGAGCAGAGACAGTTTGACTCAAAACTGATGCTTTTTACCTCCCAAATTACCCGAATTTGGCTGCAGGCTGACCTCGCCGCTAAACAAAACTACAGGAATTTCTGCGCAGACCTCAGCGGGCTAGGGACATAGATTCACAGAGGCAGAAGTCGTTTTGGGCCGTGTGCTACTGCACAGTGCAAACACAGGCCCTTCTCAGGGGTGGGGTCCGAGGCTTACATCCTTTCTCCTGACCGCTGCCTGGAAAACTCAGGGCTGCTGTCAGCCTTGAGTCCCATCTCTTTCAAGAAGAAGAATGGGAGACCTGGTCTGATAACTGTTTTTAAGGCTTGCCAAGGTTATTGATTTCCTGATGGTAATCGACTGTTGTTTGTCTATCTCAGAGAGAGAGAGAGAGAGAAAGAGAGAGAGAGAGAGAGAGAGAGAGAAAAGCAGATATAGACTCCAGAGACAGCATGAGAGACGCCAGTCAGACTTAAGGAAGTATTTTATTAAACATCAGATTAAATTGTAGTTCTTGGCACTTTTTAGCTTTTTGCTTCTGTCTGTTTATCTAAATAACAGATATTTTAATAATATTTACCTCATTGAGTTGTTGTCAGGATTACATGGGACTTTGACAACTAGAAATCTCTCAATAAATGTGTTATTGTTGATATTTTGTAAAATCAGAAAAACATAGAACAGATTTCTCAGTATCTGGAGTTTTACAGTACAGACTTTCCTAGTTGATCTCTTGATGAATCTTCTAGCACTTTACTTGCCAATTAAAGTAACTGATTCCTTCCTTTCTTCTTCTTTTTTTTTTTTCCTGATATAAATAGCCCTAAACAAACAGTGGCTAGAAAAATGACGATGATACAAATAACAGTAGCTGACATTTGTTGAGAACTTACTGTGCGCTAGGCTTGTGTTTTGCATGCAGTATCTCGTTTTAACACAAGAATCCTATCAGTTAGGCAGAAGTAATATATGTGGCCTTTGAGATGCAACTTCTGAAATTGGCTCTACCACACCCAGAGAGCCCAGGGCTTGCTGGAAACGTTTCTTCATGCAGACAATTCCTAGTGAGGTTGGAGGCTAAGCCAGAGTGGGTGTTGGTGGGCTTGGGGAGTGTGGCGTGGTAGGCAGCGGGCCCTGGGAGCTCACTGTGCAGAGGGAGAGGGAAGCAGGTTGGTCCAGGAGGCAGGCGGTGGATTCTCAGTCTGTAATTCTCAGCCACTGGTATAATTAGTGGCAACAGGAATTTTCCTTGTGAATCAGACTAAAGAGGCTCACAGATGATAAACCATCGCATCAGAGGCCGACCATTCATGCCCTAGAAAGGCAGAGAAGGAAGCGGAGCACGTGAGAACCTCCACCTGCCCCCAATACTGCAAAGAGGTCCAGATCCATGAGAAGGTAAAGAAGAGAAGGAGGGAAAAGGGCAGGAAACAGACATATAGATTTTCCATTAAATTCCAGAAACTGAGTGGAGAAGTGAAAAAAAGTACTCAGTTTGGAAGTGTTTTCTCTCAAGCTGGGGAACTTGTCCCTAAAATAGCTGAACCAGCTCCAGGTGTGAAAGTTCAGTCCTTTGCTGTCACCTAAAAACTTAAGAATGTTCCTTCGCTCAATTTGGGGAACTGCCACTTTACGTTCCTGGTACTGCTCCCTTGGGAGCCTAGGAATTTAGGAAGGAAGAAATATGGAGTCACTGAACAGGCAAAGGTTTGCCTACACAGCCAGAGATGTCTAAACTTCTCTGGGAATGAGTCGCCTAGAGGGGGCCCTTAAAATGCAGATTCCTGGGTCCCAACCCCAGAAATTTTGATCCTGTAGGTCTGAAGTGAGGTTGAGGAATTTATCTTTTTCACAAGTCACCCGAATGATTCTGCTGCAGAAGACTGGCAGACCATATTTTGAGGAACATCATTTTAACTTATTGCACTCATTTTATAGATCATCAAATGGAGGCCCAGAAAATCTAGATGACTTGGCCAAATGTCTCATAGACAGGGTACTTGTAAAGTCTAGGTCTTAAACCCAGGTTTTCTGATGACCAATCCTGTTAGTCTCGCCTTAGCTGGATGTATTAAAAATGACTTTGGTCTTCACTTCTGTGGCTTATTCCTTGTCAGGGGCCTACTGGTTCTTTACACCTCAAATCAGGGGTCATTTCCTCAGGGAAGACAATCTGCCCCACCTCACCTCAGTCTAGGTGAGGTTCCTGTCTACTCTGCTCTCAGAAAACCACACCCTTCTCCTTCACAGCATTCACCCCGGCTCATGGTTACACAGCCCCACATGATTATTGGGTCAATATCTGCCTCCTTCCCTAGACTTCTGGTTCAATGAGAATAGGGACTAGGTTTCCTTTTGCTCATCCAACGGCCTAGCACAGTATCTGATGGATAGGTAGTAGGTGCTCAATAAATATTTATCAGATAGTAAGTGTATGAATGAGTAAATGAATGAATGAAAGAACAGGGCCTTAACTGAAAGTCAAAATAAAGCAGAATTTGTAAAACATTTGTCTTTCAATGATCTTTCTCTTTCTAGAGTTTTTTTTTCAGCCTTAACTGAAAGTCAAAATAAAGCAGAATTTGTAAAACATTTGTCTTTCAATGATCTTTCTCTTTCTAGAGTTTTTTTTTTTTGTCTTTTTTTTTTTTTTTTGCCTGTTTTATCCCAACTGCCCATCCCATCACTGAAACCAGAGCTTCCTGTAGGCAAAATTGTGTAGGAGGAGGTTTGTTTTCTTTGATTTTGTTTGTAAGTTTGGCTCTCTATTTCTACAGTCTTTCTATTTTTGCAGCGAATTTTATGTTGGGGATCCATTCTCTTCTATGCAACCCTCCAATCCTTTCAACACTAACCCCTGCCCAAGGTCCCAATGTCCTCATGTTGCCTCCAGCCACCCCTAAATCCTGATCTTTTCTAACCTCCTGTTCCTGGTCAAAGTAAACCAGCCCAGTGTCCTATTTCCTGAGGGCCCCATGAATGTTAGGACAACTCTTCAAAGTGATAGCTTTCTGCCAGCAATGGATAGTGACCTAATCTGTTGTCCCTCCTCCTCACCTTTAATTTGAACTGAGCTCATCACTTTTTTAGCTGAAGGTGTGTGCTTCAATGAGCTGGGGAAACCTTGATCAACATCTATGGAACTCAAGAAGCACTGACGATAGGTAGAGGATTCTAATTAGCCAAAGGTTTTTAGCCCTGTGTTAGCATCGGAAGGACATACAAAGATGGATAAAGAACATTTTTCCTCTCAAGGATCTTTATAGGAAGGTGTCATGGATTTGTATTTAATAACAGTGTGGCAATAACACTTCTAGAGACTTAATTGCTTGCCAGACAAATGACGGTAACCACAAGTGCTATGAGTTTAAATTAGACTCTGTGTATAATGCACTTTGTATTGATTGGCCTGACACATAGTAGGCCCACTTAGTCATGTTAGTTGTTCTTCTCATTAAGGGAGGGAGATATTTTTCACGGCTGGAGTAGGTTAGCCGGTCTCCACTAATGAGGGGTGCTCTCTCTCTGGCTCTGGCGAGCATATTCAACTTGTTAAGAAACTTTTTCACCTCCATAAATGTACCCATTTGCATTCAGAATTGATTTCTATTTAAAAACAATTACTCTCTTTGCATTAAAGGGGTCTCCTAGGACACAGCTGATTTCACCCTTTTACTTGTGTGTACACAGAAGGAGAGAGACATTCAGAATCAGAGCTGGGAGGGACTGTAGAGGTTGCATAGCCCTTCCCTCACTTCACAGATGGGAAAACTGAGGCCAGACAAGTCATTGACCATGATCACTCAAGCCAGAACCCGGATTAAGGCCTGTAATATTCAGCCCAATACTCTTAAAAATAAACATACTTAATATAACTATATATTATTTATAATATTTAATCAGTAAACAAATGAAAAGAGCTTTTAAAAAATTATCAAAGTAAATTGTGCTTTGGGGAAGCTATGGAAAGTATAGAAAACAAAAGGGAAACCACCCTTTATTCTACTATCCAGAGAGAGCATCGCTACATGTTTTGGAAAATGTTTTCTAGACTGTACATGCATGCACGTGTGTGAGCGCACGCACACACACACACACACACGTGTGCACATGCACGCAGGACCCAATTCCAGGAATGAAATGCGGGACCTAATTCCAGCTGCCCTGATTCCTGTCACAGTCACTTTGCTAACTGATCCCTTTTGCCTCTTTGAACATTTGATAGGTGGATCTCGGTTCTCTTCAGGGCCTCCTGGCTGGGGGCCATCTTGCCCTTTGCTGAGGATGGGGCACTGGTTTCAAACGAGAGACTGGGAATCACCTGCTGGACTGTCACCGAGAGGGCTGGGACACTGGCCAGAGCCCTTCATGTCTGCAGTGCCCCCCTTCCTGGCTGTGCCCCAGTGTTCCCTAGGTAACCACAGGGGACGTGGCACAGATTTATGGCCCTGCTGCTCCCGAGCAAGTACCTGACATGTTTTGTCCGAGACATCGCGATGATGTCTGGCTCCCAGATGACTCATCAGGAGGGGAACAGACGCCCGTGGGTGGCACAGAGGGAAGGAAACCCCCCCACCCTTCTCACCTCCCACAAGCAGAGAGATCAAGAGGGATTGCCGCATCACACAGACTGTTAAAAAGGCAGATATTCGAGGCTCCCATTTTATAGACGGAGACACTGAGGCCCTATTCCATCTGCTCCTTTATTTATTGCATGAATGTTAGTTGAGCTTTGTGCCAGGCTGTGTTAGATTGTTCAGGAAGTGCAAACATAGGAAAAACACAGACTCTGCCATCAACAGTGCTATTGAATAGGTAGGGAGACAGGTCATGGAACAAGAAAGTATCATCAGGGTGGGATATTAAAGTGTGGGAGGGCACTAGGAGTGGGCATATCAATCATTAGCGTTTAAAAGGGTTTGACTTCCCTTCACTTCATTCTTTCAGCATCCACTAGGTGCTGAGGACAGCTGAAAAGCACAAGAAACCCCTCAAGAAGCTTTTAGAAAGGTGTTGGGTTCTTCTCAAGGTGCCATCTGGTTGATTTTAAGAAAGTTGAATGACACCAAATTGAAATTACATTTTATAGCAGGTTTATTAGTTCATGCTGGTATTTAGCAAGTCTTTATTTTTAAAATATCCTATCGGGCTGGTGCTGGAGGCAGGAGGGGGTGCACCAGCTGAGAAATCCCCTTACTTTTCCCTCTGAGGAAGTCGAGTACGCTCCTCTAAGGCAGAAAAGGGAAAAACAAGGTTTCACTGGATCCTTGCTGAGAGTAAATGAGCTGACTTTCGTTCCACGCGTTGGCAGCTTGTTGGAATAACATACATATTTACGTAATGAATAATTCTACATTAATGTGCCTACTTAAAAATAATAGCAATATATTCATATATAGGTTTTCCCCTTCCAAGTAGTCACCTCAGGAGGCAATAAGCTTGTTTTAATAAGCCAATTAAAACTATTTTTTTCCTCTTTCAATATTGTTCTGAAACCAATGCACATTCTTGCCACCATCATGGTAGAGTCAAACACTCATTATTTGAGGGCAGATGTGATTTTTAGAAGGAATCAATAGCCCTTATGAAGGCACCTAACCCTGGTCCTTGGCCTGTCTGTCCCAGATCCGTTCCATGACTTCCCCTGTGCTGCTCTAAATGTCTGGGGGCTAACCCCTTACTCTTAGGCTTGGTCAGTGGGGTGCATGGCAGGAAGGAGAGAGACAGAAGTGAAGACAACTCTTTCTCTCTCTCCCATTACCCATCCCCTCTAATTCTTAGGGGCTATTTATGGTAAAGGTTCAACTCTTTCATGGCTCTTGCTCCACCAGAAAGTTCCAATAGGTGACTCATAGGTATTCACCACAGAGCACATAAGGATCCAAAATGGGATGGAGGAGAGAAGAGTCTTAGTTTGTCTAGAAAACCACTTAGCATCACACCGATGTCTCATTTAGGTTGGGCTCTTGTCAGTGATATCAAGACCAGTTTTGGCCAGAGTTAGATTCACTTTCTCAATCTCAATAAATTCATACCTTTTTCAGTTAGGATTCTTTGAGTGGAAAGTGCACACCAGACTACTTAAGCAAAAGGAATTCATCAGTTCATATCAGAGAATCTCTGGCTTCAAGTGAAGCTTGGTACAGGACTCAAACAGTACAACTGGGATGCAATCTCTCTATTTTTGATTTTGCTTCTTTGGTAAGGGCTCTGTTTTAAATCAGGATTTACCTTCATGATCCCCCAAATGACTTCCAACACTCTTGGGGCGATGTCTTCCCAAATTCACATCCAGCAGCAGAGAAGAAGCCACTTCTATGATAGCTTTAGAAAAATCCCTGTACTTGAGTTTCATTGGCCCTATTTGGGCTACGGGTTTAACTCTGAACCAGTCACTGTGGCTGGTGGTTAGGAGGAGATGAGACACACTGCTTGGTTTAGCTTGGCCATATGCTCATGACTGGAGTAAAGCTTAAAAGTTGAGAGTGGAGGCTGGGAAGCTCCCTCAAACAAAACTGGGCTATGCTGTCACAGGAGGGGGAGGAGGTGTTAGATGGCAAAATCAACAACGAAGCTTACTATGTACACATTTGGCAGGAATTTAGGAAACTCTGTGGTCTAAACAGCTCATTACTTAAGTTGTAAAACTGAAGCTCCAGAAAGGTAAAGAGCCTGCCCCAGGACTGACAGCAAAGAGAGCAGGGCCAAAGGGCTCATTACTTCCCACTTGGAGCTCTTTACATTAAAGCACCTACCCTTTAAAGACTCACCTATACAGCCAGGTCATTATCTCCTAACTCAGCTTTCACTTCTGTGAGGTGTTATAGGAGGAAGGATGCTGGGTACAGTTGTGCAGGTTACAGACTGCACAATTCAAGGAGGTTCCATTTACAGCAAAATCCGTATAAGTGGTACCATCTAGAGTTGTGCAGAGCACAATCTGTGTGGATGTAAATAAGAGTCCTGCACGGGAGGGTGGATCTGGAATTTGTTCTTCAGCAAGGATGGAAATACTTGTCACAATTAGTGATATTTCTCCCTCCAGGACCCATGACTGGCATTGCCTGTCAATCATATCACTCTTTCTCACTAAGCTCAGACTTAATCTCAGAATTTTTCTTAACTGAACCTTCTACATTCCCACCGACTTTCACTTGTAGCTGACACTTGAGCGAAGATCTATTTGCCTTCCTGTACTCAAGCGAGTAGCTCAAATCTGTCCTCAGAACGACGTGCCTCCAAACCTCTACCTTAGCTTAGCATTAGACAGCAAGAACACTTTCAAACAAATAGTACTGCCATGATAACATCATAAAATGTCTGAAGTATTAAATAACACAAGTAAAGTCCTTAGATAGTGACGGGCGTCTTTCAAATGGTTAATAGTTGGTAATTTTAAATAATAAAATACTAAAAAATCACCTTGTTGGAATCTATAAACATATGTTTGATGTGCTAACAACCCTAACATTGTTTATATTTTCAGTCTAACCCTTAGATTAGAACATAAGTTAAAGGTGTAAATTTCTGAGTATTATTGAGATTTAGATGTTTATCGGTTTCATTACACACACACACACACACACACACACACACACACACACTTTTTCTGGAAATCAGGTGTTGTAGTCCAGGGGCATAATTCTCTCTGTCCTTATGTCTGTGGCTATCTTGGAAGTCAGTCTCTCCTCTCTCCTCCCCACCCCCCGGTGGGGTTATGGTGATACCAGGGGTCTGGAGGGGCCATCCTTCAGTGGTTCTCAGTGGCAATGCAGGAGCAGCATGCACAGTGGGCACGACCACAGACACCAGCACAACTGGTTTCTTTAAGTGGAATCGGGCAGAGCCAGGGGAGACACCACAGAGCAGCCTTGCCCAGGGCTTGCCAGCCGAGCCAGGCAGAGTGAGGAGAGAAGGGTGTGAGGGAGGGAACAGGGAGAGTCAGCGAGTGTTATTAGCTTGATGGCATTAGAACAGGGAGCTGTGCCAGCCTCTGGCTGGAACATTTCTTTTTAGGCGCCAGTGCCCCTTGTCCTTATCCTGCTATTGGGCCTTTTATAAGTGAACAAGGAAGAGGTGGCCAAACTCCTTAGATGTCTGCTCAGATCAGAGTGACAGACAATGTCCTAGCAGAAGGGGACTTTGAAGATCATGCAACTAGCCTCTTCATTTTACAGATGAAGGCATTGGGAGTCCAGAAGCAAAAATCTTGACCCAAATGTTCACCAACAGGGACAGGCCTGGGCTCTTTTGCAGACTCAGATGGGTCAGCTTATTGGCATTTGACCTTGAAGAGAGGTGGACAAGGATTTCAGGAACTTTGCAAGGTCATTGGAGAAGGCAGTTTTTATGGCAGAGAAATTAAAAAAAAGTCACTGTGCTTAAATGACTACCTGCTCCCTCCATGGGTAGGGCTGGTCTGAGACATAGCCACATTCAAAGTGAGGGAGGCAGAGGAGCCTAGGGAAATAGCCCCTGGAGTCATAAAAGCTTCACTTCCATCCCAGCCCTGCCATCTCCTTGATGTGTGATTTTGGGTTCCTCCCATGACTGTCTGAGCTTGATTTCCTCCTCAGCTGTGTAGAGATAACAAAGCCATTGCTAGTTGGTCTCAAGGGTTGCTGGGGAGAAAAAAAAAAATGAAAGGAAAAAAATGCAGGCAATTTCCAAATTGCCCTATTTTTTGTAAATAATTATTTGGGACCTGAACAGAGTTTGGTTACATGAGCTTTTTCATTATGAAAGAAGGGAACTCTCAGATTTCCATGTGCCAGGTGCTGAGTGAGGCACTCTCACATGTTATCCCATTGAATGTGAACGATGATCCTGGATCTTCCTGTCTTGGCGACTTGGAGAACGAAGATGCTTGTTCTGCCCTGTGCTGCGCAGTACTCTCTTTCCTTGAGAATTTCGTCGAGGGCGTTGTTACATTTGAGATTCCAGCAGAGTACGGCTGAAGAGTGTGTTACCCTGAGCTGATCACATCGTAAAAGAAGAATGGATTTGGCAGAGGACACGACATACTCTTTAGCTTGCAATTGGTTTCAATCACACTAAGTTTCCAAACCCCATGAAATCAGGGACTCTCGTGGGCCTACCCTTCCTTTCTAAGCTTCCACACCCATTCAGTGAACAATAGATGATCGGATGTTTCCTCTCTTCCCTGAGCTCACACCTTCCATCTGAATCAGGAGGGACACTTTAAGAATTCCAGGGACACACTCAATCACTTAAAACAGGTTAGTGTGGTTAATCTTTGGGGAATTGATACAAGAGCTGGGGATTACAGCAAGCATTCTTGTGGAAGCACTCTTTTAATACCTATCAAGGTCAGAGTTCAAACCAAGCATTTTCAAAGGGGAGCTATTATTTTTATTTACCATTTCAAAATTCAGCATCGATAACCAGCTTTTTAACAAGTGCCAGTGGCTCCTATTCTACTCACGGTAGAAACCTACGATGATTCTCCATCACCAAAACTGGGGCGTGGAATCTTTCCACATTGAGCAGTCTAGAGTCTGTACCCAGTTCTGGCTTCCCTGGCACCACTTTGCCCTCGTCTCATGGAGTCAGGCCTGGGCTCCAGCTGAAGAACTGAGGGAGCAGGCCTGCAGAAGGGTGTTATGAAAATACTCAGCGATGAATCACTGATGCTTTGCCTGAAGGCTAAAAGCACAGTCAATTTATTTGGTGCCTTTTCGCCTCCAAATGATCCGGCTCCTGCTCGATCTATAGCTTGGGAACATTAACTCAGGTTTGCCAGGGCCTCCTCTTCTTGTTGTATAAGCCACCTTCGTACCTGGTTTCCTCTCCCACCTCAACAAGCTTGCTGATGTGGAATGTATTTCATGCTGAAGTGTCAGGCCCCAAGGGGCTAGGTCTTCATGAATATAATTCAAGGCAGCAGAAGTTAAGCTGGGAAAGTGTAGCGTGAGCAATTTTCGAGCCATCCTTGTACTTAACACTGTGTAGTTTTATTTATTTACTTTTTTTCATCAGAAAAGTCATCTTGGAATTTATTGATTAAATCGGCCTGTGCAAGCAAAGCACAGTGTGAACGATAAAGCAGTTTATAGCTCTGAGAGGTTATTGAAATTAGTATCTTTGGGTTCCCGTAGGTACCAGGGAGCTCTATGGAGATGACATTTGCACTTATTTGTTTTTCTTCAGAAGAAGGATCCAGAAGACAGTCTGGGACTCACTGAATGCAGCCCCTTACTTGGAAGGTGGGTGGTGAAGGGTGTTCTGGACTCACTAATATGGGTGTACTTAGAAAAGCAGGTGCAGAGTGAGTTGCTCCGTCATCCAAAGAGAGTGAATCCAAAGAGGCCTTTTAACCTGGGAATTACTGAAGATGACTGTGGCAGAAAAGTATTTTCCCAAGGTGGCTGCGTCTATATATCTCCTATGCCACAAACTTGTCTTATGATATGACATTGACACTCCTCCTTTGAAAAGTGTATGTGGGGGTCTCTCTTCCTTCCCCTTGAAATACAGTTAATCTTAGTAACTTTCTGACCAATAGAATGCGGTAGAAGTGATGCCACATGACTTCCAGAGTTAGATCATAGAAGGTAATGCAGTTTCTGTCTGGTGCTTGGAACCCAGTGACCATGTTGTAGGAAGCACAAGCCAGGGAGAGGCTTTGTGTGGGAGGTGTTTCAGCAGATCATACCAGCTAGGCCCCCAGCCAACAGCCAGTGTAAACTGCCACATATATGAGTGAATGAGTGAATATGTGTGTGACCTCCAGCCTTTGAATTTTCTAGCTGAAGCCCCTAAACATTGTGGAGCAGAGATAAGTCAGCCTTACTGTACCTCGATTGAATTCCTGACCCCAAGAAACGATGAGAGGCAATAAATGACTATTATTGTTTTAAGCCACTAAGTTTTGAGGTGATTTATTATACAGCAGTAGATGACTAATTTAATAGATAACAATTGGGAATAAGAGGAGCAGGGCAAGTAGCCTACCTCTTGGAGATCCTTGGCTGGTATTGCAAGGGGTCTGGAGGTTTTGAAGTTGCAAAGGAGGTCAAAATTTTCTGCTCGTGCTTAGCCTGGGAGAGGGCAGGAGATGGAACAAAGCCAAGAGCTTCCTGGACGGGGTGAATCTTTGTGGTCAAGTCAGGAAGATGACTCAGTCTGTGCTGTTGAGTTTTCAACTTAGCCCTTAAGGCAAAAGACTCTTCCCATGGTCATAGATGGAGATGATATGCTTTCACACCTCTCGATGCTAGAGGTTGGCAGCCTATCCCAGCCTCTCAGGACTTCTGCAGGGTGCTATGCCAAGGCCTACTTATCTTCCATTGCCTATTTTTCTTATATATTGTAGAAGATGAAGCTCCCTAAATCCGACAGGCAACCATAAGTGCTAGACTCGAGATATTATTGGAAAGATTTGGATAGTTCTAAAAACTGTGAGTAGGCTAGAGATTACGGGCCAAATCATATGACAGAATCAATTTAATAAAGGTGCAGTTGCCACAGCCCTTGGAACCTAGATGTGGTTACTTCTCCATCAGGATGGAACCTCCATGTCTCTCTTCCTTGTGTCATTAGCTCCTAATTCCAAGTCCAGGAACAGATGCACCGGACTGGGAGAGCCTTGGTTATGTGTTGCCTCCGAGCTACAAGGAAAGCTGGGAAACCAAGAGTTTCATTTCCATACAGTGGGGGATTCCCCTCAAATAGGAAGAGGCTTCAGGTGCCAGGCAGACAAAAATGATAAATATCTACTATTGGATTGTTCTAGACTTGTTCTTATTGTGGGTACATCAGGGCATCCATATGTGTTTGTGGGGGAGGGGGAAGCACAGTCCCTGGGAAAGTTTCTGGGAAGAATATTACATTTAGAAAAGATGGTATGCTAGTTATTTCCTGCTAATTCTCAGCACCATTCTTGCCCTTCCATGTCCCGCCCAGGGCCTGGACCCCTGCAAAGCAGAGATCTCAGATCCCCTTGGTAGGTTCAACCCATGAGAAGCACCGGCAGAAAGTTGGATGGTGGGAGGTGGGAAGGCATCATGTCGTTCTCCCTCTCCCACCACCCCCTTCTGTTTCTCGTGTGATCTTTGAGAGTGACTGTATCTCTGACGATTCCAATGTGAGCCACAATAGCTCAGGACTGGCCCTCCCTGCTGGCCCTGGTACTGACCCGGTGGTCCCTGCTTACTGGTTCCATCACAGGCTCTGGCACCCCCAGTGGTGCAGTCACAGGTACATTCCTGCACCTGGAGAGTGACATGTTTTCATCTCCGTCCCAGTCCTCAAAGAAGTAGGTGTTTTCTGCTTTTTCCTGGTCTTTGGCTTACCTCACCTTTCCCTTGTTGTTCTTTTAGCATTCCCAACACTTTGTAACTAGTTCCTGGGATTAAATCCCCTGATTTGAAATACTAATGTGCTTACTGTTTCCTGACTGGACTCTCATACACATGGTAAGAACGATGTGCCTTACATTTATAACATGGTTTCAGGTCAAAGAGGTTTAATGTTCTGAATGCTCCAATTTCTTTCCCTTTCATTTGGTAAACTCATATGCATTATTTAAAATTTTGTTCAGGTGTTAGCTCTCTCAAAGCCTTCCTGATGTCACCCCTGCACTCTGTACCTCTCAGCCCCAAGGTGTCAGATACAGCACTATACACTCACAGGTGGGTGTGTGACAGAGCACTTGTTGACATTTATAGTGACAGTCATGAAGATTAGAAATGTCTGTTTGAAGAAGAATGCATCAGTAGCTTTTCTTAGGCAGATGCGCTGATCTCTGAGTCTGGAATTCTAGTCCAGATTCCATTAGTATCTAGCTGTGTGACCTTGGGCAAGTCAGTTGACGTCTCTGGGCTCTAGTTTCCTCTCCTGAAAAATGAGTAGATTCAACCAGAAGGGTGATTTCTGAACTTTTTTTTTGAAGTTGTGAGTCACATTACATGGAAGTCTCATATGGAAATCAGAAATCAATGCTCTGGTTGAAGTCAGGGGTGAGAGTCCCAAAGTTCTATGGCCTTCAGTGCTCCCCGAGCCCCAAACCCTTGGTGGCACCTCCACCACACCTGTAGGACCCTCGTGAAGCAGTTAAAACTCTGCACCAGATCACTTCTTCTATATATTTCTGCTTTATACCTGTAAACTCAATGAGTAGTTAAGTCAATTAAATATGACACCCATGCATTGCTCAAATGATAGCCTTCACATGGTCTTACTACAACCAATAGACTTAGAAACCCGGGTGTAAATCTTCTCTAAAACCATGTCAGATAAGACACATATATTTTGGCCAACTGGATAACCATACCATATTCACTGGCAGATGTAAAAGGAATCTTGGGGAGATGTTGGAATGAGCATAGCTCAAGTCTTTACACCATGAACCTGATAAGATCAATTTCAACATCCCCTCTTGAAATGAACCATATCTGTGTAGGTTCACCTTTTTCGGTTCTGTATGTAGCCTGACTAATTGGCTCTTCTGAGCTGAGGTGGGTGTTCACCATTAACACAGCTTGATACATTAGAAAATCATCTTTGTAGCCCGCCACAGATGAGCCAGTTGATTTGTCTGGGTAAAGTTCAAGTGCACTGAACTGAGCTTTCCTTAAGGAGGGAAGAAACATAGGAGCAAGGAACAAATAGAAGCAGAGAGTCTCTTCAGATAAGGCTGGGATCTGTCTGGAGTTGTTACTAAGAAGGAGAAACTTTGACCAGGAGAATTAACACACGTTCTCTAGACACTCAATTTTTCATTGTCATGATCTTTGCAGCCAGTATCATTCTCTTCAAAGGCACTGAGCATACACTCTGTGCCAGACATGATGCTCATCACGTCTAATCCTACCATTACTTTTTTTTTAAAGAGAACACTGAGTTTCAAAGAAGTTCCAGTTCTCCTCCTCCTCCGCCTTCCTCTTCTTCTCCTTCCTCCTTCTTCCTCCTCTTTCCTCCGCCTTCCACTTCTTCTCCTTCCTCCTTCTTCCTCCTCTTTCCTCCTCCTTCCTCTCTCCTCCTCCTCCTCCTCCTCCTCCTCCTCCTCCTCCTCCTCCTCCTCCTCCTCCTCCTCCTCCTCCTTCTTCTTCTTCTTCTTCTTCTTCTTCTTCTTCTTCTTCTTCTTCTTCTTCTTCTTCTTCTTTTTCTTCTTCTTCTTCTTCCTCTTCCTCTTCCTCTTCCTCTTCCCCTTTCCCTTCCCCCCTCCTCCTACTCCTTTTTTTTGCATTCACCAGCTAGCAAGTAACTGAACTGGGAGTCAGATCCACATCTGCTTAATTATAAGACTATACTCATAACCACAGCATCCTACCGTGTTCCCAGTTCCAGAACCCCACAATGCAAGGGTGGGCTCCTTATTCCTGTTTGTCTTGTTAATGTGCTGGTGTCAGTCTGTCATGTCATTGTCAGCCTATCCTCTCTGTCACAGACAGCCCAAGGACTATGAGGTGGAGCTCCTGGTGACTCACCCTCTGATTAAAGCAGCTTTGAGTATTTGTCTTTTTTCTGTGTCTGGAACTGCTGGGCACTATTGAGCTGTCACCTGGCTTGGGAGACCCGTTAAATCAAGACTAAAACCAATTAGCATGGGAAAGCTGCCAACTCATCCTCTATGCCCCCAGCAGGCAGCCCAATTTCTTTGCTTGTAGAACTCCTCACTGACAGTGATCTTGCCCCTGCCCACGGGTGTTTTCCAGGAGAATGACATGTCTCTCTTCAACGGCTGCAAAAAGTCAATTAATGAGCTAAAAATGCAGAAATGGAGAAGAAGGTAAAGGGGAGATGAGCAGAGAGAGCCAGACGATCTAGCCAATAACTAGAAATAAGAGCCAGTCGCTTAAGCAAGACTATGGGTCCCACGAGAAGGGATGCCTCGGTCAAAGGGTGGTAGAGGAGACCACACTGGCTCCTGATCTCTGAAATTGCCATCCACATGAGCACTGAAAGAACACTGGGCCTCAGATTCAATTCCTGAATGATATAGACTTATGGTGCTTTTTGGAGCAAGTCTTTCCCTTTTCTGGATTATACAGCATGGAAGTTAAAGGTGTAGGCTCTGGAACTGAGCTGCTTAAATTTTGAATCTAGTCTCCACCCCTTTCAATTGATTTTGATTCTCCTCAAGACTAAGTTTCCTCAAATGTAGAATGAGATAACAATAACATTTATCTCATAGGATTGTCACAAAGACTAAGGGAAATAATGCTTATAGGGTACAAAGCACTGTGGCTGGCATGTAGTAAGTAAGCATTCCCTTACTTAAGATGTTTTTGGCTGTAAGTAATTGAATCTCAAGCTCTGAGTGGCTTATGAAAGGAAGTATAACAGCTCAGGTAACCAGAATTTCAAGGAGATGATGTATTCGAAATTGGTTAAGTTAGTTTCTCTGTGATGTCATCAAGAACTGGTTCTTTCCATATTTCTGTTTTGTGATCCTAAGCGTTGGCTTTACTCAGGCTGGTATCAGGATGGCTGTCTCATTCCCAGGCACCATATCTAGATGTGTCAGTGTCCTGGGGAAGAGGAATATATCTCCTGAGATTCTCTATTTGAAGCAAAAAAAAAAAAAGGGGGGGGGTGGTATCCTACTAACAAACTTCTGCTTATATCTCATTGGCTAGAATTCAGTCATGTGCCTGTTTTGACCCATTACTTGTAAGAAGCATTTGACCAATGGAACTCACCCTGGACTCGAGGGGTACAGTCAGCTTCATCTGAGGCTACCTGGAGGGAAAGTGGGTGCCTGAACAAAACTGAAGCTCTGTTGGGAAAGAAGAAACAAGATATGAATGCTGGCTAGGCATTTGACAGAAGTCCCTGCCATCAATAAAATTCACTACTATTTTTTTTTTTTTATTATTATACTGTTTGTGTCATTAGTTTCTGATTTGGACTGCTTGCCTTCCCAGTCTCTTTCCTATTCTGAGAGTCCTGATTCTGATCTTAGTATTTTCAGTGGTGCTGGGCTAAGTTTGGTCTCTGCCTCTTCTGATGAGAGAGCAACTGAAATGTACCATTTCTGCTTCCAACTTTCATTCTCCTCTCAGAAATACCTCAAGCCAAGCTACTAAAAACCAGCCAATGAAAACTGACTGCAAGATTCCAGCATCTGTTACTCGTAACAGTGAGTTGTATAACTGAGCTGAGGATATAGTTGATTATGTGCCAAAGTACCTGCTTTTTTCTACTCCAGGAACATACCTGGGAATCCTTCATTCACCCAAGATGGCAAGCCCAATTCATACAGTGTTCTGGATTGAAGGACAGTAAATTTGAACATTTGTGACTCATTGAGATAGTTCCTCTGTGTTTGTGGCTAACAGTTTTTCTTTTTAAAAGAAGGACCAGCATGGATGGTTTGGTGAAAAACCATTTCAATTTTGAACAAAACATAGTGGCATGCCATTTGCAGGTTGGGAAAATATTCCTTAGTTACATGGGACAACCAATTTTTTTAGCTCCTCCATCCCAAAACATGACTTAATTCCACATGCATAATTGAAATGGTTTTTTTCCTTCTTAATCTATTTTTGGTTTTTGGCCATGATGAAGACTGTTTGTTGAGCAGATGGCACAGACAACTTCTCCTGTCTGTTGCAAATGGTCAATTAAATCAACCATCAGCAACCCCTCAGCTGCTGGTCAACAGTCCCAAGTCAACCAGAAAGTGATGTGTTTGGTTCTGAGGGTAGACACAGGTCTAATGTCTCACAGGTTAGATAACATTTTTCCTCCAAGGATCAAGTCAGACCCTGCTCTCTGATGTCACAAACTCTTAAGCAAATGGCACCATGGGCATGCTCTCAATAATCAGCCAGGAAGTCTCCAGAATCTGGCAGTGTGAATTATGATTCATTGAGCAAATTGTTCATCACCCTTTTCTTAGAAATAAATTCCCTTTGCTTCATCAGAGAATCTTAAACCCTTAGAGCTAGAAGTGACTTTGGAGGTTGTGTGTTTTAATATTTTTGCAGCAAAGTCCATGGATTGGGACTAATTTGTGTCCACTGCAGGGACTCTGACACAGAGATTCTGTTTGTGTGAAGTCCCCATGGACCATGTAAGAGAACCAGTGAGGGAATATGTTAAAGCTGACTGTTTAGGCTAAAATTCTTGAACTGACATAGGAACAAGAGTTGTCCCTTAACTCTTGAATTGAACCAACTGTAAGTTTGAGTCCAGTTCTTATATGGCCCTTGAAAGAAGGGGGATCATTTTGGAGGCTATGCTTTTTGCATCTTGTCCATTATTCCAGTCCCAAATAAACCTCTCCCAAGTTCCTAGAAGAAAGGGCATAGTATAACCTTGTACATGTGAGTCAAATGAAAAAATCATAACACCAGGCTGCAAGATACTAAGAACACAAGAGAACTCTGGGAAACTGATTAAGAGTTTGGTCTTATGATTCTTGGTGTGGTGGAGGCATGACAAGAATTGGGAGAGGGGAGAAGAATTTGTGACTGCTGGAGCTATGCTACTCAAGACTTGGCTCAAGGGCAGTAGCGACTATGATGGCCTGGAGATCCCAGAATAATAGTTGGGCAAGAGAATGTCAATGGACACTATGCAGTAAACAGAGCTCATCTGTTGATCTCCCTCGTTGAGGACCTTACACCTTGGGAAGACTGGTTGACCTTCATTCCAGCCACAGTGCCTTGACATGGTCAGTTTAGAGAGCGCCTCAACATTCTCTCTCAATCTCTCTTTCGAGCTAGTTAGAGTTGGGTTTTGTTGATTGCAATGAAATTACCCTGTTATAAGGTTCCATTATGAATTGGCTAATTACAAAATAGACAGATGCCCAAGGAGCAAGTTTGCCCATTTAGGGGGCTAAAGCCCTGAAGCTACCAGTTTGTTACTGTCCTGCTGCTTGAACACTGCCAAGCACAGCTGTATGGTTGTGCTACTGGGCAATGGAAACGTGTCAGTAGGGAACACTTGATGCTTCACTGCAGGTGGAAGACACAGATGGTTAGCTGTCATGATACTTATCCTTGTCAAAAATCGTTGCTCTCTTTCTTGTCTCAATATGACCTGTGCCAGCAGAAAGGGGGCTCTGGGAGTCAGCACAGCTGGAAACCAGCAAAGCTCAGGCTCTTGCTAGCTGTGTGACCACGAGCCAGTCACTCCCCTCTCTGCAGTCAGTTTCTTCACCTATGAAAGAGTAAATAACACAGCAGCCCAACATCTAATATTAAGAATCGCAGAACTGCTCAGTTTGCTGGAAGGATACAGGTGGGCCAACGGTGGTGGTGGCAGGTGGAAATCTGCCTACTCACTCTTCCCTGTTACCTCCTCTTTTGGCTCTTGAGGTACTTCTGGGGAACCCTAAATATCTGAGGAACAGTGACGACCACATGGCTAGATAATTTCTAAGGGACTTTCCAGTCTACCATTCAGTTAACTTCTTTTGCAAAATATTTTCCTTTTCTCCAGTCCTTCCCTAACCATAACCCTGAATGCTTCATACATGTATACCTTCTCTATGCACACAGGAAGGAAGAAAATGAGCTGTTTATGTGTTTAGCATTTTCTGACTGAATCTTCTGTAGTTTTGGAGACAGACAGGATCACTGACAAGATGCTGAGTCGCTAATAATTTCAGTAGAAAACTCTCTCACAGAAGGGAATGCTGAGCCCTCTCTAGGCTACCTATGGTCACTGGCCAGGCTTTTCAGGGCTCCATGGCTCTGAAGCTGAATTATGGAAGCACCAGAAGTTCTGAAGGCCCCTAGTCTATAGCACCCATGTTTGGACATCGTAAGGATAGAATGCTTCTCTGAGAGCATCCTGAGCATTTCGGATCAATTTATAATATTGGTACTTAAAGGTACACAAGAGATGCTAGAATCTCTATTCACTCGTACTCTTTTCCCAAAAAATCTTCTCTCCCCTCTAAAAAACCCTTTGAGTCCTTGCTAAAGATTTACGAAAAGATGCATGTTTGTACTAGGTGATCCCTGCCGTTGCTTGCCAACTATCACTGACTGGCCTAGGAGTGGCCACTTGACCAAGTGTGACCAATCAGCTCCTCTCTATTGAGACATAGAGCTCCTGTCATTTAGATGCTGATGGATATGGAGCCAAATGGGAATATGGCTCTGGGACAGCTGTCATGTTGGGTCATGAGCAACAGAGGAAACCAGTATGTCAGGAGAATACAGCAGACACACAAAAAAAGAAGGTAGAGAGTAGAGAACACAGTAGGGGAGAGAGGGAGGGGGAGGGAGAGGAAGGGAAGAGAGAGCATGCAAACGAGCGTGAGTGCTTTCTGATATTGTTCTCATTCCACAAGGCATTTTAATTTCCCTACATTTAGCTTTCTTTGGAGTCCTTTGGACCCTTCTATCAAACTTGAATTTTTACTTGAACTAGCCAGACTAGGCTCTGTTCCTGGCAAGCAGGCAATCCTTAATTAAGACAAAAGACTTAATGAAACAAGTCATGGCACCATCTACCCTGCAAGGCCTCATTCATCTCTTTATTCACTCAACTGCTATTTGCTTAACCTAAATGTGCCAGCACTGCAGATACCAGCAGGAGGGATACAGTGATGTACAAATATTTAAGGATTCAAAATTATTTTAAGTGTGGATCGTTGAAGGGCCTGATTCAGTGAGGAAACAGCACAATGGCTGTCATCTTTTATTTGAAGGGAAGTCACAGGAAGAGGAATTAGACTGGCCTTGTTAGCCCCAAAGGGCATAAGGGAGTTGATGGGCAGAAATGAGAAGAGGGAGAGACTGGACATAGGAGAGAGATTCCCAGCACTTCCTTCCTGTCTAAGGATGGAACGGTTTTTCTTGAGAGTTGAGTTTCTCCTACCAAGGGGCCAAATGACCAGTTTTCAAGGATTTTATAGAGTAGATGCAAACCTTAGAAGACAGTTTAGAAGAGATGACCTCTAAGACTGCCCCAACGCGCTGGGTTCTGACTTTACCTTGGACTTTCATGGTCCGTGTGATTTCAGGCAAGTTATTTAATTTCTCTGGGGCTGTTTTCTCATCTGTGGAAACTGGAATGAGAAAATCCTTTGCTGTGCTGTTGTGAGAAGTAAATCGTGCAGCACTTGGTAAGTGCTGGGCACAGAGAGAGGAACTCCGTATGTGAGTGTGTTCTTGATTCTTTTCTGTTACAGGCCAGGCTTTTCTTTTCATGAAATGCTGCTTTCTCAACTGCTGCTGCCATTTCAAGGATTTTATATTTGCATTAAGCAGCTGTAGTCCAAGAAGACGATACAGCTCGTGCCTTGTTTTCCTTGCTTAACTTAGGGCTGTGCATGAAGAAGGGCCTTAATAAATACGAGTCAATGAGATTTAATACGAAGTCTTAACTTACAGCCCCCATGCCAAAACTTACATGAGACTGCATCTTCCTCTACCCTTTAAACACTGAGCTACAATTAGACACTAGCGTACATGCAGAATTCCTCGCTCAGACACACACGCAGGCTCACAGTCTGCACTTAAGTGAATGCACACGGCATGCAGACAAGCATGGACACACACACCCACATACATTGACAGGCAGACTTCACGTCCCTCTCCTCGAAATCAAGAAGATGGAAGAAGAATCTGCCTTTGGGATGAGTCACAGGCGCCAGGATGAAGGGCAGGATTCAACATCCCCAGGGAATCTTTATTTATAGCCCCAGCTGCTGGAGAGGGGGCTGAAAATCATTCCTAAGGAGCTTCAGTGATGGAGAGTGATAAGATAACCAAGAGATGTCATTCCCACCATCATGCTGTCTTCGAGGCAGGCGCCTGTTGCTGCAGAAATGCAGAGAAACTCTGTGTCACTCCAGGACTGCGGGCCACGGGGAGGAGTTGAGCTGACTGCCTCCCAGCTGGTCCACCACAGCTGCCGGGCCCCTGTCCCCAGCGCACTGGCCAACTCGATGTTAATCCCAGCAAAGCTGCCCAGCTCCAAACAAACAGAAGCCTCTCTGGGCCGGCAGAGGCCACTGATTGCAGAGGATGCAGTTTAGATTCAAAATGATACAGTGTAATCCGCTGGCCCCATGGTCCTGCCTCTGTCAACAGTGTAGTTTTTGTAATGAGCGCAGCCAGTGGCGTGAAGGAAAGGCCACTGGGCCCCACCTGCCTTCTGAGGGCCAGGGTGGGAAGAAGCAACTGGCTCTTTGCTGGAATTTGAGGGATACCAGCGAAACCTGGTGGGGGTGGGGCGGTGAGTTCTTTGAGTGCAGACTTTGTGTCTCATCTACTGTTGCGCCCCTAGCACCCAGCACACTGCCTGGCACAGAGGAAGTGCCCAGAAGACACTGACGCCTGGGTACATGCACCGTCTCCCAGTGTACGAAGACCCCAGTTACATCTCTTGGGAACCATGCATGCTAAAGAGGAAAGAACACTCTCCAGGCAGCTGGAAAGACAGAGGCTCTAATTCTGCCTTTTCCTCTAGAAGACCTCCGATAGGACTCAGCGATACCTTTTATGTTTTGGCGACTGCTAAGGATTAGATATGGCACAAGTGTGTTACTTCACTGTGATATGTGCCCCCTGGGAGGAATGGATGTAAAGTTATTACCATCCAATAACTCTTCAGTTCAAATAACTGATCAGATAGCACCTGGCAGGAGATAGGGACCCAAGACTGCTTGAGACTGTTTGTTCTACTGGCCCTTTATTGCCAAGCTCTCTTGCTTGGCCTGGAGTCCTGTTCTGAGTGCTGGTTCTCCCTTTAGCTCCCACTGCTCTCAGTTGGCACATATGTGCACCTGGACCATTTTTCCAGGCCGAGGGAGACCCCTTGGACTGCAGACCCTATGTTCTGCCCTCATACACTCATCCTCTTCACCCTTGACCATCATCTTAGCTCCAGGTCCTAAACATGGCTTAGGTAATAGCCACTGCTTGTCTTTGAACTCTGTTGATTCAAGTGGGTCATTTGGGGCCCACTGGTCCTGATCTCCTCAACGTGTCAGGGTTGCTGAGACTGGCATGTTCTTTGGTCTTGCCTGTCAGTTTCCACCTCTGATTCTTGGGCCTAGTTCATTCCTGGAGTCCTGATGGGACCAATACAAAGCTCCTTGAACCTGGTCTTCTAGCATACAGAACAGTATCTATCCTATTCAAATTCAGCACTTGAGTTTTAAGTTATTCCTGTGGGAGGTCAGAGGGCATAGGAGAGCAAGAAGTGAGGCTGAGGAGAGAAAGAAGAATCAGGAAGCAGAGGGCAGTCACCTTAATGGTATAACACCCATCCTTATCCTCGAGAAGAAGAGTAGTCACTCCAGCTACCATTATGTAAACACCACTTCCTAGACTGAGAAGTATCATAGTGGTTATTAAAAGCCCAGGCTTTGGAACCAGACAGACCTGAACTTGAAACCTGGCTCGTGTCGCTTGCTGGTTGTGTAGCCTTGGGCAAGTTGTACCATCTTGCTGAGCTCTGGGTTCTCACTTATAAAATGGGGTAAGCAACAGTTCTTGTCTCGTAGGGCTGTTGAGAGCCTTACATGAGATGATGGATGTAAAGTGCTGAGCAGCGTATGGCAAACAGTAGGCAGTCACTAAAATGGTGGCTATGATGACAGATTTGTTCCTGTGACCTCTGTCTTAGTGGCCGTTCGGGGTCATCAGGAGGATTCAGTAAGAGATTTACATGTTTAAAAGAAGGCTGGAGAGCATGACATGGACAGAGTATTATCATCATTATTTTACTTCTCAGTTTTTGAAATTTGTTGACTGATGTGCTGTTGCACATGGATTGGGTGCCCGGATAACAGAGGGCACGATAGATTCTCCTAGACTTGGCTCCTCCATGACATTTCAATCTGGTGCAGTGGGAGAAAGAGGCTTCAACAGGGTCTGCCTGCTGTTCCAGGGCCTTCTGAGGTCACAAATGTTGCTTCGTCCTTCCAGCTTAGCGAAGTGCTTTACAATCGGGACGAACAAATCGAACCAGGAGCTAAAGCTTTGTTGGCTGTTTCCCAGAGCATGTGTCTCTAAGGCTGCTTGGGACTGAGTGAGCCAAAGATGAGGTGACAAGGCACCAGGCAACAAGCCCTGATTTATGAACCAAGAGTCCCATTCCGAAAGCCACATCATCAGTCTCCTTGGGAAAGAGTTTCAACCCAATGAACTGCCCTCCAGCTGCAGGACTGAGTCCCACGCCCACTCCCAAGGACAACCCGTTTTAATACACCCCGTAGGGCAAAGAAAACCCAGAGAGTAAATTCTGGGACTAGGTCGGGATGAGAACCTGTCACACTCAGTACTGGCCAGCGAATTCCTGAAACACAAGCACCAGGTGACTAATGGTGTTAGGGAGAGGTGGTAGAGTTCATAACAAAATGGTCTTCCTGCCAGCTGGGGAGACGGAGTCCAGAAGAAGGGACAATGGTTTCTTACTCTGTATTCCAGCCTTATCTTACCACCGCTACCGACAGCATAGTGGCTGAATCTGCTCAGCCACAGTTCAGTTCTGCCCCAGCTTCTCAGCTGGCATGGGGCCATTACAGTAGAATCGTGGGATGTCCTGAACGGTGTTAGGTGTTACAAACCCCTACCACTCTCCCCATTTTCCTTTTCAGCAAAATTGTGTGCGCAGCAGAGTGCTAAGGTGGACCTCTTTGCTAGATCCAGGAATGAACGATGTTTGGTCGTACTCAAACATGACAATTCCATCTCATTTGCCAGTTTGGCTTAAGGGTGGTCCTGTGGTCTAGTTTTAGCCTATGGGACTCTGGAATCTTCTGGGAATATTTTTATTCTTTGAGAAGAGAGAGACATGGGAGGAGAAACTCTGGTCTCTCTTTTCATTCTTTTGTACATCATTGAGTGAGGATACGGTGCTTGGAGATGTGGCTGCCATCTTGCCTCCATGAGGAGGAGGCCAAGAACACTGCAGAGAAGCTGATCCAGAGCCTGAAATTATTGAGCCACCCATCTAACTCTGTATCCAACAGCCAACTTGTAGATTTTCTGTTAAATTATTAAAAGCCCTTATTGTTTAAGCAACGTTTAGTCAGATACTCTGTTACTTGTATCCCAAAGCATTCAAATGAATACATCCTCATTGGACCTTCTCTCTTTCTTTTCCCTTACCTGCCTTAACCCAAGGGATTCACACCTGGACGCCTGCAGAGGCCAGGGCAGTGATGCAGAAAGGAGAAATTGGCCTGGTGTAAGAGAAGCATTTTGGAGAACATGCTCCTTCTAAGGGGCTGGTGCTGGCTACTCAGCTCTCACCGGTGGTGGCCATGCAGAAGTGCTAGCAGCGCATGGCCAGATGTTTTTATTTAAAGAGAAGTCAGAAAGCTGTATTTTTTTAAAATGTGGACTCTCTCAATTTTATATGTGCTTTTAAATTTTAAATAAAGATACTGTATGGACCAAACCAACACTTCTGAGCACTGCGTATAGTCCAGAGGGCACACATTTGTGACCTGGCCTTAGTCCCAGAGTTCATCTCTTCCTGGGCTTGATCTCAAGTGTAGGCTGTCAGTGACTACTTTCAGATTTTGCTGTTGAGTGGGTGTTTGCGTCAGTGAAATAGAAATGAGAGATAGAGGATGGGAGAAGAGAGGACAAAGGATATAACTGTGGAATGGACAAAGCCCATTAAGGTGGAATGTCAGCAAGACAACAAGCCTTTACCTTGCAGAATAAACCTTCTCTTCATATAGGCCCTGTGTGTGATTTTACTAAAAGAGTCACTGTGACTTCCTTCCTTAAGTCTCATTACCATAATCCAAGCATCACTATGGTTCAGGATCTAAAAACGCAGAGTGAGGAGAAGCTATTCCACCAAACAACCATGAGGCTAGGAAGTTGGATGCAACCTCCTAGGAAAATACCATCCAATATGCCTTCATTGGTGCCATGAAGACACAAGTTCTGTCTGGGAGCAAACCTCCTCAGTCCCATTTAGTCCAATAAGCACTCAGCTCTTTTCATCAAAATAAAAATACCCCTCGGAAAATCTGAGGACACCGCAGAAAGAGGCGTTCACTGAAGTGTCATTCCCCTTCTGTGCTAGGAGCATTTTGATGGGTGGGTAAGTTCATCTAGGGAAGATCTTTGCTAAACTCAGTTTCCATGGACCTGGGGACTCTGTTCCCCAAGGGCAAGTTTAGAGTTCTGGTCCCTGCGTGGCCCAGGTAGTTTGCTTAATTTAAGTCCATGGGCTGTAAAATTAGAAATATTCATGTTTGCCTCCAGGTCATCAAATTAGAAAGTTTTCAGAGTGCCTTTGCTGAAAGGCATCGGAGAAGAGCTAACAGGAACTTCATGCAGGGTGCTGTGTACAGCCCACTGCTGTCCCTTGATGAAAAGAGAGGGTGAGTCAGCACCAGCTTCAGGGATTGAGAAGAAATGTCAATGAAGCCATGAATAATAGGTGCCGTACTGACACCTAAGAAGGTTAAGGGCAGGATTAGTTGGCAGAGAAGAAAAGAGTATGTGGGGGAGGCCGGCTACAGTCCCACAGAGCTTCTGTAGCTCACTGGGATCTGATTGGATAAACGAGAAAATAGGAAATTTCGTTTTTTGATTTTTATTATCATTTTTCATTTATTTTTTATTTTGATTTTATTATTATTATTATTTTTAAATTTTAAAAATTTTTAAATTTAAAAAAATTTTTAAGGACATTTCTTTCGATTAAAAAATATCTGGTCAGAGAGAAGGGTCCTTCTTCAAGGGCAGAGAGGTGGACTGATGGCTATCAGAAACCCCTGTAAGCTCCAGGACTTTATTATGGCTGAGGGGGCAGGCAGTCAGAACTCAGTGAATTTGAGCACTTCTCCAAGCATTCTGGGCTCTTTGCAAGGGGCATTCTGCAGAAAGACAGAGCCCAACCTTGGCCACTTTAGGTAGACCCCAAGATCCCAGAAGTTTTGAGTAATGTTAGCATCTGTTTCGGTCCCCACTACCGAGACAGTAAGTGGTTCAGAAGGCATTTCCGGCCTCTGTGTAGGAAACAGAGGCGAGGTTAAAGAGCTGGTGGTCCTGTTTCTACAGACCTTCCAATGAGATACTTTCTGGTGATTTATTCTGGGGGGACCAGCAAAGGATGGTCATCAAGAAAATGACCAAATGCCTCACCATCTGTTAGTACCTTCACTTGCTTGTCAGGCTAAATTAACCAGAAAAATCTCAGGGAAGGCAGATTGAGAAGTCTATACACTGCCTAAGAGTAAAGCAGATGACACCAGCCTTGTTGCTCCCACTGTGATGAATGTTGACCCATCATCAACTAGCATGTACATGTAGAGGGGTAATGGGCCAAGATGAGAACATTAACAATGAGTCTGTCATTGGTTGGTTTCTCTAGATGCAGGTGCGGAGACAGGGTTTGGTGACAGGGATCAACACCCATGGAAAGGACAGGATGCAGGACAGGGCAGTGGGAGAGGCTGAACTGCGCTGCTCATTCATGTTGCCTTGCAGTGAGCCAAAAAGACTGAACCTTTATCAATTATTGGGCTGCTAGGGAAGGGCACAGTCTTGGATGAGGTGGACCTCTGCTGCCGAGACAGCTCTGCTAGAGCTCATAGCACTCATGGCAGTGGGCATGGTGAGTTCTTCCTTGAGGGGAGATCTCAGCAGGGCATCTCTGTGTCCTTCACAAAATCCAAATCTCAGACCCAGAGAAGGTCGGTCCTCTTGCTGATGTGATAACCACGAAACAGCCTCTCAGAACTCCAAGCTATCTCCCTGACCAAGACAGCTGGATGAAGCCACTGAAATGTCTGCACTGGTAGTGAGGGCAGAGCATAAGCTTAGATTCAGATTCAGACCTGGATTCAAAGTCCACACTAATACTAGCTATGTGACTCTGGGCAATCAATAACCACATCTGAACTTCATGTCCTACTCTGTAAACTGGGGATAATAACTTGTGCTGGTCCTGGTCCTCAGATCCATGCCTTTCCCTTTCTCTGCTGTTGTACGTCATAGGGAGCTGATCTTTCAGGCTGCTGTTCCCAGGTGCCTGTGTCAGCTGGCTTCTAGCTGGGTTTGGTCAATGGTGGGAGATCCAGGGACAAGAAGAAGGGGCTAGCTGGGGACATTTCTCTCCTCTCCATCAGCTTCAGGTAGTGTCTCTGGCAGCAGCTGTGTCTCTACCGTGGGAAGCCAGTATTAACATGATCCCCCTTCAAGGGGTACGTGTACAGGTTTTAACAGTGTTGACAAGCCAGCACCTTAATAAAGATTATTTTAGTTGATTAACCATCGCTCCTGTAGAGGATGGGATATGAGATAGGAATTTTGATCAGGACATGAAAAAGCAGATGGTAAATTATGTCAAGGCTTATTGTGCTGCAGGGGTTCTGATGAGTAACTAAAGTGGGGGGGGTGGTTCGGGGTGTCAGATGGTAGCAGTGAGGCAGAGGAGAAGGCCTTTTAGCACAAGGTGTTTAAGCTGCGGTGGATGTCAAAGTTGCCAGCATCACAACTCTGCGAAGAACAAGACCCTCGGAGATGTCTGAAATTGGCATTCAAAGCCTGTTGAAATAGAGCTTCATCTCATTTCTACTACTCTTTCTTGAACTTTGTGAGAGTCGAATGGTGACCCCCAACCTTGCGGTGAGTTGAATGATAAGTTGAATGGTGACCCCCCAAAGTTCTAATCCCAGGTACCTATGCAGATAACCTTATTTAGAAACAAGTTCTTTGAAGATGTTATTTAAGGATCTCAAAATGAGAACATCTTGGATTTAGAGTGAACCCTAATTTCAATGACTGATGTCCTCTTAAGAGAAAAGAGAAGGAGTTTTGAGACACGGAAACTCAGGGAAGATGGACGCTGGAAGAGGGATATAGAGATGGGAGCTATGCTGCCATAAGCCTAGGAATATGGGAGACACCGGAAGCTAGAAGTAAAGAATGAAATTCCCCCTAGAGCTTTCAGAGAAAGTGTGGTCCTGTTGATATGTTGATTTCAGGCTTCTGGCCTCCAGCGCTGTGGCAATAAATTTCTGATGCTTTTAAGTCATTCATTTGGTGGTGGTTTGTTATGATACCCCTAGGAAACTGACGCAGATCCCAACTTTCAGCTGTACTGTGTCACTGAGACATCTCCTGAAAGCCCAGGTCTTCGCCGACCTCAGGTCTTTGGTCATGTTATACTAGACGAGCATATCATATTTATATTCAATGTATGCAAATTTAACTATTTATTTGGAAAAAAATAAAGAGGAAGGCTAATCGACAGATTGATAGAGGCTGAGAGCAAGAGTGAACAAACAGTGAGACCACTGGGGACAGTTTTGCCCAGTTTCTGCATGGTGAGTGGTGAGGGGCTGCCCTGGAAGATGCAGGATGCATTGCAAAGACTGCTCCTTCTCTCCTCTCCCATGGACCTGCACTATGTGTGAGTTTGGCATTTGAGAATTCATATTCTTCACACAACTTGGCACCCAAGTCAAGCTCATACATTCATCTGATGCTCAACTGAAGCAACAGCAATTGATTTCAAGACTAGAGGAAATGCTAGCTGTATTGGATTTCTTGAGAGATATTATGTCATTTTCCAACATGGTCCCTGCTGAAGGGATTTTCAAGGGTACTTCTGACTATCATTTTTCATGACTTTTTTTTTTTGGCTTTATGTATTGATTTTAGAATGCAAATGCTGAGTAAGATCTGATTCTTTCAAATTCACTTTGTTTAGAATTCCCTGGTATACTTCAACACTCCACCTTTTCCTAAAAATTCTCCCTTCATTCCCTCATCTGTGTTGAGTTTCTAGTTTTTTCAAACTTTTATAACATTTCCCTCTATCTCTACAATGTATCTTTACTTATAGGAACTTGTGCACATACCAGCCTCCCTTACAGGAATTCATTGAAATTGGGGGCTACATATCTTTGAACCCCTTCCCTCCCACAGAATGAATTAATTGATGAATAGATGGATGGATGATGAATGGATAAACCAATGAGTTTATAGGTTTAAGAGAAAAATCAAGTGGAAACTAATAGCTAAAGCAAAGAAAGCCTATCTAAACTTACACTGCCCATTGTGAGGTTTGATGTGCAAACTGGAACTCAGATTGACAGGTGACTTCATACCCTTGTAGATTGCTGGCTTCCTTTTTCTGCTAACTTAAAATAAGGCCAGGCATTGTGGTATCTCTTTAAACCACTGGGTGCTGAGATACATCTCTCCTGTAACTCAGCTTACACGTCAGTTCCTCAGAAAACTCTTCCCTGCACCTCGCATTCTAAATGAGTCACCCTCTCCTCTGTCATATGCTACCATAGCATCCTCTTCTTTCCCTTCATAGCAATTGTTATAGCTCGAAGCTATACTTGTATTTTTGTGTCTTTTAGTTTAATATCTTTTATATTCTCCCCACTCCTGGCTGACTTTAAAATCAAGAAAGGTAGGGTTCTTGTCTGTTTTCTTAACTCAGTGAATAGTATGTAGCTCAGGGTCTGATACATACTACCTTTGCTACCAATGTCTAATATTAATTGACTGTGTGTTTTGTGACAGACACTGTTCCAAAGCACCTTACATAAATCACCTCCTTTCATCTTCATAGCAACTCTAGGAACATGAACTATTATTATTCCCATCTTATAGATGAAGAAACTGAGATACGAATGAACTAAGTTGCCTAGAGTTTACTGTGAGAAAGTGGCAGAGGTGGGATTTAAACCTAGCTAAGATGGCCCTAGAGTCAGCACCAGTCACTAAATATCTGTCAGATAAATGAATGAACCATGATAAATATTGAGGAACTTTGGGGCTCAGAACTGGGAGGACATATATATATGTTCTGGGCTAACCACCTTGGCCATACAGAAATGTCTTCTACAGCTATCCTGAAAGTGAATTTTCCAGATCCTTCTAGAACACTTCTGGAAATGTGGACTCACCAACTTGTCTAACTGAGGAACTTTAACTATTAGGATGCTCTTCCTTACACAGGCTGAAATCCACTCCCATGGAACTTCCACTTGTAGCTACTTGTTCTGCCATCAGTAGTTCAAAAGAAACGTAGTCCCTCCCATATGACTCTGATAAGAGTTATGAACATTACAGATGTCTAACCAATGTGCTGTATACTTGAAACTAATTTAAATAAATAAATTTATTAAAAAAAAAAGGAGTTCCCCCCACACACTGTGAGTGGCTCAAGGGCAAACAATGTCATCTTGTCTGTACTTTTAGCACCCTAGCCCAGTGCTTGACAGTCAATAAAGTTTGCTGCAAAAATGGATTAAAGAATGAATACATACCTGTCCTTGCTACTTCTGTGAAGCTCGAATGAGTTAATGAATATGAAAGAGATTTTTAAAAACCCATAATTTTCTTGTTTATTAGAAGCCTCATCATAGCTAGCTGCCACATTAGAAATTATAAAGCTAAACCAATTTATTTAAGGTATTAATATTTGAGAGTTAGCTTTATGGGTTACTTCTGCTAGAGGCTACTTGTTTATATATTTATTTTTTGCATGTAGGTTTTGGGGCAGAGTATTTATATATACAAAGAGAATTTAATTAACACATGGAATTATGGACAGCAGTGATGGGCATATTAAAAAAGAAATTTTTGGACAAAAAGGAGGCTTTCTTGTGTCAACTTTAACCGTATCTGTAAATATCATGACTACAGCCTCTTTTCTAGACTCTTAGAAAAATGAAGTACAGTTGTGACAGGCTATATCTTTAACTCAGTCTCTATTTAAAATAAAGCACATCAAGAAGCCAGAAACGAACGACCAAGCCACATAGCAAATGTGGGAATTAGCGGTCAGCATGGGCTATGAACCATGTGTTACGTTTTTCTTTGGATTTCATGCAAAAACTTCTCCCATTTCATTTTAAGTTGCATCTACTTTACACAAGTGATTTTTTTCCACATGAATGATTTATGACTTTCTGACGCCGCATCCCACAAGATTACATAAGGAACAGAGAAAAACAAGCAATTGAGCCAAACTTAAAAAAAAAAAGCACATTTTCAAAAAGTAGATTTCATTTTGGCTTCAGTCAGATAACCGTTTTCTACTCACCAAAAGTGCTCCTTCATTCCAAAGTGCACCCCATTTCTGCAAGGATCCCCCTCTTTTCTTTTCTGTTGCCAGCACACGACCATCAACTTAATGTTTGGCCCCCAGTGATGTCCTGGAATGTCCAACTGCCCTGATACCTCCCCTTTTCCCCCAATGAACTTTGCAGTTGGATTGCACAAATGGCCTCATTAGTTTGGTTAATGATTGGACAAAAACACTGATAGGAGTAATATCTATCAAGCTTGTCATTTCTTTAATCATAGAATAATAGAATTTCAGAGTTTGCCAGGGTCTGGAACCATCAATTTATACCTGTTGTTTGACAGATAGAAAAACTGATGACAGGAGAGCTGAAGTGACTTGCCCAAAGCCACATGGTGAGATCACCTCAAGCAGAGTAACAGACATAATTCAGCCTCAGGGGTGTGTGGTCTGTGCATATTTACCAAAAAACTCTCATGTCCTTATTTAAGTGGAGGTGGTAATTTGGATATCGTTTTTCAACTATAGGAAATTTGGTGGTTATCAGATGAAATTTCTGTTGCTGATATGTTTATTCAGACAGAGCCAGTCTTGGGAAGGTGACAAGTGCTCGCAAGGCAGAAAATTGTGTTGAGGGTTCAAGTACTGGGGAGCAGGCTGGATGAGTCAAGGTGGCTCACCAGCGTGGTCAGACGTGGCCAAATCACAAGAAAGAGGTTTTGTTTGAAACCTGAGGTCTGGGTCCATGGTCTACATGGACTGGGTTTGAGAGGTAGATGTAAGATGCCAACCTGAAGGTGAGCCCAATGTGAGAGTTGAGGAGGGACAGAGGGCAAGATGGCTGAGAACAGCGGTCAGGGTGTGAATGTGATTGAGGAGTGGGGGCCAGCAGGTGGGGCAGGGGTCAACTGTTGGACTAAGGGATCGGGATTGGGCCATTTCCTTTAAAGTTTAAAGGCAAGGATTAAAAACCACTAGGATTCCCCATGCAAAAAACAAACAAGTTACAGAAGAGTATGCAGAGTATGACTCCATATACACACACATTGGTCTTAGCTGGTGGAATGGAGGGTATCAGGTTGTTCCTCTTTAAAAGCATGGACTTAGGTGTCCAAAATCCTGAATTGCTTTCTGGCTCTGCCTTTTACCAGCTGTGTGATTCTGGGTAAGTCACTTAACCCCTCTCTCTGCTTTAGATTTCTGAACAATGGAACAAATAAAAGCTACTTTTTCAATTTGCTGTAAAATCTGAGATAACATATGTAAGGCACTTTGCACAGTAGCTGGCACATAGTGGAGGTATAAAAAGTGACAGCTATATATATTTTTTAAACTTGATCTTTGGAATGAGGTAAATGTGGAATTGAAAGCCAGCTCTGTCACATACTACATGGCCTTCGGTAGGTCACTACTTCTCTTAGCCTCAGTTTTCAATCTGGAAAATGGGGATAATAATTGCCAAATTGTGGAGATTTTGTGAGGATTAAATGAGCACTTTCATGAAGTTAAAATATTGGACGATGGAGTCAGAAAAGTGAAAGGAAGAACGCTTATAAAGATGTGGAGGGTGATTTTTATTTATTTTTTATTGTCAGTGTCTGTGTTGTCTGAAAAGAATTGTGTTTAAGTGAGCCTGTTTTATTTGAAAAAGAATAGCTAGTAAATAGCCACATTTAAATAAACAAAGATAAAGCCTACTGCTTGCTTCAATGCTCCAGTCCTAATGATGAGTAGGCAAAGCCAAAGAAAGACAAGCTCAGGTCACGATGGAGACAGATTGATGTCTGGAGACTTCTCTCTTAGGTGGAAATCACTGTGGCTGTTTTGTATCCCAATACCCCTGCCCAAATCATATCAGGCTAAGCGTTGGAGTAAGTGGATGTGACCATGGCCAGTAACAGAGATATTCTAATTTTTAGTCAATTGGTGTGCTGGATTACAGAATTTTGGAAATAGAGATAATTTCAACCTTGCCGTGAAGCCAGCTCTGAATGAACTTCTGCCTGGGTCATGGGAGGGGTCCACAACCCCTCCGAGGTGGTGCCTCATCTGCGAATTTCTCAGATGCTGCCAAATGCTGCTCGCTCTCCATCTCTCTCTCTACTTCTGAACGCTCAGCTGCATCGCCCTCCGTCTAGCAACCTCAGCTTCTACTGAGAACGCGGTTTGTCTAACATGCTTATGCTCATGCTATTCTGAAGCTCTCAGAAGGCCCCAATAAAGGCCTTTAAAAAAAAAAAAAGTCTCAAGCTTTTCCTCAGGGGGGAGATTCATTCATACATGCATACAATCCTTCATTCTTCATTGATGTGAGTTTATGTGCCAGGCACAGAGCTAAAAATTAAATAAATAAATAAAAACAGAGAGAGAGAGAGAGAGAGAGAGAGAGAGAGAGAGAAGAAAGAAAGAAAGAAAGAAAGAAAGAAAGAAAGAAAGAAAGAAAGAAAGAAAGAAAGAAGGAAAGAAAGAAAGAAGGAAAGAAGGAAAGGAAGAAAGAGAAAGGAAAGAAGGAAGGAAGGAAGGAAGGAAGGAAGGAAGGAAGGAAGGAAGGAAGGAAGGAAGGAAGGAAGGAAGGAAGGAAAAGAAAGGAAGGAAAAAAAAGCAGAGCTAAAAGGAAAAAATGTCGATTTTACTTAAAATTAATGTAGAAAAAAGGCATTGGAGCAGGACTTAGAAAAAGACTGGTACTTCAGTTTGGGATGTTCTAGTCAAGGACTGTGAGATCTTAAGCAAGTTACTTACCTTTCTGTGGAACTCAGATTTCCATCTGTGGGATTGAGGAGTTTGGAATGGTCCACTGAGTGCTCCTCTTTGGAGAACAGATGGAGAGCTAATACCCACTGGAGTTCACACTAAATCATTCCTTATTATTATTATTATTTTGTCTCTTTTCAGTCCACAGAGGAAAGGTTCAGGTGCTCCCAGGAGACTAAGGAAGAAAGACTTCTCTCTTGCATTGGGAAAAATGGTAGGTGGCCTTGGCTGCCTCACCTGGTTCTCAGACCGATGTCAAGACCAGAAGAAAAGCTACTGAGCTGGGAGTTTTCAGTCTTGGCTGCAAGAGACCTAGACTCAGAGGAGGTCACCATGCATGGATCCAAACTTTGCCACAGGAAATCCAAGACTCCTGGAAGTCAACTCTGAAATCCTTCCTTCTATATCTCAATCTTTTTCTCTCTGTCCAGATGTGAGTTCACTCCAGTTTAGTGGCCTAGAACTTGGCTTTTGATCACAAATTGTGTTTTTAAGTTCTTCAGGATTTTTGGTCCAGGCCACCCCGTCAAGATGTGTCTGGCACACCTTCCCAGGGAAGAGGGGATCCAATTCCTCATGGGATGTAGAGTCTGTCCATCCAAGATGACAGTCCTCCAGCAACTGTGGAAAGCAGATTCAATGATGGTAACAATGAAAGGTGCTGACATCCCCCTTGGCTGCTAACATTTGGTTCTGGAGTGACGGAATGTGAATGATGACAAACTTAATCACTTACAGTCTTGGAGATGGTCAAGGTATCACGACTTTGCAACAGATGGTTCTCTCTTCCCTGCCAGTCTTGAGGGAAGTGCATCCAGTCCTCAGCAAGGGCTTCCCAGGTGCTTTCAGGGTAGGCTCCTTCTGAGACCGATCCAGTGCTCAGGGTGGTACCATCGACCAACTCTCCTGGGCTGCCTTTGGCTTCCGGCACTAGCTCATGGTGTCACCAGAGACACAGCCCCATAGTGACCCCGTCTGTAAAGTGAGGGGGATGAATTAAATCAGGGCCATGTTCTGAGGCACACCGACCGTTCCTCATAGCTGTCAGCGTACGCTGGGGTAGGCCGTGGGGCTTCGGTCTTTCCATCAGGCACCTCCCTTTTAATTGCTTTTACATTCTAAACTTTTCTTATAAGATTTCCTTTGAAGAAAGTGTCCTCCTTTTAAAAAACTAAAAAAAAAAAAAAGTTTTATAAACCAGTAGAATAAATGCAGTCATTTATTAAAACCAGCTATTTATTAAACACCAGCTATATAGCGGGCACCGCCGTCAGCCTTGGGGAGCCTGGCTCTTACAGCAGCTGTTAGGGCTCTGCTCCTCTCCTTCAGGATTCTCCCTTCCCTGGCCCACCAGCTGCTTCCCATGGGGACCTCTGACTCTGCCTCAGGGCTTTCTTGGGCTGCAGCAGCGTGCTCTGTCCGTGAGCAGGGCAGTCTGGGGACTGACACCTGCAGGAGGAGCCTTCGATTCACAGATGAGAGTTGGTAGAAAATATCCCTCTGGGGGGGCAACTCTAGCGCAGGCCCCCCACCTTCTCGCTAGGAACGCAACTCGGTTGTTCATTAACACGTCCAGTCTTGGCTGCCTTCCCTCCCATTTTACTTCCTTAATCCCCTAAGGGTGCTTCCTGGGACGCCTCCCAGCTGAACGAACCACTTGCCCTTGAGGTCTTGGGTCTGAGGCTGCTCTGGGAAGGGGGAATTCCAACCTGTCCTTGGGGAGCTTACAATTGTGTGTGTGTTTATTAGACGATGACGAAAGTCCCTGTAGCTCTAGTCTGGTCAGGGAAGCAGAGCTAGGACCTAAAGTTGCCTTTGATCAGGGTAGGCTCCAGCCAGCCTTTTAACCAACCTCCTGATGACGTTGCCAAATATCTACTGGGTGCCAGCTGTGAGCCAGTCCTGCACTAGGCTCTGGGACAGGGAGCCAAACATCGGGTGGGAAGATGAACCTTTAAGAGAACCTCCTTTAAGATCCTCTGAATTGTCTTGGTTTAGGGAAACAAGAGACACTCTTAGCCTGGAAAGAGCAGGAAAGACTTAAGAAACCAGTTTGAGAATAAAAGCAAAGCAACAGGAGATGAAGGTTCTTGGGTTGAATTACAGTTCACAGGTACAAGATAGATGTAACACTATTAATATTAATTACATATATATATATATATATATGCATGTACACACACACACACACACACACACACACACACACACACACACACAGTAATTCCTAAAACTGGAGAGTAAGTGTACCAGTAGCAAATGGGTAGCTGTTTTAGCCTTTGGAGGCAGAGGAGAGTTTGGATCCTTAAGCAGGCTGGTTTGCAGAGCATGTCTGGTTAGGGGCAGAGGGACCCACTCCAAGGGACAGACCACAGGAGTCAGGCAGTGTCGTGTTACAAAGTGCAGTGTCGGCTGCAGAGTGGTTTGGTGTAGAATGGCCTGTTTTCTAGGTTCTTTCGTTATTTACAATTGAACCTTCACTGGAAGGAGGATCTAACCCCTTAACAGGGTCCATCCCCAAGGAGTATTGCTTTCTACTGAGTTCCATGGGGTTATGGGCCTTCATTACACAAAGACCTTTATGTTTGTCGCCTCCAGCAATCACCTTGGCTCAGGGCCCTAGATGATTAAGTTGTATGTTTCATTAGCCTGGGCAGGCATGCAAAGCTGTTACATGAGAAACTTTGTTAAATTGCAGGAGAACACGAAGGCTGTGTTGCCTGGCATTCAAACAATTGGTCTATTTATTTGAATAAAACGGGTCAATTCTTTTGAAGGAAACAAAGCCAGTGTGGTTGGTTGTTGGCTTGATGAAGACAAAATCACCGGCCTCTGGAGGAGGTCCTCATCTTCCAAGAGGCAGCCCAACCATGCGCAGCCTCAGACTCTCTATTATCACCCTTGGTTAACATTTTTCCCTATCACTTTTTATTTTTAATAAAATAAACTTCTAGATTCAACAGCTCAGACCCCAGTTGGCTGGAGAGGATCCCGTTCCTTCTCTTGGCTCCCCACCTCTCTTCTGTCATCGAGATTATGAGTTACCAAGTGGCCAGTTGCCGGGATGGGGGTGGGGGCTGATGTGGGTGAACAGAGGATCTGCAGCCTGTCTTTGTTTCCTCAGGTCCAAGTCCAAGCCCCAGCCCAGCTGCCGCTGTGCCTCCAGGACAAGAGCTGTCCCCTTTCATTTCCCCACAGACCCAGAAAGAGGCCCAACCACTAAACAACATGGTTCTGGGAAGGGTAGGTTTCGTGTGCTAGTTCCTGTGTGAGACCTGGCATCTCCTGCGGGTATGGACAGTCCCCTTGCAGAGCTCAACTTGGTTTAACCCAGTTCCCGCAGCCTTCGGAGACCAGATCCAAATACCAGGTCCAGGCTTCCTCACCACCTGGCTCCAGCTTAGTCCAACCTGTCATCTGGTAGACAGTAAAAAGACATCTCCCTCCAGGCTGGTGGCATGGTGAGGACCAGAAGCTGGCTCTTCTGCGTTGGTCTAGAAACAGGAGGCATAACTTCTAAGGGAACTGGGTTCTAAAGTCAACACACAGGCGAAAAACTGGGTGTGGTCGAAATGTCTCTTCAACATCCCTCAGAAGGACTTGCTCTTGTTGGAGAGAGGAGGAGTCAATCATAGCCATTTTCCTCCCCATATTAGACCAGACCTCAGATGACACAGCTAACTTTCATTTAGGTGAAATGAACAAATGTATCTAGAGTCATTCTCTCTATGTAGTAGTGATAATGCTGGTGTTCGTGAACTGACCATCAGAACACATCTTCTATCTGACACTCACCTGCGGTCCATGGTCAGTGGTTAGAAAGACAGTTGAAACCACCTATGCTATTGGGTTATTTCTCTCTCTGGTTGTTTTGTTCCCTTGCTTGTTGGAACATATCTAGCTGAATCTCCATAAGCTGCATGTATACGAGTCCACTGTATACCGTGTTTAAGAGCGAGAGCTTTAGAGTCAGACTGATGTGACTGATTTTGGCTTTGCCCCTTGGTTGTGACCTTGTACTATTTGCTTAGAATCTCTGTACTTCTTTCCTCATCTGTAAAATGGGAATAATAATACGACATAGGGTTTTTGAGACATTCACATGAGGAAACATATGCAAAGTGCTTGGCACGGGGCTTGGCTCAGATACTCAACAGCTGCCAGCTCTGAGGATGCACATGAGGACAGGACGATGGTAACTTAATGGTGTTCCTGGGGGCTACACACTATATGTGTACGTGTATGTAGATGCATATACATATGTGTATGTATACATATCTAGAACTCTTTTGATTTGAGGTTTTATGCATTCTCTTTTCTCCCTCCTGCCTTATTTTCTCATTCTCATTTAATTCGGCTTGGTTTGCTCTTCCACCAGTATGGAAATAAAAGCCACAGCAAAGCAACAGGAGGTGAAGCTTCTTGGGTTGTACTGCAGATCACAGGCATAAGGTATTTACGTCTAAGGGAGATTCCTCATCTCTCTGGACCTGAGATAATGTCTTTTCAGCCTGTATCTCAAAGGAGAAGGAACATATTGGACTGAGTGTAACTTTGATCTGATTAAAGACAGAACGGTTGCATTGAGAATATTAATTATCTAATGATTAATAATTTAGACTAATTAATATTAAGATTAACAAATGTTTGGACACATAAAAGACAGTCTTGTGTCTGTTATGTATTCATGAGGTATCCTTGGACAAGTTGCTTTTTTTGAGGTCTCAGCCTCTCTTTTTGTGCAATGAAGAGGTTGAATTACTAGTGAAAACTTTTCATCAAGCAAAATCCTACACTGAACTCCAATATAAAAAATCAGATAAAAATGAATTCATTGAAGAGCTCGTGGGTGACCTAGAGCTTTTCTAATTTTGGATCCTCTTTGTCTCTCCAAAGAGCTTCTTGTGAACCTTCAAGATACCCTCCGGCTCCACGAAAAAAATCCCCTCATTCTCAATAGTCTTAATTAATTGGTGCTTACAGCTTTCACAGTCTAGAATCCTCCAGATCCCAGTGAGAAAGAGACTAGATCGAAGATGGAATTCCAAAGTGGCTGTAGAAGTAGACATGCTATCTACAATTTTTGGACTGCTTTCTCTGAGAGAAGCACTGTACTTAACATCTTGCAAAGGTCATCTCCTTCGATCCTAACAACCTCTTTTAAAAGCAGCTACTATTATTATTCCCACTTGACAGTTAGAGAAACTAAGACTCAGAGAGGTTAAGCAAGTGGCCCAAGGTGACAGAGCTAGGATGAACCAGATGTGTCTCCAGAGTTCATGTTCTTGACCATTTATCTAGTGTCCAGCAGCTGAGGTCAGGGATTGATACTCAGCAGGCTTAAGAATGGCTGCTCTCTTTTATTACCTCAGTCACTACTTAAAACCACAGTAACTGTAATTGTATAGAAGTGGTTGCCAGATGTAATTTTTGTTAATGGATCTGTGTAAACTTGCATGTTATGAACATAAATAATTCATACCCTGAATGAGCTTGTTTGTTGGAGTGCCCTCTTCATTACCACTGAGACCCTAGAAGACTCGTTACACACGTGCCCTTGGAGACGGACTGTAGGATGAATTTCGTCGATGATCCAGTCATCCTTGGGCTGGAAGGGGAAAGTTGCTTTCTCTTTTGGCTGTTGTCTTAGCTTTCTCCAGTCACTGGCCAACTTCAGGAGCTCCACCCCATTCAGTCATCCAATCAGCTTGGAGTTAAACTGCTGGCTGGCCAGGCACCTGTTAATCAGGATGACTCAAGCCAAGGGCTAAGCCAACAGCTGTCTTGACACGTTAAATGATGCAGACAGCCCAAGAAGCATGTTGGCTCTGTGCTGTCCTTCTGACTCATCATCTGCTACGTGACTTGACTCTTTTGTCCCCTTCTCTGACTTCTGGGGTGTTTTTCAGTTTACAGAGCATTTTAAAATCCATTATCTCATTTGATCCCCAAGTTACCTCTAGGAGCTAAATAATACTGGCCCCAGTTTCCAGATGTAGAAACCAAGGCCCAGTGAGGTTCCATGACTTGCTCCAAATCTCGTGGCTACTAATTAGCAGAGCAATGACTCAAATCCAAGCTTTCTGTCTCCAAATGATATATCCCAACTTTGACTCAGGGTATGGGATTTAAAATTCTCTACCTTTCTTTTCTCCCTAAATTTGACCTCTGATGTCATAAGCTACAGTTTTTTCATCTCTGTTCCATCAGAGTAGTTGGTAATGTCTGCTTCAGATCCTGGTCATTATTCCTTATGGACAACATAGGGACTCTGTTTGTCTTCTGGTTCATTCCTTCATTTTGCCATCTAGTTGCAAACATTTGTTAAGCTCCCACTGTGTACCAGGCACGATGGTCAGGGTTGAGGCCATGAGGAAGAACAGGAGACCATCCCGACCTCTCTGGCATGTTGGATGCCATTGACTAGGTTCTTCTATCTTTCCTTCATTGCCTCCTCCATCCACACCCTAAATATTGGTCTAAACCAAACACCACCACTACCAACAAGACCAGGAGAAAGGCTGAAGCTGACACGCAGATCTAGAACACTGGAGAGGGTCAGGCCGGAGTGTGGCCT
>CM053515.1:11354447-11372846 GCA_028627145.1 Eidolon dupreanum
ATAATAGTTACTGCATATTGAGATTTATTCTGCTAAGATATTTCCTTGTATTGCTCAACTGATCTAATCCTCCCAACCACCCTGAGATAGGCACCATTATTATCACTGTCTTTTCACAGATGAAGAAACCAGGACTCCAAGTGAGAATGTTGTCCAAGATTGAACAAGAGCAAGCAGTGGAGCTGGGATTTGAATGTGGCATGCTGGTCATGCCTCAGTTTCTGCACTAGCTTCTGAGTCAATCTGTCCATTATGGGGGAATCCTCAAGCCTTCATAGTGTGGGCTCCATCTTTCTTCCCCCACCTCTTCCTTCCCCAGGAAGCATTCTCTTGAATAGCACGTTCCAGTGAAACTCTCCTCTTTTTGCATTTCACAGTGCTCAGAAATATCTATCATACGTTTTTGTAAATTACTCATTTACTTTCCTGTGGTTCTCATGAGAGTATCAACTCCTTGGAGGCAGGGGCCATATCTTCTTGGTCACAGTTGTTGTCCTGGCACAGTGACCAGCATAGAGCAGGTGCTCAGCGAATGTTTATTGAATGAACATTGCTCATTGAATGAGTTTGGTTTCTTCACCTAGGCTGTGATCCTACAAGGAGAGTGTCTTTTGTATCCCTACAACACACAAAACGTTCTGGAACTGTGTAGATCATTAATATTTATGGATACAAAGCCATATGTTCCCTCCATTACTCATTCACTCAATGAGCATTCATTGAGGGCTGACACAGCCATTGGTATTTAGTCCTCTGGGGTTCTTATCTCTGTTTAGGACAAGGTGAGGTGAGGCCCTTACCCTTACAATCACCTCACTTATCACCACTAGAATCCGGGTAGAGATTTCCGGCCAAGGAAGGCCTGTGGTAAGGAGATATTCTACCCCAGTTGATATCTTGGACTGAGCTTGAGGTCTCGTGTGGTCAGTGGCTCCCCTGGCCACAGCCTGTGTCTGGGCTCATATGCCAGGCAGGGGACTGTAGGAGCCAGAGCCTGTCTCCTTCCCAGCCCCTTGGCAGAAACAAATGCTGATGAACTGTAGTAGGAATTTCCGCCTTTGAAACATGAGCCAACTGAGTGGTTGCTTCAGGTCAGCTAAGAAAAATGTCATCCCAGGCTCCCATGGTGCACCCAAGAGTTGGCGCCAGAGTGGGAGCTGGGCAGATCTTCCTAGGAGGGCTGGGAGCTGCTAGAGATAAGAGCTGAGCTCAGGTGAAAGCTTTCTTGTTGGGGATGCTTAGGCTTGAGAGTGTGTGGCTAACTCTTATCTGTAAGCATGGTCTAACAGTCCACCCCTTGGCGTGTCTTCTAACTGCTGAGAGGACACAGCCTACTCAAAAGAATCTCCCCATTTATGCAATTTGGGTGAGCAGGGCCCCCTTTTCTGTTCCATGGGGCGAGAAGAGCCTTCTGTTTGATTAGTTGTAATGGAGCTGACTTCTGGTCTGTTCTGTCTCACAGTCCCATACAGGGAGGGCTAATTCCACCCACCACCCGCCACCTACCACCCACCACCCACCACCCACCACCCACCCTTTGTAAGAGTCCTCTTCTTGAGTCCTGCCATTCTTATCTTCTCCAGACTAAACCCACCTGAATCCCCTTGGAGGTATAAGTAGTTCTACCATGGAGGTCTCAGAAGAGTGCCTTAAAGCAGTATAGGGAGGACGTGGGGTGGGGGCTGTGACTATGAGGAGGGGGAGGAGTCCCTTAGTGTAGGCTTTTGGGAGATGTCCCACCAAATGCTTCAACTCCTGCTTCTCCATATTTTTAGTATCCCAAGTCCCTCTTCAAATTCCTCTCTTTCCTCAGATCCTCACCCCCTCCCTTGGGAGACACCCCTCCCCACAGAAGGTCTGAGCCCTAGTAATCAGAACCTTCCTGCAAATGACAGCTGGCTGTGGCTCAGGCAGGAAGTGGGGGCGTGTAAGGCATCAAAAGATGATTTATTGGAATATTAATTTGTTTTTGAGCTTCCTCAGCTCTCTTCTTCCTCCCCATTTTAAGCCAGCAGCTTGGCCCTTTTGGGCTTCTTACCTCAGGGATTCCTGTCGGCAGAAGCATCCTGCAACCTGCAGCCCACAGCTCGTCTGCATCTCGTGAAGAGATACTACTGGGTGTCCTTGGGAGAGGAGAAAGGACAGGCAATGAGCAAGTCTCCTCTGGAACAAAAGGGAAGAGAGCTCTGGGGCAGGGGCAGCCCGGGTGGTGAGGAGGGGATGCATCTCCTAGGTACATTCCCGAAGGTTGGTGCTTTCCGCTCTGTGTGGCAGTCCTGTGGCAGCTCCCTAAGGAGATAAGGAGACCTCGTGGGGATGGCAGCTTGGTGCCCCTGGGCAGGCAGGACACTGAGACGAGGGGCCTGGGTCACGTGGAGTTCTGTGCCCCATGCAGGGCATGGGGAGGGGGAAGGGATATCATGCTTTAGGATCACTGTAGAGGTGGTTTCCATGTTAGGCTGGAGGATTCGCGCCCTTTTCCTGTTTCTGGAGAATCACATCAATGTACTGTGTTCTTATTCATGGCTGGGAGAGGATAGGAACCCTCCAATGAAGACTTTACCGCTCCCTTTCCAGTCTGGCAGATTGAGGGCTCAGGGTAGGGTACAAACTGATTCCAAAAATAAAGAAGTTGATATTCCTATCAAACTTGCATTTAAGGCCGGCAACTTGTGCTTGCCTTCTTGATTCCAGGGCACAGACTCATCTTTTCCTTTGACAATATTTTCTTTTCATCTCGCACCCAGCCTCTGTTCTTTGGTATTTCCATTTATTCATTCATTTCATAAACATGAATTGAGGGGTCTACTCTTTGTTAGGTACTAGGTTAAGTGTGGAGGATACACTGATGTACAAAACCAGCCTCTGCCCCCATGGACTTCACGGTCTCACTGGGAGACATATTCATCATGTAATCCTACACATATTTAATATGCACACATTTACCCGGATAGAGGCTAAAAGGGAAGTAGATGCTGCTGTAAGGCTGAGCTGATGTAGCCTGGAGTGGGGTTGGAAGTAAAGAGAGTGTCAGGAAAAACAGGAAGTCATGGCCGAGCTGAGCTTTCAAGACTAGACGAGGGGTGTGTGTGTGTGTGTGTGTGTGTGTGCTTGTGCAAGTGTGAACATACATGCATGCGTATGTGTACGGGTATGTGCACATATGGGGGTATTTCGATAAGAGGGAGAAACATTCTAGAAGGTCCTGAGTGGTGGGGGAAGAAACCTGGTGCCTTTGAGGAACTGAAAGAAACTTGTGTGGCTGCCAGAGGGGAGGCCAGAAAGGCAGAGATCAGGTTGGGCAGTTTGGCCTTTGTCTCCAGCAGCGGGAGGCCATTGAAGGATTTTAAGCCTGGAGGTAACAGGATCTTATTCACATTTTGAAAAGATGCCTCTGACAGTTATACTCAGCAAGGATGATAAGAAGGCAAGAACCAAAGCGGGGAGACCAGGGCTGTGTCAGGCGGTAGATCTGACTGGAATCGTTGGGGAAGGAAGATGTTCAAAACATGAGTAAGTGAAAAACAAAACAAACACAAGCTGCATAAACATAAGTATGACTCTATTTGTAATTTTTAAAAGAATATGCATAGATATGGATATGTATTCACACTATAGAAGGTTGCACAGGCATAGTTGGTTTCCAGACCTTTGCCATTACTGACTTCATTATAGAATAGAAAACATCCTGGACTGGGGACCCACAAGCTTGGGCCACTGCTCTAGTTACCGACTTTGGGCTTTTCTGTGCCTCAGTTTTCTTACCTATAAAATGAGGGCATGGGCTCAGATGAACTCTAGACATGAATTCCTTCTACTGGATTCTTGTAACTCTGGGCAGAAAGAAAGTACAAAGTAAGGGAGGCAGCATATATTATGCAGGCAAGTTGTATAACCCCAGCTCTATTTCGACTTTGCAGAGTTAGGGTGACATTCTAGAAGAGCAGCAGCAGGACGGCAGAGAGTGAGAACATCTCACAGGGCAGCCTGACAGTAGGAGGAGTGGGCAGCTGTCTCCGTGCTGAGATTTATCGCCTGCCTGGACCAAAATAGCCCCATCCTCTGGCCTGCTCCAGGAAGCTCCTTCCTGGTAAACATGAAATCCACTTACCCAGGGCTGGAGCTAGTTCTACATCAGGCTATTCTCCTCCAGGATACCATGAGCCCAGACAAACTAATGATACTGCTGGAAATGAAAGAAAGGGACCAAGGGGAGGGAAGACTAAAGGCCTAGTCAATTTTGAAAGGAGAAGCCTCTGCTTCTTATGTCCGGCCTGACTGGAGAAGGTGTAAACAGCAGAGTGGGCTGCTGTTCATATAAGGCTGTACCTTGGAACACAAGTTTGCAGGATGAAAATAGGTGGTCTTCAAAATGGGGATTCCATGGTCAAACAAATTGGGGAAATACCGGCTTAACCAAAGTCAAGCAGGCTTTTCTACCCTAGGACTTGTAGAGCTTTATTAAGCTAACCCCATGAATCCCCGAGGAGGAGGAAAAAAGCACCCAGTATATCTACCTTTTTAAAAAGACACCTTTCCAAGAGCAGACTTCTCAAATCACACTATAGGAACAATAGACAAGGCTTTAGGTCTATTGAGGGAAAGGGGGCCTGGGTCTGACTTCCAGCTGAGCAACCTACACCTGCTACACTGATAGGTACATGGCAGGTACATGATGATTATTGAATGGAAAACTTCCAAACTAATTCTGCCTATTTTAGGATGTGACTGGGGATACAGCTGGATTCTTAAATTCCCACATGTTATGGGCTGAATGTTTGTGACTCCCTCAAATTCATATGTTGGAACCCCAATGTAATGGTATTAGGAGGTGGCTGGGGGTCTTAGGGAGAGATGTTTCTGTAGAGCAGAAAGTCGGAAGCCTGGCTGAAAAGGCTGACAAAGATGATGCATGGGGAGGGGGTGAAGGTGGCAAGTAGAAACAACTCTTTTTTGAGGAAGATTGCTCTAAGATAAATAGAAATGGAGGTGGTCGCTGGAGGGGCTGTGGGTGCCAAGGTGATAGGAGGTGCTACAGCGAGTCTGTAGTCCTAGGGAACACTCCACTCCGGTGAAGAAGGACTGGCTCTTCACACAGGAGAGCATGGGAACAGAGACGTCCATAGTTCCTGAGTAGGAGAGAAGCAATGCGGTTCCCTGAACAGATGGAGGCGTCAGCCTTTGTCGGTGGGGATTTGAGATTTGTGGCCCAAAAGCCTTGTCTGTGTCTTGTTTTCAAGCCACAATGAACAGCTGGACATGGCAGAAAGCTGGATATACGTGTCTTCAGGGCTGGGGGTTCTCCAGGAGGCTCCGACAGAGTGGGAGCACAGCGAGGAGATGAGGGTGTCCACAGGGAGCGACAACAGTGATCACCGGGAGTGTAGGAAAGAAGTGAGGAGCCCGAGCTTTTGAACCAGGTGTTACCCCGTATGAATGCAGCTCAGAGTTGTGCAGACTTCCTGAGGAGTCTCTGTGCCCCTGACTTTCCTCTGCCCTTGTTCTCTTCTTTACCCTAACTGCCCACGTCCCCAGCCCAAGTGTAGCAGCATGCCTTGGTGACAGCAGGGACACTTGGTGCTGGTAAAAAAAAAGGCAGACCATGGGCTCTATTGCCAGCTGAATCCAAATCTTTGGGGATGCGCCCAGTGTCTACATATGAAGCAAAGGGTCCAGACTCCCAGGGGGTTGAGAATCAATGCCTTTGGAACACTAAAGTACTTTTGAAAGGAACTTTCACTTAGTTCTCTGCCCTGGGTCATATTAGCTACTTGGTTTGGAGAAACGGCCAGGAAATTTTGATTCCTCTATCATTCTTCCTTCTGATTGACACTGCAACTTTCTTTTTTTAAAAAAAGTTCCCTTCCCTCCTGAAAATCTACCACTGAGCAATGCCCTTCGAGTAGAAATTCCTGAAAGATGCTAATAGTTGGTATCTGGAGGTCCCTGGGGTGTGGTGTGTTTGGCTAAGAAAGCATGAATAAACTCAAAGGACATATTCTTCTCTCCTTGGAATTTTATTCCCCAACAGGAAAACCATCTGTTTTTCTACCACCCTACTCAGCCCCACAATATATGAAAGCTTGTGGCCCCTTCCTTTTAGCTGCAAACACATACAAAATGAAACAAAGGCCAGCAGGGAACAAATTTAAGTAGATTTGTTCCTCTTGTCAATGCATCAGTGCCAGTTGCTGTGAGAAACATTGTTTTTGCTCCACTGGCATCTGGCTACCCTGGTCTGCTTTCAGTTCTTTTTCTTTTTTTTTTTTTCAGATCAGGGCATTGCATACACTGTCCCCTCTGTCTGCTAATCTCCCTCCTCCACCCCTATTTCACATAGCTGCTTCCTTTTCGTTCTTCTGGACTCTGTTTAAGTATCACTTTCTCAAAGAGGCTTCTCTGACTATGATGCCTACTGTCACTATTTTGTGATTTATTTACTTAATCATCATCTATACCTCCAAAAGATTATAAGCAATAAGAGGGCAAGAGTTAGTTTGCTTTGTCTGTCATTTTGTGCCCAGTGCTTGGCACATTAGGGGCCTTTAATCTGTTGACTGACTGAATAATTCGATGATGCTCAAGGCAGGGAATGGTGTGATTAAAATACATTTTGGTTCATACCCCTTCTGTACCAGTTGGGATTAGGTTAAGCAGCGGGTGACAGAATCAGATGACTTGTGCCTCTTTCCTGTTTCCCTCCAGGTGAGGCATGAGTAAAGAAAAAGGCAAGAGGCCAGGAGGGTTGCTCTGGGAAAGCTGAGGAGTGGGGAACAATGTAAAACCCCCTGAACTACATCATAAAGCCCAAGCTCCTTGGCGGACCATCCAAGCACCTTTGTGATCTGCCTGGGACCTATGTTTCCAGCTTTATCTCCTTCTTCACGTTCCCTCTGCTCCAACATTTCCTCACCCCAGTGCCTTCACTGGAGCTATTTCCTTACCTGAAGGGCTCTTCCTTTTTACCTCTACATGTTGGAGAGATAAACCCCCTCCAACCCCCTTCAGAGCCCAGAGCCAACGCCATCTTTTCCAGGAGGTCTCCATCAACCTCATCACACCAAATCCATCTCTCTTTGCTCTGTGTTCCTATGGAACCTTGTTTATGCCACTTATACCATTTTCTCATTATTTACATGTGAATTTGTGGTAGACACTGCTAGTTGCCTGGTAGGCAGACAATAAGAGGGAGGATTACATGAAAGGAGGTAGGAGAGTCGGAGGCTGGAAGGGCAGGGAGGAGAGGAAAGCAGGGCTGCATCTGTTTGGAGCAGTCTGGTGGCTGCCCTCTTCAGACTTCTGGTCAGCCTCAGCCTCACTATGCTCTGCATCGCTTTCACTGGGGCCACTTCACATATTATATTGCCTGCTTGGCCCTTGTAGGTGTTTGGCCTTGTGGCTCATGTTCTGTAGCCTCCCTGGGATGTGCCTGAGCCCACTTTGCCTGAAACACCTCAGAGATAGAGAAATGTTCTCATATGGGCCAGCTCGTGGCCTTGAAACACCACTATTAGTCTTCCCATAACTTGCACTCAGTGGCTCCATTCCTATTTCTTGGGGTCACACAGATCACACTGACTATACTGTCTCTTGCACATGACAGTTCCTCTGACATGCATAGCCAGTTAGCTCACCCTTGTTTCAGTCTCTTCTTAATGGTAAGCCCACAGTTACTTTTTTATTTTTTATTTTTTATGAGTGGTGTTAATAATGTTATGACCGATTCTTAAATGCCAGCTGTGAGCATTTGGCAAACGAAGTAAGCCTGGGTCAGCAGAAGGAAATCACAGTGTCAGAATTTTACGGGCGTTTCAGAAATTGTTAGCCTAGGGAAATAGATAGCCTCATGTGTTCATTGATAAGTGGAGAGTGGCCGCTTAGAGGATGGTGCTGATTATCAGGCTTTATCTGGGCTCCCCAGGGAAGGATTCTAGGGTGGATTAGTGTTGGCTTCTAGGAAGAGGAAGAAGAGGGTGGTGGAGGGATGTCAGTCACTTGCCATCTCTGACTTTAACCCACCTTCAAAGGCTCAGAGAGGGGGACAGGGTCCCACGTGGAGTAAGGTACAGTATGGGATCTAGAAATCCTGACTTCAGTACTTGAGTTTTCTTCCTTTTGACCAAGTTGCTTTATTGCTGTTAGTTTCTTCCAGGGAAATTCAGAGGCCAATGAAATGCTTATTGAGAATTTAGTGGTATTTTTGTTGTTGTTCCCTCATTTTCTTACCAACTAGCTATCTCAGCTACCTTCTACAAAGGATGTCTTTTACATTAATCTGCCCATGCATCTCTTTCCCTAGTTAAATAAATTGAAAAAAAAAATCATCTTGCTTCTTCCGTTGCCTTTCTTTTTGAAAAAGCACAATAATCAGTCTTTAATGAGCTTGTGACTCTGAACCGAGGTATAATAATTTTGGTGACTCTGCAGCTTCCGTTGATGGAAATATATTTATTTTAGAAGCTGATGACCTGTGGGAAAAGACTATTATTCTAAATATCATGATGAGGTCATGGGAGCTGATGGAGGGCTTGGGGAAAGGGGGAGGAGGGGAAAGAGAACCAGCGAAATTTAGAATTGCATATGGATGAAAGAAGGCTGCTTTGTATTCTAAGTAAGAGATTCTGGTTTTGTGATTCTTTAGGGGTTTTGAAGCAAATGTACACAGATGGAAGTTTCTTGCTCTGGTTCAGTCTTTGTGGTCCCATTGCTTGACATGAGGGATGGTAGCTAACTAAGGTCAGCATTATGTCTTAGGATGGAAGACTAGCGGGTGCCAGGAGAAAAATGGGGTAGTCAGTGATTATGCATCAGATCTTTATAAGACCTTAGACTTGTTTCTGTATGGAAATTTTACACAAAGTACTATACCCTGTATTAATAAAAGCTAGATTAGCAGAAAACAAACTAATAAACAAACAAAAGTGCATAGTCATCCATAATCCCACACCTCAGTCATTACCACTAAGGATATATATTTATAAGCATATATATATATGTATGCTATGTATTTTGTAAGATGGGGCATTTAGTATGCATGTTCTCCTTTAATCTAATTTTTTACTTAACTGTATGTGTGATCATCTTTTGTCAATAAATACAGATCTGTGATGTCATATTGGACATTTCTTGATTATTTTTGAAGCAACTATTCCCTATCCTTTCATTTCTTAACAGAACGCAGAATTTCCAAGCTAAATAGTTTGGGCGAGCCATCCTATCCCCAGCTCCAGAGTAGACTTTGATTAGATTGAGCCAATTGACTTATCTTATTACCCAGATCTTGGTTATTGGTTCAGGGATGGACATTTGACTCAGTGTGGCTTTAAGAGGAGACATTTGCCGAGGATCTCCGGGTTAGAAATTTTTTCTCTCTTTCATGGAAGCTTCTGGAATTGATGCTCTTTCTTACCTCAGGTGGTTTGGCATAAGAAGGTGGGATTAGAAATCCAGTGGGCATTGCTACTAACAGGAGAGGGGGGTCAGCTGGGAATGAAGCCATTCCGAGCAGAGCTGAGGGTACAGCAGAAAACAGAAATCAGAGCCTGGACTCCATTAGGAACCTCTGAATCAAACCACCCCTGAGGCTCGTCAGACTTTTGTTAAGTGAATCAATAAATTTAAGCCCATTTGAGTCCTATTATCTGTTACTGACAACTCAAGGCATCCTAAATAATACTGCCATTTAAAATAACGATATAATATCCTATTACATGGATGTGTTAAAAGTATTTTCATGCCTACTATCCAATTTAATCTTTAAGCAGTCTTATGAAGTAAATAAGTATCTATTAGGCAAGTGGATAAACTAAGGTCTGGAGGGGACGACTGATTTATCCACAGCTAGGTAGTGGCAGAACCAGGCTTCCTGACTTTTTGAGCAGAGTTTTAGATAATCTGTTATACCTTAAGGCAGAGAGATAATGGATCGGTAAATAGAATAATTCTGAAGGATGGGACTGCATCATTAGGTTGACAGTTAGGATGTAAAAGTGACCTGTCATGTGAATCATCTGTATCTTAGATTTGAACTTAGGAAAAGGTTTAGAGATTAGAGCAGTGGTCCTCACACTGTAGTCTAGGGACCTCTGAGGGTTCCTGAGATCTTTTAAGAGGTTTATGAGGTCAAAACTGTTTTCATAATAATGTTAACATATTTGTCTTTCCATTCCCATTCTCTCATAAGTACGGTGGAGTTTTCTAGAGGCTACATGACATATGACATATAACAAACTGAATGCAGAAAACAATATGAAAATCCAGCTGTCTTCTACTAAGTCAGACATTAAAGAGGCTTTCGGAAATGTCAAACAATGACACTCTTTATACTAATTTTTTGTTGTTGGGAAAATAGTTATTTTTCAAAAATGCATTATTTATGTTAACATGTAATGTTTTTATTATTTCAAAAAACAAAGTTATAAAAAATTTTTTTTTCAGTTTTAATTTTGAATACAGCAGGTATAGGTAGATATAACCTACATGATAAAAGCTGTTTGCATCCTCAATTATTTAAGAGTGAAAAGTGTTTTGAGAACATAAAGTTTGAGAACTGTTGGATTAAAGGATAAATATGATTTTCAATTAAAGTTCTTGCAGAAGACTCAGTCAGGCAAGTATGGTTTCTTTTTGGCTTCTGACACCTAGACTCTGGGCACAAAATACAATGTGAGCTAGAGATTTAGCCATCAAAGGGTAATATAATTAGTATGGTTTGAACCAATTTGTATAACTTTGTCCAAAAGTTCCCTTTGGGATTACAAAGAATTTGTTGTCTACTTTGATCAAATTGATCAGGAACTGACTATCTCTGCCCATGACTTTGCAGACACCTGAAGCCACCCCAGAGTTCTGTGTGGAGAGAAGTCTCTCTCTAACTGACACGGTATGTACCAGTCATGGTTTCTGGTGGCAAGCAACAGAGGCTGACTCTGGCTAATTGGGCAGAGAAGTTGTTTATCAAAAGGATATTGAGGGGAGGTTCTCAAAATTCTTAGGGGAAATGGAGAGCCAGGCTTGAAGCTTTGCTTCCAGGCGCAATGAAAATATCACTCCGAAGAACCGGACTAATTGGGGAACCACTGCCCCTGCTGTGGTCTCACCATGCCCTCAAGAAAACAACCGCTGCCTCTGTGCCAAGGGCTGAACCTTGCAAACACTGTCACCCCGGAAGTCAGGCCCCTTGCCACCATTCTTGCCAGCGAAACTGACCTCCCAGAAAATCTTTCTCCTTGAGTTGCTTTCTTTGGAATCAATGTTTATAGGAATGCGGCTCTGTTGCTGCTACCAGCTGTAAGACCTCAGGTAAGTCACTTAAACTCTCAAAGCCTTGGTGATCTTATTTGTTTTCGTGGGTAGATATGATTAGTTAAATTTCCGGGATGATGATAACAAATAATATTGTGTGGATCTAGTCAGCACCCAATAAATGGTAGCCATTAATATTAGCAATCTTTAGGCTCTGCAATAGGAAAACACATTTTTCCCGAAAAGGGTAAGGGGAAGCTGAGGCTCGGGGACCTGCATAAAGTGTGAGCAAGAACTAACATCAGGAAGCACTTCTGAGCTCATTGATTCAGGGTCCAGCTCCAACCCCATTCGTAAGCCTCCTTACCTCCTAGTGCAATCAAAATATGGCAGAAATAATAAAGACCTCATATTAGCAGGTTATTTTTGGGTGGGAAGATTCAAGGCGAGTTTAACTTATCTTTCTTACTTTTTTGAAAATTTACTAAGTATATAGTGTTAAAAATAATTTCTAAAAAATTTAGATAGCAGTAAAGCTGTTTTCATTCCAGGTAACAAAGATTTGTCTCAATTTGTGTTCTCCGCAAAGCTGAGCCTGATATCCTCACCTGTAGGAGGTGATCAAAGTCTAGGTCTTGGTTTTCTAACGAACTAGAGGGCTTAATCGAGTTGAGTATTTCCTGAGTGAGGATTAGTGACCAGAATGACCCAAAAAACCGATTCCGAGGTGAAATGAGTTTGGGAGGTACTGGGACAAAGAGGCTGCAAGCATTTTTACTGCCAGACGTCTCAAGGCCTTCACTCAACTAATGCACACTGAGAATCTCCGGAAGGAACTCACAGCCCCAGTCTCTACTGTGACTCCAGGAGGACTTGGAGGATCAGTACTTTTGTGAGCACTTTGGGAAACATCGGATAATCTCAGAGGTTCACTTTGAGCTATAAAGCTAGTGATTTCTATAATCTCATGTTCCCCAAGTCAGCAAGATGAGGAATCATGTTTAAAATCATTTTCAAAACCAAGAAGTCAATGATGGGTAGAACTGGAGCTCAGATCCACTCAGATGCAAAGCTTTTGAGCCATTTCCCCCACAAATGTGAAGAAGGCAGGCCTTATGGGTTGAATGAACTGTGTCCCCCAAAAAGATATGTCAAAGTCTAACCCCGGCACTTCAGAATGTGGCCAAATTTGGAAATAGGACCTTTAAAGAAGTAATCAAGTAAAAATGAGGTCAATGGGGTGGGCCCAAATCCTAATGACTGTGTCCTTCTAGGAAGGGGACATTTGGACACAGATGCTCACAGGTGGAGGATGATGTAATGACACAGGGAGACGTATGTGAAGGGGATGGCAGAGAGTGGAGGTGTGACCCCACAAGCCAAGGACCGTCCAGGCTGTCAGAGGCAGAAAGAGGCCAGGGAGGATCTTTCTCCTAGAGGTTTCAGAGGGAACCTGGCCTTGCAGCTGACTTGATTTTGGACTTCTAGCCTCCAGAGCTGTGAAATAATATATCCCTATTGCTCTAAGCCACCTGCTTTGTGACATTTCGTCACAGCAGCTCCAGTAAACGAATGTAGCAGACATGACATGAGCCCTGGACTGTTGCTCCCAGGCCCTTTGACAGTCAGACCCAAGTCTGAGCTCTGAACACCACAGCGCACAGCCCGCCTGTGGGGAGAGCTGCTGGCCTCCCCTGGGCGACAGTGCTTCTGTTTAAGAGCTGAGAGCAAGGAGAGCCTCCCTGCTTCTCTTGGACCCTGTCTCCCTCGTCCCTTGTCTTCTTACCTCACCTCGGCAACTAATTGGAGAACTTGGAGGCTCACAAACCTTTTTATAAACAAACAGAGCCCCTTTAATGTTCGCTTTTCCGGTGCGTCTGGGCTGGGCTTCTGGGCCGTGGAATGTGACCTCTCTCTGTGAAAAGAGCCAAGAGCGAACTTTGCCAGTGGAGTTGGCAGGTTCTGAGCTGCCTCCGGTGCAGACACCTCTTGCTCACATCTATTTTTGGAGCCTTCCTGGGTGCTCACTGCCCCTGACCAGGAATCAAGCCTCTGACTACGTGAGTTACTTCGGCATCGTCCTAAGACCTTCCAAAGACATGCCCATCAGAGGTTACCGGTGGCTTGAGGGCGCACACACCTATTTAATCCCTGCACTGACTGTAAAAGAGGCAGGGCATCCCCATTTTACTGATGAGAAACCTGAGGCCCAGATGATGACAGGGCTTTTCCCAAAGTCATAGAATTAATGCATGGTACAGCTTAGACTTTCCCGAGAAAGGAGCTTCACATGGAAAGAACTGGATATTAACCTGAGAAAATACAGGTACAAGCCAATGGGTACCTGGTGGGCAGATGAAGGGGTGGCTGCCCAAGGGAAGTGTTGAGAAATGGGAGCTTGGGGGCCAAAGACCCCGGTTTTGGAGTACCAGGTTTGAATCTAGGTTCTGCCAAATATTAGCTGGGTAGCTGGGCAAGTAGCTCTCTCATAAACAAAGAAAATCATTGTACCTACTTCATTAGGCTGTTCTGGCCGGTAGATGACAGGATATGCATATTTAGCTTGGCATCTGGCTTTCTGAGAATCGTTCAGTGAGTCACAGGTATGATTGCGATGGTTGTTATTCACAGCTTCTAGTCACTCTGCACCTTTGCCTGGAGTTGACCTGGTGAACGCTTCTTCCTCTACGGTAAGTAAGCTCAATTTTAGAAAGAAGACAACCATGCTGATGAGTGCTTGAAGATGGCTCCAGGTCAGGAGAGGCCCTGGGCAGCTTGTGGCAACTGAGGAGCAATGGGGGATCCGAGCTCACAGAGGCAATTTCTGCACCTTACTCTAAGGGCCTCTGAACAGAACAAAACAAAACATGGTAAGAAGTTTCCAAAATGCTCTCAAGTGCTACCAAGCCTGAATCTGTTTTCTGAGTCACCCCGTAGCAGCTTCATTGTCCCCTCCCTTCAGAGGCAAGGCGCTGTGACCCTTTGGGGGCAAGAATTTATCCTGAGCAGTGTAGCAACTGTTAAACCATGCTTGTCCTCTCAGCGAGGCTCCTCATGGCTCTACCTCTGTGCCCCGTGCCGAGCTACGCCAACCAGTGAAGAAACAGGTTTGGGAGAAAATGCAGGGCCAGAAGTCTGCTCTGCTGAAGGTGACTGTTAATCCTGTAGTCCCTTAGGTATTGAATAAGCGACATTTCTGCTTCAGAGTCTTCCATGGCATCCAATTGTCTATACTTTACGAGATGAAGTGAAATTCCGTCATCTGGCCTTCGAGACTGAATCTGGCCTCTGCCTTCCTCTGCAGCCTGTCTCTTGCCGGGTCACACATGGACCCACACCCTGGCCGTACGCAGGACTTACAGTTCCTCAGATGTCTTTGCTTGTGCTCATGGGAAAGACTGGTGTAATGGAGACACAGTAGGTGCTCAATGTGTATCTGTTGAATCAAATCGTACTTTACCTTTCCCTCTTATCATCTTTAAAAAAACACAATAAAAATAAAGACATAGACAAAAAGAGCTATGGAGACTCTGCCTTAAACAATAGGGATGCTTGAATAAATTTCTGATGCTGCCATGTCCATCTCGAGCCAGGACTGCAGGAGGCTGGTCCCAGAATTTAAAAATGCAAATTGAAGCTGTTGCCCTGCCCTTCATCTGGCAGCTAGTGAGTAGTCCTAGAATGGCACATACCACTGATGGATAGGCTCCATTCTTCCGGCCACCACCCTGCATTACTTATTCAAGGGGAGATGGGGCTACAGAAGAAGCCTGGTATGCTATAGGCTATGGAGGTTAAACAACATTTTGCAAAAGGCATTTGCCTTTCTCTGTAGGAGACCAATTCATGCTTCCCCTGATGGTTAAAACCATTTTGGATATAGGATTCTTAGGTTAAGAAAGACCCATTAACCCGAGTAGCCTTATGGTGTTAGCTATTGTAGGGTCTATATCAGTTCTCAGCTGGGAACATTTTGCTCTCCTCTCCCCCCACCCCGGGATACTTGGCAATGTGAGACATCTGGAGATGACTTGGGGTGCTCTTCCCCAGATCACCTCATGACCACGTAACTGGAGCCTCCTCGGAGAGGTCTTCCCTGTCCGTTTTATAGTCACTATCTGTGATGATCATTTCATTCAATATTTTTCATAGCACTCAACAGTATCTGAAATGATCTGATGTATTTGTGTTTATCCCCCACTAGGAAGTAAGGGCCATGGAAGCAGGACTTACTCTTGTCTTGTTAACCCCTACATCCCAGTGCCTCGGGCAATGGTGGGCAGTGGGAAGCTTCCATCCTTGGTGGGTGAAGGAAGGACTGGAGCCTGTGTTGCTTTCTGCTCATCCCCATCTATTTATCGTTCACTACCTGTCTAAATTCTACCTCCTCAGGCCTATGCAACTCCTTCCTTTTTTGACTCCTCTGGCACTTTTAACTTTGATTGACTTCTATCTTCCTCTCTTGCATATTTGGATTCCAGGGGCATTGTGCTAACCTTACTGCCCTACCCTAATCTCCTTAAAACAAGGGTTGGAATTTACTCTGATCATATTGCCTGGTCTCCTTCTGCAGTTCACACTGCCGCAGAGTGCTGTCTAGATAAATGTTGATACCTGTTGCATTGAACTCCCCTTTGATTGCCTCCTCCCACGTGGACAGGAAGCTTCCTTCTCCTTGGGTATCTTTAAGGTAGAGACACAGTCTTTAGCAAACTATTTTTTATACCTAGTGAATTCTCAAGCAGATAAGTGATTGTTAAGGCAAGAGATTGTTGCATCGGGCTATTGTTTGAGTTCTTCTAAGTGTACATTCTCAGCAGAATCAGAGAAATTGTGAAAGGATAAGTAGAGAGTTGCAAAAGTTACAAAAGTCTGTGCTATCAAAGAAATGTGGTTTCTGATCTTTGCTCAATTGCTTTTCTAAGCTAGGCTCGAACAATGTTCTGAGACTCTCTTGTACTATAACAATTCCACCTAAGTGTTAAATGCAAGATAGTTAGAACCAGAAGGGACATTAGAGATAATCCAGCTCAACACTCCTTAATAGGAGATGAGGAATCCGAAGCTTCAGAAGAGTTGTGTTTAATATCACGCAGAGATCAGGGGCAGATGTGGGCTACCCAGGAAGGCCTCCTGACCCTTGGTCAGTGCTGTTTCCATTTCAAGGTTAGTCCTTCATCCCGGTAGCTCTTCGGATGCTGTCACATAACATGTTTCTTCCCCCAAGCTGCAGGGTTCAATCCTTTATGCTCCCTGGCTGGTGAAATGGGAACCTGCCTCCATGTCCTGATTTCAAGGACATCAGGAAATCTGCTCCTCCCTCTCCCTGGCCCAGCATCCCTCCACTCCCCGGACAATCACTATTGCCAGAAGTTATACCATAAGAGACAAACTACTTTCTAGCTGGACGTAATCTGTCCTTAGACCAAAGGTTGCAACTTCCAATGCCTATGGGGGCTAAGCAGGTACTACAAGTGGTAAATTGGCACAGGTGAAGCTGTGGGGGTCTGGAGAGCACAGGCCATGTCCAAAGGGCCTAAAGGGGTAGTTATGGCTCCACTCCAGCCAGAGAGGCCATACATTCTGTATTTTCAAGACAAGCCAGAAATGCGATTTTTTTTTTTCATTTGAACTCTTCTGAGTTTTAAGCATTTGCTACAACAACAACAAAACTATTAAAGTACTAAAAATTAACAAAACAAAACACGTCTCCTTCTCCAAGCTGGGTTCGATGTTTTACACAGAAACATGAAGCCACCCATTGATTCTTTCCAATAGATGGGGGATGAGAGAGATCAAAGAAATAAAATGTTTCCGCAGGGAACTGCATGGAAAGCCAAATTTGGGTGACAAGTGCAGGGCCCGCAATCGGGTGAGGCCAGTGAGGCACCCAGGGTGCAGAATTTAAGGAGGTGCTGACTCTCAAGGCTGGCCCTGTGCTTGCATGACCGGAGAGAGCGAGCCTCCCTACATTTGCACCCTAAGGGCCTTACTCCTTCATCAGAGTGTGGGTGTGTGCATGGGAGGAAGGAGGGCCACACATGTCAGGGGAACTGTATCGATGTGTCGGGCTGAGTGGAGAAGACCCCAGGGAGTGGACAAAGTGTGTGAAGGCCACAGAAGGCCAATTTTACAGGCAACGTGATTCTCCTCTGACTTCTCTGGCATGGACGAAGCTGGGCAGAATGTGTCCTGTGCTTATAAATCTACCATTTGCTTCCCCAATATTGCCACATCTTCTGGAAGCCTGGACTCAGTCCTGCCCCAAGTGACCTCGGTGGAAAACGTGAGAAAGCGAGGAGCAGCAGCTGTTTTTATCGCCAAAGCAAGCAAGGTAAACAGTCGTGGACACTGTGCCAGCGTGTAAGGCCCCGGTCTGGCCCTGGAGCTAGTGGGGGACAGGGGGTGTCAGCTAACCCGGAGGCCCCAGAAGCTTGCATAGGCCTCTGCCTCCTGTGGGCCCCTCCAGGGAAGGGCAAGTGTGTTTCCCTGGTCCATTCTGATGAGGGGGAGGCTGGGCCTTGGGGGACTAGCCTCCCTGCCTCCCTGCCTCTGAGCAGTGCTCAGTAGGAGTCTGGAGGAGCAAGACTCTGAGCAGCTCTGCCTGCTGCTTCGTTGGCTTTCCAGCCAAATGCCTGAGGTTTAGGCCTAGTGTCGGACAGACAGCATTGTTCTGGTGTTCAAAGCAGAGGGGAGGGACATGGTGTTAACATTAAAAAAAAAAAGGGAGAGGGGAGAGGGGAGAGAGGCTTCCCTTGAAGGCTCTGACCCTGCCCGCTCCTTCTCAGTGTCAGAGAATCAATGCCTGACAGGGGCCAGCAGTTAGCAAGCAGCCCTAGGGAAATAACAGGCAATGTCATAGGAGGGGGACCAATTATCCCCAAGGAGGTCTCTGGGACCCCTCATTTACCTGCAGGCTTGCTGTTTTAACACCTTCAGCAAGCGCCTGGCTTTCTAACCCCCTGGGGCTGCTGGAGGGAGCGGGGGAAGGAGGGACTCTGGGGGATAGGAGAGATGTGACAGCTGTCTGCAAATGCGGGAGGGTTGAAAAGCTGTCAATTGGAAATGAGAAAGAAAATAGACTTCTCTGGGACCCTAGACTATATAATTAGGACCAGAGGTGGAGCCAAAGGAGACACATTTTTCTGTTAATAT
>CM053515.1:11373346-11396468 GCA_028627145.1 Eidolon dupreanum
AATTTAAGATTCTCAGTCCTCAATGCCATTATTTTTCCCACTCGTGCCCACCGGCTGGGAAGCAATCCATATCTGAGAAACTCATCCTTCCCAACTTTTAGCAGCCCTTCCCTTTGGTGGTGGCCTTGAGCAAGAGTGGGCCACTGGGAATCTGGCAAAGATACGTTCTAGAGGCCTCATCCTCCTGGGAAGGTCCAACAGCACCAAGACTGTCATCGATCAGCCCAATCTAGAGCACCTCTTCATGTCCTGAGCTCGGCCACATGCTCACCTCCCACCCCAGCAAATAACCTTTCCTTTCATAAGGTCAACCTGGGAGCAATTTTCTTATAATCTCCAATACGAGTTCATTTCCCAAACCAGTGATGCCTGGCTATGCATTTGGCCAAATCTGGTAACATTTCTGAACTTACTTCACCCATCTGTATACAGGGACTCATAATTGCTCACATTAATATACAGTGTCCCAGCTCATTCTCATGGTTTTAATATATCTTCAACAAGTTAAATTAATAATGATAGAACATCCTCGGTGACTGTGCACTTATGTGCCAGGAACCAAATCTGTTTATATTCATGTTCTAGTTCATCCTCACAACACCTCTACTGAGAAGGTATTTCATTATTTCCATTTTAAGGACTAGGAAACCTGAGATTAAGTAACTCATCCAAAGTCATGTATCTAAGAAGTGAAGGAGACTGACTTAAGAGTTCAAATATAAGACTATTACCTTCTATTCCTCATTAAGAGTTCAAATATAAGACTACTACCTTCTAATCTTCATTAGACTGTTAGATTATAAAGTGTTCTTCCCATTTCTCAGGTGTCAAGAGATATATCTAAATCCACACATCAGCATAATAAGGGTTAGAACCAGACCAGGGCTTAACTTTATGGATGAGGCTTTTGTGACATAATCACGCACTCTCTGCTCAAACACACAAGGATGTGGAGACTCAGAAATGCAGGGCTGGTGAAGCCGTGAAACAAGCTGCATTTGGATGAAGCCTCCCCAGCAAAGTCTGGAGGCTGCCTGAGGTCTTTCCTCAGGTGGTTCTCCCTCCCTGTAGTCACCGCTCTCTGTTAGCTCGCTGGCTCTGTGCCTGTGCCCAGGCGTGGGAGTTCTAGCCTGGGCTGCCCTCACACCCCTGGGGGCCCTCCCACAGCCTCCCAAGCCCGAACTGTGGCCTGAGGTCCTGGGACCCGGCTCTGCCAGAAGACATTACTCCCTATGGCAAGGTGCCAACCATGGTGGGGTGGACTAAGGCTGGGGCAGGAGAGGAATGAGTAGAGACACAGCTAAGTCTATGCCCTGACCTTGGCACAAAGAGACGTTTTGGGGAGTCTGAGTCCCAGTGACCAGCCCCAGAAGCTTTCAGTGAATTTAGATTCCTGACTTGGCCCCGAGCAACCTCCTGCTGGATCTGCTAATGTCTCCATTGCCAAAAAGCCCAAGGATGACATGAGTCCTTTTCCATGGAGCCCTCCCACTCCCTGCCCCCTTGGAAATACACATGGGGGCCCTACGCACAGGGGCGTGTCCTCCAGGCAGCGTGCATCACTCAAGGGGGTCAACCAAGGCTGGGAGAGCAGCGGGAGGTAAACAACACCAAACTCCCAAGAGTCTATAGTTCTGTTTTATGCTTCAACTTTCCTCTCCTTCCTTCAACTTCTTATCTCTTTTCTCCTCTCTCCCATCACAGAGCCAGGACATTTTGGGTTCAAATACCGGTTCCACTTGTAATCAGCCATGTGGCTGTTGGAAAACTACTTAACCTCTCTGTGCCTCAGCTTTTTGTTGTTGTTGTTGTTTACCTATAAAATAGGGATGATAAAATCTTTACAGTTTCTGAGAATTGGCAATAGAGTGTGCTGAATGCCAAATATTTTTAAAAAATGGCAATAAGGATAACAATTTAGTATTACTATTATGTGCCATGGTAAGGTAACGAGCTAAAGGATTTCACTTCATCACCAAGAATATCTATCAGATGTGTCATTACAGATCAAGACTTTTCAGAATAAGCCCTTAATCAAGGTTCGAAGGCATTTAAGGATAAAAATATAGTTACTACAGGTATGGGGAAACATTGCCGAGACCGCATGAGGGTCTATCACACATATCGCCCTCTGAGTCTGCAGACCTTTCTGTTCAACTGGGTGCCTCTGGGTCTCTGGATACATGTTCCTTTATCTGTCACTGGACAAGATACACACATTCACAGACCACTCTCCCCCTGAGTCCTTCAATCCTGAAGAGAGTGTTAAAATGAATTATAAATGCATTGCCTAAGCTCAAGAGGGAGCAAAAAATCCGCTGTGATAATGGACGGACTCAGTGTCCTATCAGCAGAAGACTCTATTGGTTGATGAAACTGACATGAGGACATGTAAGAGGCACAATAGCTCAGAGTGCCATCTGTGGGGAAAGCTGGTGTCACCTTGTAGTCCCTTGCAGGTAATCTGTCCCTGACTAGAGTCTATTCCACATCACATCAAGCTCCTTTATTCTCCAACCAAGTGGCTGTATGACATGAAAGAAACAGATAATCAGATCCTCAAACTGGGAGATCAGAAGGCTAGCTCTCCAAACTGGAAGACTTCACAAGGTCAAGGCAAGGGGTTGCTAGAGCTCAAGTACAGGAGGCAACAAATAGACTGCATGTTCTAAACGTTCAAGGTGAATTATTCAAGATTGGGAATGGGAAGTTAGAGGTTAAAAAAATAAGAGGGAGAAAGAAAGCCTCTTATCTGAAATTGAAATCCTTCTCCTGAAAAAGCACACATCTAGAATTCATTCCTGGCAGCAGCGAGCCATGGACTAGCTCTCTACCAGGACTCAGCCGGGCCACCACACTGGTGACTAAATGCAGGCTGTACTTTGAGAGGGGCTGATAGAATGTTTCGCCAATAAATATTCCTGCCAAAGTTAGTTTTCGAGCCATGGTTCATAAATATACAGTATTCCAGCAAAAAAGTACAGAATGTCCTCCTGGGGTTGACAAGCAAATAGTTTCATAAATAACCCTCTTGACACGTGCAAGATGTTAACATTTTTGAGGTTTCGGGCAGGGGCAGACGCGGATTTAATCGCTCGATTCAGCTTGGAGCCACTCTGGACTTGGACATTACCTCTTGGGGGCCAACGGAAGTGTGTTTTTTGGCTAGAGAGAGTTGGGGTTGCTCGTCAGCATTGAGGACAAATGCCTCTCCTCAGAAGCTTCTGGGCTAGTGCAGAGCACTGCATAGGTGCGTCTGACCAGATTGGCAAGTGAGGGGGCCCACACTGGGACACAAGTAAAATGTCCCTATAGGTGAGAGGAGGGCTGGGCCGAGCCACAATATGGGCCGCTTTAGAGGCACCGAGTGCCCAGCCCAGGCGATGTTCACATGAGAGAGGAAGAAAATTCCAAAGAAGCCTCCTATTTTGACAGTAAGTAAATAATAATAATAGTAAAGACGGAACAGAAAATTTGGGGCATATGCTGGAGTGAGCCAGCTCAAACACAGACTCTAGTTTCAGTATCAGAAGTATGACAGGATCTTTAGTATTAGCAGATGCACAAGGAGCTCTTTGGTGGGACAGATTGAGGTTTGTGACCCAATCACATTGCTGGAATTCCTACCTCTGAGGTCCATCGAGATCCAACCTACTCATATGCAGTGTTATCTGAGCTTAATGAATGATGACATTACATGCCTGAACATCCTGACAATCATTTATGTGGTGTTTTAAAGTTTTCCAAGCCCACATCCATAACTGCAATTGAACTCAGGATAGCCCCGTGAGATAAACACAGCAGGCTCCACCACTCCCATTTTACAGAGAGAAATGCAGAAGCCAGGTGAGAGAAAGATAATTGCTGAGGAATCCCAGATTTTAAGTAGCAGAGTGAGGCTTTGCATTTGGGTCCTTGACCCTTTGAAGCGCTGTCAACAAACGGCTTGATTTATCAGACCTGCTGTGAAAGCAGAGAGCAGGACCAGGGCAAGGCGAGCTCTAGAACAGGAAGATTTTGATGGGGGACAATGAGAGAAAGGCTCTGAGCATGCTGGGGGCACTGTCCCAACGGAAGGCCAACGGCATCTGATTTTCATGACGCCTTCACCAGGTGTCAGGAAGATAACCAGTCACATTGGTAACCCCATGCTCCCTCTCTGTTGCTGCAGCTGGTGGCAGATGCAGCATCTCCGTGATCTTCTGAGGTGTGAGGCGAGCCCTTGAGGTCTCGTTTACAATATATCGACAGATTGCACAGCAGCCTGATCTAAAGATGGTTCTGAATTCGCCTGTGAAATCGGGAGTTTCAAAGTCTGTTTTTAAAAGGGTGAGAAATCTCTCCATCTTCTCATTTCCTAGGTATGTAGCATTTCTGTATGTTGGTTAAAAGGGCTATATCGTTTTGCAGTGGGTGTAAAGATAAAGATAACAGTAATAACTGCTGCTATCTGACAGCTGAGCCAGGTACCAGTACCTGAGTGAAGTACTTTATATTTGTACCCAGTTTACTGAGTGAGCCGAACTCAAGGGGGCGGGGTGCAGCACAAACGAGAGGTGGATCTCTTTTGACCACCAAATGCCGTACTCCTGAATGCTCTACAGACTCCCTTCCGGGCCCTTGGTGACATTTAAATATAACATCCTATTTATCTGTTAATGCTTAACAACAACCCATGCCAGCTAGCTCTAATTGTCCCCATTTTAAAAACGAGGACACTGAAGCTCAGAGAGTTCAGCAACTTGCCAAGTGACATGCCGTGGGGTAGTGGAAAAGTCAGGTTTGGGTCTCACTCTGGCCTGTCTGTCCCCAAAGCCAGTGCTCTAAACATGGGACGTGGAGACAGTAGGAAAGCCGTCAGCCAAAAAGTCCACAGACACAGCTAAAGGCAGAAGTGGGGAGGACAAATTCCCAAATCTGTGTCCTGTTTATATACATATATTTTGAATAATTTGTAATTTGTTAGCCTGAAAAAACAATATCTAAAAGCTTTGATTTCATTGTCTATAAGCAATGGTGGGGCCAGAGTACCTCAGTTAATTCACGTCTCATGAAAACACTATTGGCTAGCCTTAATTGACAAGCACAAATGACTCTGGCCAAGGTGAGGGAGCCAAGTGCAAATAACAACGCCATTAGAGTTGACAATGGAAGTATGATTAAGAACGTGCTGAGCAGAGTTCCCTGCGTGATGTCAGTCCTCTTGCTGATCTCCTCGTAGCCAAATTAATAATTACGCTCTACCTGTGAACACTGAGTCTCCCTTTCGAAATGGATTCACATCTGTGACTACTTTTTATGTGTCCCCTGAGATCAGGCAGTTGGAGCAGGGACTGCATTATTGCCCCATTTTCACTTGAAACTGAGACCTGTGAAGATGAAAGAGTCCTGGAGTTCCCCCAGCAGCTGAATGGCAGAGTAAGGACAGAAGACCCCATCTCCTCCTGCAGCGTCCCTTCGTTCAAGTGAGACTCTTCCACAGTATATTCAAAGAGGCCTCAAGAAAAGCAAATGTCCTTGGCAGCCTGTGAAGCTGACTTCCCGCTGGGGGCTTCTGTAGGCACGGGCACCAGGGAGAGCCCTTTCCACCCACCTCAGTCTTGCCTTTGTTCAACATCCCCATCTGCCCTCACTGTATGCATTCATTTCCACGCATTTTTTTTCCTTGTTTGGCATGTCTAGGCACTGCCTCTCACATTCCCTTTCCCTCTGTCCATGAGAAGCACCAGGAGGAACCATAATCTCAGTAATAACTCCTATTTGTTGAGCACTTAGTACATGCTACATAGAGTGCTAGGTGTGTAACATGCCTTTTTTTCCTTACTGCTTTCAACTACTGGAGGAAGAGGGAATTCAGGTCCATAGTTTCTTCTCTAAAACCTTTGAAGTCAGGAATGTTTCAGAATTCAGAGTTTTTTCGTTGTTAGAATGGTAACACGGTACACCTAATAGACATTATCCAACACCCTCAGCATGATCTGTAGCAGCATCTCGTCATCAAACACACTCATATTTCTGTGATGAAAGAGGGAAATAGTCCCAAAAGATGGGTAAAATAAAGGCTATGAAGAGCCTCATGTTATTACAGGTCAGCCTTTGCCACTAGGTCAATGTATGCCAAACAGTGAAGAAACGTGCTTTTCAGAGCAATTTGGATTGTAAAATCACAGATGAGGGATGGTGGATCTGTATTATAATGCTCATTTTATAGGTGTAGATACAGAAAGTCAAAGAGTTTCCATGATTCATCCAAACCACAGAGCTGCTGAATGACTGAGCTCAGATACAACCATACAACCATGGCACATTTGTCTCTGAAAGCATCATTCACGGATATTGGCACTAACAAGCAGCTATAATTTCTGTTTATCAGGGGCGAGGACAGCAGCATCTTTGAAATCTCTCAATATAGTTTTAAGAATACGTATAATCTACCATGTCGAGGCACTGTCTGCTCTAAATTCTTGCTACTAAATCCTTGCTACTATGAACCAGCAACATCGGCATCACGTGTGGGTTTGCTGGAAACGCAGGATCTTCGGGCCTCACTCAAGACCTTAGAATCAGGAATGCACGTTGACAAGCTCCCCGAGTGGTTCGCCGCCACAGCCCAGTTTGAGCAGCCCTAATCCGAAGCCCTTTTTTGTGTGATCTCGTTTAACTCACAACACCACCACAAGGTAGGCACTATTGTTATCCACGTTCAATAGCTAAGGAAAGTGAGGTCTGGAGAGATTAAATAACTGGCTCAAGGTCAAACGCATGGTAGGTTCCAGACAAGAATGGGTTTGGCCTGACTTCAGGGCCCAGTCTGTTCCTCTTTCTTGCAGGCAGGACGGGAAGCCCGGGATACCCTCAGGGGCATTGGATGGGCCTGCTTTTCTTTTCCTGATTGGTAAGGAGAGAGACGAAACTCACATTGCAGATTGGTGGTTCCAAAAATGCCTTTCTCTCCACTGTCCCCCACCTCCCCTCCCTCAGCTTCTTTATCTGACTCCAGCGGCCAGGAGGAGTTGTTTACACCTATTCTCATTTTCCTCCTCCTAAGTCCATGGTATGATTTTACTTCCTTATCCCACTTGAACATAAGTGGGGCCACGTGACTTGCAATGGCCAAAAAGATGTGAGTGAAAGTACTGTGTGTCCTTTTTAGGCTGATGCTTTGACTTGTCAGCACCAGGCTGCTCAGCACACCTAGCTCCTGTCACAGTGGTCCCAGAAGCACATACGGAGATGAGGCCTTTGTCAGCTCGAGTCCCTTAGTGACTTCAAGAAGCAGAGCCCCTACTCAACACACACTGGACAGATCTCACAAATGCGGAACAAACCCTTGTGCTTGTAAAGCCTCTGAAATTGGGGGCATTATTTGTTACCTGGCATAACCTCTCCTATCCTGGCTGACTGACTTCTCTTCCTTTGCTCCAGAGAGACTGATTTATGTCACAAGAATGTCAGCCAGCAGCTCTGTGGGTGGGAAAAAAGTACCTGCTTTATGTACCCGAGCTAATAACCTCCTTCTTTCTACCGCCTGTGAGATTCTGTCTCTCTCCTCCTCTCTTTCTCAAAGCCAAATTTATTTCTGATTTGTTTTCCTTGTTGAACCTCTACAACTCCTTATTTTCCAAGGCTATTTTTAGTGGCTCCATTTACCCTGAAGGAAATAGTTCACATCTTGGTGCCCAGGGCTTTTTTAGCTCCTTTTAATAGGAGAGGATAGCACATATCAACAATTCTTTTAGCCACCATGTCATTTCCCCAAGAGGCTCAGAGAAGAACAAAATGTCTCCGTCAAATGAATTTTGAATGTTAGTCTCCAACCTCCTAACTGTATATGATCCTCCTTGGTAAGAACAAGGAGATTTTATTTTTCTATTATTGTTTCCTTCCTTTCAAAGGTTAAGCTTATGTTCTTTATACCTGGTGATTTCCCAGGCCTACTTAATTAGTTTTTGGGAGTTGAGCTCAAAAATCCATACATTTTACAAGCTCCTTGAGTAATTTATTTAGAAATAATTTAAAAACAGGTATTTGGGAAATTTTGGGAAGTCTTGCATAGAGAGCCATATACATTTATTATAACTCATCTCTGCTCATCAAGAAGCCATCATCGATAAAAAATATAACTAAAAGCAATACTCTCCATGGATAGTCATAGCAACTTCATTCATAATTGCCAAAACTTGGAAACAAGCAAGATATCCTTCAGTAGTTGAATGGATTGATAAACTGTGATATACCTAGACAATGGAATATTATTAAGTGCTAGAAAGAAGTGAGCTAGAAAAAACAGAGATCTTCAAATGCATATTACTAAGTGAGAAAGCCAATCTGAAAAGGCTACATACTGTATGACTCCAAACATGACACTTTGAAAAAATCAAAACTATCGAGAGAATGAAAGGATAAATCTTTCCTATAGGTTAGGGGAGAAAGAGGGATGAACAGTCAGAGCATAGAGGATTTTTAGGGCAGTGAAACTATTTTGAATGATACTATAATGGTGAACACATGTCAGTATACATTGTCAAAACCCATAGAATGTACAACACCTCGAATGAAGGCTGATGTAAACTTTGGGTGATAATGGTGTGTCCATGTAGGTTCATTGATGGTTACAAATGTACCACTCTGGTGCAGAATATTGCTAGTGGGGGAGGCTGTGCATGTGTGGGGCAGCAGTCATATGGAAACCCTCTCTAATTTCTGCTCAATTTTGCTGCGAACCTAAAACTGCTCTAAAAAATAAAGTCTATTAAAGCAACAACCACAACATTCTCCTCCATGCTTCTGGAGGAAATTATGTCTCCTTGTGAGCAAGACTGAGGGGAGAAGTTGAGCACTCTATAGGGGAATCTGGGGCAAGGGGATGAAAAACAACATTGTTTTTTAAGCAGCATCTACCAACATCACACTACTGGGTCTGACATCTCCTTTAACCATCGCTCGGTACATTCTGTAGATTTGAAACTGTCATTCGATGTCTTCCCTCTTAGCAGGAAGGCCAGTCAGAACAAAAGAAGGGTCAGAGTGTTGCCGTGGTCGTGTGAAGAAGTGCTCAGGTCATGGACTAAAATAATCAGGATGAGTGATGCTCCATTTGTGGCAGCTTGTGACCCATTTCTTGTTCAGCATTTTTCAGTCTGACCACTATATTCTGTAGTCTTAAGGGAATGTTGGGGAAGTTATGACTTTGTATCCTCTATATTTGTTCTGTGGGGGCTGTGACTATGATGGCTTGTGGAGACCAGAAAGGTAGCTAGGGGAAATCAGGCAGAAGGGTAGAATGTATTTCAGAAGTAACTAGAGGAGAGAACTAAACAGAGCATAGCTGTGGAATCAAGAAATATATGGAATTCAGAAGGTAAGAGATCAGAAGCCAGGAAAAGAACTGGGCCATGGATAGGAGACAAGAGCACCTAACCCAGTGAGAAAGCTTCTTTCTTCTACAGGGGGAGCTAGTGTAAAATGAGACAACCACCCTAGGGTCTGGGGGTGGCTGTGATAGTGAAAAACAAGTGGGGACAACTTCCCTGTAGAGGGAAGGATGCTACTAGTTTATCACTGAAACACGTGACAAAGAGTTTAACCATTTTTCACAAACATTCTCCCAAATCAGCCTCTGAACTGAGGATTCCCCATTCCTGGGAAGGAGAAGAAACTGGTTAAAAGACAGACATGGAAGTAGGTGTTTTCACTAGACGACAATGCTCATTTGTGCTTGTTACCCACAAAAACCTTTCCTCTAGTCCCAGTTCTATTTCAGCCATCAAAACCTTTCCCTTTGACACAGCTTGTGAATATTTTAAGAGAACATCTGTTGACACTTAAAATGAATAAGCACAAAAAGATGAGCCTCGTTTGTGGATGGCTGTAAAAAAATAATTGACAGTCAAGCTTACATTTCACAAAGGAAGCAGAAATTGGTTGGACTAGTGTTTAGATAGTAGAAATGTACTAATGGTAATCGTAGTTGTTGTAATAACAATAACAATAATGATAATAACCAAAAGATGTTAGTAATTAGTAAATCTCTATGCTATAGTCAAAGATTTGTTGCTGGGTAGGTCTGACCTGGGGCAAAGTTTCTAGACTTTCCTGTGGTTTTCCACATTTATTGCTTCCATATTATAACCCACCTTCGGTATAGGGTCTGGTATAATTTATACTGTAGTGTGAATAAATGCGAAAGTCAGTGTGATGCCTGTTTTAGAGAAGGCACACTCTAAATCTTATTTTACTGGTGGAATGAAAGTTTAAATCTGCTGATATTAGAATTTAAGGTTGGAGTGTTGGGGTGATATTTGGGTGGGTGCAGCCTGAACGAGGTTGGGGCTTGTTAGGGGAAAATCATACTTTACCAAGTGAAAACCTCTGCAAGCTGTAAAGGACCATTGGAAGCTAAAACAAATAATTTTTCTTATTACAAGTGACCAAGAGCAGATGCTTATGCCAGGAGAAGACCAGAGAGAGCTGGAGGAGCAAAGGCTAAGAGGTGAATTCTTAACAATTTCCAAGTACAAAAAGTGTTAGGGTGCAGAAGTTGAGACACAGCTGTTCTCTATAGGCACCAAGGCCAGAAGAATAAGCAGTAACAACAGAAGGAGGAGGAAGTTAAAGAAAAAATATAGAACACTATTTAACTATTGGAGGGGGTGAGAAATTGTATTCATTTAAGCAGTCATTCAGCAAATGTTTATTGAGCACCTATCTGCTATGTAGGAGGCATTGTGCTAAGTGTTGAGAGTATAAAAATAAAAGCCAAAGCCTCTGTCCCCAAGTGGCTCGCAGAATCATTAGTCTACTTGCCTTTTGGCTCCTGAGGACAGGAGCACTTCAGCCTGGTCACTACATCCCCAGATATGTGCCTTCCTCCTAGTAGATATTTAGTGCGTGAATGGTTGAACAAAGATCGAACCAGTAGGAAAGGCAAAAAAGTCATCAGGCATCTTAGATCCTTTTCTGTAACCTGAGGCTGATGTGTTTCTGCCCCGAGGCAGGAGGGTCCCTGACTGAGATTTCTGTTCAACTGATGCCTCCACTCATCGTGAGGCCTGATTCCCTGGAGTGCTGTTTTTGGAGAAAGTTGCCTCTTCTTTGGAGAAGGCCAAGTTTAGCAAGTCAGACCTGAAACTTCACCAACCGTCCAAGGCAAGTGCTCTGGCCCCAGAGTTTATATTTAATTGTATGTTGTCACCAGTCATCTGCTGCTCCAAGAACACAGAACACTGCTTCCAAAAGCAGATACCTTTTTTGGAGCTGAACTTCCCAAATCTCGATGACTGGTGTCAAAACAGCGCCTGGCAGTGTGACTGACAACTGCACATCGGTGAACTGGTGGAGTCACTCAGTTCTGAGAAAGAACTGGAAAGCTTCCAGGCCCCTCTGTGGAGCACGACATTTGCATCTGGCTGAGTGTCCACTAGGTAGAGGCAGCAGCCTTGTCTGTGTGGATCCCAGACTTCTCCTTTCTACGCATCCCAAGCTGTCCTGACTCCCTTGGCACCCACTGGATGCCGCCTACACAGAGGCCTCGTTGCCCGCAAGAGCCCCTCCCTGTTGCTTCGCCTTGCTTTTTTCTTCACATCTTCATAAACCCTTCTCATCTCATATTTATCAAATGCAATCACAAAGGGACCACTTAATTAACAGGCTGCCATTGTGTGGAGGATGATTTGGAAGCTTAAAGCCATTTAAGAAACCTCACACTGTTCCAGACGACAAAAACAGTGGGACGTGCCATCTGGGAGGGAGCTTCCACCGAAACAGATGCCAGTGTTTCCATGATTAAGAACCTAATATTATAACATCATCGTATGCTGTGCCGTTTGGTTAGGAGAGACAGCCTCTGAGCAAGTGTTCTCAGGTCTTGCCTGCTTGGATGCAGCCAAATAATTCAGCATCAAAATATTTGCTCTGGCAAGCGGCCCTGGTTTATATTGCTCTTGTTTCTCTCCCCCCATAGAGCCTATGCGGGGTTGGCCACAATGAAAGAGCTCAGTTAAAACTTGTGAGGAATTTGTTGGCTGTGACTGTAGTACATGGTGAAGGTATGGCCACTATGTGTCATGAAGGTGACTACAGGTGAATTCACATTTCCAAGAGTTTGTCTCATGACTAATCAATATGTGACATGTGGACCTGAACTTTGTTTCAGAACCAAATGGCAGATTTGCCCTTTTACCATCCTCAACCCTGTCTCTAACTACTTCAGCCTTTAACTTATTTTTATTGAGTACCTACTATGTGCCAAGTATTGTGCTGGGCTCCATAGAAGGATGAAAAAAAAAAAACAAGATGTAGATACTGCCTGCAAGAACTGAAAAAGCTTATGTGATTTCCTTATAATTTAACAGCTACTGTTTCTCCTATTTACACACAAAAATATCTATTCATTATAGATTATTGAAAAAACACAGTCAAGCAAAAGTTAAAAATAAAAACTACCCATAACCCTCAGAGATAAGACTCTGAGAGCAATCTCTTGTATATTTCCCTCCAGTTGCTTTTCATGCATTATAGTCTACATAGGCAGATCCCACACTGCTTCTCTTTCAGGACACCCTTAGTGTCATCTTTAAACTGCTAATAACTTCTTGCCCTGGTGGGAAAAGCCTCTTCCCTTCCTTTCTGGCTATTCAAGTCCTACCTTATGCTAACTTCTGGCCCTATCCTCTGGGCAGTTAATTGTCCCCATTAGAAAGATCCTGGGATTATGTTTGGATCTTGGCTTCTTCTACTTACGAATCTGTGGACACGGGCAAATCATTTAACATCTCTGTGCATCAGGTTTCCCCTCACGACAATGGAGATTAGACCCTTGCAGAATTATTCTCAAAGTCGAATGAGGTGAGATAAATAAAGAGCAAAGTCAGTGAATGGTGAGCCTGTTTCTTCTCTAGTTCTCTGCACACCCAAAGCGTTTGGAGTGTGTTGCTCACAATCTGCCTACTTTGTACACATTTCAACAACTTCTATTGTTCCTAGGATGCAACCCCCAATCTTCACAGTTGTTTATAAAATCCTGCAGATCAGCCTCATTTTGTACCAAGCTGCCCCTCATTCTCCATCCCAGTCACCCTGACCTTCTTCCCCCAGAGGGGTTTGCACACACTGGTCCATCAATCCAGAACACTCTTTCCTCCCATCTCTGTCTTGTTACCTACTTCTCATCCTTTGGATTCTGGTTCAGTTGTCACATATTAAAGATTTGTGCCCAGGCTCTCCAGAACAGGGCAATTCTCTCTTTCCTTCTCATAGCATCACATACCTGTGCCTGGGTCTTATTTATTTATTTATTTATTTGGGTCTTTTTTTTTTTTTTTTTTTTTTAATTAATGTTTTCCCTTCTAGAATTAGCTTCCACGAGGGCAGGCACCACATCTGTTTTTGTTCTCCACTGGATTTCTAGTGCCTATCATGGCACCTGCCACAAAGTAGATGTGCCATATATATTGCTAAAGACTTAAGCGATTCTGTTTTCCAGTTGCTGGCACCAATAAATGATGGCCCCTTAAGGACCAGGGCGGTGTCTTCTGTTCCCTGGTGCTCATTGTGGGCTACTTCATCCATACCCCAGGCCCTAGAAGGATGATGCTGTATTTAGCCCTGGTCTTGTGAACACATCCCTGGCTTTTCACGAGGGTCTATAAAGAGCCTAAATGAGGCTTTATAGCACCCATGCCACTCCCGGACTGTTCTCTCTTTCCTTGCACTTTCAATAGAAAATGGCCCAGCATGAATGCCTCCTCTACCATGAAGCCTTCTCTGGAGTCCCTTTCCACCAGCGTTGGCTTTGTTCTGTCCTCTCTGGTATAAACAGAACTGATATCACTCCGCTCCTCAGTTATTAGTTTATTTGCCCTCTGGGTAAGTCCCAAGTTCTTAGCAAGTGTCCCTTCCCGACCTGGCTCCTACTTCCCGTTTCTCACCACTCTTCCTCCTTTGCCCTCACTGTTGCAGGTACCCTGAATGCTTTTCAGTTCTCACCCAGCATGAGCTCTCACACTCTGGACTCAGGCACACGCTGAAACTCTCCACCCACTTCCTCTCATTAGAAACGTGCCTAATTTCTAATGATCCTTCAGGCCTTGACACGGAGGCTGCTTCCATCAGGACGCTTTGGATGGTTGCCTGGGGGTAGGTTGGGTGCTGCGTCTCTCTAGCAGCCTATGTTGCCCTTCTCACATCTTGTTCACCCCTCTGCCCTGTAGGGTGCGCTCCATGAGGGCAGGGGCCAGTCAGGGTCACCTTGCTCACCTGGCATAGTAGGTGCTTAGCAACGACTTGGTGGATGAACAAATGAATGGAGGCTGCCATAGCCACCTTCCTAACCCTCATCTGTCTCCTCCGCCACTGTGCTCTGCACGGAGTAAGGCTCAGAAATGTTTGCTGGGTAAAAAGGGCTGTAGCTGAGCTCCCCCAGGTAAACAGTGTGGAAATGGCATGGAGAGCTCCAATTCATGACAGTCACACCAGCAAGAATCACTCTCAGCCATCTCTGTGTCACCAGCACAGGCCTGGGCACACAGCAGGGGCTCCACAGTGTCTGCTAAATTACAGTTTTATTGAATATTTTGAGAGAGTTGGTTGTACCAGCTGTGTCGCCTCAGACAAGTCCCTTTCTCTCTCTGGCCTTAGTATCCAGATCTGCAAAGTGGGGATAATCATGTTACCTCCCTTACTTACAGACGGTTAGGAGAGGTAAGTGATCTAAGCTCCAGAGAGTGCTTGGGAGGAATAGGAAAGCAATGAGTGTGAGCCACCTGCCACTTTGTCGCCGCCATATGGAGTTCCTTATCTAGATAAAGGCCTGGCAGGTGAGGTGTGGGATCGCCGCGGACCCTGAAGACTCCTGGCTCCCGCCCTGGGTCGCGGTCCGCGCCGTTTTGCTTTCGAGACACCAGGTCGCTGCCCCGTGCCCAGGGCGCCTGGCGCCGCCGCCCCGCCCCTGAGCCGCGGCGCTCCTGGAAGACTCCGCGGCCAGCGGTGAGTCACCGCCCTTTTTTTAGCAGCCGCGCGGGATGTGCATCATAACTCATCGCGGATCCCAAGAGCCAACGTCAATGCAGACCAGCCAGGCGCAGGCTGGGCGCTTGGGCAGGCGAGGGAGGCGACTCCAACCCGCACCCCTCAGCCACTGTCCCTGTCATCACAGCGCCACCAACCGCTTGCGGGTCATCGGCGCCGCAGGGCTCCAGAGATCTATTTGAGGACGCTCACACCTCTGGGGCACCCTGGCAGGATCGCGTCTGCGTGATTCAGGGCCTTAGAATTGAGGAAGGGTGGGCTGTGGTGATGGAGGAGAGAAAGCCAGGAACAAGCTCTCCGTGCGTCGGTGCACCTATTAGCCACCCAGCTAGTAACTGGCCCAACTGCCAGCCTCCCATCCACCCAGGCGTCTCCCACACACTAAGTCACTGAAGACTCTCTTTCTTCTCTCCATCCATCCTTCCATCCATCCATCCATCCATTCATCCATCCATACATCCACCGACCCACCCACCCATTCATTCATTCATTGCATGATTCACCCAGCCTTCTGCTCCTCCCCTCAACCACTTGCCTTCCCATCCAGGCATTTGACATACTAAGTCATTTAAGGTCCTCCCTTCCCATATCCACCCATCAGTAATGCATATATTCATTTACCTCCCACCTAACTATTTGTCTCTGTCCCTCCTTCCATCCACCTCTCCATTCACCTACTCATTCATTCAAATTAGCATCCACTATCCGGGATGCTGAGAATACAAAGGCAATTAAGGCAGCATCTTTACTGTTGCAGGACTTAGAATCAGCATGGTTTAATGTGCCCAGAAGAAAAGCCCTTGCCCTTTTTCTTTTTCAGAATTAAAGAAATATGGGTAGTGGGATCTTATTACAGTAAGATAATAGTAGTAGCTAACGTTTATTGACTGTGACTTGCCAAGCCATGTTCACATGCAGGATCTGACTGGAGTCTCACACCAACCCAGGAGGTAGGGACTGTTATTATACCCAATCTTCAGATGAAAGAAACAGAGCCTCACAGAAGGTAAGAAGCTCCTGTGGCTGCACGACTGTTAAATGACCAGACAGGATTAGAAACCAGACTCTGACTCTGAAACCAGTGCTTCTGGTCACTGTGCTGGCATTTGTTACCTGGGAGAAGTAACACATTAACAGGAGTTAAGTTGGATCAGCTACACCATCTCTCCCAGCCTTGGTTTTCTTTTTTGTAAAAGTAGTGACACTTTTCATATATAATGTGTTCATTCAGCCTAGCATCCATTTACAAGGACTAATGTGCCTGACAAACTTGTTAGTGGCTGAGATTAAAAAATAAGAGCAGGGTTCAGAAGAAATGAGATATATTATTATCATCCAGGCTCATTATAGAACAATTAAAAGTAATTAAAAAATCTCTGTGATTCTATTATCTAGAAATAACAACTGAAGTTTAGAAGACTTTAATATTTTTTTTTTTTTAAAGACTTTCAGGCAAAGGACAGGACAGAACCGGGCCCCTCTAGAGCTGCGAAATGAAGAAACTGTTACTGGGGCCGCTGACGTGAGAACCATGCCACCTCTGCCTTCATCCACTGGGAAAATGCAAGTCCCTTGCTCAGCCTTCTCTCTTGATTCCGTTCCAAATCAAAGTCTTGTGCACATGCATCTAATCGGCAGACTTGAAATCACGTCTGAACCCTAGCTGGAGAGGAGGCTGGAAACGCTGGTTTTAGCATTCCAGCTTCTGCACCTGAGGATGGCTAAAGAGGGCATGGAGTGAGCCAGTCCACAGGGCTAGCTCTGTCATTTTACTATAAGGGTTCATAAGGTTCATCTTGTTGAGCACCCTTCATTTTACCAGTAGGGAAACTGAGGCCTATAGGTGGTGCTTCCATGGCTACTGCACAAGTTTTTGTTGAAAGGTAACTAGAACTCAGGGTTAAAGCAGGGCCACGCAGACACTGGGAATCCATCATCTTCCTGTGCCAAGATTTAGGACTTCACATAGTTGAATCTAGTCTAGTGGGCGTGAACTTCAGTCGCCTACAAACTTATGAATGGAGGACCTATCACTGCCTTGGCTTCCTATAAATCTGAGTGTGAACCTTAGGGCTGACAAGAATTTCCATCTAAGCATTATTTGGGTCCCCTCCTATTTTAGGTGGCCAGAATCAGAGAAGCTCACTCACATGGTAGGCGATTGTCATAATTGCTGCCAACACCTTCTTTTCTATCCTCTTTGTTTTCCCATCAGGCTAGGAGCATGGGAGGTCCATTTGTACAATAGCCACATGAAATGGGGTACTCTCTCCATTTAAAGATGAGGAAACTGAGGCTTGGAAAGGTGATTTAAATTCTTCAGGGTAAACCACTAATAAACAGCTCAGCTGGAAGTAAATCCCAGGTGTGGTAACAGTTGGTTCTCATAAAAGTCTACTCCCGTTAAACCCATTTATTTGGCAGATGCATTCCAACTCAGTATCTTGGTGCATTCCATTCCTTGTTCTTGTATAAACTATTTCTTGCATCTAAATTGAACATGTGATCTCTTTCTCTTTGGGGTTGAGAGGGGCAGAGGAGGGCTTATTTATTTTGAATGATAAACAAAAGTACTTGCAAGTTGCTACTGTCAACTCAACCATAGTGAGATGAAAAAAAATTATAGTTGCTTTGCTAGAATTTATTTATTTACTGGATATTTTTTGAGGGTCTTCTGCATGCCAGCTACTGTGCTAGGCACTGACATACAAGGCTGAGGATGAGTTAAGTACAAACTCTGATCTCATGGACTGGCAGGAAGGACAGTAACCAGACAGCTGCACTGCAGTGGAACACCAGCTGAGCTTGGCGGGTGCTCTCTCACATATTGGGCACAGGCTGGCTGGCTGTTGGTTGGTCAATGATGGCCTTGGCAGGGGTCTGCTTTGCTCTAACTCTATGTCCCACATATCTCATCCTGCTGCAGGCTAGCCTGGGCAGGTTCTTATAGGGAAGGCAGAAGAGAGATACAAGTACAACTGCTTGTCTTTGTGTGAAAACTGTTAAAACCTCTTTGACAAGTCACATGGTCGAACTCAGAATAAGATGTGGGGAAGTAGATTCTACCTCTTACTGGAGGAGCTGTTATGTCACTTTGCAAAGGGTGAGGATACAGAGAAGGGTGAAGAATTCAGGTCGATTTTGTCATATATCACATCAGGGAAGACTTTTTGGAGGGGGTGATGACTGAGCTAGTTTTTAAGAATGAATTCTCAAATGAAAGGGTGATAAGGGTGGGGTGATGGAAAAAGGAATGTGGGGTAGAGCTACCAGCATGTACAAACATCCAAAAGTCTTAACTGGAAATTGCTAGTGGTTTTGTGTGGTTAAAGACTAAGAGGGCGAGAGCAGGTTAGCAGAAAGTGAGGCTGGAAAGCAGAGAGCCAGGACATGAGGGGCCTGGTGGTTATCAAAAAGACCGGATCTTATCCTGGTAATGGTGGTGGGGGAGCAGGGGAAATTTATGAGTTTTAAGATGAATATTTGTGTTTTTAAAAGAACACCCTGTGAACAACAATTGGAGGCAAGAATAGCAGTGAAAAGCTTGTGGTGGTCATTCAGATTGGAAGTGATGATGGCTTGGGGGTCATCCATAGTCCACCAGAAGTATAGGGATAGAGAGAAGTAAATTTAGCTGAGAGATAGTAAGAATCGATAGGACTGGCTCATTAATTGGATATAGGGATGAGGGAAAGGGAATCAAGGAAGATGCCACATTTCTGGCTGGCCCACTGAGGGAGATGGTGGTTCATCACCAATGAGAGGTATCTTGGTTTGAAAGAGGGTTGGACATGCTGAGTTTGTGGTAGACAGAACAATAGTTGCCCAAAGATGTCCACATCCTAATTCCCAGAACCTGTGGCAAATGAGATTTTGCAAGTGTGAGTAAGTTAAGCATTCTGAGATGGGAAAATTATCCTGGAATATCTGGGCGGGCCCAATGCAATCACAAGGGTCCTTATGAGAGAGAGATAAGAGGGTCAGAGTCAGAGGAGGTGTGACCACAGGAGCAGAAGCTGGAGTGTCAGAGGGCCATGCGCCAAGGAATGCAGACAGCCCTAGAAGCTAAAAAGGAAAAGGATATGGATTCTCCCCTGAAGCCTATAGAAGAGACACAGCCCTGCTGACACCTCGATTTGAGCCCACGGAGATTGATTATGGGCTTCTGACCTCCAGAACTGGAATAGAATAAACTTATGTTGTTTTAAGCTATTATGTTTGTGGAAATTTATAATAGCAGCAATAGGAAACTAATGCAAGAGGCTTATGAGATATCCAGGAGAGGATATACAGAAGCTGGGAAGAAAATATCCAGGCCGCAGATATAGACAGGATGGAGTGTCACTTGCAAATGGACAGGACAATGGCATCGGATCTCCCAGGAAGACAGTGTAGAGTGAGAGGGGAGGACAGCCTGGATAGGGCTCAATTCAGAGAAAGTCTTTGAAGGAAAATGAGAAGGAAGACCTGGAGAAATACAACGAATCTAGTGTTGGGAAATCCAAGGGTAGAGTTTAAGAAGGAACCATCCCTGTCAACAACCACAGAGTAACATCATTGCCGTCTGGTTTAAGGAGACTCAAAGCGCCTATTGGATTTGATCAAGAGTATAGTTTTGGTGAGAGCAATTTCAGAGGCTGAGCAGGACTTGAACAAGCCCAGTTGCAGGGAGAAAAAAGGTGTGTGTGTGGGGGTGGGGGGGATGAGGAATTGGAGACACACAGGGAGACAGCGTTCTTAGATCATTGGCTTTGACAGTGAGAGAGATAAGACAGTAACTGGAAAAGGATGGGCATCAAGGGAGGACATTTTCTTTTTTTTAAGATAAGAGAGAAAGACATGAATAAGTTTAGCTGCATCTGGGAAGGAGCCAGCCAGGGGGCTTGGGGAAGGCTGAAGGTGAAGGGCAGAGATAGTTTAGGAATGAGGTCAAGTCTGGGAGGAGGTATGTGTTAGAGGTGGGATTCAAAGTGCCGGTGAGGATTAGCTTTAGATTGGGAGAGGATGAGCCTCCCATCTGGCGTGAAGGGAAGGAGGCAAAAACAAGTGTTTAAGTGGGGATGAATACAGGGGACAACGTTCTATGTGCTGGTTAAAGCGTTCAGACGTTTTAGGAGAATTCCCTATGACTTGCTATAGTAAATCGCCACCAAAATTTCATTACTTAGGTCAAGAAAATAGAAATTAGAAATAGAATTGAGAGAGGACATATAGAAAATAGAATTTAGAGGGAACAAAAAGGCTAGTTGTCAGCATATGAGCATAGAACTCAGAGTCATAACTAAAAAAAATTTTTATCTTAAGAATCATAACACCATAAAATATAGGAATTGCCATACTGGGACAGACCCATGATCCACACAGGCTGATACTCTGCTGCCAACAGAGGTCCCTTGGGATGAGCACCCAGAGGGCACAGTCATGCTGTACCCACCCTTGATCTTGGTTAAGAGACAGAGTAACCATTTGTGCCCTGACGTCAACCATAAAGGTTAGGTATATCCCAGCACCCATTTATGGCTCTGTCATGCATAAATGTACCCAAACCCTCTCCAACTGCCTGCACCATCCCCTTGGGGTTATGTGTTTCATTAGTTTATTTCCCACTATGTAACACAGAATTTTAAAAAACTCTATTTCTAGCTTAGTTTGTTTGAGGTTCCAAGAGTGACCGTTTATTCCAGTGGACATCAAATGAAAAAATGCAAATGAAGTATATTCAGCACATCATAAAACCTGACACATGGTAAATGATTCATAGAGGCTAGTGATGATGATGATGATGACAATAAAGATAATGTTTCAATGTTCAGTAACTCTGCCAGCTATGCCTTATCTTTCACATTTTATAGAAGGGCAAACTAAGGAAGGCACAGTGAGGTTGCATGACTTGATAAAGACCAGAGAAGAAAAAAATCGGAGGTCATTGAAAAGTTGATGCTTGGGCTGTGGGCTAGGAGCTTAAGAAGGAGTAGTTTGGACACACCCATTTTCGACCCCTCATGACCCACCTCCCCGCCACACCCCACCTGCCAAGCCACAGGGCTGCCCTTGCTGGTCAACTTCCTTCACCGTAAATGGAGAGACCGAAACCCAATTCAGCCGATTCCTGGGGCCAACCAGCCTACCATGGGGCCTTTAGATTCAGAGGGGGAAAGGATCCAGTTTATTTATTCTACCCTCGTGATGGAAATAGCCCCCAAAACTTTCCTGTGCTTACTAAGCTATTTCTCAGCCAAAGGCAGCTAGAAAATGTTAATTATCTTGTTCTTTTTTTTTTCCCCTCCAAGATGAATTATTGACTTCTAGCACATGCTATCTTTAATTGCAAGGTATTCCAGAATGAGCAGGTTATCAAAAATGTGCAGAGGGGGAGAGCTTTGATTCGGCCCTGGGAAGCTGAGGTGGGAAAATTTATCCTTATTTATTTACATGGTAATGGGATGAGATTTTGCCAGCTTGCTAATGGATTCTTAAAGAGAAACAGGCTTCCTGTGGCCTAGTTAGAAAGATTGGTTGTCCTGCCACCACAGAAAACACTGAATCAAGAAGGCGATGTCTCCCTTTTTCTAGATCGTTCCTCTCTTTGAGGTACCATCTGCATTAGGTGTGTAGGGGAGGGAGTTGATATTTATAGTGGGGGACAGGGTAGCAGGGTGGATATTGCTGAGGTCTGGTGTAAGGAGACCAGCCCATGAATGCTACCAACGAGCTATTTGGCCTCAGATGGTGCATCTAATTGCCCCTGATTCTCAGTTTTCCTATCAGCCACATGGTTATGTTTTGCCCTAAACCAGCTTAGCAAATTCATTGTAAAGACAAAATTAAAAAGTCGGTTTTAAGTGTGCTTTAATGATCATGAGCATTTTGTATCTCTGAGGAGTGCACGTGATTTTCTGGAAAGCAAGAGACAGGTCCTAATCGCATTTAAAAATAAACCTTAGCATTTCCTAAGTGCTTGGCCAATTACTCCAAATAACATTCATTCCAGAGGCTGGGGTGGAGTGGGGGGTGGCGGGGTGAGTCATGTGATGAATGTATTAGATTGTGGCGCTACAGTGTCTCGTTCCAAAATTGAGGAAGAAGCAGCCAGGTCTGCAGACAGCCCCAAATCTCTCTAACTACAGCCATGGGTTTCTCTTCCCTAGAGGTGCCTGAACACCTCTATGGTTTCTTCCTAATTCGTCTTCTTTACTCTTTCAGTCTTCTCATTGACTTAAATGTTTGCTGAGTGCCTCCTATGTGCCAGGCACTGGGGCTAGGAGCTGGTAGAGACATAGTCTGGGAGGAAGGACGAGTTACTAACACACAAATAAATGCGCAATTACAAAGGGAGGTAGGACTGGGGCTTTGAGAGAGAAGATACAGCAGTGGAGCCAGTTTACATTGGAGGGTCAGGGGCACCCTGTTTGAATCGAGGCCCCAAAGATGCACCGACCAGCTCTAGGGGAGGGGAAATAGCATTCCAGTCAGAAGAAACAGCATGTGTGAAGGCGCAGAGTTTGGAAAAACTTGGTGCATTGTAGGACTGAAAGCGTGTGTGTGTGTGTGTGTGTGTGTGTGTGTGTGTGCGCGCGCGCGCGTGCACACACGCGTGCACATGTGCATAAATGGATCATGCTGAGAAAGGGGAGGTGGGGGGTCAGGTGAAGTGGAGGGGCCAGGCAGGCCTGGGTTTGAACCCTGGCTCTGCTACCTGTTCTCTGTAGAATTCTGAGCAAGCCACACATCACTTCTTTGAGCTTCAAGCCTCTCCTTTGTAAAGGAGAAGGAATGGCAGGTAGGTCATGAGTCACCTTGAGGTTCAAAAGTCACCACTATAGCCTCTGAGGCCCTCTTAATCTGGCCCGTGTTACCTCTTGGACCTTCCCTCTGATTAGTCTCTCCCTCTCTCTTTTAACTCCAGCTAGTCGGCATCTGTGCTGTTTCTCATACACACTAGGCACATTCTACCTCAGGTCCTTTGCACTTGCTCTTCTCTCTGGCAATGCGCTGTGCCTGCAAGTCTCACTCTCTCACTTCCTTCAGGTCCTCCCTCGAATATCAGTGAAGCTTTCCTGACCACTGTATTTAAGACCACCCCTGCTCCCTGCAT
>CM053515.1:11396968-11453733 GCA_028627145.1 Eidolon dupreanum
GTATGGCTGTTGGGGTAGAGAGGATGTAACATTTTTGCAATATTTGCAAAGGAAATACATGAGTATGACAAATGAAGTACATGTAGTTGTGATTAAGAATAATGAGTCGTCCATCGTGGCTATAATGTAGGGCTCATGAACAGATGTGTAGGAGGTTAAAAGAATAGAGGGAAATCATAAATTGAAGAGCCTTGAATATCAAAGAGTTTGGATTTATCCCATGAACAATAGGAGCCAATCGTATTATTAAATAGAGAGAAGACTGATTGGAAACTAGTAGATTGCCTTGGCTGCAGTGCAGAGTATGGCAAGGAGGAGTTTGCAACACTGGAAGGCAGGGAGATGGGCAGAGAGAAGCCACTCTATGTGTCCAGATAAACAATGATGGGGATCTGAACTAGGACAGTGACCATGATATAGGGAGGAGGGAATAGAATAAAGATAGACATCAAGTTTATGAGATGTCTAAAAAACAGGGTGGGAATCCATGAAATCTTTGAGATTTCTGGGCTCGATGATGCTTTTAATTGAGATAGAGAACATTGTAGGGGGACTGTGTCTCCAGGAAGAAGCTAGTATGGTTTAAGGCACGTTGAGGTTAAGATTTTGGGGAGACTCAAGTGGTGATGTCTAGTTAATTGTTAGATGTGCCCATTTAGTGTTCAAAAGGCAAGATGAAATTGGCAATAGATATTTGGGAGTCAGCATAAATGAGATAAAACCACAGGAGTAGATAAGCTCATATAGAACAAGAAAAGTGCTAAAAACACAACCCTGGAAATGCCAACATTTGTGGCCCAGATTAAAACAGAAGAACACTCATGGTGATAGAAAAAGAGTAGTCGCAGGGCAGAAAGAGAAATATTGTGTCCTGAGACCACAGAGGATTTCAGGGAAGGAACTGCCATTGTGATTAAATTAGAGGAGGGGCAAATTGTTGGAGTAATCAGATTTGGTAAATAAAAATACAGGGCACCCAGTTAAATTTGCATTTTGGAGATACACACACACACACACACACACACACACACACACACACACTAAATTTACTAAAGTATATATAATATACTAAAAAGTTATTTATCTGTATATATGCAATATTGCTTATGACTGAAAAGTTTGTATTTTATCTGTCAGCTCTAAAAGTTGACCCAAGACTGATCAGAAATCACTGGCTTTGACAGTAAGGAAGCCATTGATATACTATGCATGGGCATTTTCATCACAGCATTGTAGGCAGAGTATGGAAACTGGTAGGCAGATAAGTGAGCTGGTGATGAGGAAACAAAAATGGTGAGAAACTGAGGGTGGTAAGGAAGTGAGATTAGTGAGAGAGTCAATTATGTGGAGGATTTTGGTGTCGAAGGAAGGAAAGAAACAAAAAAGTAGCTTGGTAAAAGAGAAGATCAAGAAAAATGTTTCTTGTTTTGTTTTAGAAGAAGGAGACTTGCATGTTTGCGGATTGACAGAGAAACATGTCCAGAGAGGGAAATGAATGAAATGATCCAGAAAGAGAAGAAAATTGCTGAGTGGGATTCTGAAGGAAGATTAAGAGAACAGTTTAGAGGTCAGCTTTGGACAGGAGATGGGACAGCTTTTCTACGGAGCTGAGGACAACAAGGAAGGATGAGCCATAGTACAAATAAATCTGAAAATGGAGAAGTTGAAGGAATTAATGCACAACAGCCTCAGTTTTTCTTGGTGATCTAGGAAGATTCGTTATTTGATGAGAGCTAGTGGGAGGGCATCTGCAAGGTAGAACTTTGGATCTAGGGAAAATGGTAGAAGAAAATGTCTTAAGTGCTAGAAAGGGGAGGGTATAAAGGCACGAGTCTGAAAAATCAGTATGTGCTGGCTGAGGTCAAAGCAGACTGCAGTGGATAGAGAGAAATGTGGAAAAAAGCCATCAGATTTGGAGGTAGATAGATAGGCCTGGGTATGGGTCTTGGCTCTGCCAATCTGTATTTAGTAGCTTTTAGTAGATCATGCTGTATGACATACAGCACCAAGTCTCAATGGCTTGCAAAAACATTTCTGTCTTGCTCATGTTATATGGTAGTGGCTGCAGGTCACCTGTTGTAACTCTTCTCTAGGCAATGGTAATTTCAAGCTCATTTCTTGTTCCAGGATTCAGATCAGCAGCTCAGCTCATGGCAGAGGGCATAGGAGAAGCAAACCAATTTGAACAAGCAATCACATTCAAATTTTTTTTCTTGGATGACTTATGCCATGTTCATTCATGTTCCATTGGCTCAAGCAAGTCAAATGACCAAGCCCACCATCTATGGGGCAGGGAAATACTCCAATATGTGGAGATGGAAGTGACTACAAATAATAATATAATCTACCACATCATCTAAAAATGTATTAACTCTGGGCAAGTTACTTCAGCTTTATGGGCTTCAGTTCCCCCATGTGTAATATGGGGATATTAGCATTGGTTTTCTAAGATTTTTGGGAGGATGAAATAAGATTCTCTGTATAAAACCTACTACAGTTCCTAGTCCATGACAGATACTTTACACATATGAGCTTGCCTTGCCCTAGCACTGAAATTACATAGCTCTATGATCATAGGAGATTAAGTTAAACTTTCTACTCTACATTTTTCTTTTCCAAATGACCAGATGATCAGTAGGACCATTTCTGGCTCTAAAATCTTCTGTTTCTAAAAGTCTATACTAAATAATTGACCAGTCCCTTACTCCCAAAGAACACCCTGGCTTAAGAGGAAACTACAAGTTTATCAGTGGTTTTATTTGGTTTACATCTCCTTGGCTCAGCCCACTACAGAATGCAGAGAGACTTGTTCAAATAAACCTACAGAACCTATAGAAATTAAGCGCTTGGCAGATCATCTCATCCTCCGTTAGCAACAGTGTTTAAGTTTACAGAAAGTGTGATGCTTCACATTGAAAGGACAAGATATTCTCACTTCACCTGGAGGAATTTAGCCAACTTGAATAATAAGCCCTGTTGGTGAGATGTGAAATCTGACAGCAAGTGAGGAAATAGTTGAAGAGGAGGCATTGGAAATGCTTGGAGTCTTCTCAGGTGTTACCTGGTGCCTTGTAAATGTGTGAAAGCCTTGAAATGGTGTCTAGCAGAGCCCTGGGAACTACCCACCATATGTCACTGACAGTTTCACAGAGTGGAAGCAGGCAGAGGCATGTCTGAACGATGTTCAAGTGACCAAGTGTATCAGTTAGGATTGTGAGTCACTACAAGGTACAAAAAACAAACAAAAAAACCCAAAAACACAAAAAAACAAAACAGACCGCAATGGCTTATGTAAGATGGAGGTTAATTGCACCAGGTAGCCATGCTTTTGGAAGTAGGTCGGCCCCTGTTTCACAATGTTATTAACATCTTGGGAATTTTCTGTGTGCATCAGACTAGAAGAAGGTTGGCATGGAAAATTTTTCTAGGTGGCAGATGAAAACTTAAGCTTAAACCCAAATTTAAGCTTAAACCCTAAATTTAAGCTTAAATGCACCATTTCACAGGTGTGTTTCAAATTTAACGTATAGCTTAAAGGAACTGTTGACCAGATGCCTAATTTAAATACCCCACTTAAAAACCAAGCAGAGTTAATTGGTTAAATATCTAAGCACCTACCACAGGCTCTATTCTGGTTTGGGTTTGTAAATAACAGAACAAAACACAAGATTCAGTCCAAGCTTAGATGTAAATAGACTTAATATACAGAGGAAAGAGACATCTCCAGTTAACCTAGTCTTGACAAAGCAGTCAAAGGAATCTTTAGAGAACATTAATCAGATACTCTTTGCTTAAAACTCTCTAATATTTCGATTGCATTTAGAGCAAAATCTAAACTCCCTACTCTGGCATAGTTGGTAAGCCAGCCCTTCCCCTCCAACCCTATTCTGCACCACTGTCTCCTCATTCTCTCTGGTCTAGCCACACTGCTCACAATGCCAGTTTCTGCCTCAGAGCCTTTGCATCTATGATACCCTTCTACCAGACCACTCTTTCCTCAGAGAAGAGGGTTGGATTATTCTAATGGAAATGTCACCTTCTTAGAGATCTTTCCCCCACCATACTATGTGAAGTAGCTCTCCCTACTCTCTTATTCTGTCCCATCATCCTATTTTAAAAATTATTATCATCACTACCTGATTGCATCTTAATTATTTGTTTTTGGCTTTACTATTTTCAGTAGGCTGTAAGCTCTCTGAGAGTAGAGTCTGTCACATGAATGTATGTGCCAAATAACTTCATAATCAATTGTTTCAGATTCTCTAATCATTCAGGAAAAAAGGGATAGTGTCATAAACCCTGAGTCAGGGAACTCTTCATGGAGAAGAGGGGAATAGGTTGGACGTGGAAGAAAGAGAAGGATTTGTATTGGGGGTCCCCAAGTGGAGCCATAGGTGGGTTATGGAGAGGCATGGCCTTAGTCTGTGGCAATTCTACTTCTGAACTGACAGCAAATAACACCCACATCTCTGCCTCTAGCTGATCACAGAGAGACCAACCTTCCTTGAGGACATATGATCAAGGGCCTGGAAGTGAAATACTCTAATGACTTCATCAAAAGAAAATATGTGACTTTTGCAGAGACCAAAATAAATTCCCAGACCGAGGGGGTGTGGTTGAGGGACAGTTCTTGAGCTGAAGAGAAAGTGCAGGACCTTCCAAGGCATTCTGTGAAAAATGCTTTTTGGATAAAACTGCATCTTAAAAATAACCTCTTTTGGGTGTGGGGAGGAGAACAATTCAAATATGGGGGCCAGAAACCCAGAGTGAAGGCTAAATTTGGGCTAAGAAAATGCTGGATTCTTTCGCTATTTGGAAAGCAACTCCCCTCCCCGCATTTATTTACAATGAACAACATTTCTTAGAAACAAATACAAGGAAATTGACAATTTGTGATTTCTAAGGTGTCAAATCAGTATGCTAATAAATAGATCATCTTCCAGTGCGATGAGGGAAGAAAAAAGGTGTGAGAAGGACAAGTCTATGGTTCAAGATAAACAAATATGACACCACTGGAGAACAAGATGGCAACTGGAAAAGGGCCAGGTGGGGTGGTTCTGACTTTCAAAGCAATAGACGTAAGGCAGCCAAATGCACTGGAGACAGAATTGTCCTGAGAAACAGACTCACCTGGGGGAGACTCCAGCTCTGTCACTCTTTCTGTGTGATCGTAGGTAACGTACTTCACTTCTCTGAACCTCCACTTTTTCATCTGTAGAATGAGAAAATGTTGATCTATCTCACAGGGATATTGCAGAGATTAAACAAAATACTGCATGAAAACTGCCTCAGAGAGCACCTGAATGTTAGAAGGCTTTAAAACATCTTGAACTACATTTTTCTCCCTTCTCTTAAGAGGGTTGGGGGAAATTGGAGAGCTTCAGAATGATGATGGCTTAAATATAAGACAAGATTTTTGCTTTCCTAGTTAGGGAGTATAACACTTATCTATTGCCACAACGATGATGTGGAACAGACCATTAGAAAACTCAGTGGCTTAAAACAGTGAGCGTTGACAGGTGTCTAAACTTATCTGGACAGTTCTTCTGGTTTAGCCTCAGATGTCTAGAAGTTGACTTATTATTGGTCTAGGGTGGCCTAAACCGGGGTGACTAACTGGTCAACTTGGCTCTCCTCCTGCAGGCTAGCCAGGCATGCTCTCTTGGTGAAAGTAGAGGTACAAGAGCAATCAAGCCCATTTGTGCAAGTGTTTTTCAAGCCTCTGTTTGGGTCACATCTGCTGACACACTATTGGCCAAAGCGAGTCACATGATCAAATCTGGAATCATGTGGGAGGGTACTACAAAGTTGCACGGTAAAGGTCATGGATATAGGGAGGGATAAAGAAATGAGGTCATCAATGCAATTAATCTGCTACAGTGAGACTAGACAGATATACATTTGAATAATTACATTTTATATAAACATAATAAACATATAGGTATAATAACAAAAGATGAAAGATAATAATTTTTATTCACATAGCATTTCAATGATTCTGGAGAACTTTCCCCCTAAATCTTCTGGCTTAATCCCCCTCCTCTGTAAAGGGATCAGGCATCACCATCCTCATCTAATGATAAGGAAAGTCACATAGACAGTAAGGAGTAAAGCCTGCACTTGAACTTCTGATGACAAACCTCCGCTTTGTTTCATGGCCTCCTAGACCAAGAGCCAAACAAATGAAACACACAAAAGGGGCAGGGATCGCTATGAACTCAGTGGCCAAGAAGCTTCTGTAGAGACCAAAATCACCTGAGATGTGAAAATATGCACAGTGATGAGTTTTCAACCTTTTTGAAAGCATGAAACTCACCTTTTTGGGACAAATTTTATGTAGAATCCACCAACTACATAAATTGATAAAAAGAGCTATTTTATTAGAAAAATTTATTTTTGGTTCAAATGCATAACACTTACTTATTATCAAATCAATATATAAGGACCGTGAGGCCATTTTGGGGAACTCAGGAGCTGGAAATCAGATCAGGGACTGACACTACAGGGGGACAGTGCAGTCTTGGGGTCCAGTGTGTCTTAGCCTGTGCAGGAGACAAGACTTCTGTTGTCTTGCTACCCAGTCCCTATTCCCCATTTCCTAGCCCGAAACTTTTCTGGACTTTTCTGTTATCCAAACCAGTACTACCCCTTTTGTCTTTTAGGCCAGTTTGACTTGGATTTCTGTCTCTTTCAACCAAAAACATTTCTGACTAATATATCCAGTATTAAGGAAATCTGATTCAAACAGACATGTAGTTGCAATTGTAGTTTTAAAAGCAGTTCATCTTGTGATGTCAGAAAATTCCTTCTTAAAAAATGGGAGAAGCTTTATTCCAAATCTGTACATTCATACACAAAAGTCTGACCCAACAACACAACTTAATATGATAGAATCAAAGGAATAAAGCAGTATACATTGGAGGATATGTTTACCACATATTTTTAAGTTGTTTATATGTATTTAAATATGAAATTTGAAGAATATTTTTTAGGACTCTAGAAATGTCCTTTAGACTCCTTGGGTTCCCAGGACTATTGATGCGGCAGAAGAAGAAAGGGATCTATGAGAATATTCTAGGTCTCTGACATTCATCTTTCAGCGCCAGAGTGAAACTAACAATGTCACTAAGAAACATCAATTCATTGACAAGCCCCACTTTGTTGTTCTGATTGAAGGCAGAGCAGCTCAGCACTCAGTGCACCGGACAGGGGTTGGCAGGGCATAACCACTGATCGCTGCCTCCAATTCTCATTTCATCAGCTCTCACACCCCGTCTTAGGGCGATACATTTCTTTCTCTCCTAGGAGGGGCCTTCTAGCAGCAAGAGCAAGTGACTGACCAGTGTAGTTTCGTCCTCAAACCCTGTGAATCATGATGCTCCTTGAATTCCAATTAAATATGGGGTGAAAGGACTGGCTCTTTGGGGATGGAACAACCTCATAACCTGTGAGATTGTTCAGAAATGTCCAATAGTAATTGGGTTTGGGAAACCAGAGAGAAAGCCCAGAGCCGTTCTAAGCTTTTTCTGTCTGATTAAACTCTATCCTCTCTGCAGCTGGAGGCAGGTTCTACCTTCTCCTTGCCCTCCCAAGAGAAGACTAGAATCTGCCCTCCTCTTTCTTTCCCCGATCTGATCTCTCCAATCTCCCCCGTGGACACACTCTGGCCTCTCTGCTCCCCCTGCTCGGTGGCCCTTTTCCTGTCTCCTGCTGCCCTGCGTCCTTATGCTGCCCAGGTCTGCCTGCCCTCCTGCCCCTTGGATCCTTGCTTACTGCTTTTTCTTCACCAAAACTCTCCATGTCCAATGCCCAAGGTCTTACTAGGTGAGGAGAGTTAATTCAGAGGGCTTCAATATACATCACACCATATGATCAACACAGCACCACTAAGGGTAGGTAAGGCAGCTTTGATGATTTTTCTCCCCATCTTACAGCTGAGGAAATTGAGATTTAGACTTAAAAGCCACAGAGCAAGGAAGTGACAGAGCTGAGACTCAAAGGCTAAGTATTATGCTTTTGCTCTTCCCTTAGTATAGATAATCAGACACTAATTATGAATAACCAGTTAATAGTTTATGTTTTCAGGAGAGCTTTTTATAGTGAAGGCATGATACCTTGCATACAGTTGGCAGTCAAATAAATATTTTTGGACTAATTCTAAAGGTTGGTCACACCCTTCACTCAGAATTAGCCACTTAGCAAATGTTTATGGAGCATTTAAAATACCATAGGCGTTGTAATAGGCCCTGGGGGACCCAGAACATAGCCCATCATCACCAGCCTAAAGGAGGCACTAATCTGGTGGGGGGATCGATGGGAGTGAATCCCTAATAGGTAGAGAAAGCTCCCAGGAGAGGAGAGGAATAAATCAAGCCCATGCCTCATCCCCTGGGGATGGCACTGGAGACAAGGACCCAGGGGACAATTTCATGGAGACAGAAACTTGTGACTCAGGTTTGGAAGGATTATCTGGAAGCAGAAAGGCTGATCCGTGGCAGAGGGCACCACTTGAGTAAGGCATGCAAGCAGCTCCGAATGACGCAGCTCAGTGTACAGGTGTGGCGGGGGGCAGGGAACGAAGGTGCGGCCTGAGTGAAAGGATTCCAGAATGCTAACAATATGAGAACTGACCTCGTAAGTGATGAGACCATTAAAGTTTGTTTATGGTTTGCTTTTCAAAAGCAGAAAGTGGGCACGATTCTACTTGTGCTTAAAAAAACCATTCAGGCAACGATTTGATGGTTATATGAAGTACACAGTGAGTGGGGAAAAGGTACATGCAGGGAGAAAATATGACACACCTCAAGTCATGTATGCAGTTACTTTCTTTGCCCACTAACCAGATAGCAAAGTAACTGAGTCATTGGAAGTAACTGTGTGGTTACGTGTGCTGTTAGCATCAGTCCAGGGGCTCAGAAAGGCCCACATTAAATGGGAAACTCATTACCATTTGATTAGTAGCTGGTCCTGGGCCTGACGCCCTGTGCAGACTCTTTGACAAACTGACCTAGAACATTAAGCACAGGCTCAAGATGAGAGCCTTCCCAGTACACACACAATGGACTTGCCTGCTGTTACTGGAACCCAGTTATTCCTCAAATGGGATCCATCAGATAACTCTTCTCTCCTAGGGTAAGGTGCATTGGAGGGGGCGGGGAGAGAAAGGCTAAGACCTTCTCCTTCCCTCCTCCCGCAACACCAGTCAGTGTTCTAAAAAGGCTTGACTTCATTTTTGCAATCTAGAGGTGGATGGTGTTCATAAGAACAGTGACAAAACCGCTTTGCTGTACAAGCTTTTCTTTAGAAAAAAAAAAAAAGAGAGAAATAAAGATACAAAAGTGTTTCTCCATTAATGCTGACATGCCACCTAAATGAGAAATTTTCTGCATGAGGCAAATATTGTTCTGGGGGTTCCTTAAGAATAGAGATGAAATAAATAAAAAATCATGGCAATGTGTGCTTTTAACTCAGACCGTGACTTCACAGAAAGCGGGAGCAAAGCTCGTTACTTACTTTGGACAGTGTCTAATGCAGTCAAGTACAAATGAAACTTCTTTTATGAAAGCATTTGCATGCCTACAACTATGAAAACGCAAGTAGAGGATTTTGATCTTGTTCTGGTGACCTCTGAAAAGCTCAAATTCAAAGGCAAGGAGGTCTAACTTCCAGGGACGCTGACTGCTATCTCAAGATAAGATTAATTAAAAGCGAGGAGTGTGCAGGGAGTTCTTCCTGAACTGTCGGATCTCAGGACGCTAGAGATGGAAGGGATTTTAAATGTGCGGTCCTGCTCCCTCCTGCTGCAGGATTCTTTGATCTCTTCTCAGCTTCCTCCCTTGCTCAGTGTTTTCACATGATCTCTTAGGTTGAGGTAAACTCTGTCGTGAATAACTATAGACCTGTCTTGCCAGAGCACAGTGACTATTTCCAACCCAGAGACAGAAGGGCAGGTCTGTGGGCACAGCTGGTAGTCTTCCATGCATGCAGGAGAAGCCAGGTTTGGACAGGGTCCTGTGATCAGAGGAGGGCACAAGAATCCTAGAGAATTTTGGAAGATGAGAGAGGTGACAGAATCATTTTTGAATGTACCCCAATCTCCACATAAAAACAGACAAAGCAAATACGTAACAAAGTGAAAAACAAAATCGCATGGGATCCCCATGAGTCTCACATTATTAACTACGGGGAGAAAGCAGCAACTGCCCCAACGGTATCAATACCTGCATGTGAGGAAGAAGGCAAGCAACAGGGTATCTGATAGACCTGAGCACAGGAGAACCCAGCGCAGGCAGCAGGGGCTGCTGGAAGACACGTGACCCAGTCTGAGAGTGGCAGCTGAACCCAGGAGGCATTTTGCCCAAGTCACTGCTGGCAGAGTGTAAGAAGGCCGGAGAGAGGGTGCAGGGACCCAAGGACCCTTCCTGAATGGGATTAGTGCTCTTATGAAAGGGACCCCAGAGAGCTCTCTTGTCCTCTTTCCACCAGGGGAGGACACAAGGAGGAATTGGCAGTTTGCCATCTGAAATACGGCCATTTCTAGAACCAAGCCGTGCTGGCACTCTGGTCTCAGACTTCTAGCCTCCAGAACCGTAAAAAATAAATTTCTCTTGTTTATAAGCCATCCAGTCTATGGCCCTTTGTTATAGCAGCCTGAACTGACAGAAAGTTATTCCTTCAAAAGTCAAGATCGTGATCATATTTGGTGGGAGGGTTGACTGGATGGAATCCACGGGTGGGTTTCTGGGATTTGTGTCATTTTCTATAACTGTCTTTTATTTTTCTATAAACAGGTAATAAAAAGAAGGCTGGAACAAGGGGACTTCAGGTCCTAGCTCATATCGTACACTAATACGAAAGCCAACATAATTCTCACTCGCATCTGTTTAACAACTACCTGTTCAAGGTGCCATGCGTGTTCATGAAGGGGTTTTGTGCTCCACGTCTGGAGTCAAGTGGCTTGCTTAGTTTCCTTTACAAGCTGTGTGACTTTGGGCAAGTACCTAATTCTCTTTGAGCCTCTGTATCCTCCTCTGTAGAATGGGATAATAGTATACCTCTCATAAGGCTATTGGAATAAGTGAGGTTTGCATGAAAAGCCCCTAAAACAGTGTCTAACTCATAGTATATTCTCAATCAATTGTAATCATTGCTACAATCCTGTTTCTACTCTCATGTTATGGGTGAAAAAAAATGAAGGCTCAGAGAGGTTAAGCTGCGGAATTGTTCAGCGTTGAAGCTATGCTCTCAATCTTCCCCTTCTGCCTTCCCGACTCATTAACTTCCTTCAAAAGAAAGATAGTGAAATGGCAAATGACAGTGACCTGGCCTGGTTGCACAGTTGTTTTGAAGGATATCTGGGGTCTTGCTTCCTCCCTAGCTCCCAACATATTATGTTGCAATTTCACTATCAGAGAGAGAATTCAGCCGTGCTGTCCACGGGAGGGCTGCCTGAGGCATTCTTGGAAGGGGGAGTAAGGGCAGGAAGGATGCATGGTCATGTGGCCCCTTCAGGGGAGGCATAAACAAGTCCCTAATCCCAGAGGGGTCCAGGAGTCCAGCGAGGCAGCTGGCTGGATGCCTGACACACATCATGCTGAGAGAGGAAATAAGTGTTTCTCTGTGCTGAAGTTTAAGCGTAAACAAGGAGCAAATAGTTTTTGTGATAATTACCAAATATTAGAAATGTATATTGTTCCTTACCCACTCCCAGGACACTTCGCGGAGCTCCAGCTGTGCTAATAACGTTACGTGCACCACCTCCAGGGCCAGAAGTATTGTTCCACGACAAAGGCTCTTCATCTGTGTTTGTTCTTGTTTTCCATCAACACTTGAAATCTAGTTTACCTTGGTTTTCTTGGGACTCTGTATTTTGTTTGGAAGCTAGGAGGAATGAAAAAAAAAAAAAAACATTTACGGTTAAGATCTTAGACAAGGTCCCCATCTATCAAAAGGGGAAGTAATACAGTCACCTCTCAGTATCCATGGAGGATGGATTGGTTCCAGGAATCCCTCCCTTCGCATTAAAATCCTCAAGTGCTCAAGTCCCTTATATAAAATAGAATAGTATTTGCATATAACCTATATTTGCATATAGGCTACAGCAGGGAATACCTACAGGTTACTTCATTTGCATGGATTCAGTGGATTCAGTGTCATGCTCGGTGCATGGAAAATTTAAGTTTTTTTGCTTTGGGGAACTTTCTGGGATTTTTTTTGTCTAAAATTTTCCACCTGTGGTTGGTTGAATCCATGGATGTGAAACCTGTGGATACAGAGAGCCACCTGCATTTACCTCCTGATAGGCCTGATGTGAAGATGACTGAGGGAACATATATAAAAAGCCTGGCAGAGAGCTTGGCACACAGTAGGCACCATAAATGAAGGTGCATCCCCAATTCCCACGCCAGCATACCTTGAAAACAAGAGCCAAAGTGGCAGATATTTGACACGCAACCTTCTTCCAATATGGTATTCATGGTAGTTATTATTAATTGATCACAATATTCTTTCCTGCTTGGATTAGTCTGCTATTGCTGCAGTAGCAAATTACCACAACTTTAACAGATTGAAGCAATGCAACTTTATTATTTTACAGTCTGTAGGTTTGAAGTCCAATATAGGTCTCAATGGGCTAACATCAAAGTTTTGGCAGGGTTGCTTTTCTTTTTGGAAACTCTAGGAGGGAATCCATTTCCTTGTCTTTTCCATCTTCTAGAGGCCTCTCTCTGGTTCATGGACACAGAGCTCCTTACATCTCGGTCTCAGCAACAAGACGCCAAATCCTTCCCATGCTACCATCATACTCTGACCACAGCCAGGAATTGCTCTCCACTTTTACAGACTCATGTGACGAGAGTGGGCCCACCAGATAATCCAGGGTCATCTTCCCATCCCAAGATCCGTAACCTTAAACAATCCGCAAAGTCCGTTTTGCCATGTAAGGCAACATATGCACGTGCTCTGGGGACCAGGCGTGGACATCTTCGGGGGTCATTACTCTCCCTACCACACGTCTCAGTGCAGAGCTTCAGGCAGCCGCTGCCAGTGGATCACTCTGACCTGTGAGATCAAATCTGTTTGGTCTCTGAGATCAAAGCTATACCTACTTTGGAGATTCATCAGGAAAGGACTAAATAAATAAATAAATAAATAAATAAATAAATAAATAAATAAATGAAAGCCAGTCAAGGGATAACTGGAATCAAAAGAAAGCAGTAACCATGTGCTAAACACCTTTTTTTTTTTTTTTTTTTTTTTTTTTTTTTTAAATCTGCCTATCAGAATTCTCTAACTGCCACAGGCAGGGGGAGCAGCAGTAGTGGGCCAGGCTCCCAGCAGCTGTAGAAGGGGAACTTCCTCTTCGGGTCACATTTCTACCAGTGTGGTCTGGACCTCTCATCTCAGGTCCCTGTTATGTGTGGCCAAGCATGGTAATGTGCCAGCCTAAACACTTCTTTAAAAGTAGCTTTACTGAGGTACAGACACACCCATGTTTAAAGTGTACGACGTGATAAGTTTTGACGTAAGTATATACTCGCGAAACCGTTATACAATTAAGACTGTGAACCTATCCATCCCCTCAAAAAAGTCCATGTGTGCTCCTCTCAATCCCTCCCTTCCATCCCTCTCCATGCCCTGCCCATTTCCAGGTGCTCACTGATTTGCCATTGTCACTACAGATTGGCTTTCATTTTCTAGAATTTTATGTAAGTGAAATCATACAATAAGTAACTCTTTTTTGTCTAGTTTCTTTCAGTCCGTGTAATGATTTTGAGGTTCATCCATGTTGTGCATATCAGTAGTTCATTGCTTTTGTTGCTGCCTAGTATTTTGGTGCAAACCACACTTTTGTCTTTTTACCTGTTGATGGACATTTCCAGTTTTTGGCTATTACTAATAAAACTGTAAATATTTATATACAAGTCTTTGTAGGGACACATGCTTTCATTTTTCTTTCTCATAAATACCTAGGAATGCAATCGCTGGGAAGAGTGGCAGAGTGTCATGTGGTAGTATAACTTGCTAAGAAATTGGCAAACTGTTTTCCAAAGTGGTTGTACCATTTTACATCTTCATCAGCAGTATATAAGAGCATCAGTACTTCTGTTTCCTTGGCAAGACTAAGTATGGTTAGTCTTTTTAATTTTAGCTCTTCTAACAGGTGTGTAGTAGTATCTTATTGTTTTGTTTGAATTTACTTAATTATAATGATGTTGAGCCTCTTTATAATTTGTTTATTTGCCATCCATATACCTTCTTTGCAGAAATGTAAGTTCAAATTTTTTATTTATTTTTTAAATTGGGTTGTTCATTTCTTATTTATTGGGTTTTAGAACTCTTTATATATTCCAAATACTATCCCTTTGTCAGATATATGATTTACAAATATTTTCCCTCATTTTGTGGTTGTCTTTTCATTCTTTTTAACAGTGTAACTCAAAGAGCGGAAGTTTTTAATTTAATGTAGTACAGTATGTCAATTTTTTCTTTCATGAATTTGTGCTTTTGTGTTATATTTAAGAAACTTTTTCCTAAGTCAGGGTTATAAAGATTTTCTTTTATATTGTCTTCTAGTTTTAGGTTTTACATTTAGGTTGATGATCCATTCTAATTTTTGTATATGCTGCGAGCTATGGATTAAAGTTCTGCCCCCCCCCCCATATAGATATCAAACTGTTATAACACAATTTGTCAAAAAGACTATCCTTTGTGCACTGAATTGCCTTTGTATCTTTATTAAAAGTCAGTTGTCCACATATTTGTTGATCTATTTCTGAACTCTCTATCTGGGGGGTTTATTTATAGCCTCTCTCTTTTGACCTGTTTATCTATTTATCTATCTTGACAGTAACATCACACTGATGAATACTGTATCTTGATAAGAAATCTTGAAACTAGGTACTGCTAACCTTCCAGCCTTTTTATTCCTTTTAAAGCTGTTTTTGCTACCCTCAGTGTTTTGCATTTCTGTATCAATTTTAGAATTAGCTAAAGATTTAGATTGAGATTGTACTAAAATAGTAGACTAATTTTGCGAACAATTAACATCTTAATAATATTGAGTCTTCTGATCTATAAACATTGTCTATATCTCTACTTATTTAGATTATTCTAAATAAAAATTATTCTTTATTTTGCAGTGTTGTGTAGTTTTCATTCCATAGGTCTTATATGTATTTGTTGGGTATAACCTCTATTTATATTTTTGATGCTATTATAAATGGCATTATTTTTAAGTTTTTAGTTTTCACTTATTTGTTGTTATTATATATAAATATAATCTTTTATATTGGTTTTGCATCTTGAAACCTTGATAAACTTATTTACACGTCTAGTAGTTGTTTTGTAGGTTCCATAGGATTTTCTATATATGTAATCATAGGTCTGTGAGTAAAGTAATTAGTAATTTCTGTACTATTTATTTCTTTTTTATTGCATTAGTTAGACCATCAGTACAAATTTGAACAGAAATGATGAGAACAGATATCTATTTTTTCTTTCTGATCTTAGGGAGAAAGCAGTCTTTCATTTTATTTTATCATTAAGTATGATGTAGGGGTTTTTTTGTAGATACTTTTTATCAAGTTAAGGAAGTTCCCTCTATTCCTCGTTTGCTGAGATATATTTTCTTTTAGAAATGAATATTATATTTTGTCAAATACTTTTTCTACATCATTTTGATGATTATATATTTTTCTTTCTTAGATTGTTAGTATGGTGAATCACACAATTTGTCAAATTTTCCATCAACTTTACATTTCTGGACTAAACTCCAGAACAATGCCATTTACTTAGTCATAATATGTTGTCCCTTTTGTATGGTTTTAGATTTGATTTACTTTTTAGCTGAGTTTTTTTTTTTTTTTTTTTTTTTTTTTTTTGCTCTACATACATGAGGTATATTGGTCTGTAATTTTCTTACTTATAATGTTGTCTTTTGTAATGGTGAGCTCATAGAATGAGTTGATAAGTATTCTTTCCTCTTCAATTTTCTCAAAGAGTTTATATATTGTTTCTTTTTTAAGTGTTTGATAGAATTTCTCAAGGAAGCTTTCTAGTCCTTGAGTTTTGTTTTGTTTTGTTTTTGTTTTTGTTTTTTTTGGTGAGAAAATTGTTCATTACAAATTCGGGTTAGTAGATTTTGCCTTGCAGAAATTTGCCCATTTTGTTTTAGTTGTCGAATTTATAGGATTTATTATTTATTTGATAGAGTCATTTGTAATATCCTCATATTTTTGTTTTAATATGTATAATCTGTAGTGTTGTTACTTTTCACATTATGGATATTTGGTAATTTATATCTTCTCTCTTTTTTACTACTCAGTTTTCTGGAGGTTTATGAATTCTGTTGATCTCAAAGAACCAGCTTTTGATTTCAGTGATTTTCTCCATTGTTTTTCTATTATCCTTCACATTGAAATATTTGTTGATTTTTGTTTATTATTTTCTTTCTTATTCTTACCTTGGTTTTAACTTAATTTTTTTTTTAGTTTTTTTTTTTTAAGATAGGAGTTAAAGTCCTTGATTTGAGAACTTTCTTCTCTTTTAGCATAGGCATTTTAGTGCTATAAATTTCCCCCTTAAGCTCTGATTTAACAGCATCCCATAAATCCTGATATGCTGTTTTCATTTTCATTAAGTTTAAAATACTTATTTATTTCCCTTTCAATTTCTTCTTTGACTCTAAAGGTTATTGGGGGGAAGTAAATAGTTTCCAAATATTTGGAGATTTTGTAGATATCGTTCTTTGATTGATCTCTAATTTAATCCTATTCTGGTTAGAAAATATGTTTTGCATGACTTGAATGCTTTTAAATATATTAAGACTTGTTTTATGTGCCAGAACATGATCTATATTAGTAAATGTTGCAAATAGTATTAAGAACTTTAAATATTTTTGCTTTGTATTTAATGTTCACAACAATGCTTACTATCATCTCTATTTTAGTTAAGTGGAAATAGGTGATACTGTTTCCCCATTTTTAAAGAGACAATGCTGAGGGTTAATCAATTTAATTAACTATTCAGTGCCAGACAGCTATTAAGTAGTAGGACTAGAATATGCTCTCAAGTCTGACATCAAAGACAAGCTACACAATTTCTGCATACCCATCCCTGGTCCCCATAAGCAAGGGAGGACCACTTGTGTTCAAGAGGCTGAGTTCAGGTTAATTGCCTCTCTCTGAGAGTGCTGGGATCTGTCTCCTAAATTGCCCCTTCCTAGCATAAACATAATTGCTTCAATTGTCAATGCAGACATAAAGGTGAGTTCTGTCTGACAGTAAGAGTGGCCTCAACCCCCAATTGCTGATTTTAGTCAGAACCTTGCTACTGAGTCCTGCTGCTGACTGAGGTTCAATGACTAGGTCATTCCAATAACACCCCAGAACAAAGACTGACATCAGGTGCTTTTGTCTCTTCCTAGCAGGTAGCAGAGGATGGCTGATTGCCCCCCAGAGCCCAGTGATGCTTAGGGAGCCTTTGGACTAGAAGACTCTATTCATATGTTCCTTGAATTTGCATAATAACCTTTAAGTAAACCTGGATTGAAATGACTATTTCCTTACTCCTTTCTTGAATTTAACTGTCAGGTATTAAAAGTATGATCTTATTGCTAGTAAATGTGGTTATAGTACTTGTTCACTGGGACTGAGGCCAATCTGGAAGCCTATAATTCAACAGAAGAGTTTTTGATCATCTGCAGCTCCAATTATCCAAGTGGTCCAGACCCTTTCTTACTCCCACTACCTAGTAATTTGACTAGCCTGTTAAATGATCTTTTCTGGCTGCATCCACAGCCTTGCACAGTGAGTTTATTTGAATACATGTCTTGCAAGGGCTTGTTCCTCTTATATACAAAGCCAATTTAATTTCTACAGTTATTTGCAGGAGCCCACATTGACCATAATTGACTACTTCCTAATGCTACTTATGCTAAAATCTAAAAGGAAAGGGGTGTGCTGCCAGAGTGAGCTATTCATTCCGAGTGCCATTTCTCCACCACTTGAAATGTTAAATGGCAGGCACCAAAGGAAGAAGAACTCCTGGGGATCTTCTTTAAGCACCAAAACCTCTAACCTTTCACTGAGGTAGACTGGCTTCTACATGGTAATTATCAGCTTGCAGATTACTGAGGAGTTAAAGCCAGTAAGAGTATGTAGTCTCCAGAAGTTAATTTGTAGTGTGTAATACCTGATTTTTAAATTTCTTCTGAGGAATGACACAAAGAATGTAGACTGGAGTTCTATAGCGACTTCAAAGCCTAAAGAAGCCACTATTCTAGCTGATGGATAACTGCTTAAGCCTCCGCTATCTCTTAAATGGAAACTACATGATTGAAAGAAATCTTTCCTTAAGATTCTGCAAACTTTTGACAAGCCACTAGTCAGAAAAGGCTAATCGATTTTGGCTCATGTGTCAATATTGATTGGCTGGCATTGGGATTTTGTGTTGAGAATGATTCCGAGGCCACGCTCTCAATCTAGGGGGAAGAATAATGTGGATGATTAGTGATGTCTGCCACGAATGCAGTAACAGAGAACGGTGACACACCCAGAGTGCTGGGCACTGTGCCAGGCACTGAAAATGTAGCAGCGAATAAAACAGATTCAGCTGATGAACTCACAAAGCCCACAGGGTGGGAATGACTACTAAGGTCATGTCTTAGTATTATTATTCAAGAATTTTATGGTTCTTGTTCTGCCCATCACTCTCACTATTAATGTATTGTTATAAAAGAGCCACAGTATCAATTAAGATTACTCAGTGTAGTTCCCTAGCAGGAAAACAACAAGGGAATGGTGTTTATCACAATAAGTAAGACTTGCCTTTCAGTTTTATTTTCTTTCTCTTTAAGAGCACACTGGCCAAGACGACCTTCATCTTGATGAAGATGTTCCTTACCAAATCAGTACATTTCTCCATGATAGAAAGCAGCTACAATCTTGGCCAAGGTCAACTCTTGTTTATGGGGAATAGAAAATAACAGACAAGAGAAGATCAAACATGGGGGAGGAATGGGGTGGATTACTGTCTCCTCTGGAGCCACAAGAGAAGGAAATTCTTGTGGCAGAGCAATCAGACCAGGACAAAGGGCATTCACCTTCTTGCTAATTGACCAGCAGCTGTTCCCTGGTGGCCCCCATGCTGGTTACGTAAGTTGTGCTCACTTACATGCAAAGCCCTTCTCCATATAGCTCAGCAGGTGCCATCACTTCAGTCCCATGGGGACAGGCTCTACCCGTGAGGGCCTCAAAACTGTAACTTTACAATTCTGGAACCAAAGTCAGGGTCCAGAGTTCACTGTAAAAGGCCTCCCTCCGTCTGCAGATAATGCAATAGATCAGTGTCTTTCTCACTGTGGTAATAGCAGTTGACATGGAAGCTGTTGTTGTTTCTACACAGAATTACTGTCCCTCAGGTCTGCCAAATGCCAAAACTATTTGCCTGCCCAGCATCCATTTCTTCTATCTCTAGGAATTGCATCAAGATTATCTTTTAGGAAATCATCCTTTCTGAACACCCAAACTGGCTGTTTTGCATAGTGTCTGTCCAAGCTCTGCACATAGCCAATACCTAGTCTCAGGAATTGGTTTAGGTATAGTCATGTGATACATTCTGAGTCCATGAGTGTCATGCCTAGATTCTGCCAAAATAAAAAAATAAAAATAAAAAAAGTGATGGGATTTTGTCTACTATTATCAAGCTAATGAAATATAAACTGAAAATGTTGGTGGCTGTCTTTGCCACCAGCTGTGTAGAACATGCTTAAAAATAAAGACATTTTAGAGGACAAACAGAGTTGAAGGACTGAGAGAGACATATTCTTCTGGTAAATTTTGAGCACCTGGATCCAGCCGCACCTAAACTTCACTACATCTTTGGACTTTTCAGTTATACGAACCAATTTTTCTCTTTTTGGGGGTATAGTTGAAATAGGTTTCTATCATTGGCATCCCAAGAAATCCTGACGAATATACAGGTTTTCTCACTTCATAGAGATTTTCATAGGAATTGGGCAGAACTAGAGGTATACCTCTGAAAGTTTCAGCATTTAAACAACCTATACCTTTGTATAAGCATTGTGTATGAAATATGAGCCAGAAGAGGTTAAGCCTGACATCAGAACACAGCTAGTTAACAACAGAGCTACATGCCAACCACTGTGCTGGGTACCGTGGAGGGTAGGGAAGAAGCCAGAGTTCCTGCCCTCATAAAGTTTACAGTCTAGCCAGGAAGGCAGACTTAATGCAAGCTAAAACTTAGAGCATACGCTCACTTTCAGGACCACAGTGCCCTGGTGAGTCACCCTATATTATGAAGTATGCCACAAGGAATTTGTGACTCATGAAGCTAAAGTACCAATGCCGGCAGATGACTTAAGAAGTAAACATGAATTAGAGTGGATTCAAGGTTATCGCAATAATAATGTCACATTCATTCACTCAGTTCTCCAGAATGTTTTCAAGTAGAAGAGAAAGGGTTGGCATAACTGTTAACACCCACAGACCTGTGTCTCCAGGAGTGTGTTCTTCCCAAGGATGCCATCTACCATGTCTTCAAGCAATGATCTTAATATCCACGTGCAGGGGAAGGAACGGCAGGAGCAGAACTGCCAACATTTCCTGTGCACTGATTAGGCACCAGATACTCTGCTGAGCACATTATCAGAGCTGTTTCATTTACTCTATTCAAGAAACCCCTGAGAAGCTATCCTGATTTGGCAGTTTAAACAGCATGAGTCTGTCAAATACTACTGGGTTCAGTGAAGGGAGAGGTTCGCATAGGCCAGAGTTGTTGAAAAGCGTTCCCAGGAGGGCATGAGCCTTCAACAAGGCCATGAAGGACAATAGAATATGCACAAGCAGGGGAAAGGGAAGGCATGCAGATTTTAGAATAAATGAGACAAATGCAGGACGTCAGGTGCCAAGCTCACCTTCTGGATGCTGTTAGAGCCGGTACCAGGACACTGCAAGACAAGTACACCCGCCCAGGACCCGTGTGGCTAGTCCATGAATCCTGTCCTACCTCCAGGCCTTTGTCCATGCTGTCTCCCTTGTCCTTGCCTCCTTTAGTTCAGTAACTCCCAAGAGATACTCTGGACTCTGAGCTCCTTTCTAGTCTCTTGAGAAGCGAAGCTGCTTCCCCTGGGACAACGGAAGCTGCTGACGAACTTCAGCTTTTCTTCAGGCTGCCAGTTCCCAGGACTGTCAACCCCCAGCTGCAGACTTGTCCCCATCCTTCCCCTCGGCCTGTCCCAAATTCTAGACCAGCCCCTCCTTATGCCAAAATGTAGTCGTCCCATGCTCCACTAAGTTTTCTTCACTCAGCCAGACAGCTTGTCTGGTTAGCCATGAGCTGGCATCCTGAGAAAGCAAACAAACGCCCAGTATTACCACTTCCCTTGCCAAAAATCTTTATAGTTAATGATGAGCATTTATTAACTGCTTAGTGTGCAGCAGCACTGTCCTAAGCAGTTGCATGTGTCGAATCTTCTCGAGGAGGCTGTGGAACAGGACTGGTACCATCTACATTTTAGAGGCCAGGAGACTGCGTCTCTAAGGAGTTAAGCAACTTATATGATGTCCAAAGTCAGGGCAGCGGCATGATGCCAGCCAGCCAGACGCACTTAGCACCTTTCATGCAGCAAGTCAGGATCAAACCCCATGGCCTCAGCCTGACAGGCCACACCCTCCAGCATCAAGGCTTGGCTTAGTTGTCTGGTCTTAACTTCCCACAGGGCCTCACGACACAACCTGAACACCGGACCAGATAACACGCAGTCCTCCGGGGTTCTCTGCCTTCCCCCACCGCCACGGTTTTGCTTATGCTGAGTCCTCTATGTGGAATGCCGTCCCTCGCCACCTCCACTTGTTGATTCACCCTTTAAAATCTGCCTGTTTCTTGAAGTTTTTCAATATAACCTCCCACCTCATTGCCATCGAAATTAATCTCTGCCTCTCCCACATATGTCCTTCATATCTCTTTCATAATGTGCCTTGCAGTCTCTGCCTTGCTTTCCCACTGTTTGCGTGCAGTGACTTTACCGTGAATCCCTGACAGGCACAAATTGGGTTTTGCTCTTAAGCGGGTTCCACGTGGGTGTTTGGATCAGGGCCCTGAGTGTGGGAGCTGCTCAAGAAATGTCAGCAGAGTTAAACTGAAAGGCCGAGCTCCCTCTGCCTTTCTTCAAATACCTTCCCCCACCAAAGGGCCTGACATTTCCACCATCAGAGTCACTCCCTTGATTTAAGACCTTGCCTCCAGAAAGACTCTGCTGAAATGTAAATATAATAGCCAGGAAGGGTAACAGATTGACTCATTAATACCTCGAGTTATGAGTTGCTCAGCCATTGGAGTTAAATCACCAACTGGTCTGGAAAGGACAGGCTCATTTTCCAGGGTGAGCGGTGCCTCATTTCTTGGCGGTGTACAAACAAGAGGAAGCTTCCAAATCTGCCTCCTTCATGAGCGAAATGATCCCCAAGTGTTGGTAGGCTTCCAGTCCATTTCCTGTGATAATTCCCCAACTATTTACAGAGAAACAGCGCGATCTTTCTGAAGGTGAGATGGATGCAGCAGGGGAGGACACAACACTCTCCAGGTTTGACCACGAAGCCTGCTGCACCCCGATCTCTTTGCTCAGAAGCCCTGCAGTGGGGGAGAGGGGTGAGAAAGAACCTACAGTGAGTTGAATAGTGTCCCCTCAAATTCACATCTACCTGGAACCTCAGAATGAGACCTTATTTGGGAACAAGGTCCTAGCTGATGTAACTAAGATGAGATCATGCCAGATTAGAGTGGGCTCTAAATCCAGCAATGGGTGTCCTCAAGAGGAAGAGGAAAGGACATGCAGATACACGGAGTAGAACGTGAGAAGATGGAGGCAGAGACAGGAATGGCGCAGCTCCAAGCCTCGGAACGCCAAGGGTTGCTCCAATTCTGGCTCGGCAGCTAGAACCAGAGGCATGGAACAGAGCCTCCCTCAGAGCCTCTGGGAGGAACTAATTCTGACAATACCTTGGTTTTGGACCTCTAGCTTTCAGAACCATGAGAGAAAGCATTTCTGCGTTGTCATGGCAGCCCCAGGAAACAAATACAGGAACCAATGGCATAGATGACCAAATGTGGACCAGGCACTTTATCTCTGGGGCTGCACAACCCTCACGAAGGGAGTGATTACACCCTCTGCATGGGGGTGGGAAAGACTGAGACCCAAAGAAGTTAAGAACTTGTCCAGCATCACAAGGCTGGGAAAATGGTAAAACTGAGTCTATGAAGCTGTATTAGGCTGTGGCTGATCTTCTTCCATATCTGACACTCTCTTAATTTTCTTTCCCTGAGGGCTGTACCAGGAACTGCTCCAAGAGGTCTACATGTGGCTTCTAAGGCAAGCATCTTCGTGTTGTTCACAGATGTATTCCAAGTGCATAGGGCAGCTCCTCGCACATAATAGTTACTTAATAAATATTTGCCAAATAAGTAAATCCTTCCTCAGATCCTATGATGTAGATAGAATTACTATACTCATTTTGCAGAAGATGAAAATGTGGCACAGAGAGGGTTAGTGACTTGCCCAGAGTTCTGGCCCTTGGTATCAGATTACATACTATGATTCATTCCTTCACCCATACTCCAAGTGACCTTGACATTTGTAAACCCAGTTCCTTAGAATTAACTGCTCTTCATCTTTTCTACATCACCATCATCATTATCATTTATTGAGCGTTGCTTGGTGCCAGCACTGGGCCAGGTGCTTTGCAAATAGTCTCACCTTTAACCCTCATTATACGCCTATGGAATAGTTACTAGTAGTATCTTGCTTTAATATACTGGTAACTGAGGCACAGAGAAATAAAGTAATGTTTTTGGTGCCACATAGCTGCTAAGTGACAGGATCAGGATTCAAGGTCAAGTTGCTCTGATTCTGTACTCATAGTCATTAAGAAGATGGCGTCTCTTAGCAGAAGTCTTACCAATGTGAACAACACGCAAAGAAGAGAAGGTGACGGCAAGCGATGGGCCCCTCTGCCCTGCCTGCCCAGCCTCTTCCAGGCTCCCTTCTCCAGGCATGCAGATGGGACCTCTATCTCTAGCACCTTTGGATTGCCTGTGCTTTCTCAGCTCCTGCTGGGTTGGTTTTATTTACCTTCTGCTAGAAAGCATAAGATTCTTCCAAGGACTTCTTTGCATCTTCCTTCATACAAAGCTGAGGTTTGTTCATTCACTTATATGTCAAATAGAGACAGGCTTAATGATAGAAGAGGACTATGGATACACCAGGGATATAGCATTGAAGAGACAAATGTTGTTTCTCCTCCCAGGAGACTTCATTTAATGTTTTCTCCCTGCTAGTTCCCAAAAGTCCTATCTTAAATTTATTTCCCCAGGGACCTGCCAGCTTCAAACCATAGTGAAAGTTTTCTTATGCAGTCCCAAGATGCATTTTCCTTCTGAGACGAGAATACTTAAAGCTAAGGTTCTGTAATAATATCTCATTTTCACAGAGATTCAGTTTTCCAAATAATGATAATCTGAGAGAGTTTCTGGTATGAGAGAAGGGAGTGGTTTCATGGGGGAAGGTGGGAAGACTTTCCACCCCTGAGTTACACAACAGAGGTGGGTGTCCATCACGTTATGAGAAAGCTTGGGTTGGCCTAAAGTGACCCTATAAAACTTCCAATCTGTCTGAGTGTCTAAAAAGATGCTTTGACTATGACAGTGAGAACAGTAAGGAAACCCAGAGAGAGCATCCTGACCAGTCTTCCCCATTTACTAACAGAGAAAATGGGAAGATACTTTCCAAGCTGATAAGCACCAACTGGCCTGAATTCCACTACTTTCCATATGCACTATCAGGCCACCACAAAACTGGTCTTTCTGGATGTCTTTTAAATGCCCTAAAGCAGGAGAAAAGGGTTTGTTCCATGAAATGGGAAGGAAAGCAGATTCATCCAAGACATCTCCTGGAACGTGCCATTTATAATCTTGACAAGGTGACCGATCATAGTCTTGGCTTTGGAACAGAGGAATAGGCATGCGAGGAGGAAAGAGAAGGTGAGAAGGGGCCTTGATGCAGCGTAGGCAAAGGCAGCCATGGTGGTACTGAGTGGAGCAAGGGCTTGAGGATTTATTATTCACTCGCTAGGCAGACAGTGGATTGGGCAGAAGGCCTCAGCAGTCCTGCGAAGCAGGGGGGCCCTCAGGTCAGGCTCTCTCCACTGAACTGCACCTTCTCTGGCAAGAACAACACAGCTTAAGAACAAGGTCAAGCAGTACACCTAGTCTAGGGCCACCTGGTAGAAGGAGAGGGTCCTTTTCATTTGTCTATTATGGCCCTACTTCGGAGTAAGTCATGGAGATGCCAGAACTGTCCATATACATCTTTACATCTAGGGTGCAATAGTGGATGTGCAATCAATATTTATTGAGTAATGAGTCTCTTGGGAAGGGTAATATATTACCATGTTATCTGCCGCTAATAGCTTTGTGCAAATTAGTTTAAAATTAAAATGAACACTTCTTCAGTACCTGGTATCTTATTAATATAGCACATGCAGAATCCCATTTAGTTTTCACAATAATCTTGAAAAGGGTGTATTTGTGACCTTGAGTAAATTATTTAACATTCTATGTCTTGGTTTTCCCATTTATAAAATGGAGCTAAAAGTACCTACCACAGAGAGTTGTTAGAATTAATGGGATGCTACATATAAAGCATCAGGGAGTCTTTCCATAGGAATTGTGACCTCTACATATTGTGTCCTGTTTCTCCCTTCTTGGAAGATAGGCTATTAAATGAAGCCTTGGGATGTGGAAACAGTTGTGGCTGATAACAACTCCTTGTAGTCGCCATATCCAACCCTGACCTGGCTGGCAGAGTCTCCTACCAAGATAGAATGCAGGCTGGTGTCCACACTAAGTTGCCTCACAACTTAAGCCCAGAATTTTGCTTTGGAAGGCATTGGAGATTTTTTTCCTCAGTCGTCTACTTGTTGCTCTCAGAGCATGTGGAAAGCCCTCTGGAACCTTCAACACTGCTACGATGGGATTGAAGAATCAGGGAGGGAAAAGCTGGAAGGAAAGTACAAGGAGAGCGTGGGGGGAGGCGCTGGGGGCCCCTGTCTTCTTGCCTTGGCATTTATTCTCCACATTTTTCTCAGCTGGATCTTGGCAAGTGTGCAGGGGCTGTGGCCAAGATGAGTTCTCTCATTTACTCTGTCTGTCGCCCTTCTCTCTACGACCTTCAGCCTGAGCCGGGTGAATGAGTCTCCATTCTTCCTGGCCCCACCTTGCTTCTCCTCTGCACTGCCCCTGCCTTGCCGAAGAACACGACTCTGTAAACATCAGAGGCAAAGAGAAGGAGTAGAGGCACAGGGCACAGAGAGAGCAAGAGAGAGAGAAAAGAAATGAACTTAAAAAAAAAAGAGTAGATGCTGGGCATGGTGGCGGGGGCGGGGCGGGGGTGAGAGTAGATGAGAAGATGATGGGTTTGGCGTTTGATAGACACTCTGACCCAGGGACGTCAACATTGGAGGTGTTAAGTGGCCAGTCCACAGGCTGAATTCAGCCAAACACTAGTTTGAGGGCCCATATAGGATTTTAAAATTTGGAAAATCTCCCATAAAGGCCCAGATATCCAGTTTTTAAAAATCTAGTTATGCTGAGTTTACATTTCTTCATGGCTACAATGAATTGGAGCTAGGTAGCAGCTACCCCCTCTCGATGCCATCTGCGGTCTACCATCATCCCCACCACTCTCTATTGCATGGCTCTCAGCCTGGTTCACTTAGTTAAATTATCTGCCTAGTCTCTTTAGGTACCTGAGATGGGAGCCTGAGTTATACGTATTATTTTTAGCACCAGTTGGTGAAATCACTTTCTTATCCAGCTACCTTCAACATACAGATCTGGGTATAAAGGCAATACCTGAGACCTGGTTTTGAAAGGAGGAGTAGGAAATTGTGAAGAAGGGAGTAAGGAAAAGAAAAATTCCAGAGAAAGAGAGAGGGAAGGTAAACAAGTGGAGAGACAGGGAGGAGTCAGAATTCTCCTTTCCTATTCGTTCCCACGGGCTTCCTGGGTTTCCTAAAACAAGGCATGTCATCTTTGTGGGTCAGTAATTTTCCTCATTTGTATTAAGTTGCATCAACATGTTCATCATCAAATAATGAACTTTCCATGAGGCTCCTCTGAGAGTAAATTAGATGGAGATTCTTAAATAAATTAATCGATGACGACACACTGTTTATAATAGCTTTCCTGGATAATGGATTTAATATTTATTGAGCGTAGAATTTGCACTGCTGTATGACACCATTACTACTTTCTTTCAGCTTGAATTAATTTCACAAAACAAGGCATTTGGTCACAAGCATTTCTAGGTTAAAGCTTTTATGAAGGGTGATGGAGTCGTGTGGGTGGGATAACGAGAGAGAAACGGTGAGGTTTATTGCCGATTATTTCATTAAAACATTAGTCAGTCTAAACCGCCCTTTAGACAGTTCTCGTTTCCCTGACTACCAGATGTTTGCCAATATTGCAGCTGATTTTCTGTAAAAATGCTGAAATTGTACGCTATTTCTGAGAGAAAGATTTCTCATGCTAAAGAGGTTTAAGGACTTTCTGTTTATTTGTTCAGGTCTATCAGAATCAGCTCTCTGATCAACTTTTGCTAACCCAGTCTACAAAATGGTCTAGAAACATTTCATTCATTTCATGAATAATTCCTGAGCGCCTACTATGTGCCAGCCATTGTTCCAGGTGTTGGAACAAAAGAGGAGAGGCCTCTCCTCTCATAAGCAATAAGTAAACCCACACAGATCTGGGGAAATTCTCAGTGGAGGCTGGGCATGGTCATGTATTTTAAGCCGAGTAAGGCGGAGTGAGGGTGAGAGGGGTCTCATGGAAAGGGCTCCCTGAGGAGTGACGCTGTCTGTGAAGATCTGGGGAAGGATGCTCCCGGCAGAGGGAGCAGCAGGTGCAGAGGTTTGGAGGACAGGAGGAGCTCGCTGTGCGCAAGACACCAAAGGAAGGGCAGCACTGATGCTGGGAGACATGGGCTTGCTGAAGCAAGTGAGATCAATAATGAAATATTTTAAGGGACGTGCAGTTTTGTTACTTTTAAGCACCAACACTAGTTGGAGGCAGGCTAATAAATAACTGTACTGTAGAAACCCTCAGGGAGTCTACTTTGATGAACAGAGAAGAAGTATTTATAATTATCATAACAGGATTATCTGTAAATAAATGATCCTAAAAATATCTAATTTGACATTTTAAAAACAATTTGTCCTCTTAAGCAGTTTTAACACACTGTCTCCCAAATATTGTTAGGACCTTCTATTTTCATTATAAATCTTTTGTCTCTTCTTTTCTTTTTTTTTTCCTCAAATAAGTTTTAAACAGCTCTTAAGAGCTTGGAGTTCTGCATAGATTTTGAAAAGGTCAGCACTAGTCAAATTCTTGCCTAAATTATCACAAATTCTTACTTAATAAAGTCTGGATTTTTGAGGCATTCCTAGAGTAATAGTTGATAGTTATCATATTAGTTAATTTATGACATGGGTACAATGTTAATTCCACATTACAAATGAAGAAAATGAGACTTAGAGAAGTTATGTAACTTGGTCAAGGTTACATGGCAGGGAAATTGAGGAGTCAAGACTCAAACCCAGGTCTTCTGAACTACTGACTTCCAAGTATATTCGGTACACTGTATTAGAAGTGAAGTTTCTGTTCTCTGCTCTACCACTTACTAGCTTGCGACCTTGGGCGAGGTGCTTAACCTTTCTAGGGCTTAGTTTTCTCACCAGTAAACATACTGCTCATGACAGCTGCCTAGTCTAACTAGAAGGCATTCAGTCTACAAATGTTGCCTATATGCCTTATAGCGTGCTAGGGACTGCTGATACCAGGGAAACAAGATGTAGGCACTGACTTCATGAAAATTACCATCATAGGAACAGAACAGATACTATTCAAAGGATCCCACCAATAAGCGTAAACTTACAATGGAAGCGAGTGTGCTGAGCCTTTACACAGGTGGGCCTGGCCCAGCCTGTAAGTCCGGGGAAAGCAACCTGAACAGGTGGCTCTGGAAATGAGATCTGAGTGTTAAGAGGGGCCAGCTAGATAAAGAGTTGGGGGAGGCATCATTGATACAATGGAGGGTGGTCCAGCACTAAGGATAACCTGTGCAAAGGCCCTGTGGAAAGAGGAAACTTGGCCCTGAAATGAGGCTGGTGTGTCTAGCACACAGGGTGTGAGGGGGTATGAAGGGTGAGGAAGCTGAAAAATGAGACAGAGGTCACCCATGCAGGGCCTTGAAGGCCATGTTAGGGTCCTACATGTTCTAAAATGTTCCAGAATTTATGACTTCTTTGTGTTGACTCCTGCCTTTCTCCTTCTGTCCCAAGAACCTATTTCCCTAACCTTGTTATCCTCTTTCCTTCAAAAGAATGGGAAGACCTGCCTAAGGGTACCATGATGAAGGACTTGGCACTACTTCTGGCCAATCTACATTGCTACTAGTCAACAACCAGCACAAATGGGGCTTCGACCTGGCATTTGGGGCCCTAGGAACCCACTGCAGGCCAGGGAGAAAGCACATTCCTTTCTGAGATAAGAAAGACCCTGACATTCACCCTTTGGCACAAGAGCCAGACCTGCCAGAAGGCCCAGTGGCCAAGGCCCCGAACATTGCAAAGGAAATTAGTTTTGGCAAAAACACAGGGCTGGATGTGAGGTCCTTCCATTCCCCACCTCAAGTGCTAATCTGGCTGGTGACAATGGACTCCAAGAGACAAAAGGTCACATAGGTTCTCTGTATTGAATGCCACCCTCCCCCATCCAACACACTTTTTTTTTTTTTTTTTTTTTTTTTGATGGTTTGATGAAGGATTTGGGCTGCTGGGCTCCTGCCTTAATCACATTTATTCCACTTTGTTAGGGAGAGATGTTTTCTGGTGTCTCTGAGGAAATAAAGATGAGAAATAGAAGGAAATCTCATACTTTATTAGCATGGATAGGCAGACAGATCCCAGTAGTAATTAATCCCAGGATGTTTACAAATTTTTTCTTCTCTGTCAACCAAGAGTCAGGGTTTGCAGCTGCTGCCATAAAGAAAGAATGGAAGCTGAGCAACCCTGTCCTCCTCACGGAGTTGGAAAGAGCAAAGGCAAGATATTTGATTAATCATCCCATGGTGCTTAACAAATAGCAGGGTCCTAAAAGTCAAGGCCCCGGGACTCTAACGAAATGCAAGTTACAGGCATGTGGGACTCTCTAAAGATAGCTTAGCAAATATTGTGGTTTATGCTTGAGTTAGCAGAGGAATTTTTTGATAGGGAAAAGGGGATACCTAGAATGCAAGGTGCAAAATAGCTATAAATGCATATGAAAATTGGGTTGTTGGGAACTTCTGTGAGTAACTAAGGGTCAGGCAGAAAATTCTTTTGATCCAATCCTGGGATTATTCAACATCTTTCTGGAGTGGCTAAGTTCTCCTTCTTGCCCAGTAAGGACTGGAAAATGCCTGAAGGTCAGCCGTTCCAGGACAGTCTCTCTGTGATGCTTTGGGTTGTTGTAAGGCTTCGGGAATACTCTGAACATCACCGCTCAGAACCTCAGTTTGCTCATTTGGAAAATCAAGGGACTGTGGCTCTGTGTAGCTTGAAATGTCTAGTGAGTGAATTTAAAAGTCTACACTTAAAGCAATTTTAGGATATTGGGCTGAGTATGTAATCAAATCAGGATGGACACCCCTCATTCTTTTTATGTATATTTTGGATGTGAGAGGCATATTTGCTGAGTGGTGGTGGTGGTGGAAAGAAAATTTACTCATTTCTTCTTAAAGATTTTTGGAAAACATTAAAAATAAACTAAGAATTATTTATAATTTGTACACTGAATATAAAGATCTTTCTAAAGAGTTCTAGAGTGCTTAAAACAGTTTGTCTTCTCGGACACTTTAATTCTATTCCTCAAAGTTTTTTTTGTTTGTTTGTTTTTTGTTTTTGTTTTTGTTTTTTTGCATATATTCTCACTTTGTTTTCTGACACTTTCTTCTTAAAACATGGAAAGGTCAGCCTCAGCCAATAGATTGAGAATTTGTACTTTCTGAATTAAAGAAAACTTCTTATGCTTTCTGGAGCTCTTAGCATCTCATTTTAAATCTTTTGAGTTCTGGGAAGCTCCAAATTCGTTTGCTGGGGCAAGAAGAAAAAATATTGGAGGGTATCCAAAAGAGAATTAGACTACATTTCCGATGGTCTTCTGGTCAACCCTAGCCTTCCTGACTCGACATGAGTCTTGCTCATGAAAAAATGACCAAGAAACACCCGCAAATTTTAAGCAAATAAACTCTACTTCATTGGAGATGTGTGATATTATGCATTAGATCACTGGGCAAAGCTGATCTTGCCAAACAATAAATAAATAAAGGGAAACACAAGGTTTGTTTAAATATGCAAAGTGGGAAAGAACATCATTTTCTCTCTCTTGGGACTTAACCTCCACTGTGAACCAAAAACTAGAGTTCACCACACTAATATCCTAAACTTATTGAATCAGATCAAAATCTCTGAGTCTAAATATGATGCCAGCTGACCCTGAACAGGGCCAATACTTCATTTGATTCAAATCCATGTTCTTTTTTTCTGCTCACAGAATTACTTAAGTGATTCAGTAGCCAGCTTTTCTCATTTGAAGAGCCTTCAGAAATGGTGTATGTGCGTGTTGTATGCGTGTTGTGTGGTGGTGATCTAGATTAGTGCTTTTATTTTATTGTTTTTACTGAAATATTTATTTCTGAAGCTGTAGTTCAGGTCCCTGATATCTTTGGTATGTGGTAAAATATAATTTGTGGATTTGTGGGTTTTCTTTTCTTTTTTTCTTTTCTTTTCTTTTTTTTTTTTTGGTTACAAAAACCAACACAGCTGCAAGAACTTTCACATACAATAACCCGAGATAGTTTCTGTTTGCCCTGTTCCCAGATGAAAGAAAAACAAAACAAGTGTGGGGTGGTTTACAGTTTTTTTTTTTTTCGAAAGAGGATACATTTTTCCCATGTTCAGATCTGAAAATACTCAGCTGTAATTTAATCTACCTTTATTAGATTACACAGTTATGTCCACAAAATTGTGGAAACCATCCTAAATTAGTAAGGTCAGGGAAGAAGGGGGCTTGATGTGAGAATTCCTTCTGCTCTTGCCTGATATGTCTTCTGAAAGGCAAGCTGTGGGCGAAGCAGTCAATTCACTAGGGACAGAGGAGCTCAGCACCCTGGGTGTCCCCAGTGGGAAGTCCACCTTCCACTTCTCCCATGGTGACTTTGCAGTAACTGCAGTCCTCAAGGAGTATGTTGGATAGCTATAGAATAGGCCAGAAATGGCCAGGTCATCCAAAAGTTATCACTTACTGGTCCATAATGCTTTGAGCTTATAGAACCCTACCTAGGGCTATCAGATTAAATACAGGCCATTCAATTAAATTTGAATTTCAGATAAATAAAGAATAATTTTAGTATATGTACATCCCAAATATTACATATATTTATACTAAAATTTTACTCGTTTACCTGAAATACAAATTTAGTTGGGTGTCCTGTCTTTTTATCTGCCCAATCTAACAATAAACTTCAAATTACCCCAAAAGGCCACAACACCATCGATAATAGCAAAAATAAAATAAAATAAAATAAAATAAAATAAAATAAAATAAAATAAAATAAAATAAAATAAAATAAAATAAAATAAAATAAAATAAAATAAATAAAATAAAATAATAAAATAAAATAAAATAAAATAGACCATGTAGCAGGTAAAAATCTTAGGCTGTATATAATGGATATGCAAGATATATCATCTTTTTCATCATTTAAAGAGCAACCTATTCTGCCTCTGAGTGCTCGAGCCAGCAAGAAGTTCAGCCTGATCATTGTGGGGCTGTGCACCTTCATCTCAATCCAGGACCTTAGGTCATGTCCAGAGAGTAGGGGTTGGGCTCTAAACACCAAACTGTCATTGTGGCCAGTGATGTCCTTCGCGCTTATGGCTCGGTGTTTACTTTAGGTATAGAGGCTCTATTTTGAGCTCCCTATGCAGCTAGAGGAACTTTTATTTTTTAAAGAAAAAATAGCTCTTTACGTAAGACCCATGCTTTGGCTAATAATCTCTCACTGACTTCTTTTTAAATTTTGTGAACTCTCTTCTCTGGTTAACTTTGAAGGCATTCTCTTACTTTTGGTTCATCTAGTTATTGTTAGGCTTTTATGGAAAACAGGAAGAGTTTCTGTTTTCAGGTATTTCTACTCCCACCTGCCTCTCAAACACAAAAGAATCCTTTCGGAAGTAATTCCCTATGAGCCTGAATTGGTCATATGACTTGCTTTGTCCGATGGGATGTTAATGAATATGATCAAGCGAGGGCTTGAAATGTGCTCGTGTAGTTGGGTGGGGCCTCTTGTGCTCTGCCATCATCACTGCTACGTGTCCAAGGAGGAGAGACATGTAGGGCAGACCTGGTCCAACCCACAGCAGAGCCAAACTCGGCCAAGGCCAGCCCAGATCAGCTGAACCCCAGCCAATCTTCAGACACACGACCAAGAAATATTGATTACTGTATACTACTGAATTTGAGGGTGGTTTGTTATGCAAAATAATTAACAGATACAGATACAGGTACAAATACATGTTCATATTTTAGCAGATTAGTTAATTATCTTGACACACTGAATGCTCAGCTATGATAATAAAATTTTTTGTTCTATCCAAAAAATCACAGGTATAAGCCTGTGAGCCTATGGCCCTCTCTCTCTCTTTTTATAATATCTGACATCATTCTCAAGTTATTTATCCCTTCTAATAGCTTATATTCATGTAATGCCTTCAGCTTACAAAGTGCCCTCACATCTATTATCCTATTAGATATTTTTAACAATCCAGTGGTGAGGTGAGGTCAGTATTACTAGCCTCCCGTTTGAGAGAAAAAGAAATTGACTCAAATAGAGGTCATGGGTTCACCCAAGAGAACAAAGAGTGTCCTGAGTCCCAGATCTGAGCTGGGACTCCAACCAGGTCTTCTTATTCCTCTTACCGTACCATGGTCATTCCTAGAAGACCCAGCACAGGGCTGGCCACACTGTAGTCCTTAGTAAACACCTGAGGAACGACGGAGGGATCAAGCCTTTTACCGGAGGTGTAAGTGTAAAGTCAAAGCTCCCAGGAAACGTTCACTAGAGGTTCCCTCCCCGCAATCTCTATTAATGCTGCCAGAATGTGTGCTGATAGGAGTTGAAGGCGGGGGTGAGGAGGGCTACAGGTTATGAGGGTTAGATGCTATTGAATACGTTTTAGGAATTCCGATTTAACAAATTAAATGACTTTACTGCAGAGCTTTTCAGTGAGTCAGCAGGGTTTATTTGATGACTTTCTAGGTGAGGAATAGAGTGTCATGTATTTCTCTAACTTATTTGACCGTGGAACCTTTTCATCGGGGATCGTCTTGCTGAATCAGTGTTCCATGGAACCTACTTTGGGAAACACCAGCCTAGGGCATCAAGCTACCTGGTTCTGCCCTTCAGCATCTTCCTCTAAAAACATTCAGAGCTGTTTTTGCAGCAGGCACCCTGTGGGCCCTTTAACTCTTGTTAGTGATTCAGTTCTAATTTCAAGAAGCTTTTAACTTAATGAGATGTTAACTTGGTATATTAATTAAGGTTCTTTAGTTGTAAATATAAAAAGCAGCTCTTGGTAACTTCCTTGAAGATATTAGGAAAACTCACAGAATCATAAGAATTGCAAAACAATTAGGATCTGAAAAGGGAGGTTTGGGGATTTCCGCCCTGGGAGTCCCTGGAGCTACCACTCAAATGACTGCTACAGAAACATCTCTGTCTGCATCTCTCCACTCAGGTCTTGGGTTCCTGGAAGGGAGAATCTGATCACTGTGGCTTGGGCCAGATTGTTCTGTCCCCACGATCATTCGGCTACAGGAGACAGATCAGAAGGTGCCATGGAGGAGACTGCTGTGATCTGGGAAGCCATTCGGTCTGTCTCCCACATCTGCCAGGCAGTGGATTCCCAGCTTTTGTGGGGGTTGGTTTGAAGGTGGTGCATACGGCTGTAACTACCCTTTGAAACGCCGTTACATTTCCCTCTAGGGGTGGAATACATTGTTGTTTCTTCCTCTGATCACCAAATAAAGAAGTTTTGAGACCATACTATAAAAAAAAAAAAAAAAGTCTAATTTCCAGCACTAAAATTGACACGTGCCCTGGAGAAGCACTTTTGCAATTAGCATGTCCCCGGAAACCGACAAACAGTTGCTCGGGGGCAAGTAGAATGGTGGGTGAACTGGCCTGCACTCTCCGAATCCTCCCTACCTCTCTCCTCCTTTGCCACCTGGAGGTAGTTGAATTCATAGCGTTTCATAGTGTATATGATACAACTCCACTGCGCACAGAGATGGAGTAACACAGTAGTCCTAAACAAATCTCAGAAAATCCGAGGCTAATATCCTCCTTGTTTGTCACTAAAAACAGGATGAGCTCATCAAGAATGGTCTCCTGTAGCAAGAGGAGAGCTTCGGGGGTGCATTTTTTTTTGTACCAATTCCAAAGCAAACTGAAATACTTTTAAACAAATGAAACCGAGGTTTTCTTTTGCCTTCTGAAATTTCAAATTCATAAGCAAAAGAGGTGTTAAAAAAATAAACCTCCAAGGGCACCAGCATCTACTACTGTGTTATACTTTATTTGAATATATTTTGCTTTTCTTGCTTTATTCTCTTTACTCACTGTGATTTACAGAGAAATGTGGGAAAATGGTTAATATAGAATAAAAGTTAAAATTAAACCACTTTTTCCACTATGGTGCTGTCTCCTTCCCACCCCCTCATCCCTGGGGGCCTTTTCAACTGAAGTTTAGTAGCACAGAGGCTACTGTATTCTAGAAGTATATTCGTAATATACCTAAAATGGATTGATTTCCTAGTTCCAGAACCAGACAAATGATTGGTTGATAATATGGAGGGAATTGATAAATAACGGAACAAGCTCATTTAAAGATGCCTATAGAACTCTGGAAATTTGTGGCATTTATTAAGCTCTTCAGCTAAATAGCCAAAATAACTTTATGTGTGGAGATGAGCCTGCTTTGGGGCCCAAATAGTTGCCAAGAAGAATAACTGCCGTTCACATCCTTGTGACATTAGACCTGTTAGATTGGCAGGGACATCTTCTCTTGTTTCCCTCTTTCCACCCAAGGGACAATGTGTAAATCACCCTGAGGAGAAGCACCTTGTTGGGAGCCAGTCTTCAGCCACTTTCCACCCCAATCTCCTCCCACCCCAATCAGTGACAGGCTCTTACAATCATCCAAGTCTTTCTTGAGCACTTACAGTGTGCCAGGCACAGTGCTGGCCACTTTTGCACTCCTATTGCACTCCTATTTAAGCCACACAATATTTTATAGAACCTGTTAAAATTCCAACTTACATATGAAAATATTGAGCCCACAATGATCAAACATCTTCCCTTGGTCAGACAGTTCTACTGGCAAGAATGATAATAATCTAGTGGACAGAAAAGAAGGCTCACTCAGAATATGGGTGAAAATGTGGAAGATTGAACTGATAGGTGTTATCTTGCAATAATAACACTATGTCCAAGGTATGGTGCTAGGTGTCTTTAGCTATCCTGTTTACTTTAGTCATCACATTGAGGCTATGAAGTTGGCAGTAAAACGGACTCTATTTTAGAGGTGGGGAAAAGGATGCCTAAGGGAAGTTAAGAAAATTGTCAGTAACTGAGCGCTGCATGGTGATACCTGCAGTCACAGCTTCTGTAATAAAGCAGATATTGATGCCAAGGACACAGAGGTAAGTCAGGACAGCTTCAGGCTGCAAGTGATAACCATAGGTGCCAAGTGGGATGAAGGACCCTCCACTTAAGCAAGTACATTGTTTGTGAAACTATGCGGCCCAAGTGTTTGGGGACGTGAGTAGAGAGTTATCTCTGAGTCACAACCCTGCAGGAAGTCAAAAAGGAGAGACTGCTTGGTTGGCATTAGTCAAGAGCTTCTCTAAGAGAAATGAAGTATAACCTCTTCTCTGCCCTGTAGGCACAAGGGGAGCTTGGCTGGTGCTTTCTAGTGCCAGCTTCACTAGGGTTTTCATGGGGAAGTTGGGCACCAAGGAGTGTTCGAGTGAATCAGTCACCATTACACCTGACCTTTTTCTCCATCACTACCTTCCGGCAAACTGAATGACTCTATTTTTAAGTCAAACTGTGCATTGGGTATCTCTGTGAAACACAAGCTGTGTTGAATTTTTAAAGGGATCAAAGCCTTACACTAAAGAAATAAACTTTAATGAGTCAGAGTGGAAGAGATCAGGGGAAAGGAGGGATAATGGGATTTGGATAATGATGTCTCTCCAAGGTGCTGGAAAACACTGAAGACAGACAAAATAATAGGATACCCAGGATTTGCTTCAAAATATTCTTGACAGATATTTCTGCAAAAAGTTTCTTGCCGCCTTACAGAGTTAATCACTCCCTCTTCTGGGCCGTTATTGAATCTTACATACACATTTATAATTTCATTTATATTGCACAATATTTTCTTTTTGTCCATCTGTCTCCCCAACCAGACTGTGAGTTTTGCAAAGCTGGGATGGTGCTTTATCATCTCTCTCTTACTAACACCCACAACATACCTTATCCAGAGAAAGGCTCAATACATTTTTGTTCAAATGGAAAACTATCAAAACTTACAAAATTATCAAAACGCAAAATTTCCTATATTCATAGATTGTCTTTAGCAGATATTATAAATAAAGAAATATGTTACATTCTGGACCTTAGGAAAAGATTTCTAATGTGACTCCTGATGTGCCTTAGGAAATGAGGACACTCTTTAGTAGAATAATACTATCACCAACATTGCAAGTGTTCTGTCACTTTCCGTTACTTTTGAGACATATGCTAGTCATTGCCACTTTGTATTTACATTGCCTCCTTTCTGCTAAGGTTGCAGTATGCCACTTGGCCATTAATTTATTTGTTATTTGTTGAAATATTTCCGTATAGGAAGTTTGATTATTATAACTGAGGAGACAATGTTGGAGAAGGAATAAAGCAAACGGATGTGGTGTTGCGAGAAGTCCGGCAGCCGGCATTTCCCCCTGTAACATCAGACAAGCCATTTTCCTCCTCTGGGTCTCAGTTTTCTCATCTGTAAAATCGGATCTCACCAGATGATTCCAGAAGCCTCTCCTATGTTCCAGAATCTATGATATCTTTACCTCAGAGAAATGAAAGAAAAGCCAACGATAAGCTTCTACAGCAGGCTGGTCTCGTGCACTGGGGTGGTATCTGTTTGGCCAGGGGATTGCCCCTCTGTAAGAGGAGGAATCCACAAAAAGCTGTTATCTGGCTGGCCCAGGACCCGATGTTGCAATTTATCTTCCTAACTCAGCTAAGATGGGGAGTAGCCTGGAGCAATGATTCACAGCCAGTAGCCTGGAGCAATGATTCACAGCCATTTTAACTACATACAAAATAGAATGTACAATGGATAAATAGAAATACAGGGCCTGTCTACAAAGCAGCACAGAGAGCACAACAGGCAACCTAACTTTGGACCATCCCACCCCACCCTTCCTGCAGTTACCTGCTGGCCCAGAATTCAAGGTCAACAAATTTGTAGCAGACAGGCCTCCTACCCCTGACTGTTGTCCATGGCAGACATCGCTTACTGATCAGAGCACTATTTTCTTCTAAAGCCAGATTTTGTCAATACAGTGCTGCTCCAAACATCAGCAATTGATTGAAGCTGGCATGTTAGCTGAAATCTACTTGCCATCCTAGGATTAAATGTTCTCTTGATTCCAACAGAGAAAAGCACTGAGAGATTTGTAATTTAAACTAGATAAGGGACCTTGGGTACGTTCCCTAATTTGGGTGCTGATTTGTAAAAAGAGAATCCCCTGGACTCCTCCATTTAAGCATTCTGTGTTTTTTAGATCTAGAATTATCATCCCATTTTGGAAAATAGAGGCATCTCTATGACACTGCTTTCCCAAAACTCTGGCTTCTTCATGACATACTAGGATTTAGGCAATCTAAGTATATCTGAACACATCTGACGTGATGAGCACAAGTGTCCACAAAACTACAAGGGTCATTCATGACATATCTTTTGCTAACCCTCCCCAGCTTCTAGATGAGTTCTCTGGGATCAGAACATTCAGATTAGGCTGAAATGAGCTTGGCTAACAGCGTCAAAGAAAGTTCACAGGGCTGGCATCTGTTAATCAGTCATTGCTAGCATCTTTCTTGGCAAAAAACTGCTTTTTCTTGTCTTGTTTCAGGCTCAAATTGCTTTTATTTGTCTTGGAGACTAGATCAATAATCTCAGTCTCTCACTCTTTCTCTCTCTGCCAGTAGATATGAGATAAATAATTTTACTCGGAGAAAGGAAAGTAGGGCAAATGGCAGAGGAGTAGAGGGCGGAAAAGGAAGTATTTAAGAATGCTAATAGATGTGGTACATATATACACAATGGAATATGACTCAGCCATAAGAGAAGATGAAATACTGCCATTTGTGATAACACGAATGGATCTTGAGATTGTCATGCTAAGCGAAATAAGTCAGACGGAAAAGTTGAGAACTATAGTATTTCACTTACACGTGGGATATAAAACTGAAAACCACAAACAAACAAGACAAACAAACAATAGACAACAGTTTAGTGGTTACCATAGGGAAAGGAGGGAGCGGGGAGGTAGAAAAGGGTAAAGGGGGTAAAAAATATGGTGACAGAAGGAAATTTGACTTTGGATGGTGAACACACAATGCAATATAGATACGACATCTTACTGAATTGTACACTTGAAACCTACATGATTTTATTAACCAATGTCACCTCCAACAAATTTAAATTTTAAAAATGCCAAGAGAAGAAATGATAGATAATATTTATTGAGTACTTTCTGTGTGTCAAGCACGGTGTTATCATATTAAATCTTGACAACCTATCAGATATGTACTATTATTAATCCCCATTTTGCAGATGAGAAAATTTAGGCCCAAGGTGTTAATTAATTTTTCTAGAGTCCTACAGTGAGTTTGTAGCAGGGGAAAACTTTAGTCATGTCTCTCTAACTTCCCCACCTTGCCACATTACCTCTGCCAATCCATCATGATAGGACTTGCCTTCAGTTTCCACTCTCAGAAGGCCATCCCTCTCCATCTATTGAATCTGTTTTCACTGTATTTTTAGGCAATTATCCCTTCATGGTGGCAAGGTGTCCACCATCAGCACCAGAATAAGATCTTATGCCTTCAGCAACCATGATAAGAAAAATGATTTTCTCTCCATAGTTCTAGTAAAAACGTAGGATTGTGCCTTTTTGGTCTGCCTTGCATCCAGTGCCTGCCTCTGAACGGTCATTATGGCCAGCTGCAAAATAAATGGCCTGATTGTCCAGACCTGAGTCAACTGCCCATTCCTGGAGCTAGTAGGGGAAAAAAATCTTTCCAAATTACAAGGGATGAAAATTAGAAAAGGATATTCCTGTAAGTAAAATTCAGGTGCTTTGTTTTGAAGAAAAGTGGATGGGTACCACCAGACAGGCAAAAACAAGACGTGTTCACTCACTCAAATTTTATCTGTGCAACATCACAATATTCTCACAGAATTGGCCTGTGGTCATGCTTGTTATATAGCAGTTACAAGCTTTGTCCTAGTCAAATTCCAGAAGTTTAGAACTTTCCCCAGTACCTGAGCCTGGACCCAGGTCTAATGTATTAATATTGTCATCCTGGGCTGCCTCTTCATTGTCTGTCCTTTTGTACCTTTAGCAAACACTTTACAAAAGCCCCACAGCCCTGAAAGGCAGAAGCACAGGTGGGCTCCCCTCCTCCTTTTGGAAAAGGTTATACTTTTGCTCTAAGAAAATTTTAAGTACTGCCTTGTCACCAGGCTAGGTGGCAGGCTGACCTCCTCTTTGGTTACTTGCCTCTTGGATTAATTTCATTGTTCTTCAAATCCTATTTGTAATTTAAGGTCAGGTCTTCATCCACCTTCATAAAGCCGGTTCTAACGTCTTTCCACTATAGATAGCACTTACCCAGAATTTCTCATAATATAGAATTTTCTTTCTTTAAAAAGATATTTTAATTTCAAAATGTTTGATACATATAAAAGAGTACTTGTAATATATGTGTAACTTATAAGGCATAATTATAAAACAAATGTCCATGAACCCACTACCTGATGTAAGAACTCTGTCTGTTTTGGCTGGTGTTTAGAAATGCAATTGATTTTTTAAAATTTTTAATATCATATCCAGCCACTTTCTTGATCACTTTTTATTCATTCTATAATTTTCCTCCAGATTTTCAGCTTTTTAGATACTCATTTCATCTGTGAATAACAGCAATTTTCCTTTCTTATTCTAATAACTATTACATTTTTTATTTTGCTCTCATTCTTAGAAATAATTTTTACGAGCACACAGTTTTAGCTTCACAGGTATTTTCTCTCAGCAGTTTGAAAACCATTTTCCTCTGTTATTTTATGCTCATTGTTGCTACTGAGAAATCAACATCAATCTTCGTGGAGGGCACGTATTTTCTCTTTGGCTGCTTTGAAGACTTTTTTCTTCGTCTTTGATTTTTTTTTTTTTTTTTTCAGTTTCATTGCTGTGCATCTAGACATGGGTTTGTTTTTATTCATCTCACTTATACATTGTGCCACCTGCATCTGTAGATTCAGGTTCGTTATCAGTTCTGGGAAATTCTCACCTCTTATCTCTATGAATAATCCCCTCCTTTATTCTCTTCTTCTGAGTCTTTATTAGACAATGCAAACAATGATATTCTCTCATTCTATTCTCCATGTCTTTCAATTGTTCATATTTTCCACTCCTTGTCTTTTGTTGTATTCTGGGTAATTTCTTCAGCTTTGTTCTCCATTTTACTTATTCTCTTTCAAGATATACTAACTATACTATTTAGCCTTACCATTGGCTTAATAGCAATACTTATAATTTCTAAACTATTCTCTTTTCTCATGTTGATGTTTAATTCATCCAATTAAAATACTTCATTTAAAAAGCTATTTTATTCATAGTTATTTCATATCTCCTATGTGATAATTTCAAACTCTGAAGTCCTTAGGGGATCTAACTGTATTGTTTGATGTTTTTATCACTTTTCATTCATGGCAGCTTATTTCCCTTGTTTTTGGTAATTTCTTTAAACCATGAGCTCATAGTTAAACTTAATGAGAATCTTGATGGAGCATATTGAGGGTGTCTTCCTACAGAAAGGATTTGTATCTATCTCTTCAGGGAGCCAGGAGACACTACTAACTTGAGACCACATTAGTCCCCCCCTGAAGAGCCCAGCTTAATAAATGTCTCAGGTTCAGCTCCCACCTTGCAGAGCTAAAGGCAAGAAATGGACACAAACAATCCCTCCCATCCCAATGCACGCATGCTGCGTGTCTCATCATGGGGCGGACTGAATTTCTGCTCCCCTCGGATCTGGACTGGCCTGTGACTTGCTCTAACCAAAGGAAAGCTGCAGAATCGACACTGCCGGTTCTATTCTAGGCATAAGCTTTAAGAGGTCTGAAGTTTCTGCTTTGGCTCTCTTGCAAGCCCGGGCCCATCTTCTAATGAGTTTCGGCTAAACCACTGAGAGGCCACTTGGTGAGCTTCTAGTTAAACGTAGCTATATGAGTTCTTGTAGATAATGCCACGTGAGGCAGAACTGCCCAGCTGAGCCCAGCCAAGCCAACCCCTAGAATTATGACAAAAAAATACAGCATTGCTGTTTGAAGCTGCTAAAACTTGGAGTGGTATGTAATGAAGCAATAGCTTACTGAGACAGGAGTCTTCAGAATATGTTGTCCAACATACTGCTGGAAGCAAAAGTTTTATTTGTAGTTTCTACCTTGATTTGTATTTTTATCTTATTCATCTGCCTAAGCTTCTGTCCTTTAGGGCAGAATTGTATAGTGGTAAAGATCAAGGGCAAACTTCCTGTCTTGGATGAACATTTGCTAGTTGTATGACCTGAATTACATTAACTTCTCTGGGCTTCAGAATTTTCATCTATAACATGAGCATATTATTAGTATCTACATCACAAGGTTGTTAGGTGGGCTATATAATAATATATTTCAAATAGTTATCCAGAGCCCAGCCCACAGTATACATCTATGGTCTGAATGTTTGTGTCCCCTGCAAAATCCACATGTTGCAGCCCTAATCCTCAGTGTGATAGTTGGAGGTAGACCCTTTAGAAGATAATTAGGTTTAGATGAAGTCATACAGGTGGAGCTTCTATGATGCAATTGGGGTGGGGGGAAGAAGAGACAATAGATCTGTCTTAGAAAAAGAGGAAGAGACATGAGATCTCTCTGTGTGCACCCACCCAGGAAGGCCATGTGAGGACATAACCAGGAAGAGAGCTCTCATCAAGAACCTAACCATGCTGGAACCCTAATCCCAGACTGCCAGCCTCCAGAACCATGAGAAACAAATGTTGTTTAAGCTACCCAGTCAATGGTATTTCATTGCAGCCCAAAGCGACTAAGATACACATGCTCAGAAAATGTTTTCTGTTGTTATTACCATCTAGCTTGGTATTTCAGCATCTACAAGGTGTTAAATAAACATTTTGAAAAAAATCAGTGGATCAATGAAAGACTTTGTAGATGAATTTCTGAGTTCTGCTTGCCTGGGCCTGTTTGAGCAATGATTTATTGTTACTTCTTCTAACTCTGAGACTTACCCCTTCCCGGCCAGGAAGCTTTCAGAAGCAAACCATCATTTATTTCTTTTCTCTGATCTCTACTAATTTCAGACTTGAACATGTTTTAATCAAAGATCAGATCAGCTCCATGCAGAGAGGAATTTCTACCATCTTTTGAATGTACATCCAAGGGCAGAGTTCACATGAAGACCCAGGCAAAAAATGCTCCTTTGGCTTCCTTCCAGGTCAAGAAGCTCATTCTGGGAAGTCTCATGTGAATCTGAAATCTGATGCTACTTGTCAAAAATGTCATTTGAATCGAATGCTGCTTTAGCATGGAGCCTGCTAAATTGTCAATGATATTGGCTGGCTGAATACCAGTTTTTACAGTTCCATCATGGAAGCCTAAGAAAAATAACTCAACAGAGTCATGGAAGAACAACAAGAGATGATGCCCTCCTAGATGATGTTGATGGGGTGCAGCTATTCTGAGGGTGCCTAGCGGTTGCTGCTGGGGCGCTCCAAAAGCTTGAATGGCTGTTCTCCAGTATTGCCCTGAAGAAGAAAGCAAGAGACTAGGGCCGAAGTGGTGATCCATTGCCCAGTGGCCAACTGCTTTACTGAGGTGGATACAAAGCAGATGCCTTCTCAGGCCAGCTCGCCAGGGTGGACAAATTAATGAGATGGTGGCATTTTTTTTTTCTACAAACCCCAACTTTGGTATTTGCTTGGAGCTTTCAAAGAAATCCCTCTTCATCCTCAGTCCAACCCCATGTTAACAAAACTCTGACCTGATTGTACCACGTAGTGAGAACTTACTTCTCTCCATCCTTATTTTCTTGTCTGGCCAGCACTTGGCAGAATTTGGCTAAGATTCCTGCTGTGCTCTCTGGAGCTAGAGAATTTGTTGGCTCAACATTGTTGAGTCTCTGTTCATTTTATGTGTCCCAGGTAAGAGGAATGAAGAGGGACTTGAGTTCAACTGAGAATGGAACCCCATCATCTGAGAGAGAGGGAGAAGGATGAAGGAAGGAGGGAACAGAGGCGGAAGTACAATAAGAGGCCCAAGGTCACGGCTGGGCTGTGAAAGAGGATCAGCATGGAGTGGTGGTTATGGTGAGCAAAGCCATGATCAGATCTCATCTTTCATACTTACTGCCTGTGGGACTTGAACAAAGTTGCTTAACCTCTCTGAGCCTCGCTTTCCCCTTCTATAAACTGATATAATAACACCCATCTCAGGTTTTGTTGTAAGAAAGTACAGTGCATAGTACATGGTGATCTCTCAGTAAAGAATTATCTGTTATTACGACTGATACCCTTTCTTCTAGGCTGGATCTTCCTGTTTTTCTGAGACTGTGTGGATCTACACATCACAGACACCATTATTGTCATAGGAGGTAATTTTGTGTAATTTGAGGAACCAGAAAGACCACCACCCCCAACAAATATCCTTCTGATCATCCTACTGAGTGGGGCCTGAAATCCCCATCTTTAGAGTTAATCAATAGGCAGGAAGCTGTCCCTCATTTAATATAAATATATTATCTTAGAGTATGTAATATCCTTAAGGCCAAGGGTCTTAAACAAATGCATTACACAATCGTGTTTTGTTCTCCTATTTTCTCTTTCTTTTTTTGCAGGGGAGGAGTGCTTTCTGGCCACTTTTAGACAATACAAAGCTCCCCCACCACTCTAACTCCTGAAGATCAGAAGATCAAAGCATCTATCTCCACTCTTATTTGTCCCCCATCCTGAACTAGGTAGGGGGTGTGGGTAGGGGGTGCTAGAAGCCTCCTTTCCCTATTCTCCTCCACTGCCCATCTGTTTCTTCTCACTCACGGCACATGTCTGGTCCACAGGAATGCCATGGCTCTGAAAAATTTTGAGAGTTTAAGGCAGTCCCAGCACAGCCACCTCTCAGTCTGCCCATTGCTCTCATCAGTCCTCTCTCGTCCTTTGTCCTCTCGCCCTTCAGATTCCAGTCCCTGTGCGCTGTCAAGCCCCCTGGTGGCTTTCATAGCACCCATCACCAGGTTAGAGGAAGGAGGAGGGTGAGACTCACAGCACAGCTCTCTCCAAAGAAGTACTTGCCACACATGCTCCCTCCCAGCCCTTTGTTCCTCTCACTGTGGGGAAATGATTTAAGAGTCACTTAATGGACCCTCAAAGGAAATTTCTGCATTATGGTCTGCCAGGGCTGACTTTAGTATTTGTTATCTGCTGTGTCTTGGGGCCTCAGTTAACACTTGTAGCTTAACACACTGTTGCACAAACCTGTTCTCAAGGGCACTGTGGTAAACTGGGTACATCTTCCGGAGAACAAATTTTAGTCACAGATTGGTGGTGGAAAGGAAGGAATGGGGGAGGGGGGGTACAAGGCAGAGGGTTTGAATACATTACTTGGTAAGAAATACTAATTAAAAATGAAAAAAAAAAAGATTATACTGTGATGTAGAAAGCAAAACTGAATGCATATTAAATTATAACACGAGACTTGAGAGAAATATCTCCTCTGTGGTGGCTTTTTCAAGCAGAGCCTCTAGCCTCCCCCTGCTCTGCACCACCAGCGGGAAAAAACACATGTCCACACTCCTCTCCCTTAGGAGAATGCTTGGTGTGTGGGGGAGGGGCATTCCCTGAAGCCCTGTGTGAGGACTTTACCAGCTAGTGACTAATTGCGGTGGAGCTAGTCCTCAGTCCCCCAGAAGGTGCACTGACCTGCTGAGGTTCATTATCACATTCTTTGCAGACATACATTAAATTATCAGGGATGAGGAAACGGAGCAATGCAGCCTTGCTTTGTGTTTCTGGCAGAATGTGGGGGAATAGGTGCAAAGTAGAAAGGATCTCTGAGAACCTCACTGTCCAGTGTGGTAGCTCCTAGCCACATGCGGCTACTGAGCTCTTGAACTGTGGCAAGACCAGCTGAGAGGTGCTGGCATGCAACACACAGAATTTAAAGACCCAGTGTTAAAAAAGAGGAAAAACTATCTCATGGGTAAGTTTCCATATTGATTACTTGTTGAAATGATAGTGTTTTGGATATATTGAGTTAAGTAAAGTATATTATTAAAATTAATTTTACTTTTTTTGAAAAGAACTTTTAAAAAATATAGTTATCAGAAAATTTAAATTCATGTCTATGGTTCACACTGGTGGCTCACACTCTATTTCTATTGCATAGCTGTGTCTTTAGATCATTTAATCTAATGGCAGCAAACTATGGGCCCGTGAGGTAAATCCAGCCTCCTTTTGTAAATAAAGTTACACTGGAACATGGTTGCACCCACTTCTTTGCATATTGTCTCTGTTTTCACACTATAATATCAGATTTGAGTTGTTACAAAAGAGACCATATGCAAAGGGTCTCTGCAAAACCTGAAATATTTATAATCTGGGCTGTCATAAAAAGTTTGCAGACCCCTGATAACCCAGCTCTCTATATTCCCAGTAGAGAAAGTGAAGCTCACAGAGAGAAAACAACTTACTCAAGGGCACTTAAACATATGAGGCAGAGACAGGCCTGTACTCATCCCTGTTCCTTGCTCTGTGCTGTGCCTCAGTTTACTTGATGTGGCTGAGAGGGAGGAAGTTGTTTCATGTATGAGGGCAGGCTCAGCCTCCACCTCATGGCAAGAGACTCAGCTCCATCCCAGGGCACAGAAAGGCCCCGAGCAGAGAGCAAGGCACGAGGAAAAGGTTCACAGAGAAGGCTGGAGCTCACCTTGGGTTTGAGAGGGAGCAGGGAGCTCCTGCAGTAACCCTCCTACCATACTACTTGTTTCACCTTATTTCAGAAATATCTTCACTGGGTCACAAGTCAATGCTGTCTCCCCTACCTTAGAGAGCTGATACAAGAAACTCCATTTAAAACATACCGCTGAATCATTTGCAAAACCCTTTCAAAGATATTGGTCATTATATTACTCAATGGTCTTCAATAAGGATAAGCCATACAATACATTTCTCCCAGAACCTCCAGATGGACTTGTAGAGGGTTTTAAATTTTACAATGAGAATTCCATAACCTAACATGTTGCTCATTTTGTCTTGGCTGCCAGGATGATTGGAGCTAAAATCTGTGTTTAATTTCAGTTACCAGTTCATCCAAGGGGGCCTTATAATGGTTAATTTTGTGTCAAATTGACTGGATCACAGAGTGCCTAGATACTTGGCTAAATATGATTTCTGGGTGTGTCTGTGAGGCTGTTTCCAGATGAAATTAGCATTTGAATCAGTGGACTCAGTGAAGCAGATGGTCCTCCCCTGTGTGGGTGGACATCATTCAATCTGTTGAAGACCTGAATCAGACAAAACAAGTGGAGAAAAGGAGAACTTTTTCCTTCTCTGCTGGACACTGGTCTTCTGTTGCCCTCGAACTAAGACTTAGACCATCGGCTTCTCCCATTCTTAGGCTTTTGGGCTCGGACTGAACTACTCCACTCGGTTTCCTGGGTCTCCGGCCTACAGACAGCAGATCTTGGGGCTTTTCAGTGTCCATAAAGTGCATGAGTCAATTCCTCATAAAAAATTACTATATACGTAGATTGATACAGATAAAGCAATTTTATCTATCTATCTATCTATCTATCTATCTATCTATCTTCTATTGGTTCTGTTTCTCTAGAGAGCACTAATACAGTTCTGTTACATTATACTTTCCTTCAATCTCTCTCAGTTTTAAACTTTTATTTAGTAACCCATTTCTTTCCCCATTTGCTATGGTACCTCCTTTGTGTTTTTTCAACAAATATTTTATTTAGGAGCAAATATTTATTAAAAGCTACACCCTGAGATACAAAAAGAAATAATTTCTATTCTCAAGGGATTTACAATATAAATGCTGAAGTGAAGAAAAACATTCAGCCACTGGGTATATGATCAGTTCCGGCAGTCAGGCTTTGAATGGAAAAAGCTATACCCTGCACAGTGTGCTTTCATAAACCCTGGAAAGCTCTCCTACAAGCTATAATCAGGATGGTAGGTACATGATTTATATGTGGCCACTTCCAATTTCTGTGTCCATGGCAGATATCACAATGTGTCACAGCATTATTTTTCACAAATAATAAAAAAATACTGTATACAGACTGTGACATGAATCAGATGGTTTCTGTCAATCAAAAAGGGACATATGCCATCTCCTAAAATTCACATATAGAGGATCATTTATCATGACACAATTTTAGCTTCCTATTAAAGAGTTAATTGTGGGAGAAGTCAAGCTGGAAAGAAAGTGACATCAGTCATTTACAATTTTGTATAAATTAAATCTCTCTTTCTGACAGCAGATTCACATACATGGTCTCCTTGACCTTAAAGGAATTGGCTGTCAGGGGCTGGTAAAGAAGGAAAAGTTAGAGGCCTGAGAGGGTTCAGAACAAACTTTGCTTACTTTATCATTCTGTAGGTTAATGACATCTTATCTGGATAAGAAAAGATCCCCAAACTTTCTCCCTGGACCTCAAGGGCTGGATGTTTGCCTCAAATTGCTATCTTGTTCTTTTTCCCTTGGTTGTCTCTCTTTTTTCTCATGATACATTCTTCCTAACTGTAAAACTCCTGAATACACGTGTATTTAAAGGAGATTAATCATTCAAATACCATAATTAGTTCAAGAATTGTGTCTTTTCAAGATGGAATGAGCTAATTAATTTTTTTTTTCTCCCAGGGAAACTGCTCTCAGATGTGAGCTAATTAGTGAGTTGCACATCAAAAGAAGTGAAGTGTATCTTGTAAATAGGATTTCATTTAAAACAGATCAAAGAAAGATTTACCCAAGTCACTCCTCCATCCTCTGATTTCTGCAAGCATCAGGCTGACGGCAAAGAGAACAACAAGTCACCAGCATGATAAACGAAACTCCAAAAGAACAACTACAGTGCTCGAGTCAAATATTAATGAGGAAAGAAAACCAAGTATATGCTGGGGTAGAATTTCATTTAGTGGAATTTTACAGCTGGGCTTCTGATATAGACCAACAGGGCAGCAATTCATGTTTGTGATTCAGTCTACATTTAAACCTAGAGGTTTGGGATATGGTCTCTAAACTCGGTTTTCTCTGAATGACCTTGGACAAGTGGCTTAACCTCTCTGGGATTCACTTTCTTCATCTGTAATGTATGAATCCCAGTCTCTACTCACCTCTCAAGAGACTTGTGACAATCAAGTAAGATAAATAATATGACAAGAGTTTGGAAAAAATCTAAATTGGCTATACAAATGTGAAGCAATTTTGGTATCGTCAACAAGGTCTCCATAGGCAGAATAAATTAGAAGAGGAAAGTTTCCTGGATGATTTTGGCCAAAATTGTAGCTCCTGAGGAAAACAGCATCCCAGTGGGCTGCCTCTGCAGATCAGATTCACAGCATAATTGCTCAAACTTCCTTCCTCCTGTGATTACAGTTAGAAATTAGCTTCCAGAGAAGAAACAACTCAAACTAAGAAAAGGGGATGAAAAGGTCTTTTTTGTTTTCCTTTGAAGTTCCAGATTTCTGAACACGACAGATTTTACAAGAATGAGCTTACTTGTCCTTTTAAATGTTTAGTCACGTGTCCATCAACCTAGAAGGACAAATGGGGCCAAAGCAGCTGATGACTGATGGCGAAAAAGGCCCTTGCCTTGGATCAAAATGCAAACTCATGTAAAGGAAATCAATAAATACATATTTTGCTACAAAAATAGCTTCATGTCATTTTTTGGTGGTGATTCTTGAAACTAAGAATGTCAAGGTGGATGAGGAAGCGGGTAAGATGTTCCCTAAAGAGAAGCCCTACCCCGAGAAACGAGGCCGATGTATTTCTGCCAGCAAGAGCATGAACACAGGTGCAGAGGTGCACTTTGATCTGGTGATGGGCAGGGACTCAGGGAGCAGCTAGTGAGGAAGGAGGTGACTCTGGGCAGCACTGAACAGACCTCAGGTCCTTCTGTAAATATCACTGGTAACAATATAAACCCAGAACTGCTAACTAGGACCATGGATGTGCTTAAGACAAAGACATGAGAGAGTTCACTTCCTCTCCCCAACCTCACCAATCTAGGAGGACATGCCTCTTTTCACAGGGAAGATAAAATAAGAAATAAAAGGAGACCTGGGAGGTAACTTCTCGTTGCTTCAGATGAAGCAGAAGGTCCCGTTTAGGGGGTGCAGGTGGGAAAGGGACTAGAAAGGGGCAGTGGGAGAGGATGGTTAGTCCTAGTCTGAACCACAGCACCGCAGGTACCATGGCGCTTGGCAGAGGCAATATTTTTTCAACTTTATTTTTTATAGAGATAAAATTCACATAATAAAAAATTAACTATTTTAAAGTCTACATTTCAGTGGTGTTTAATAAAATTGTAACATTGTGCAACCATCAGCTCTATCTAGTTCCAATAAAAAGCAATTCTGGGATTTTTATTAAAAACGGTTTCTGCTCAGCATGGTTATTGAGAGAATAAGATATGACCTTGAAACTGTTTGGCAGTCTTTTCACTACCATCAAGAGAAAATCAGCCTGATAATGAGACCAAATGGAAGAAAATAAAAACAATAAATGGAGAGTGAGCTCTGATGACAATATTGAGCAACTGGATGCAACTGTGCCTGAAACCTAACTATTCCTGATCTTTCATTTACATGAACCAGATGATTTTTTTTTTTCTCTTAAGGAATTTTGAATTTAGTTTTCTGGGACTTTAAACCAAAGAATCCCTAATTAATATTTGTGATTTAATATAAGTAAAGAGACAACATTTGAGGAGATGACAGTCCCACTGTTTTCTGTGTTGCTCACAAAGGTTAAGAAAGGGATTTCTAATTGGAAGAGAAGAGCAGTATAATAGGAATCAGAGTTTATGTATGCTTAGTATTTGCCAGGCACTATCCTCATTAAATCTTCATTACAACTCTATGTAGAGATAGGAATTAATATCATTCCTCATATTACAGATTAGCAAGCTGAGGCTTAGGGAAGTTAAAAAGTCTCCTTAAAGGCACAGAGTTGATAAGGGAAGTAGACGAATTTGTAACCATGACTGCCTGGCTCTAGAGCCCACGTTCTTGATTTCAAAACTAAACTGCTTTCTCTTCCTTAGACTTTGCCAATTCAGAGAAGTACCCACTCTATCAATAAATATCTATGTATCTGAAGAGAGGCGGTTTCTTTTATTGTCTCCAACACACACACACACACACACACACACACACACACACACACACACAGCCTTCTGGGGAAAGGTGAGATCTGCTAACAGAAGGCCCATTTATTAGCTGAGGCCAGTGACAAATTGGGTATAAAAATTTGGGAGCAATAACATTATATGCCACAGTGGAATTACTCTTTGTGATAAAAGAATGGGGAATTCAAAGTCCAGGGAGTGATCTAGAAGGAAACAGAAGCCAAGAAGACTAAGTACTGCAAATAAGAAATGAAGAGAAAAAGGATCTCCTTTGACCCTGTTTTTACTTCCCCTTGTTTTCCAACTCACTTAGGAAAGAACAGAGATGAAAAGAGCTCAGAGATGAAGAATAGCTAAGGAGTAATGGTAGTCATTACTGCTGTCCACCAGACATCTCTGATTCTCCTCCCAGCCGCCTGCAGGATTACACTTCCCTACTTCCTTTAAAGTTAGGTGTGACCATGTGACTGGCTTCCATCCATATAATGCGAGCAGAAGTGAGAACAGACATGTGTTCCTTTTGGACCTTGTTTTCTCCTCCTTGCTGAGTTGATTACTATTGAAAAAAAATTACCTACATTTTGGGAAAGACTGGAAAGGAATGTGAAAAATGAAATGAGTTGCATAAAAGTGTGGTGATTATGGGTAAGTGTTTATTGTTTAAAACATTTTCTTTAATGTTTTTATAATAGTGGTTCAAGTCTGAATAAAAATTGGAAAAAAGAAATAGAAAACTTGCTGAGATTGAGTGGAGAGTGGTCTTATATGTTCCTGAGAGGGAACAGACCAATTTCAGCTCAAATATTTTTAGAGTTCAAGATCCAGCCTCTGGTTGATTTTATACTTATAAATCTTTCAGTTGTGAAAAAAATTAATAACGAATATTTATTATTTACTGTGTAAAGATTAGGTACTTTAAATGGATGATTTTATTGTTTCCTTTATAACCATCTGATGATTTAGACATGAACATTATTTCTATTTTACAGACAAGGACATTGAGGCTCAAAGAAGTTAAGTAACTTGCTCACAACAACACAGCTAGAAAACCATAAAGCCAGGCTGCAGCCCAGCCAGCTGGACATCACTGTCCATGCTCATAACCACTGTGCTATATTGTCTCCAAGCTATTCTATCTGTCATTTTGGAGGAAGTCTGAAGACCCACCCAAACAGAATTAGACAGCTTTTCCTGAGGTCACCATGACCCTCTGGGCATTGCTTTTTGGGTGCCCCAGTGACAACCTCTAGGACCACCAGCCTTTGGACTCCAAGGCCTCACACTCATCTGGTCAATCTCGGCTTTGCCTACCCCAGGAATTAGTACTGTAGGAGCATGCTGAAGTTTCCTCTGTAGCCCTAATGACCTATCAAAGGTTGATCCATGACAGGAATTCAACAGCTACTATACGGAGGAGAGGATGGCTAGATCGACGGATCTGTGGGTCTGATGTATGCTCTCTGCTTGACTTTCTACAGGTCATTTAAGCTCCCTCAGCTATGGTTTTCTCTTCAATAAGGTAGAGACAAAAACACCCAATTCAAAGGATGGCTATTAGGATTAAACTAGATGATCTGTGTAAAACATTTTGTATAATACCTGGTACAAAGTTAGCCCTCAACAAATGATAGTAATTAATTATAAGTCCACAGCTGAACAATTAATAGTTCTGATAGCAGTAGTATAGTTGACAGATAATGAACTCTGGATGAATGGAAGGATGGGTGGATGCTTCTGCTTTTGCAGTTGTACTTGACTTGGAATGACTGCCCTGTTCTGAACTCCTCTGGCTTCATAGTTTCCTTGACTGTAGACTAGCCAGCACTCATTCTATCTCTAGCCTTTACCTTAGGTTCCCAAATCCTTTCATTTCTGCTCTTTGGTCCTTTGTTTAGGGCCTAAAGGCTAACTTTTTAAACTACCACTGCTCATGGCTTGGGGTGACATCCAGAAATTTATCAAATATGAGACTGCAATGACATCTTATATAGTTGTGCTACTTTTACTTCTTCCATTCGCCTTCTCTTTTTCTCATGTACACATCAATAACTCGTCATTTATGTGGCATTTAATGCTTCATAAATGTTATGAGCCTTTATACAGTACTAACTGAGAGGGATACAGTGAAAAGAGTTTATTTGGTATTTTAAATCTAATTTCTCGATGTTATCCTTGTGTTTCCCCCTGGTGGTTTGCATATTTAGGTCCAGCACCCAGGGCTTTGTCAAGCAAATTATTATTGATGCGTGGAGTTAAAAGGCAGGAAATAGAGGTTCCTTACTGTGCTAACTGGTACCTGGGCATGCCTTAAAATAAATCATTCCTGGAGCTGCCTAGCCATCCTGCCTTTCTGCTCACCGATGTGTAGCAGAGGCTTGCACCTTTTCTTGAGCATGTCTTATTCCCACCCTGCTGGCTGCGGAGCCCTCCTGCCTTCGGCTCATGGGCAGAGGGATAAGCAGCACCAAGAGGGCTGTTGCCTCTGTTATTTCTGACATGGTAGCCCTCCTGGCGGGAGGTCCAGCTGTAACAGGGGCTGATGTGGATTGTAGGACTGGTGACCAGGGCCCTGAACAGTAAGACATAGGCCAAGAAACACAGGCAAAAGTCAAGCCTGGTCCTCACATCCTTTGGTATCCTTCCTGGTTTCAGAGCAGAAGGTTAAATCAGGAAAGAGGTCAAGTACATAGAAGTCCGTGGAAAGACACACCCACATGCACACATGCACAGTGTGCTGTCATTAAATTGATGCTTTCAAAAATATTTAATGTGGGGGCATGTACATGACATAATGTTAAGTGAAAAAGAAAAAATATATGTATGTGTGTATATATAAATATGTTTGCATATATATTTATATATACAACCTTATGTGTGTTTATATGTATATGTAAATGATTAGAAAAAAAACCAGAAGAATAAAAATAATAATTATCTTGAATTGGTTTATAGCGTGCAATTTTTATGATAGCTTAGTTTAAGCTATCTTCCTCTTTTAAGATACTTTAAGGATATATCTGTATTCTTCAAATTTCTACACTATTTGAATATCATTTTTTAAAATTATTGTTGTTTAAGGCAAAGCAGTAAGACAGGAGGCAGAATGAGAGATAATAAGAGGCAGAGTATTCTAGGGAAGTTGCCTAATTCAACTCAGACTGGCTTAAGTTAAAAAACGGAAATGTATCGGGTCATTCCTGGGAATCCAGGAGCCATGAGTTCAGACAAGACTGGATCCGAGGACCCCAGCAATGTCCTTGGGCCCGTGTCTCCCTCCTCCTCCTCCTCCTCATCCTCCTCCTCCTCCTCCTCCTCAATCAGTACTGCTAGAGTCAGCAGAGGAAAATGGTAAAGAGCACAGCTCAGGAGCCAGGCTGCCTGCATTCCAATTGTGTGCCTCCCCCACTTAATAGCTTTTTAAACTTTGAGTTCCTTAATCCCTCAGCGTCACAGTTTTCTTATCTGTGAAATAGAGATGATAATAGAAATAATAATTATAATCATGAGCATAAGGTCTATGAAGATTAAATGAGTTAATACATGTAAAGCACTTAGGTCTGGGCGTGTAGCTAATACGCAATAAATGTTACCTGTCACCACTACCACCACTACCATCACTTGTCTTTGGTGACTGCATTTTGCAGATAAGATTTCACCAGCGGCAGAATGGCTACCAGCAGCCATATATCTACATTCTCAAAGCGTAACATCCTCAAGGAAAGAGGACTTCTCTTCTTCTGTATTCCACTATCAATCCCAGGAGACTTTAACTGGCCTGGCCTGGTTCCATGCCCATGATCACCAGTCACAGTGGCCCAGGAAGTGTGTGTTAAGGGGCACATGGACTTGCCAGTCTGGGCCATAGGTTTTTCCTACTGTGGAACTAGGACACCGCCCTACAAGGCCCTCACAGAATAAGAGAAGAGTTCCCCTGGAAAAGGAAAGAAGACTGAAAGTAGGCAGTCAAAAACGTTTTACTGCCAAAGAGGTCTTTTCTCAAATTGAGTCTTCTAAGCCTCTTGCTGTCACAGATAACAGTGACTGAATCCACAGGGTATGCCTCAACTTGGACTCCGTAGACCCACAACTAGCAGCAAAGAAGAGGACTCTGTCCCAGGATAGATTACAAAATGCTGGTTGGGATGGAACAGACAAGGATATGAAATACTACCCACCCTACCCTGTGCCCAGTAGGTAGATGGACAGGTACCTAAACACCTAGGGAGGAGAGACAGGCACTTATTTCTCAGATTTAAGATATAGTTGGAGTGAGGGAGACAAGTTAGGAAGCCACTGATGTCATCTAGACAAGAAATTCTGTTGTCTTGAACCAAAGGAAATAGACAGAAATGAAAAGATGGGGTAACACGACAGGACTTAGGAGGGGCAGTAAGGAGACAGAGGGGTCAAGATGGTGCCTGTGGTTTCCCTTTTGGCCAAGTAAGTGACTGAACATCATTTAATGAGATGGAAATAGATGAGGAAGAACAGGTTGGGGACACTGAAAGATGAGGAGAGGTAAAGCCACGACGGCCATCTACCACCGTGTGTCTTTTCTCCAGCAGACCCTGACGGCAGCATAGCTCAAAGAATGTTCAATGAACCCTGGCAATTTGTACATGTTGATGCAGAAGACTGAAGACGACTGTTTTGTAAGCAAAACACACTTTCTCTGGCTTTAAGACCAACCAGCATTTCTTAAAGTGCATTTGCATGGTGATGAGTCAGTGACAAAGGCCCCACGCCTCACAATGCGTTTGCAACATTTCCCAACACAGGAGAGAATCCACGCAGTGTTTTAGTGATCAACATAATCAGCAAAAACAACC
>CM053515.1:11454233-11553023 GCA_028627145.1 Eidolon dupreanum
CCCCCCCCCCCTCCCGCACCCTGGAATCTGGTCGATTGCCCGCAGCTCAGGGAATTGGCAGCTGTTGCTCTGCCCACATCTGCAAGCGCTGTCCTGATGCCACGCGGAAGCCGACAGCTGCCTTTCCCCGCCCACCTCCCACCTCCCAGCCTCCCTGTCGTCTTCTGCTTTTGAAATGCCCCGTCTGGGGGTGGGGGGAGGTGGGGGGAATCGCACCCAATCTGCCAGTGAAATATGCTGTGGTGCTGAAGTACTGGCAACCTTTTCCCACTCCGGAAAGAATCTGTGGCCTGTTAGTAGTGTCCTTGGTTCGCAGAGCCCCCGAATCCCTCAGCACAAGGCATTTTCCCTCTCTTTCCACTCGTGATCAACAGTGCTGCCAAGATCTAACACCTCTTTCTCCCCTCCGGGCTCCTTCACTCGGTTCTGTAAGGCCCCAGGACCTGATGTCACCAGGGCAACTCCCTCCATCACTTACCCTCTGGCAACCAGATCTTTTTGGGTGGTCTCACTCTGTCAAAACACCTCTGTCAGGGAGCCCACACACTCCCTCGGGCTTCTGCTGTTAATTAGCTAGCCAAGGTGATGATCAGATTCCTGTTAAAGAATTTAAAAAATAAAATAACCACTTCTTGACGAATGCCTGGCTTCTCAAGCTGAAGTGTGAGCTCCCTTCCGTGTGGGTGTGCTGGGATAATTTGTCCTATATGAAGCCACAGGTGAAATGTCGCCTGTCATCCTACAGTCAGTTTTACTCAAAAGTAATTCAAAAGTTATTTTTTTATTGTGGAGTAGAATGGAAAATTCATATGATGTTTTAAGAACAGGAGATTTCAAAGTTAAGCCACTGAGGGCCGCAGCCTCAGACCTATGGGGTCTGTGTCGATTTTCCCCACTTTCGGCAAAGAAGTCTAAGCAGCCCTGGTCATGTGTTACCCTAGCAAAATATGTCCCCCTCACTAGCGCTTCTGGTGGCAGAAGACTTTTAATTTAAAGTTAAAGTGGCCATCTCTTCTGGAAAAGATGTCCACATCTACAGGTGCCTTGTCCGCTCTCTCCAACTCCATTCCCAAATTGAATTTAACCTTGAATTTAACCTGACTACAAATCCAAGCCTACCATTTCCCATCAGCACTTTAAACCCGCTCTCCCTTGTCATTTCCCAGCTTCTCCTGACAGTGCTCTGGTTTCCCAAATACCGGGCTGGGAAACATAAGAGACACCTTCGCATCATCCATTGGATGGATGGATAGATAGATCAATCGATAGACAGAGTTGCTTTTAGTGTTATTTCAAAACATCACATAATAAATCCTAAAGAACAAGTGGGTAATTTTAGTTTAGTTTAGTTTTTTTTTTAAACAAATATGCTTTTGGCTACTGATTCTATTGGAGCACGCACTCAGTAATGGTTTAGGACTAGATGTTTCAAGCCAACGTAATAATCCTCTGTCCCCTGAGCAAGGCCATTGACAGGTTCCACCAGCACGTAGTAGGGCTCAGCAAATGTTAGATTTTAATAGAATAATAAATAAAAGTACAGCTTCACATGGTAAAAGATGTCGGTGGATGGTACTCAATTAACTGCCAAGTGAGGAAGGACAGGAGGCTGAGAGGTCAAGAGAAAGTGGCCCCCTGACCTGCAACAGCACGGTGAGACACAGTCCAGGAAGATTCAAGGAGCAGCCCAGGACTCTCTGAGGCCTCCTTGTAGGACAGACAGACCGGCTTCCCCAGAACTTGTGGTTCCGCTTCTTTGGCAAGATGACACCAATGTGAGAGTAGATCCAATGGAAAGAAGAAAGTCAAGCGCTAGGGTGATGGCTGACATGGAATGAGGCCAGAAGGCCTGATGTAGAAAGTACAAAAGACATCGCAGAGGAAACACTCAAGTATTTATGGAGTAAACAAATTATAGTAATATCAGAATGGCTAAATGTTTATTGTGAGCCCACTCTGTGCTGAACAACATGCTAAGTGCTGTATAGGCATTACCTGTTTAATGCCTGTGGTTGTCCTGAAAGGGACCTTTTATTGTTTCAATAGGATAGATGAACCTCAGAAAGATTCATCTTCCTGAGGGACTGAACCTCAGAAAGGTTAAATAACCTGTGCAAGGCCGCAGAGCCAGGAAGTGATAGAATTAGGATCTGAATCCAGAGCCTGAGTGTTTCATCCTTGCACGTTTCCTTTCTTACTTAACCGCCTGCACTATTATTTAAAATTTCTCTTTTTTCCTCTGAGAATATATCAACCCCATCCTCAATAAACTCTTTGAAGGCAGAGTTTAAATTCTCTTCGATGCCTCACTCAATGCCTCACCCAATGCCTTTTATGTAGTAAACACTTAACAAATCTGATTGATTTATTGGTAGAAATATTTGTTAATGAATTAATGTGGAGAAAATCAGACACCGTAGCCAGCAGGGGAGAACTGGCTAGAAAGAACCACTCAGCGTTGATCTAGTGAAGACACTGTACTAACAGCAGTCTCTCCCAGCCCACACCACAGTGCTGGTTCTGTTGCCTGGGATCCTCTTTTCTCACCTTCCCCTTTTTCTCCTGGTTTATTCCTCCTGTCTTACAGGCCTCAACATAGATGCCTCTTTCTCCAGGAAGCCTTTCTTGATTCACCTCAAATTCGGGTTAGAGATTTCCACAGAATCCTATACTTCTCCCACCACAGGACTTAACCCACTATATTACAATTGTCTGTTCACTCTTTAGCCCTCCCCAACTAGATCACAAGCTTGTTGAGAACAGCGTTTCCCTCATCACCCAGCACATGGTATATATTTTTGAATAGATCTATATATTTGTTTATACAATGTTACCTATATATGTTGAATATAATATATACTTGTTGAATATAAAAATGTTCAAACAGATACAATGGGAGCCTTCCTACCTCACCCCAAATCAATGTCAATAGGCCCCCAAATCTTCCAGAAACAGTGGAGGAACAGTGAACACAAATTCCCCCACCTTACAGTTTTGCCTCAGCCAGGACTGGTATTCTCACAGATGTACTAAGGAGAAAAGGATGGAGAGAAGTTGGAAGAAGTAAATGAAGCTACTGACCTCATCCAGAAGTTAGGCGCCATTATCCCAGCTTTGTTACTCTGGGCAGGTTCCACATCCGCTAAAAGTTTATGTGAGGAAGTGATGAACTCTACCTCCCTCATGGGATTCTTATAAAGAGTCATTAAGATGTAAAATGGTTATCACAGTACCTGGCACATACTAGCTGCCCAGTGTCAGATGCTGTTACTATTTTATTAGCATCATCTGGCGTACAGCATGAGATTTTCCATTTCTACTTACACAAAGTAATTCTGCCCAAACACTTTAATGTTGTTAGTATATTGTTATGCAATTAGTATATAAAAGTAATATCTCAAGTAATATATGCAATTAATTAAATATACATAGATGCTGAGACCTTGGAAGCAAAGTCAGACTGATTGCCGAACCCCAGCCTAGTCTGAGTGACCACAAGTGTGGCATGAAACAGTCAGGTTTCGATGGGACCAGAGGATCCATCAAAAGCCTCAGATCTCTGGCTCAGCAACAGTTCTCACTCCTCAGCACCTTTTCGACTCAGTCTACATAGTCTAAAATTAAAATAAGTTAACAAGAATCATAAAATTTAGATACCAGTGAAATGTTCTCAAGTATTCCTCAGTCATAAAGCTGTTTATGACAGTAGAATAGTAAGTTCCCCTCTAATTTTTTTAAGCTGTGAGCAGTGACATGAACAATGTACATTCAATAACAAAGTTTGGAATTATGATCAAATAAATTAACAACAAAGCGCATCTGACATATTTAATGATATAAATCTTATTATTGTGCTGCGTGGTAATTAGATGAAATGAGAAGTTTACGTAATGGCTGTAATTATTTATTCATGTTACTTTCATCTTGTCAACCAAACTTTTATGGGTTTTCTCTTTCTATTTTGTTAGTTCTCTCGCATTTACAAAAAGTTTTCTAATCGCCTATTTTCTCTGATGCTACTTAAGATTTAAATGGAAGCCTCAGTGCACAAAGGCGTAATTAGACATAAGCACACTCGCACGTGGTGAAAGACAGAGATCTGCAATGGGAGTCTCCATGAACTAAACTCCTGCACCTCTTGATGTTCCCTTCTCTGGCTCAGGGCTTTAGCTCCTGAGACCTCCTATATCCCAGCCTGTAATGTCCAAACCTTCCCCTGCACTTCTCATTCTCTCCTGAGATAAGAGGTTCTGGATAAAAAGATTGATCTAGTTCCTTTTCCATAAAAGGATCACTAACCTCATTTGGTAATGTTGGCTGCTATAAAAAAAAAAAAAAAAATCCCAAATTATGAAATAGCTCAAATATCACTGTAATTAGAACTTGGCTATGTAGCGACACAACCAACTTCAAGGGAGGCTCATTTGGTTTGGTCAGAAACAACAGCATCTCACAGAAAGTGGTGTTTGAGATAAGATTCACAGGATGAATAGGAATTTTTAGGGAAGATCATATTGGGCAGAGGTAACAGCACAGATAAAGGCTCTTTGGTCAGAAGGAGCATGAAATGTTTTACTGAAAGAGAAACCAGCACAGCTCAGAAACAATGAGTGAAGAACGTATATATGATGAGATCAGAGAGATCAGCCCTTCCAGGGCCATGTAAGCCACGTTAATGGATTTTGGTCTTTATCCCACGTGTAGTGGGAAGCCGTGGAGAGCATGTGAGCATGGGAGTATTAGGGGATGGGTGAGTGACAGCATCCCTGTAGCTGCACAGTGAAGAACGGGTTATAGTAGAAACCTCAGGAGACTAGTTAAGAGACTGCTGTAGCCATTGTAAGAGATATGGTTAGAGATGGAGAAAGGGAATTGAGTTAAGAAATCCTGAGATCACAAAATGGGTAGACTTTGATGTTTGTTGTTGAATTTGAGATGCCAAGTCCTGGGGTTGAAGTTGACAAGAACTGGCAGGTGATGGTATCATCAAGTGAAAAAGAAGACTGAAGTAGTAGCAGTTTGTGAGGATGATGTCAAATTCAGATGAGACAGGTTGAGTTTGGGGTGCCAAGTGGAGTAGCCCAACAGGAGTTTAGATAAAAGAATTGGAAATTTAGAAAGGAGACTGGACTTAAAGTAGAGACCGGTAAGCTCTCAACATTCAGATTTAGATGGAAGCGTTGTCAATCACACCATCATTAAAGTACATCACCATTTAGGGTCAGAGAAAACAGAGCCCATTTAAGAGACACAGAAGCAAAGATCAAAGAGAAATGAAAATAACCAGGAGATTATGGTGTAAGTAACCCAGGGGTGAAATTTAGGAATTGTCAAGTACCCAAAGGTTCACCTGAAGATAGGAACTGAAGAATGTCCACGGACTGTGGTAGTTAAGAATATCACTGGGGACCTTGGTGACAACAGTTCCAATTGAACAGTGGGGCTAAAGTCAGACACTAGCAACTCGAAGGTATAAGAAAAGAAGACAGTGGGTGTAAGTCCTTTCTGGGGGGAGTTTAGATGACAGAGGAGCAAGAGAGATGTAACAGAAGCCATGGGGACTTGAGGTCTTGACCGGAGGCAATTTATTCCATTGCTCATTCATCATATCTGTCTTGAGTATATTTATGTGCCAGTCACTAAATACAGTCACACATTGTACAACATTTGGGTCAGCAATGGACCACATATACCACAGCAGTCCCATAAGATTACAGCGGAGCTGAAAATTTTGATATTGTAGCCATCGTAATGTCTTAGCACATTACTCACATGCCTGTGGTGATGGTGGTGTAAACAAACCTACTGTGCTGCCAATCATATAAAATTATAGCTCACACGATTACGATAGTAGGCTATACCATCAAGGTTCATGTGAGTACACCCTATGATGTTCGCACGACCACAAAATCGCCTCAGGATCCATTTCTCAACATATCCCCACAGGACTGTCGAAAAACAAACCCTACCTGTCCCCAAGAAGCTCATGCTATGAGTGATCTTTAAACTCTATTCCATGGATCCCTGGGTTTTAGGGACACCATGGGAGAGGAGGAAAGGCTGAGCTGGAGGCCTCTGTGCCTCCTATATCTTTTTCAAAAATGCATTCTATTGCTAGAAGAAAAAGTTGTGAGTGCTCTAGAGGATACAGCATTCTAGACCAGGGGTCGGCAAGCTTTTTCTGTAAAGGGCAAAATGGCGTGTTGGACCATACGGTCTGCGGTAGAACTTCTCTGCTGGTACAAAGTGAAAACAGGTACAGACAACAGGAGTGGGCATGGCTCTGCTCCAAAAAAAAAACCCGTTTACAAAATAGGAGGGGGTTCACATTTTTTTTGAACCCTGTTCCAGAGGTTGACAAGATACAGCAAGACTTTTTCAGCCTAATATTTCTGGAAGTATTTCTGTAAGACATAGGAGATCATACAAGTGTAATATGTGATGGCTCCTCTTCGGTTCGCCAGTTCCCCGCAGTCTCTCACCTTAACTTCCTGACTTTTATGTCCTACCAACGGGAGGGCCTATCATCTCTGATTCACCACTGAGACTACTAAAATTAGTCTTTTCCTCAACCCTATCCCACTGTATTTATCTTCTTAATCTACTGTCCATTTTCTGTTTCCTCTTCATTTGAGAGAAAAAAGTATTTAAAAATCATCTCTCAGATCAAGCAGAAACAGTCCTTAAAAATGCTGGCAGAAGACGCACTGCCCTCATCAAAACGCCGTGCTCATGGAATGAGTTTTCATTAATGGTACTTAGGGGAAACATTGGCCTTGAGAATTCTGACATGACGAGCCCCATGTCACACCAGAAACTAGTAAACAGGAAAACCAGGCTCTGTGGAGCAGGCGCTGCCTGGGAGGGAGGCTGCCAGCTCCTTGGACAAGGAAATGGAAGACTTAGGAAATCTATGGACCCATCTCAGATCAGAGCCAAACTAGGCACTCTCTGCAGCTGGGTAATAAAATGACGAAAGGCCAGGAAAAGGAGACCTTCCATATACGGACAGCAAACACCCTGTTGCCTTATTTTGGAAAGAGAGGAAGGGAGGGGATAAGGGAGAGGATAAAGGAGTTCAGGACCTGGCCATTTCGAATCAAGCCGACTGGCACGGACACCTGCTGGCCCGGCTCGTGGTGGCCGTGCAGGCTAGGGGACAGGGCTCTTGTCCTCCATGTCATCCTGGCTGACCTGGTGCTGATGACTCATATTCCTCTACTGGAATTCTCTGGGAGTGCTTTGACAGAATAGCTGGATAAACTTATGAAATGCAAAACATAAATTTAAAAACAAAAGCTGAGTCTCGAGAGTGCCAGAACCTATGCCATACGCCGTCGTGGGAATCGAATTTGGGGCCAGTCACCTTGAGGCTTGGCAGGAAGGGAAGGAGTTTTGATAGAGAGAAATGATTTCAGAGCAGAGAGCAAAGGCTAGAGTAGTGTGCAGCTGGATCAGTTGCGGGCAGGTAAAAACAGTATATGGGATAAAAAAGGGCAGGGGATAAAGGAGAAGATTGGGGCACCAAGACACTATTTTTTTTTTTCTGGGCCACAGGAAGTAGAGAAGAGGCTTGAGAGATCATAGTCAACTCTTAGGTCTCCGGCCTCCATTATTACCTGCTCAGTGACTCACCTGCTTTTAATATGAATAAGAATAATCTCTGGTATTATTAAAATGACAGGTCCTCAATCACACTCCCAGAGACTCTGATTCAGGATGGAGCCCCAGAATCTTCCCCTTTCACTCATGCAGCTGGCGATTCTGAAAACTGCAGCCTTCACAGTCATGACTGCATTCAGAATCAGCCCTTCTAATCCACAAGGCTTCCTTTGGTTCATTGAGCAAAGGTGCTTAAGTCTGGGGATGCTGTGTAAGAGTATGCCATCATTAGCTCGAAGGCAGAAAATACTGCCTCTTTATAAAAATATTGTGACTTCTAATATGTAATGTTTTACTAAGTTATTTCTCATTTGATCCTCATGACCCAATGAGGTAAGCCAGGCATGAATTATGGGCCCCATTCTACAGATGAGGCACTGAGCCTCCCAGTGACATTTGCCCAAGACCACATGGCTAATAAATGATACAGCAAGGACTGGAAACCAGACCTTCTGATCCTTTATCCGTTGTCTTTTCTCTCTACCCCACTGCTTTTCACTGCCCCACCCAGAATCTCATGATTGGCAGATTGAGGCCACAGAGTTAGCAGTTAGCTGACTTGGGTTGCAATTGGCCTCATGATTTTTAAATTTACTAATATCACAATTTAATGCAGCCATAGCAGGTTATGATTGCCTAGGCTTCCTGTTCAAAATACATAGTCTCTGACTCCAGTCTAAACGTGCTCAATTAGAACCTCTGAAGGTGGAGCCTGGAAATCTGCAATTTTATAAAATCTCCCCAGGTGGTTTGATGCTGAAGTATTTGTGAACCAATGCAATACACTAAGCAAAGCAAGTTCAGAATCAACTCTCAACTATTCCTGGACTTACTACCCAGGGAATGGATTACTCACCACTTAGATTCTGCCCCCACTTCCATTCCCACCCCCAATTCTCCATTTTCTCATTGGTTTGTACATTAGTAACATCTCTTCAGGGAAGAGAGAGGCAATATAATTTGAGTTAGTCTTTCAATTTGGGAGTGCCTCTGATGGTTTTTGTATTAAAATTGAAATTCTTATCTCCCCACCCCCAAATCATGGGCAGTCTGTCAGAAACCTTGGAGAATAAGGGTATGGTTTTGAAGACTGATAAAAAAAAAATTTTGACTTCACAAACTGCAATAGATGCTTTAAACACACACCTGGTGTGATTGCTCATTCTGTGAGGGTTCTGCATGGAAAAGATCAAACCGCTCTCAAAATAGAATCCAGAGATACAAAGGAATCAGTAATAGCCTCACGTATTTGTACACAATGCAGTGTAGCTTCTGGTATTTTTATTACCAACCAGAAAGGCTTGTCACAGTCAGCCATCTGCTTGAGTCACTGTTGGCTGCAATGGCCGTGGCTTTAGAGCAGGAACACTGAAATCAAAGCCTCGTCTCGTGGAAGAGTCACAAAGCAGGGAGCCAACAGTGTCCTGTGAGTGACATCCTTCAGGTTCCTGAAGGAGCCAGTCATACTCTGCGTCAGGAAAGCTCACCTACACGCTTGGATCCTTAAAGAGAACATGCAGCTATGACATTAGGTGGAAGCTATTATATTGGTTCTTGTGGAGATGTTCAGTATTTCAAAGTGGTCTCTGCAGTCCCATTAAAATTACAGACATTTCCCCCCTGCTGCTTTTTCCACATTCTAATTATGGGCTTCTGAAATAAAAAAAAAAAATGCGACTGAGCTAGCATGAGAATTTTCTCCAGAGAGTCAAAGAAATCCTGACTCTGATTGTTGGCTTTACATATGAGGAATCATCTATTTTCCCTCCTCTTCTTTTTTTTAATCAATGTACAAAATCCTTCCATGTAGGTAGAAAATTTTCTGCATCTGAGATTACTGTTTAGCTACCAAATTAATAAAATGTTTTAAACTCTTTATTGCACATCTAATCCTGACACTGGAGGTTTAGGGGGCAGAAAGCAAAGACTTGCCAAACCAAAAGCTCCCCTCACACTGTATCGATGAAGATCCCGAGCCTAAAATAAAGGCTGTAAGAAAACATTTCTAAAAAAATTGTAATTCATCTCCCACAGAGGAGAAAGGTGTTTGAAATCAAGGATCACCAAATAAATAGACTAGAAAAAATTATTTTAAGATCTAGAAATGATGAGTAGGCCAGAAAAAAAATATAAGGGGTAGAGTTTTGATAGGCCAAGAATAGAACAAATGGCTGGTTGTTAACAAGAATGGAGTTAAGTTTTTGCAAATACTAAGTCTGCCATGGAGAACAGTGATGATCTCAGAGGGTCCTTAATCCATCATGGAAATGTTAGTTGGCATTGGTGCTGGGTAAATCAAGGACAAAATAGGTGGGGGATGTAACAGCTATCTCTCTAGAAAACTATCCTAGATTTGTGGGAGGAGGTCAAGGAACAAGCAGAGGGAAGGCCCAATTTAGGGAAATGGCTAGCCCTGCATTTGAAAACACATTAGTTGACAGAATCTGTTCTCAAACCAAACTTGGAGCCAGCTACAGAACTCAGACTTGATGTCTGGGCTCACACCAGCAACTGCGACTGTTATTTCCTGTGCTTCTCTCCAGCCATTATAGCTAGAGGCAACTGGGATTGCTTCATGTTTGCATCCCATATCCCTGAAACCTTTGTACAACTGTCAATCTTAAAAACAAAATAGCTAGTTATTTTACTAGCAAAAATGAGTTTATTTGGGAATAACAGAGGAAGTGCGATTTGAACATGCGTACTATTATGAACCATAGGCAAGTTGGGAGAACAAAGAGGAGCATGCTTTTATAGAGAAAAGGAGCTGTTTTGGAAGGGGCTGTTTTGAAGAGAGTTTTATTGGAGGAGAGCAAGAGTTCAGAGTGACAGTGTTTTCTCGTTGGCTGACTTGTTGCTAGGCAAGGAGAAAAATCTCACTTCCTTCTGGTAGGGTAGCAAAGTAAACTCTTCCTGCCCAAATTTTTAAAGCTGCTACAGATGATACCTGCCTGAGAGCTCCCCTTTAAGGGCTTCCTAACTCTAGTTGAATGGGGTTTTCCTTTATTTATTTTCACAAGGCGAAGTTTTCTATTTGTCTTTCTTTAAAAAAAAAAAAATCCAAAGTTTATTCCAAGCTAACAGCCAGATTTAATCATTTGTTATTGTCATTTCTTTGTGGTAATTATCAAGAAGCGAAAGAGTAGAAGTGCAAAATATCAATTGTGCAATTTTAACTGTTTTCAAAGGAAGATAAAATAAATGTCTGGTCCGACAAGGTCATGTGCCCCTTCAGCAAATAATTGCCTCCATGAGCCTCTTTTGATGTATTGAAACTGAAATAGATTGTTAATGCCTTTATTTACAGGGGAGAACTCATGCCTCTGCAACATTATAGAGTTTAGAGTCTGAAGCAAACCCCCCAGACATTAGTCACTTTTTCCGGGTAATCATCTAAAAATAGGGATGGCCTTTCTTGCTACCCTTAGTAGAACACTGAAATTGGGGTGATAGAGGTGCCTTCTAATGTCCACTTCACAAACTCACTCTGGCACTATTTCTTTCCTTCTCCAAACTCTCATGTTTCAGAGGAAGGAAGAATCTTGTATTAAAGGTTATGAAAATTGGGCTGTGTTTCCTGACTTGTAGCATAATAAAATTCTTTGATTCTGTGTAGACAGAAGCCCACACAGACTAAAATAAAATAGAGGAAATTTATTATAACGGTGCAGGGACAAAACCCTGGGAAAGTACAAGAGGGACTCACATGGGCTCAGTGCAACCAGCAAGTAGAAATACTTTGGAAACCAAGGTTACTGTCTCTGGCATGTTACATTCTCTCATGCCTGTACCCATCTGAAATGAATTCATCCTTCTCCTTTGATCAGATTTTTTCACAAACCATGGCCAAAGATGGATGCTTTATAGCCCTCAAGTTCAAGTGAGTAGCAGAGACTGACTGCTGCCTCTCAGTATCAATTCTAAATTCCCTGGAGAGGACATATGAATTGAGGTAGGGACTGGTGTCTACCTATGTTTCAATAACTAGGACAAAGGAGCAGAGTTGTGTATTACAAACACAGCTGCCAGAACTCACCACCATAATACACAGTAGACTCAAGAATGAGGGCCATGAACTAGGAAGACACCCCCAAATGCACCTACTAAAGCACATCACTAACTTCCTTCCTTCAGCAGGAAATATTGAGATCTGTCTGTGACCTGTACGTTTGGAGAAGCCCTACTTTCTAGTCAGGAAGTTGACAGTTGAGTGAGGGACCAACACAGACAAATAAATACAAAGTTGAGGCACTATGATAAATGCTATGATTCAAATAATCATAGAGCAGGGTCTCTCAACCTTAGCATTCTTGACATTTGGGGCTGGCTAAATCTTGGTTGTGAAGGAGGGAAGGTTGTCTTATGCATTGTAGGATGCTCAGAGTATTATTGGCCTCTGCTTAACAAATGTCAATAGCAGCCTGCCCCGACACATGTGACAACCAAAAAATGGTTCCATATATCACTAAATGCCCTGTGGGCAAAAGTACTCCCTATTGTGAATCACTGCACAGAGCAATATTAAGTCACAGAGGGGACACCAAAATCAGGCCTAGAGATCTGGAAAAGCTATCTGGAGAAGATATGCTAAAACAAGATGTTGGCATTTTGAGAGACAAGTAGGAATTAGCTACAAGAATTAGGGATGCACAGTTGGGACATGGCAGAGGGAACCCATGTTTTCTAACTCATGGTTCAGTGTATTTTTCACTACACCGATATTTTCAGAAATGTATTACTCGGTATATTAATCCTCAAAGTTCTGCTAGATCTTTGGTGAATACAAGCATACCTTGGAGATATGGCAGGTTGATCTCCAGTCCACTGCGATAAAGGGAGTATCTCAATAAAGTGAGTCATAATATTTTTTGCTGGTGGAGGGTATTGCCTTTAATTTGTAAAAAATGCAACATCTGTGAAGTGCAATAAAAAAGGCAATAAAATGATGTCTGCCCATAGAGAGCTCTGCAGTCAATGATTTAGATCCTCCTTTTGGAGGTTCTAATACATTTTATTTTACAAAATTCATTCTAGTACAATAAAGGCCCTGAGAAGTCTTGGGGCAAGGCAATCTTTTTTAGTTTTGTGGTACTCTTTCATAAAGATGTAGGCTTTGGTAAGAGAGTCCCTTGATCTGAATTCTGGTTCCTCCACTTAGCAGCTGTATGACACTGGAAGAGTTATTTAACCTGTCAAAACTTGGATTACTTATCTGTAAAAATGAGATGATCATTAACAGAACCTGTGCCATAGGGTTGCTGAGAGGATTAAATGAGATGGTATGTCTAAGTCACCTCGCACAGTTCTTCTCTTCTAAGAGGTCCTCAGCAAATGTAACATGTTTTAAAGAATTTTCCCCAAAGATTTTGACCACAGAATTTAGCTGTCATTCTGAGAAGCACTTTTTGGAAAGCTGTACAGAGCACTCTGAGCTTCTTGCTTACCAGAGTCTAACTTTATATATCTTTAACACACAAAACCTACCTGACTCCCTGGAAGGTTGTGAGGATGAGATAGGAATGTGAATGAAAAATGGCTCGGAAAAAGAACACGGCATGGCATTTGTGGCAGATGCTGTGAGAAGCCTACCCCACAGCTATCCTCGGCTTCCTTCCTGCTGACAGACTCCTGATTTTGTTCAAAGGAGCTTTTCAGCTTCAGGAAATGAATCATGGTTGTTTTAAGCTAGTTTGGGGACTCTTTCACTTTTATTAATCAGCCTTTCCCCTTCATCTGTATCTAGGAGCAGCCATGAGATCCACTTGGTGTAATACTATATATGTAAAAGGGATACCGTGAGAAGCAGGCTTCAAACGTTTAAAACCAAACTTTCCAACACTGACTTCTACCTTCAGCCAAAATTCCATGTAAACTTTTGTAGATTCTTGACTCTATTTCCTAAACATCCTTCTCTCTGAAGTACGTTTATTTATTTCTTTATTCTACCGTCAGGACAAGATGCATATTTGACTTCTCCCCATTAAACCTCCCACTTTAAGTCTGCCATGGGTTCCTCTTTACTCTTGGGAAAAGAATAGCAGGTGGACTTCCATTTTTGTACAGGAAGCCCTCTTGGAATTATCCTGTGTAATTGAGTTATCTTTCCACACTACCTGTACACCCATAGGTACTCTTGCCTTTGAAGCATCTCCAAAATCTATGATTACACATGTCTTCCTGCCTCCTTTCTGCTGAACAGGTGTGTTATCTTAATTTCCCAGTGATCATTGGAGGCTAGAAGCTCCCTAACACTCTGGTTAGGTTTCCCTGACTGCCAAGCCCCAAGTCAGGTAGTAAATTCTGTGAAAAGAAACACTTTAAGTATTCCCAGTAGAGCACTAGATTTAAACAACACTGTGTTCCTTCTTCAAGGAAACACATCTGCTTTGCATCTCCAGATTTTCCTTTATATGGTTTTCTGAAAGAAAGGCATGCCCTGAGCAGTGATGGAGGCTGCAGAGCAGTGGTTTAGAGTGTGGCCTTGAATTGTTGGGTCCAAGTCCTGGCTCAGCCACTTTATAGTGAGTCTTTGACAGGTTGATTTCTTTAAGACTCCCATGTTTCATTTGTAAAATAGAGATAGACTAGTACTGGCCTCATAAGGGACTGTTTGTTAGCGTTAAATGATATGTCGCCTGGCATACAGCAAGCACTCAGTTTTGGTATTACCTTCGCATAAGAAAAAGTGATTAGACTGACCTATTGACTTAACAAGATACATGATGGTGGAGGGAGAGAAAGTACAATCACCCCACTGTGCCCTAATTGATGTCATGGCTCTGTCTGGGAACTAGGACACAGAGTTAGAGGGCAGATGCCAAGACTGATGAGAAGTGAGGATTAGGGAGGCTTCTGGAAGCTTTGAAATGCAATCTCACCTTAATCCCTTGGGAGACAACAAGGCTGGGGAATGTAGCCCATCAACTCTGTCTAGAAACACTCACCATGGTTGTTCTCACCACCCAAACGGGTGAGCTGCATGGGCGATTAAGCAGTCCAGACCTAGGCTGCTATATGAATTACTGTCCCCAAAGACTATCCTTGACTGCCAAGTTTTGTTGTGAAATTTGGAAGTTATAATGAAGAAAGAAAACAGAGAGACAGAAAAGCAGTGGATTCATGGCCAGGAGGCTTGAGTCCCAGTCTTGCCTCAAGCACTGGCAGGCTGGAAGATCCTTGAAAACACATCTTCCCTGCTCCATTAGTTTTCTCCTCTTTATAGTGGGAAGGTGAGCTAGATAATCTTTAAAGACAGCTCTTCAATTCCAATATTCTATGATGGTGAAAATAGAGTTGTCCCTATTTTCTCAAATTCTTGAGCAGAAGGAGCAAAGGAGGGGACTGGGCCACTTACAAGTGGAAGTGACCAAAGAAAAGCCATGTGGAGTCTTGAAATTAGTGTCTCATCACTTGTGTTAATCCTAGAAACAAGCTGATGAAAATTCTCACACAAACTAAAATGGCTAAAATGAAAAAAAATCAATACCAAGTGTTGGGAAGGATGTGGAGAGACTGGCATACCCATACACTGCTGCTGGGAGTGTAATTAATATAACCGGTATGGAAAACTGCTTGGCAGTCTCTGCTAAGCTGAACCATACACACTCTCTGACCCAGCAATTTCACTCTTAGACTATCCCCAACACAAACGCCCACTTATGTGCACCAAAAGACATGTACAAGACTATTCATAGCAGCACCATATGCAGTAGCTAAAAATGTGAACAACCCAATGCCTGCCTAGAAAACAGTAGAGACATAAATCCTGGTAGTTTCACATAATGAAACACTTTATAGCTGTAGAACGAAATAAATTACAGTACGTGTGATACTACGGATGAATCTCACAAGCATGTTGAGCAAAAGAAATTCTACACAAAAAATGTACAGTTCGCTATGATAGATGATTGGATAAAGAAGCTGTGGTACATATATACAGTGGAATATTACTCAGCCATAAAAAGAGATAAAATACCGTCATTTGCAACAACATGGATGGACCTCGAGATAATCATGCTAAGCAAAATAAACCAGACAGAAAAAGTTGAAAATCACATGATATCACTTATATGTGGGATATAAACCTAAAAGCAAAAATGAACAGGACAAACAGAGACACATGGACCATAGACTAGTGGTTATGAGAGGGTAGGGAATGAGGGAGGAGGGGGGAGGTGACGGAGTAAAAGGGGTCAAATTTAGGGGAGTAGTGGGAGGGTGAAGTGGGTAAAGGTGATCAAATATATGGTAGCTGAAGGAAATTGGACTTTAGGTGGTAAACACAATAGAATATAGAGATGTCAAATTATAATGTACACCTGAAAATTATATAATTGTATTAACCAATGCTACCCCAATAAACTTAATTTAAAAAAAAGGAAAAGAAAAAATGTACAGTTTGATTGATTCCATTTACATTAAGTTTAAAAACAGTCAACATGAATCTGTTGGAAATCAAGAGAGTGGTCCTCCTTTCGAGGTGATCTTTGTGGTTAGAAGGGGTATGCAAAGGCTTCTGCAGGGCCAGTAATGTTCTGTTGTCAGGGCTGGTTACACAGGTGAGTTTACTTTGTGAATATTAATTGAGTTTTATACTTTTGATTTAGGTATATGCTATACCTCAATAAATTTACCAAAAGAAAGCTCAAATATGCAAATCATGTCTGAGTTTATTTCCCCTTGGAAAAAAGAAGAGCCATATGCTTGTGGCACATATAGATCCCTCTGCTCGATCTTTGAGTGTAAAAAAAAAGAAATGCCACTTTGCGTTTTCTAAACTGAACTTTATTTTATTCTGGGTCTCTCTTCTCACTCTGTCCCCCAATACACATCACATTCTGCTAGAGGTGGAAGGAATATCAATCCGGCCTATATCTCCCTCCTCCTTTGGTCTCCCCTGGATTGTGTCTGAGCTTGTATCATCGTCAGTCTCTGGTTATTTGCCTACACAGATCATTGCTCTGTCCTCTTCCTCCCATCATAAGGCCTCTCTGTTTTGCCCTGTAAACTCAAAGCCAAGACTTACTTGTACAAGACCTGAAGCCATGAGAGCTGGCACACAGCCATCCAAATCTGAGCAGTGTGGGGAGACGAGGCAGTGGTTACAGAAAATACCAGGGAAAACCATAGGTCAATATTTCAAAGGTATGACCTCCTCACATTTTCATCTGAGAAAAATGGTATTTATCTTGGTAGCCTGTGCAATCTATTTTGCGAGTAAATTTCCCAAAGGAGGAGGGGCAAGTGGCTATCTGGAGTGGGGTTGGGTGGAAGGAGAGGCAAGATAAAGGGTCATTGTGTTAGTCCCCTAGAACTGCACAGCGAATCACCACAAAGAGGCTGGCTTAAAACAAATTTTATTCTCTCACAGTTCTAGGGGCTAGCAGTCAGAAGTCAAAGTGTTGGCAAATTGTTTTCTTCTAGAAGGCTCTAAGAGACAATGAATTTTATCCTCTCTCCTAGCTTTTGGTGGTTGCTGGCAACCCTTGTCATTCCTAGGCTTGTAGATGCATTCCTACAATCTCTGCCTCCATTGTCACATGGCATTCTTCCCTGTACCAGTTGGCCTCTCAGATTTCCTCTTCTTGTAAGGACACCAGTCATGGATTAGGGACCATCGTACTCCAGTCTGACCTCATCTTGATTTGAATACATCTGTGTACTCATTTGCTAAGGCTGCTGTAGCAAAGTATCACAAACTGGGTGCCTTAAACAATAAAAAAGCACTGTCTTACAGTTCTGGAGACTAGAGAAGTCCAAAATCAAGCTGTTGGCAGGGGTTGTTCCTTCCAGGGGCTGTGAAGGAAAGGTCTCCTCCAGGCCTCTCTCCTTGGCTTGTAGATGACCATCTTCCCTGTGTCTCTTCACGTTGTCTTCACATTGTCTGTCACAGTGTCCAAATCTCCCCCTTTTTATATGGACACCAATCATAATGGATTAGGGCCTACCCTATTGACCTCATTTTCACCTAATTACCTCTGTAAAAATCCAGTCTTCAAATAGGGTCACATTCTGAGGTACTGGGGGTTTGAACTCCAACATATGTTTTTTTGCGAGGGGAGGGAATAACTCATCCTATAACAATCTATGAAGACCCCATTGCTAAATAAGATTACTTTCACAGATAACAGAAGTTAGAACTTCAACGTATTTTTTAAGAGACACAATTCAACCTATAACAGTCAGTTTGAATCCCTGAGAACTGCCAGAGTCCTGACTTCATCACCCCTTGGGTCAAGTTATGATTCTAGGAAACCTTTGACTGAATGTTTGTGTGCTGATTTCCCTCAACATCCCCTATGTACCTCTAACACAGTACCTTCTACATTATGTTGAAACCTAAGTAAAATCTGTTTATGTGTCTGTCACCAACCTTCTCCAAACTGCCTGGGACTGAGAGCTCTTCTAGGATAGAGAACAAATCTTATTATTCATCTTTGTATCTGCTGCTCATGGCCTAACACAATATAGGTGCTCAATGAGTGTTTGTTGAATTGAACTAAACTGTTTGCCTATCGTTTATAAAAATGATCTTGTTTCACTCTTCACTATCAGTCATGAACAAATAGGCAAGCCAAACTAGTTCTTGGGTGATTATGTAAATCATACAATCACAGGCTGTCTGAATCAGGGGGTGCCCTAGAGATTACCTAACCTAAGAACAGCAGATGGCCAATACTCATCTTGCCATTTTGAGCTCTGCACCTGAGGCAGAGATCAGTAATCTATTATGGCATTCTTTTCCACTGAGCTTGAATACAACTTCGGAATTGTTCCTAATACGTAACTCAAAAAAATGAAACCAGTTTGCTGTTTCTTGGGAAGTTCAACTCCATTCCTTCCAATACATGAGAAAATTGAGACCTATAGTCAAGAAACATGTCCAAGATGATGGTGGTAGAGCTAGAACTGGAAGTCAATCTCCTAATTCCTAGGGCCATGTTTGTTCTGACCCCTTCCCCAGGGTTTTCCAAAACATTCCAGTGAAACATGCACTATTGATATACTCCTTCATTAAACAACACTGATTCACAGTGAGAAAAATCATTCCTTTTTCAAACTTTCTGATCATATCAAAAGAGTCTTAGTTTAACGCTATTATGTCTTTAATGCTCTAATTTTTTTTCTAAGAAAAAGTAGGTCCAAGTTCAGAGTCTTCAGTAGGCAGTAGTATCTAGATAGAATTTAATATTACCATATTATCTTTCTTCTACTTATACTCACGATCACTATCCAATCATGATAAACTTTCCATATGGGGCAGTGATGACATATTCCTTTTAAAATAAACTTATTTAAGATTTTTGAGAGTTAGTATGAAGACGAATATTAACTAAATATAGTACAGCACACAAACATGGCAAAAAAAAATCTTGGGAAATATTGTGTGGTCCCATGCATGCATGCATTGTGCTCATGACTTCTTGACACTCTGCTCCCCAAGACAAATAATGCTTTTCCCTTTTTCTTTACCAGAAAACATTTTCTTTTGCTTCGTCTTCTGCCTCTCTCTGGTTTTCCTCCTGCTCTCAATAAGCCTCCTCCCCAGTTCCTGCCTGCCAGCCTTCTTTCCTCTCCAGTTGCTAGACTCTGTCATTTTCAGCATAGCTCCTTCCACCTGCCAAAACCCAATCTGAGATTGCCTCTCTGCAAACCATATGGCCTGGCAGACAAAGCCGGCTCAATGTTGATTCAAGAGTGGAAAGCAAATCCAGCTTAACCCCATCCTCTCTTCTTAGCAGAAGAGAAAGCAAACTTTGTTGTCCTTTGTTACCTATCCTCAGGTCCCAGTGAGCCCTATGATGCCAGACCCTGCCTGACCTGGATCCTGCTGCCTCCTTCCCCCACAGAGATTATTCTGAGTCCTCTTTATGCTCCTCGCTGAATGAATTTCATACTGACAAACCTTTCTTGGGTCAGAAGGGAATGTCCCAGCCAGCCTCCCTTGTAGTGCAGGGCAGTGAAAGCTTGTAAAGCCTGGCCATATGTGGCCTCAGGGCAGGCCAGGCAGGCTCCAGGGTCTGCATGCACAATCTCTGATGGTGCCTCCTTGGCATATCAGGCACCTGGTTCTGGAGGTCAGCATCCCCGTGTGTCTTCTCTCAATGGACCAGGTGAGGTAAAGCCACACCAGCCCACTGGAGAAAAGGAAGAAAGAGAAGAAAGAGGAATGAAGGGGGAAAGGACGAGAGGAAGGGAAATAAGGAAGATGGAAAGGACCCACCCAACTACTTATAGAGTTTTCTGAGACCATATAAAAGATATCATAAAAGGACATTCCAAACCATAGCGAGCGTGAATCGCCCCTTTGCAAAGGCTCCACAATGGTAGGGAAAAGTGCTGGCTAAGCCTCACTATGCACTGGCTGACTTTCATTCAATGAGCACCTTCAACTTCAAGGGACATACAGCAAGCAATATTCCAAGTGGTCCTATGATAAAGCTCTGTCATTACACCTGAGGTGAGGGGTTGACCATCACCCACTGCTCCTTCTGGAAGATGGGGTTCACCAATAGCAGCAGGTTAATCCAAGGACAGCTTCTTACAAATTGTTCTTCAAAATCTACCTATGATCATTCAATGCCCTGAAATTGGTTATTTTTTTTATTGTATTTTGGTTTATCACTTCACTTTGAAATTTTATTCCTATTGTATTGTGGTGCTTCTGTTGAAACGCTTTTAATTTAACATTTTGTTTTATGATAATTATTGGTCTGGTGGTCTCTCCAACAACCATCCTCTGAGTGAACAGTCCTAAACCAATTTGGTTGCTAGGCAAACGTCAGATTCTTTTTAGTGTATGTTGGTAGCCTCTGATGGTTAGAGGCAGGAGGAGGTGATATAGCCCTTTTCCTACAACTTTGCTCCAAGATGGTATCTTAAAAAGAAAGCAAGTCTCAGGCAAAATTCCTCAAGCATGCAAATGTTTGTTAGCAAGTGGGCAAATAACTGCTGTGTCTTAGGAGAGACTCCTGCACTCTGCCTTCAGGTTCGCTGGCAAGCCCCTTGCTGAGCAGCTCACTCAGAAACAGATTCCTCTAAAGCATGATCAGAGGCCTCATCACAAAGTCAGCTGGTGGGACCTCCCATGGGTGGACACAGGGCCAAGGGGCTTCGGAATGTTCACCTCTGGTCTTGACAGCTGAGTGTGCTGGTTTCTTCTACATTATTCATACACAAGTTGTGGATCTTGCTATCCCTCTCCTAACTGATTCAAACACAACTCAATTCACCAATAAAAATGTATTCCTAACCTTCCTTATGCTAATTAAGTAACTCAAAGTTATCGATCAAGATAAGGACTCTTCACATATCAATTAACCACTTATTCCTAGAGTGCTGATTAGTAGTAACCGGCACACATACACATCATGCCACTTATACTGAAGTATTTTAAAGTAAATCATCATGCACACCATATAGCACTAACAGAACTCTGATTTTGTTTGGGTTGCCACATACGCAGCCCTGACAGATGAATTGTGGTTGTTCTGTTAACATAATCATGATAAATATCTGACAACTTCTTGTTGTCAGATATTCACTTTTCTTATGATTGTAGGTGGCCATTTGATCAAGTACTTGTCTATAAAATAGAAGAGGAAATATGCTGAGAAATACTTTTTTTTCCCTGATAAAAGACAGACACATATAAGGCAGCACCTTGGCTATCTTTATGCCTTTGTTTCTGTCTTTGTAAGTGGTCAGGAGGGAATGTGATGCGTATAGCAGAGGCAGCCACTTTGCAATCATGAGGCCTTCAGGATGAGGATGAAAAACTAAAATGCTGGGGATGGCAGAAAGAAAAGGCCTGGATTCCAATGATGTTGTTGAGTTCATTACCATCCTTGGGACTTCTGCCTTTTTTCAGAAGAAATAAATCTATGGTTTTGGTCATTATTGTTTAGGTTTTCTATTATTTTTGGCCCAAAGTATTCCAATTGATACATTTGGACTAGAATAAATATATAAGGGAGGGATCTTTCCTAAACATCTGAGGCCCTAATGTAACACACTCACTCTCTCTCTCTCTCTCTCTCTCTCTCTCTCTCTCTCTCTCACTTTCCTCCCATCCCCAAGGCTGAAGACCTATCCTCCTCACAGAGCTAGTCCACATCCATTATTTCAGAGTGTTCTGGCCAGTTTTAATCTCAGCTTCTCTAAAATAAGAAGAGCATCTTCCCTAAAGATCTCATGGACTTAGAATAAGAATTAAATAAGGTAATTTAACTGAGAGATTATTTGGGACACTGCTTAAAAGCACGAACCTTGGAACTAGATTGCTAGTGTTAAAATCACAGTTCTACCACTTGTAAATTAAATGAGTAAATTATTTCTTTGTGTCTTAGTTTCCTCATCTGCAAAATGAAGGTAAAAATAACTGTTTCAAAGGGCTTTTGTTAGGCTCTAATGAAATAACACATATAAGGCACTTACAATAGCAACCAATAAAAGTAAGTACTGCATTAGTATCAGTTGTCATTAATTCTTACATCTGAAAGGGCTTGGAAAAATGTAAGTGCATTATGTGAAAGCATAAGATGCTGATGGCAAGATAACATTGATCACCCTGAGTTAGAAATAAAAGACTATTAGTGAAACCAATAGGACTTAGGATTTTATCGAGAGAAGAAAAAGAATGAAGAGATAAGAAAACAAAAGAAAGAGGAGAGAAGAGAAGGGGATGGGAAGGGTTGGGGAATGAAAGAAAATAGAAGAGGTGAGGAGAGGAAATGAAAGGCGAGTGAAATTGCAGAGTGAAAATAAGTGCTAAGTGACAAGAACAAGAAGAAACTGCTCATTTTCTTTTCAGCAGGCATCACTGTAACTTTGGGAGAACATCATTCAAAGTGTACCATTTCCCACAGAGAATAATGTGGCTTACCCACAATTTCATCAGTTGTGTCCAAGCTGCATTAAAAGCATTGGAGCCAGCCCTTCACCTTAGGGCAGTGCCATGTGGTGTCATTATTTCAATGACAAACAAAATCTTTCCCAGGAAACTGAACAGAGAAAGTAACTGAAATGTCTGTAATATAGTGAGAAATTCAGGGTAGCTAAGCATTCCACATTTGTGAGATTGTCTTATGTTTAAGATGCCCACCCTGATGACACCTAAGGGTCCTATTTTTGAACAGGGAACCAAGCATTAACATGTATAGCTTACGTGTGAGGTCCAGATGCCTCATTTCCTGGTTCCTCGTGCATGCTAAATCAGGAACAAGTAAATTCATTCCCAAGTCTAACACCTTAAATGTTCAGCTCCCCTCCTCCTTCAGAAAGACCTGTTTCTCATCTCTGTTCATGCTGCCTGGCTGGGATCTTAACCCTATGTTTCCCATGCAACCTCCATCTCTACCAGTTTCTTCCACCCCGATATAAATGCCCAATAAATATTTTGCATTTAAAAAAATAAAATGATGTATTTAAAAGGTCAAGCAGAGCTCTTGGGGACACACTACTGCATTACAGCACTTAACAAAGGTTAGTTACCCTTTGTTTCCCATCTATAAATTAGGTCTTTCACATCATCTCTATCTCAACCTTCCCAGAAGCAGGGAAGCACAATTTTGAAGGTTGGCTTTGGGCACAACTGATGGGAAAAAATATCTGCAAGTGAATTATAATTTGATAAATTGTTAATTACCTTATTTTAAAAGTAAAATGGGTTGGTGAAGGAATCTACTATTTAATTCATCAGAATAAAATTCAAGAGTTCTACTATCAGTTAGGATACAGAGGTCCATAAAAGACCATCACTCCATAGAAACAACAACAACAACAACAACAAAAACAGATAAACCTTTAAAATCTTATTCCTCTTTAAAGGCTTTAAAGTCTATGGATGAAACAGAAAAAAAAAAGCATTTAAATAAACTGAAATCTGGAGAGGGAGAAGGTCTTTTCGAAATGTGCACAGACAAGAGATAATTTTAATCTCTAGGGGAGTTGCTGAGTCTGGGTGAGAAGCAAGCCTGCCATAGGCAGAGCAACTCTGTGGAAACAAGGAGACTGGCCAAGCTTTTAAAAGTTCTGCATAGGCTGGAATGACGGATTGGGATCTGGAAGAGCCCCAAACTCAGATTTAGCCCTCCTCATGCACCAATTTCCCTCTGTGGGAATTTTATTTAATAAACGGAATCATCAAAAAGCCTGGAATAAAGTGTGAAAAGCAGAGAGAGAGATTGAGTCCGGTGGCGCGTACATCCCAAAACCCTGCTGAAGGGAGGCGCCTGATGTCCTTCAAGATACTGAAACCAGAGGTGAACTGAAACTAACTCCGCTGGCCATCCAGCCTCAGTTCAGCCCAACTGCTAACTCCACTAATGAGCTCAGCCCTTATAATAGCTACATGTCAGACAAAAGGGTGGGCTTTTTCAGGAAGAAATGATCTTCTGCTTCAGTCTCTACTGGCCTCTTGCACACTACATCTGACATTCAATAAACAATTATGACATGTGAAGAAACAGGACAATGTGACCCACAGTTAAGAGACATAAAAACATATCGGTAGCCTCAGATGATCCATATGTTAAAATTTTTAGAAAAGGACTTATTTATAATAATTATAAATATGTTAATTTAGAGGAAAAGAGGGATTAAATGAGGTTGAAGATGGAGAATTTCAACAAATAAATGAAAACTATACAAAAGAATCAAATAGAAATTCTATAACTGAAATATACCATATCTTTAAAAAAAAAATTATTAGATAGGCTGAAGAGCAGACTGAACAAAGCAGAACAGAAGATTAGTGAACTGGAAGTGAGTGGACAGAAATTATCTGGCTGAAGCACAGAGAAAAAATAAATTAAGAGTAATAACCGTATCAAAGACCTGTAGAACAATATCAACTCAATTAACATAAGTGTACTTGGAGTCACAAAAACTAAGAGACTAGAGAAGAAAAAATATTTGAAGAGTTGATGACCCCAAGCTTTCCAAAACAATGAAGCAGTTCAACTCACACATTTTAAAAGCACAACAAACACAAAACAGGATAAATACAAAGAGAAATGACACCAGGTACAATATAGTCAAACTGCTGAAAATCTAAGATAAGTAGAAAATCTTAAAATCAGAGGAAAAAAATCATTACATTTATGGGAACAACAATAAGAATTATAACTGACTTCTCATCAAAAACAATGAAACATCTTAAATGTGCTAAAATTAAAAAACTGTCGACCTAAAATGTCCTAGTCGGTGAAAACAGCCTTCGAAAATGAAGGCAAAATTCAGGCATTTTCAGACAATTGAAAACTGAGAGAATTTACAACCAGCAGACCTGCACAACAAAAATATAAAGTAAAATCTTTCAGGCTGAAGAGGGAATGATCCTGATGTAAATCAATAGCTGTAAGGAGAAATGAAAAGCACTTGAAAGGATAAATACATGCATAAATATAAAAGAAGGTTTAAAAATGTTTCCTTTTAGGACTCTTAGCCATTTAAAGTATTAACAGTACATTCTCAGGTTTATAAAATATTTGAAGTAATATATGTGACAAACAGCACAAAAGGTAGAAGAGGGTTAAATGAAATTATACTTTTGTAAGGTTCTAACATTGTTCATGGGTTAGTAGAATAATTATTTAAGGTGAGTTGTGATAATTTAAAGAATGACTATTATAATCTCTATATATTACAAATAATAGAAAGAATAGGTAAAAGCCACTAGAAAGATGAAGTGGAAAAATAGAAAATACTTGACTAATTCAAAAGAAGTCAGGAAAAGATGGACAGATAGTAAATTATTGGTAATCATATTAAATGTAAATGTATTAAATATTCCTACAAATCAATAATTTAAAAATAAAAACATAAATTTTTAAAATAGGAAAAAACTTTAACAAGCATTTCACAAAACAAAATATTTGAATGGCTAAGAATATATAAAAGGGTAAGCAACATATTTAGCCATCAAAGAAATACAAATATATTCCCTATTATTTTTTTCTTAGAGAGATGAAATGTCTTATACTTTCTTTTAAAAAATAAAATAAAGTGGATTTTTACCAGTGATCCTTTGTTAATTTTTCACATGAGTCATACTGATCTTTGCTCTAGAATTACACATTAAACTGTTTCTTTTCTGAGTATACTCAAGAGTATGTGCATATATATTTTTGAATGGGAGCAAGTTCCAAGCTCCGTGTTACAAAAAATAAATGTGTTAACTTCCCTAGCATTCTGTAGTACAATGCATTCTGTAGTGGCTGAAAAAACAAACAAACAAAAAAAAAAAACTAGAAAACAGAATACTTGAGTGGTGGGAAAAATATTACATTTCTTCAGGGAAAGAATTTGAAACGTATTTTTTATGGCTGATTCATATGTAGAAGTTAAATGTAGAAGTTAAAATTGCTTGCTTATTTCAGATAAGAGGCACCTGTCATGCATGTGTTCTCTCTCCCTCCAGGATTTTTCGCGGTAAACAGTCCAATATGTCATAACTAATTTTTCCTTTAAATCATAACCATTATCAATTTGCAGTTTCTGAAGAAAATTAACTTTCCTTGGCAATCACATTTTCCATAAATCCAAGGCTGTCCATGCTGGTGTTCTCTGCAGTCAGAAAAAGAGTAGATCCGAGAACGAGGCGACCTGCCATTTGGGTAACACTTTAGCTGCTGGAATGTTCTCCTTATCTTCCTGGCAAATTTCCTGGAGAAACGTTTCGCCTTGGCTGCTCCATAATACAGTTGCTGTCACTCCAGCAGGGCACGTGTGCAGGAACCCCAAATGTACTACACATTTGCCTGGAAACCTGCCCACGGTTTATTACCAGAGAGGCTCGTCTGTTTGATTTCAATCATATTAAGTTGTTGGAAGGGTTCATTTTATGGTGGGTCCAAATTTTCTGGGTCACTGACCCTTATTCTTCTCAGAGACCCAAAGTGAAGAAAGCTTAGTTGTTCATAAACATTGCATATAAATGAATCATGATTTGGGTCCTAAGTTATTTCCCCCAATAGTAAAAAGGTCAAACCAAATGCCATGACACAGCCTGTCTATAATGAATAGTGGCTTTCCTAAGAAAAATTACACTAATGACATTTGCCCTATAATAATTTCTATCATTTATTGACTGCTTATTATCTGCTAGGCACTCTGCTAAAGCCTCACAAGATTATTTCACTGACCCATCATAATCCTATGAGATAAGCGCTATTATTATCCTCATTTTACAAATGAAGAAACTGAGGCTAATAGCTTAAGTCATTTTTACTCTATTCTTGATGGGCCTACCTGGATTCAAACTCTAATACAAAGAAGTCTAATTCTCAGTCACTATCCTTGACTGCTTCCCATTTAAAACAAATGAGAAAGTTGTAGCATTAGGGAAAAGAGATTAGGAGTTAGAAAATTTTTTTCACAGTTTTATCACCTTCTCTGTCCATTGTTAGCACAAAATGAAATAAATTATAGTGGCATTCACAACTGCAAATGGCCAACAAAAGAAAGCCCTGCCTTGGGAGACCAGCTTTTCTCATTCCAGTGGTGCTATTTTCTCTGTGCTTATATCAGAAAACTGATGTCCTGCTCAGTTAAAATTGTGTGCTCTAATTAATCAATGCCACCATATCTAGTTTGCATTATAAAAATTCAAACTGTGGGAGAAATATCTTTAACTATAAGGTAGATTTTCCAGTATGAATAAGTCAGATTCTTTTAGGGAGCCTCACATTTATTGCTAGCTATGTCTGGATCCTGAGCTTTATAGTGTAGGGAATAAAGCACTGAATCCACTGAATTGACTTTTTTTTTTTTAATAGCCTGCAACCAGCAGAGAATTTGGGGCATTTTGTGTCCTGGGAAATAGCCACAGTCAGGTGGCATTTTCTTTATGTCTCATATCTCATCAAAGTAGTTAGATGGGTATTCGGTATATTAGTCAGATTTCTGCTGTGATAATGCTATGTAATAAACAACATTCCCCACCCCCATCTCCATGACTTACAGACAAGACATATCTACTTCATGAATACAGGAATGTAGACTGTCTGCAAATTGGTTTGAATTAGTATGGCTAGGCTAAGTTTCAATCTGTGCTTTAGGTTTAAATCTGCTCCCATGTGTCTTTATTCCAGGATTCAGGGTGAGAGAGCAATGGCTACCTGGGGCATACTCATGTTTAATTCAAGCTCCTATCCCCAGTATCCCAATCTGGAAAGGCCATCAGTGTGTATCCTCAGTGATACCAACCCTCTTCAAAGGTCTCCTCCTAATAATCAATGACACATCAGTGACATGTAGTCTTTATCACCACTGCTTCTATATGGAAATCTTAATTCCCTGTTTTAATGTGAGATACTGTGAGCAAATGTACCGGACGCAGTGTTTATTCTTTGTTATGGACTGAATATGTGTGACCCCTCAAAATTCATATAGTGAAATCCTAACCTTTAATGGAGATGGAGACCTTTGGGAGGAAATTAGGGTTAGATGGGAGGAAATTAGGGTGGAGCCCTAATAATAAGAGGCTTTATAATAAGAGACATCTCTCTCTCACTTTTCAAGCTCATTCACAAAGCAGAGCTCATGTGAGGACACAGTGAGAAGACAGTCTTGTGCAAGCCAGGAAGAAAGCTCATGCCAGAACTAAACCATGCTGACACCCTGGGCTTCCAGCCAGAACTTTAAGAAATAAATGTCTGCTGTTTACATCATCTGGTCGATGGTATTTTGTTATGGCAGCCCGAACAGACTAAGACAGTCTTCCTAGGCCTCCCTTTCCTTCTTTTGCTGGGAGTGCTCTTTCTATCTCCACCTCTTCAACAAGGGGAAGCCATCCTCTTTGTACAATAAGAGACACTCAGGTCACAACTGATTGGTCCATATTGGGTGAGTACCTCCCTCACTCCACACCCATGCCATGGCTGATTGGTTCAGGGACAGGTGGCTGACTTAGGTCAGACTAATCAGAGAGTTTCCATAGACTTTGGAGGACCCATAATGAGGAAGACATTCTCTCTTCAGTGGCAGAGCAGAAAAGGTAAAATCAGGAAACACTCGTGGACATTTTCCTACCATGTGGAGAATGAGATCTACCCATAGGAAATAGCAGATATGAGAACCAAACAGAGAGTCTTCATATTGCTGAGTTTCTACTTCTATTTTTCCCAAGTTCTAGTTGTGGCCCAGCCATTCTCATGACTTGATCTTCATGCTTGTATTCTGGGGCCAGAAAATTCCCTTTACTTAGGCAACTTTGACAGGGATGTCTATCATTTGCTCTGGGAGGAATTAAATGTAATAATTCTTCAGAAAGCTGAACAACAACAACAAAAAGCTTGTCACTTATTGGCCTGAGACTTGCTGAGAGATACCATCCTCGGAAAATATCGACTGTCAAAGACTCCAACTAGGAAATGTAACCCCAGGCAATTCACACTTACAATACTTATGAAATTCAAAACCACTGCCTTTCAGGGAGAGTGAAAACCAATGAAAGAGCCTCCACGGGGAGGGAGAGAAACAAACACAATGATGGCTTTCCCCCAGGACAACACACTCAAAATGACGGCAAGAGAAAAAAGAGAGGGGACTAGTCTGGCCAAGGATCACAGATCTGGATCTTCATCCTGAAACTACTACTGACTACGTGTGGGACTCTGGAATAATCAGAGAACTTCTGATTATTTTTTAAATGTTTTCTCATTTATAAAATGAGGAGTTTAGATAAAAAACAAAAAACAAACAAAAAAAAACTTGCCAGCAGCCTTCGAAGATGTAGAAGGTTAGAAGGTGAGGTTTATCCTCCCCTTCACTCTCAGGGGCTCATATGCCCATCTCCTCATTCGAAGGGAGTCATAGGCCCTTCTCAGTGTGAGGCCATCATGGTCTGCCCATGGTGCGCCAAGCCTTGCAGGTAGCAGTCACTGGTGCAGATCTACTGGTGCAGATCTACTGTCTGGAAAAGGTAGAGGTAGTCCTCAGGAAGGTCCTTTCTTAGATGGAACCTTGAACATTGACAGTCTGGACAAGACACTACAGGAGGGGATTAGGGGCCACCAAATTTGCCAAGGAGGAGAATCTGGGTTTCCAAAGCAAGGTAACAGAGCGATAAGCCTGCAGGGACAGAGAACTCACTAGAGTTGCCAGTGTCCCAAGGAGGACCACTGCATAATGCCAGGATCAACACAGTAGAGTTGCCTTATTTGCATATATGTACTATCAGAATGAACATATTAGGGTTGCTTGATTTGCATACATGTAGAGTCTATAGCTTTTCAGCCTGATGAGTGGAGGTAGCAGAGCCAGCTTGTACATTAGTCAGACTAGTAGGGTTTACCAAGTATGAGAACCTTGAGCTTCGATAGTGCCATGACACTGGCTCCCACTGCAGGGCTCACACTGACTGTCCTGGTGCTCTCCTGGTGTTTCAAGGTCCTGTCTCTGGGGACTCTGGACCTCATCCTAGATCCAATTCCCAGTGCTAGACTAGGTGGCTTCTGGTGAAAAAGAGTATACAGAGCTTCAATCCACACCCATGTGGTCCACTCCAATTCCCTGTGGAAGGGTTGGGGTGCCATAGCCCTCTATGTCCCAGAGGGGTGTATGTGTGCCTATGTGGTAATATATCTTAATAGGAAGGTTTGGTTTACTCAAGTCTGATAGTTTTATATTGGATAATATTTTGTTATGTTCAGTAATTTTATGATAAGTAACAGTCATTTGAAAGCCTACCTCTGGTGGGTTACCACTTATTATACCAAAGCCATGGAGTGAACGCAACATGATTCACTGAAGGCTTTAAACCGCCAAACCTAAGCCCCCCAAAATGATGGAGAAGTGAGGCTGAAGTACATGTATCAACAGACACTCTGATTCTCAGTTCTCCCCTATCCTTAAGCTAACTCTATTTCCTGGCTCTTCAAGGTTAGAAGATACAAAAGAGTCCAAAGACATTAACCAAGGTCTTTCCTGTACTGAGAAAGTAATAAACTCATAAGGAAACCATTAAAAACAATCAGGGAACTTTCTTAAAAAATTAGAAATTAATTCTAAATTTTGGTGACTCATCTATATCTAATTCTGTTGGTTCTTTGTGGAATTTGACATTTATGTTCCAATTACATTTGTTTGTTTTGCTGATAAGGAAGCAAAATACAGATGTTTTAAGTGCCAGAAAGAAAGGGTATTCCAGCTACCATTGTAGATAAGCCCCTCGGTCATGCAGACACATATCTCAAGCCTGGTTCAGTAAAAACAGATTGGGGATTTTTGTCACCTAAGTCCCTAGTGTTAAGGGCTGTCAGCTCTGATCATCTATCTTATTGATTATCCAGGTGCTCTGTTTCGCTGCCTACCGTCCAAGTTGGCTTAATGTCATAACATCAGTTCGGGGAATGGAAGCCTGGGAAAGAGGGATTAAGGGAAAGAGCAGAAACACACTATCCAGCACATTGGAAGGAATCTTCTGAAAACTCACCCTTGATTCCTAAAGTAGAGCCACTTCTGTCCCTATTGCTACCATCAGGTAATACCTGGGGACATCAGCCTAGGCAATCTGTGAGCAGCATTACCAGTGGCCCCAACATCCCACTTGGACAGAATTCTAGACTCTTCTTCCTAAGCCAGGGCTGAAGGTCGTCTAAGAGATGTAGACGTCTATCCGATGAAGAAGTAAGGTCGGCGCCTCACAGCTTAAGAGACCATAAAGACAGTTGTCTAGACAGCTTGCAGGGTGAAGGGGAACACTACTCATAGTTATGCAAGGACATCAGGCATAAACTGATACTGGTTGGTGTGGTTACCTTTCTTATGTATCATGCAGACAAGCAGTCCCAATCCTGTTCTTGACATGGATCTCTTTGAGGATGGGATGAAATGTATTAACTGTCTCCCTGCACAAATGTGCATTATTTTGTAGAAGAATTCTGAAGCTCCGGAAGCCCCCTCTATTCCATCCATTGGTTCCAAGCTAGGAAACATTTTATAGCAATAATAATAATAATGGCCTGTAAAACTATCCCTTCTTTCAGCTTTTGCTAATTCATAGCAGGATAAAAAGGGAACCCCAGAATTCTGTGTGCTCCTGAAAGACCTCCATCCCCTTCTCACCCCCAAATACTTTCTGCCTCGACACTGTCAGGTCAGCATAATATTTAATGCATCTTTTCTCAGATATCTCCAGCATCGCATGCTGCCTGAGACTCCCAGGCCACGCCCTATATCCCTCACTGCAATCCTCACACAGCTCAGGGGTACCAAGTGCAGGACCCGTGCCCACCTTGTCATTATGCAACACCCTCCCCTGCTTTATTTTTGGCTGTAGCATTTACCACCATCTAAGTTGCATTTTACTTGTTTGACCCCTTTAGGCATAAAGACAGAAATTCCTTTCTGTTAACTTCTTTATCCTCAGTATCTAAAAACAGTGTTTGGTGCATAAAAGGCACTCCATTAATGTATTTTCAATGAAAAATCTGATGAATGGAAAGCTAACATTTATTGAGCACCTACTACACGCCAGGCATGTAAGCACTTTTGCATATACTATTTCATTTCATCTTTGCAACAACCCAATGAAGGAAGTGCCTTCATTTCTTACCTTTTACCAATGAGAATACTGAGGCTTAGAAAGGTGATGGAAGGTGTCTGAAGCCAGAGCCAATGAAGCTGAGATTCACTGTCCTGGGGATTTATTGTGGTTTAAAGTCATTACATGAAATGTCCTAAGCCACTGGTTATTCTGTGTCACAGATGGGGCATCTGGACCTCTGTTTTCTGTCTTTGCCTGAGCTGCATTTCTGTTATTCTAACAGATGGGGAGATGAACCTGATTTGTTGTACACACACACCATTTATAACACTGGACCTTGAAATATTTGATTGGTACAGGTATCTTTAGGACACTACACGGCATCCCTCACTTCCCACCACTCCTACACAAATGCTATCTACTGATGAGAAGTCAGGTTGGAGAGACTCTATTTTCCCAGCTGAGCATTCATGGCGTGTTCGGAGCATCGGCTAAGGAGCCTAGCCCCACTCAGAATGACGCATGTCCCTGCAAGACTGCAACAGCACCTTCCCTTCTCGTTCGTGGGGAGAGAGGGACGCCGCTGGAAAGAATGGCTCTGGAGCAGGCAACTGGGGACTGACCAAAAAGCAAGCAAGTTGCCAACTGGAAAGGACAGGAGCACCTTTCAAAACAGAGCTCTCACTGCCTCCCACACTATAACAGATGCTGCAGCAAGGAGAAAGATGTGAGTGCCCAACTCCTCATGTAGAGCAAAAAGTCACTTATGCAAAATCTGCATTAACCTCCACATTCCCATAAATGCCAATCCTCTGTGTGGAAAGTAGAATCATCCCTTACTTATTTGTATTAATGACATTATAGAATGTTAAATTCAGATGATCCCCGCTTTTCCCCTCAGTGAGGCTAAAGACATTGAGGCTAAAGACATTGAGGTATTAAAGTGAATTCCTAATAAAATTCATTTCATCTGCATGGGCATGCCAGGAATTGGGCCGGAGGACACAGGAATGGAAAAAAAAAATAACAGAGTTTTCATTTCTTATCCTCCTGGGGCCACACCTCAAGTGGAGCTGTTATGCTTTCTAAGGCATGTAATATTAGGTCATTATCAACGCTGTATCAACAATAGCTCTGGTGCCACTGAGTCACCCAACAGGACCAGAGACATGGAAGTGGGTATCCCAGGGCATCGTAGTTATACCAAGTCTGACTGCAGGGTTTTCCAGTAGGATCTCACAAATTGTGGTGCTTCTCACTGGTTCTAGAATACCTAAACCAGAATCACCTTGGGTGCTGGTCTGAATGCAGATTTCTGAGCCCCATTCTGCACAGATGAAATCAAGATCTCCAAGGGCTGGACCCAGGAATGCACATGTTGATAACCACCCCACATCACCACGGGCCTAGTGATCACGGGGCTAGACCTCTAGGCCCGTCATGCTATCAAGTGGTTGAATGTGTTATTCTATGTTCTTTTTCACTTTGACGGTTTTTCTCACTGTACTAGTTTAAAACCATCTCTTTTTAGGAGCTGGTAGAGAATTTATTAAGTGCCTGGGCTTTGTAAATCAGGAGAGCCAGGTCCATATCTGTCACTAAATACTTACAGTAACCTTGGACAAGTGACTTAGCTTTTCAAGCCTCAGTCAACTCAACTGTCAGGTGAGGAGGGACACCTGCCTCTCAGTGCGGCTGGAGGGGTTAGATGTCCTAACGCCGGCAGGGCGTTTAGTGCAGCTCTGGCATGGATCAGGATAACGACAGTGGTGGCGATAGTGACAGTGAGGTCCAGATCCAGGAGGAGGGGGTCGCTGACAGTGCCACGAGGACTCTGGGGTTTGGGATCTGAGGATCTGGCAGGTGATGTAAGAAGAGGGTTGGGTAAGTCTATGTGAATGTGTTTGTCAGCGACAAAGGAAGCACCTTAGTTCCGGGGGCTCTGCAAACGACATCTCTTGGGTCAAATCCAGCCTGCCATCTGCTTGTAAAAACAGTTCTATTGGAACACAGCCACGCCCATGTATCATACTGTCTACGGCTGCTTTCGAGCTACAGTGGCAGAGCTGGGTCACTGCGACAGAGATCCCACGGCCCACCGAGCTACGGTCCTTCTTATAAAAAGTTTGCCAATTTCTACCCTACTGGGCAGCATGAGGGGCTTTATTCAGGAAGAGGGGATCCAGGAGAGGACACTGAATGATGAGGACAGAAGTGCCAGTTGAGCTGTCTTGCGCTGACCACTGACACTCCATATATATACATCACAGACCACACACACACAACATCCCCACACTCACTACACATGACACAGCCCCTACACCTCCAAACACTCCCCGCATCTTCGCAGGTACTCCTGCACATCTCACAGACTCACATACCTCCACACACTCCACCCACGTCCCGTATCTCATATACACGCCACATACCACTCACAAAACACCCCCTCTACACCCAGATGTATGCACATTCCTCCAACACCATACATGTGACCCCACTACACACCTCTCTCCCCCACACTGTGTCCTCTCCCCACCCCAGAAGACTATAAGGATTTCTCCCGTGTTCTCCTTTGTGACGATTAAATGCAATAGAACATATCAAGAACTTAGCTTATAGTAGTAATGCCATGCAATATGACAAATACAGCTTATGAGGAGGAAGTTGCTAGTTATCTTTTGCTTTGTAACAAATTACCCTCAAACTTAGTGGCTTAAAACAACAATCATTATTTCACAGTTTCTTTGGGTCAAGTCTGCACATGGCTTGGCTTGCTGCCTCTAACTCTAAGATTTCTTACAAGGTTGTGACTAATGTGTTGGCTACAGTCTCGTCTGAAGCTTCTGAGAAGGATCTGCTTATTAATATGGATGTTGTCAGGATTCGGTACCTTGTACCGAAGGCCTCATTTCTTTCTGGCTCTAGCAGTTCCTTGCCATGCTGGCCTCTCCATAGGCATCTCATACCATGGCATCTGGCTTCCCATAGAGCAAACAAGATAGTGAGGAAGTGTCCAAGATGAAAACTATAGTCTTTTGGTAATCGAACCTTGAAAGGAACATCTTATCACTCCAAGCCACATTCTATTCATTAGAAATCGATCACTAGGTCCAGGATACTCCCAAGGAGAGACTACTAAGGGCATGAAGGCCAAGGAGTGGGCATTGTTGGAGGCCACTCTAGGGCCACCGAGCACAGCAGTGTAAACCGTGAAGAGAAGTAGGGACCTGCTCTGTAATGAGACAACAGCCAATCCTCACTATTAACAGACTCTGGGTTTTTTTGTATGTGAATTTTCCTGCTTATAAAATTTATTTGTAACTCCAAAATCAATACTCCTGGAATTTCATAGCCCATTGGTGGACATGTGAAAGGCAGTGAAAATGTGAGTCACTCAACACTCAAATCTAAAGCTGATGTGGGAAAAGGGGAACCTAACCGGTACTTCTCCTAGAAGCAATGGGTCGATATTCACTAATTCGGTGTCTATAGAGACTTTATAGAATATAATTACCATAAATAGCAGGAATAGATTACACTTGAGTTTGAGACCTAACTCCACCCACTGGCCCAGCTATGCCATTCTGAGCAAGCTTTTTAACCATTTTGTGTCTTATTTTCATTAAGAATAAAATGGGGATAACGATAGGACATACAACCGAGGGCTCTGGAGACAATAAACTGTCACACTACTGGTATAGCAGTTGGCACACAGTACACGCTTAGTAAATAGGAGGTATTAGTATAATTTTGATTGTCTACGCTCAGTTTCATCTGGATTATACCAAGTTTTCTGGAGACTTCCTTTCTTCTACTCTGGGACAGTGCTGGGCACAGGGTAGGCACTCACTAACCACATAGTGACTGAAACAAGGATTCACTGACTCTATCAGGCAGAAGATCTAGAGCTGGAGGAGAACAAGGACTGTGTGTGGCTTTGGGGTTTGATATCATAATTGTGGTTGGTGGGGGTGGGAGTGTATGAAGCATTATAAAAACTCTCACACCAGAACCCACATGAAGACACTAAATCCATAGTATTGACAGACCGTTGACTCATTTTCCACAGGAACCCAGTGAATGCCCGGCAGATGGAAATATACCCAAAATGTAGCAGCTGTGGTATTTTCTCCACGTTACCAGGCATGAGGCCAGAAGTGGATTTGTTCATAGTACACAATAGGATCAATTGTCTGTAAATAAGTCGCCTACATTGTGTTGGAGATAATTTTTCATCTCTAAACGCCGAGTCATCATCATGAGACCTGAGGTGTAAAATATCTATGGGCTCTGGCTTTGGGATTTGACCTTGCTTTTGCAAGTTGCTCAGCAAGCCAAGGGCCCTGTCTTCCTTCAAAATGGGGAGGAGCCATTGGGAGCTCTCCAAACAGACTGTCTTTGGGAGGGACACAGGTGGATTCCAAGGGCTACCACCATCGACCCTCTCTTGGGAAGGCAGACAAGTTACGTGGGAGAGTTATAATGGCCAGAGGTTGCATACTATACTAGTTTCTTGAGGGCATCCTGATGAAGCTCTGTGACTCAGGACCAATTAATCTGAGATTTAGCCCCCATCAGCAAAACAGGAATAGTAAACAGTGCCTATTTTCCAAAGCATCACATGTATGGAGACTCACCCATGTGAAGGAGAAAGTAACTTAAATTTGTTCCCAGTGTAGTCACGTTGCCACCCACCCCGTCTTCTCAGGGTTTAGTAATAGCTACTAAAAATAGCTAAATTTTATGGAGCACTTAGATCCCAGGCATTATCTCATCCACTCCTCTCCAAACCCTATTATTATTCCCTTCGTACAGATGAAGACACCGAGGTACAGAGACATGAAGTAACTTTACAAAGTCACACAGCTAATAAGTTACAGAGCTGGAATTTACTCCCACATCATTTGACTCCAAAACCTGTACTAATGTCTTGCATCTCCCCTAGAAGAAATCTGTATTTAAAAAAAAAAAAAGATAACATTTTAACCTAAATATGCAGAAGAGATTTCAGGGGAGAGAGGAAGGCAGCTAGCTACATTGCACAGACTGCATTGCACCTCATTCATGATTATCTTACCCCCATTTGAGAGCTGACCACCTGAAACAGGGAATGGAAAATTAACCTCACTCATCATTTCTCCCTTTCCAGATATCAATCTTAAATTTCTCAATGTTAAATAAGAAGCTTTGATCAATTTGATGTGTTAACAGGCTTTAGAGTCTCAGACTGAGATGTGGAAGGCAGCAGACTCCCAAAACTCCAATGATACCACCTTCCTGCTTTATTTTTTAATAAAGCACCATTTATCCCACACCTTCTCAGAGCCAAGAAGTGGACTCAGTACCTGACAGGCTCTATTATTACTCCTCATAAAAACTCATGAACTAGCTACTGAAACTCCCATTTTACAGATGAGAAAATGAAGTCAGAGCAGTCATGTGGCCTCTCAGGATAAACAACCAGTAATAGGTGGATCCAGGGTTCTTGTCCAGGGCTGCCTGGCTCTAAAGACAGACCTCCTGCTTTTCCAAAACATGACCCCAGAAAACTTCCTTGATACTACAAACCTGCTCCTTGAACCAAAGTTTTCATTGCTCTGGCTGTTACCAGGTGGCAGCTGGAACTGCTAGACCAGATAAAAGCTATTGAACTTGGCAGGAGATGGATATGCCACATAAAACAAAAGCCTCTTTCGAGACAGAGAAACGATGTGACCCAAAACACCAGCTAACATATATCAGGGCTATAATGTGACTCAAGTTATAAGTTAACTTTTATCACACCAATGAGAGGTATAACTGGAAAGGCTCATGTGCCAGGATTCCTACCTTGGATGTCAACCACAGTATTGAAGAATGCTCTTATTCCACCACAAAAAGGTCAACATTGTCAACAAAAAGGTTGTTGCCACCAATCCAATGCCAGCAGGAGTCATCAATCTGGGGTACAGTAAAAGGAGAAACTTTATTTAGGTAAAGAGTTTGCAAACTGGGAAAACTCAGCCTCTGGTGGAAACCCCAAATTTCCTCCCCTGACCCAAAGGGGAGATTGCTTTTTATAGAGCAAGTTTCCACCCTAGTCCCTGATTGATCCATTTTTATGCAAATGAGGAATCCAAATTTACACAGTTTGATTAGTCCTAATAGCACCTTCCTGATTGGTTGTTATGGACCCTCTCTGATTGGTTGGCAAAGATGCAAATCAGGATAGAGCTATGCAGCTTCAACTAGATAGGGTAGATCTCAGCCCCATTGGACAAAATATAATTCCAGGAACTCCTTTATAAGGCTCAGCTTAGACAACAGGAACCCAGAGCAAGAGGCTTAGTAGCTCAGTCTGCACCATTTCCATGATATGCAGTATGCATGAAAAGACCTCTGAAAAAAAATTGGCCTCAGCTGCGCATACTGGTGGAGGTATACACAGAAATAACATTTCTGAAGGGCAATTTAGCAATATAGATCAAAGACTTTAAAAACATGCATAGCCTTTTATCCAACCATTCTGTTTCTAGAATCGTATCTTAAGGAAACAATCAGAGATACACAAATGAGTTTATCACAGCATCATTTTTGAAAGAAAAACGTAGAAACAATCTACATGCCTAATAATAGGAGATGGGTTGCATTAACCCACTGTAGTCAGCTAGGCACATGCTTCAAAGCTCATGACTTTCTCAACCCTGCTTCTCCTCCAGCACACCCACTCAGTGATAACATCCTCTTCTACCCTAGTGCACCAGGTAGAAATCTGGGAGTGCTCCTCTAAGCCTCGCTCTCCTTACCTCCCTTCCTTGCTCAGTCACCAAGTCCTGTCTCATACAACTCTTAAAAAGATCTCAATTCCATCTACTTCTCACTGGGTGTAACCCTAAACCAAACCCTCTCTCTTAGATACTCTTGGGCACCCCATACCCAGACTCCTCATTTCTAATCTGTACGCCCACTGTGGCCAGAGTTCTCCTTTTAAAGGGAAATCTAATTAAGTTCCTTCCTTTCCTCTCAAAGCCTTCCACTGTACTTGTGATAAAACAAGTCCACCACATGCCCAGCTGTAAGACCCCATAGCAGGGGTCAGCAAACTTTTCAATAAAGGGCTAGTAAAGGGAGCTAGTGAATTTTCTATAAAGAAAGACAATAAATACTTCAGGTTTTACAGGCTATATAGTCTCTGTAGCAACTACCATTTCTGACATCATAGTGTGAAAATGACTATAAACCTTATATAAACAAATAGGCATGGCTCTGTTCCAATACAAGTTTATTTTGGAAAGCAGGTGGTGTGCTGCACTTGGCCCATAGGCTGTATTTTGCCTACACTCACTCTGTAGGATCCTGCCCCCATTTTCCTGCCCCTTCATCAGAACCTCAAGCAAGCTATTCCCTTCACCAGGAATCTTCCCATTCCCCTCTGTTCCCTGTCTGCTCCCCACCTTGTCCCCTTGACCCAATGCATGTCCCTCTTTTCTAGGCAGTGATTCATCACTATTTGGATCTCAGTTTCAGCATCTTTTCCTTAGGTGCACTCCCTGATGCACTCAGGCTAGGCTAGGACCCCAGTTCTCTCAAAAGACTTAATACTTGTCCTTTGTTGAGTGTGCCAGATTTGAGATTAAATACTTCTTAGCACAGTTGTGTCTATATGTCACTTCTGATAGACACAAAGTCTCATGAGATAAAGGATTTTGCACATTATTGATCACAACTGTATTCTCAATGCCCGGTAAGGTGTCTGGTATACACAGAATGCATTAGAAAATTGTGGAAATGTTGACTAAATGATCACTTAATTAGGAAAAAATCTGCATGAATATACATCAAAATATTAGGAGATAAGTGTATTGGTGATTTTTATTTGATTCTTATACATTCTTCTATTTCTCAAAATTTTTACAAAGAGCATGTATTACTAGCATATACAGAAAAATAATCAATATCAAAAGAAAAAGAGAGAAGGAGGTAGAGGAAAAGAGAGAGGGAGAAAGAAACTAAGAAACTGCTCTTGACTTCAACTAAGAGACTGCTCTTGACTTCAAATATCCTGGTATACCCCACTCTGGACTGTCATCTTTCCTCTGCTTGTTCAGAGCTGCCTAATAAGCCCCTCTCCTTCCCTTCTCGTTGCCTTTTCCTGGCCATTCCTCATGTTCTACAGGTGATGCCATCAGGTCTGTATACTTGGGCAGTGATTTGAGCTGAGTCATCACTTCCAGGAATGCTCGTGACAGATGAGCACTAGTGTATACACACCCACACAAACTAATTTGACTTCCAGAGCCTTCCAACTCCAAGTTTAGGACAGGAAGGAATTAAAGAGATCAGTTGCTGCCATGTGAAATTAGAGGCACCACTGGTTTTGCAATGCAGAAACTGTCCGTGCAGATGGGAAGTCTGACAGAAAACTTATTTATTTCACTCAACAGTGGCTCAGCTTCAAACATCTGGTCATTTTCATGCCAGGCTGGTCTCCAAGTAGTACTCGGGGGCAAGAGGCCACATGGCCACCATGTTCCTGCTCATTCATCCAGTAATTCCCTCCACATTCAAGAGGAAGCCAATGGAGATGAGACTAATTATTATCTCCAAATAGAGGTAGCATTTTGGTCACCCTCTGAAAGAATCTGTGTGGGTGGAATAAATAGGGGGTAAATAATTGACAAAAATGTGTGAATTATGTAAAGGGTTGTGGGGCTATAAAGAAGTAAAAGGTTTATCTCTGTCCTTGATTCAAAAAGTTTCCAGACTACTTATATGTTCAAAAACTCACATAGAAAGACAATAATATAAAGTAAAATAAATAGCATCCATAATTGTCAAATAAGTGTGATAGTAAGTGACATACAGGCTATACTTCCCCCAGTTCTCACAAAGTCAAGGCCATTTCTTTACATTCTTAAGTTTCATGGTATATCAGAGCATTATTAATCCAAAGTAACAGAAAATCCCAAATCAAAAGGACTTGAATAATAAAGCAAGTATCACTTCATATTTGATGACATCCAGAGGTAGAGCACTGATTGATTGTTAAGCAGCTCACAAAGATATCCAGATACCTTTTTTTCCCCCATCTCTTTACTCCATCATCAGTAATTGCTTCAACCTCAGACTTGGAATTAAAATGGCTGCAGTTTTTACAGATGTGACATTGAGATATGACAATCCCTTTTCATGGTTTTCTGTTAAGGATGAGAAAACTTGCCTTGGAAACCCTCCAAGGGATCTCTCTAATGTACCATTGGCTAGAGTTGGCTCATGTTCCCATGAGATAATCCCTGGAAAAGGGACAGAGATGACCCTTAGACCAATTAGACCCACCACTGAAGCTGAGTCATCTTCTTCTGAAGTATGTAGTTACATAGGGAATGGCTTTTGTTAGAAAAGAGGGGAAATGAATGCTAAGTGGGCTGCCAATAACATCTACCATTCATGTTTAATTCCAAAGGTGAGAAACATTTCATACCTGCAGAACCTGACATTGCAATCGCCTTTCCAGCTTTATCTCTCACTATTCCACCCCCATCTCCCCACCCCTCTCTGTCCTGCACTCACACATGCACACACATGCACACATACACACATACACTCTAGACTAGTCGGACTACAATTCTCTCAGTTCTTCAAAAGCAATGTGCTTTCTCACACCATTCTAGAATTCCTTCTGTTTCTCAACTCTAGATTAATCGCACGTCTGTTTGCCCAAAACAGTAGTGGTTTATACCTGTTAATAGTGCCCTTGTTATTTTTGAAAGCATTCCAATTTGGATAAGAGCATGAAAAATATCAAGAAAACTAAAGAAAAGGGTAGGGGGGATTAGGTATGGAGAGTTAAGGAGAGAGAAGGCGCTAGGATGACTCTCAGGTATGGGACTTAAAAAGCTGGGTAAGTAGTAGTACCAGCCATCAAAACAGGGAATCAAGTAGGGCATGGTTTCAAGAAAGATGTTAATGAGTAAAGTTTTAGACTTGGGAGATAGCCAGGGGCGATGACCACATAAAAGTTAATTACATGTTTAGAATTCAAGAGGAAAATATCTCATCTTGAGATAGAAATTTGTGAGTCAATAAGATCTAGATATCTGGAGTCATGAATATGCATGAGATAGTCCAGAAGAGATGTAGAATAAGAGGGTGCCCATGGCAAGAATCATGCAGAAGCCAACATTTAAAAGTTGTGTGAAGGGAGCACAGCAGTGATAGAGACTGGGAAGAACTGTCCAGATAGGAAATTGGAGAATTGAGAAAGGATAGAATCATGAAAGTCCAGGAAGATGAGGGTTTCAAGAAGAAAGGAATGGTTAATGAAGTTTATAGTGTTACAAAGAGCTCAAATAAGGTGAGGACCAAAGACAGTTTATTGGCATCAGAAATTCATTGGCCACATTTCCTAGAGCATTCAGAGAATAGCATAGAATCACATAATCTTAGAGTAGAAGAGGATATTATTGATGACCTAGTTGTTAATGGGAAAACAGTTCTCACAAGATTAGTAAAGACTCAGTGGCAAAGCCTGGACAAAAACCCCTGACATCTGACTCATCATTCATGGGATTGAATACCATATTATGCTGTCTCCTTCTGTGTGATTAAATTGCATAGATGGGTAAACGTGGGAAGCATGCAGAATCAACACAAGCTAACCTCCATCAATCTAAACAAACAATTCTACTTTTTCTACTGCTGGTTGTGGCTACTATCATATCAAGCCCAGACTGATGCAGTAGCCTGTTCATCGATCTCCCCCACTGCCTCCAATCCATTTCACTTATATCAGCAAATACATCACATTACTTATGTGCTTAATACCCTTCAAAAAATCATCAAAGGAGTCCAAGGGATAAAGAACCTGTCACTGGAACAACTAAATAAATATCTGGAAAAGAAAGAAACTAATCCCTTTATGGTCAAAAATTATAATTCAAGGTGAATCATAGATCTAAAAGAAAATAAACTATACTGCTTCTAGGGATGAAGAAGTACAAATTGGCAGTTACAAAAGAATTAGGAAGATGAAGTAGCATAGGGAATATAGCCAATAATATTGTAATAACTATATATGGTACCAGGGGGGTGCTAGGTGCTAGACTTATTGGGGAGATCACTTCAGAAGTTATATAAATGTCTAACCACTATGCTGTATACCTGAAACTAATATAGTATTGACTGTCATTTATAACTTAAAATTTAAAAATAATAATAAATAAAATTACACTGCTCTAGAAGAAAACAAGAAAATCACAACTTTGGGGAAGGCAAAGATTTTTTATATACAAACCAAAAAGCACAAACCTAAAAAAAAAATACATCAAATGGACTTCATCAAAGTTAAAAACTTAATGTTCAGTAAAAGATACAATTAAGAAAATGAAAAAAAAACAAGACATAGACTATGAGAAGATGGTTTGGTGTGTGTGTGTGTGTGTGTGTGTGTGTGTGTGTGTGTGTGTGTTACAGATCTACAGTACAAAGACAAAAATCCTAATTAAAGAAACTTCACAAAAGAAGACATATGAATGGCCAAAAAGCAAGTAAAAAGGTACTCTAAGTCATTAGTTATCAAGGAAAGGCAAATTAAAATTACAATGACATATTACTTCATACACATCAGAATGGCTAAAGTAAAAATGACAGACAACTCAAATGTTGACAAGCTTGCGGAGCAACTAGAACTCTAATGCATTGCTGTTTGAAGGATAAAATCCACAACTACTCTGAAATACTGTACACAGTTCCTTATAAAGTTAAATATACATCTATTCAAAGAAGAATAAAATTATAGGAATTACACCACACAATTTCGAGACTTACTATAACACTATAGCAATCAAATAGTTTGATAGTGACATAGGGATAGACATATGAAACAATGGGACAAAATAGAGAATCCATACATAGACTTACAATATATAATAGATTGATTTTTCGACAAAGGTGTCAAAGTAATTCAAGGAGGGACAGAGAGCCTTTTCAACAGATGGTGCAAGAATAAGTGGATATACATATACAAAAATGAACCTTGACTCTCATCTCATTCTATATATAAAAATAAACTCAAAATGTATCATAAATCTAATTATAAGGCTAAAATTATAAGACTTCTAGAATAAATCCTTGTGACCTTAAGGTAAGAAAGCATTTCTTAGAAAGGACACAAAGCATGAACCATAAAAGAAAAAAATTATAAATTTGGACTTCATAAAAAAAAAAAAAGCTTCATGAAAGATACTGTTATAAAGTGAAAATATATGCTGCAGATTCGGAGAAAATATTGGCTAAACATGTAACCAGTAAGGGATTTGTATACAAATTTGTGTATAAAGAATTCTCAAAACTCACTAACAAGAAACAAATAACCTAATTTTTTAAAAATAAAAATACTTAGGAGATATTTTATTAAGTAAAATAAGAATGGCACATAAGCACATGAAAATATGCTCATTATTATTAGTCATTACGGAAACAAGGTAAAACCAAATGAGGAAAATGGCAGAGTAAGGATCTCTGAAAATTCTCTCCTCCATAAAAGCAATGAAAAAACTAGCAAAAATGGCTGGAATCAACTTCTTCAGAACTCTGGGAATTAACCAAATTCATGCAGTAATCCAGGGAGCATTTATTCAAGAAAAATAGCTGAATCTCAGTAAGAACACAAGCTTTGTGGCATTTTAACCTGCCCTAGTCCCCTCTCCACTCTCCTGCTCAGTGTAGCCTTTACAAATAAAGTCCCAAATTATGGTGAAACCAGCAACCTGGCAGCCAATGGAGATAGAATGGGATTGGAGCTACTTCAAAGCCTCATTCCCAAATAATTGTTATTATTTGACATCTCTGGAAGATCTCACTTGCAAGGCTATATTTATTTGACCTGAGTCAGAGCTCACCCAGTACCTTCCTGGGAGGCATTTGTCAAAAATAGTTACAGCAATTGCTTAATTTTATGGTTGTCTGAAGTGATGGATAACAGTTGAGGCAAAACAATAAACTAACCAAAAATTTTAAAAGGAAAAGTTGGGGAATGAGATGTCCATAGGGGTTTTGAAAGACTCTGGCATATTCCTGAGAATATAAAAGGCAATATGCATGCAGAAGGCTGTATACGGGCACAGGAAAGATCTGAGAAAGCCCTAAGCTCTCACCTCTGGCTGACCTTGTGGCTCTGTGGATGCAGGAAGTGAGGATAAGGTAACGTTGTCAGCTCCCTAGCTGAGTGTTCAAGGCATGCTCCAACATTCATACAGAGCCCCTTGGCAAAGACTGGGAGTCATATCGGTTTTAAGACAATCTCTGTCTAATCATTAGCTGACTACTAAGCTAACTAAGCAGTTACTTCAGTGGCCACACTCAATGAAACATACAGATTTTACAGAAATAGGTCAGAAAAGTCAATAAACAAACTAACAATAATATAACAATAACTATAATAAACAGCAACAACAGCAAACCCTGGAGAGGGAGAAGAATCTGATTTTTCAGAGCTAGTACATTATATTTTTTAAAATGTCCAGTTTTCAACACAAAATTATGAAATATTTAAAGAGAAATAAAGTATGTCTCATACAAGGGAGAAAAAAATGAAAAGTAATCAGTAGAGATTGGACTTACTAGAAAAATAATCTAAATCAGTAATTTTAAATATGTTCAAAAAATAAAGTATATCATTCTAAAGACTAAAGGAAATTAGAGAACAATGTCTCACCAAACAGACAATATCGGTAAAGAGATATAAATTATATAAAGGAACCACATAGGAATTCTGGTGTTGAAAAGTACAATATCTGAAGTAAAAACTCACAAGAGGGAATAGACATCATATTTAAACTGGCTAAAGAAAGAATTAGCAAATATGAAGATAGGTCAATTGAGATATCCAATCTGGAGAAAAAAGAATGAAGAAAAATTAACAGAGCCTCAGGGACCCATCAGATACCATCAAGTGTATTGACAGATGCATAACTGGAGTCCCATAAGGAGGGTGGTGAGGGTAAAGAGGAGAAGAATATTTAAAGAAATAATGCCTAAAACCTTCTCAAATTTAAGGAAAAGCATTAACCTACTAAACACCTAAGAAGCTCAAAAACTCCAAGTAAGAAAAACTCGAGGAGATTTATACTTAGACACATCATAATCAAACTGTCAAAATGCAAACCAAATGACATTCTGTTGCACACTAACTAGAATGGCTAAAATGAAAAAGGGGTTGAGGTCACTGGAATGCTCATGCATTTCTGGTTAGAAGTGCAAAATGGTGTAGCTATTTTGGAATACATTTTTCACTTTTATGTAAATTCAACAAACACTACATAACCCAACAACTGCACTCTTAAATATGTACCCAAGGTAAATGAAATTATATGACCTCACAAAGATTTATATTTGTATGTTTATAACAGCTTTTTTCATAACAGTCAAAAACTCTAAACAACCTACATGTTCATCAACTGATGAATGAATAAACAAATGGTGGCATATCCTTGTAATGGATATAATACCCAGCAATATGAAGGAATGAACTACATATATGTGTGCGTATGTGTGTATACATATACATATATATACATTAGCACAAAAGTATGGTGCTAAGTGAAAGAAATGAGATATAAAAGACTAGGGAACATATGATTTCATTAGCACTTGCCAGATATTCTTCCCTGCTCCTCCATATGGCTGGGTCACTCTCATGCTCCAGGTCTCAGATAAACGCCACTTCCTCCAAGAGGCCTTCCTTGCCCACATCCAATGTGGCCCTAGGTTATTTATTTCTGGCCCCTGTTTGTTTCACCCAGAGCACTTATTAACACTTCTTGTTATTTTGTGGCCCAGTCGCTTCTTTTTGCCAGCCCACAGAATGTCAAGTCTCCAGCTCTGTCAACAGTAGTTCAGTGTTTTGTTTTTCATTGTTGGGAGGTGTGGGGATGAAGGCTTAAAAAATTGTTTTTATTAAAAAGTAACACGTATCACTTTTTTCCTCTAAAATAGTCTCAAGCATTTCTTCATCCTTATTAGTCCTGACTTCCCAAATCAAATTAAAAGTTTCTAAGGATAGGTGACACATTTACTTATTTCCAAATGGGACTCCTAGACATTCACTTGGTTTGATCTGGCCAGCTACAAAAGCTCTACATGTCCCCAAACTGTTTAGCTCACCTGATACTGTGTCAGAGTATCAGAATCCCCAACCTTAGAGACCTTCATTGGATCAAGACAAAAATATCACTAGCAGATCCCTGTGGAAATACAAATCTATTCTCTGGTGTGGAGAAAATGTTGTCATGTAGGTTTAATTACTAACAGAACTCTTACTCTTAAATTTCTCAGTGTGGACACTAAATTCTATGGTCATCCTACCCAGCAAGAAACCTCATTAACACAGCGGCAGCATGGAAGAGAGGTAAGTTGTGGTGAAGGCAGAGGGACAAGTGGCTGGCAGGAGAGACAGGTGCATAAAACCAATAGGAGTTGCCAGGTACACAGGATGATATAGGAATGGCAGATAGAGGACAATGAGACGAGGTCTTAGGGAACAGGAAATGTCAAGACAAACTTCACTCCTTAACAATTTTGTCAGGTGCCAATTTCACCTGCAACATTCAAAATGGATTCACCTTTTGTAAAGCAAAGGTGATAAGAGCCAGATTTGTCCAGAGAAAAGTTAGCACACGTTCACAATTTAAATAGTTGATTTCCTGACTTATGATGATTCAACTTTGCGATGGTGCAAAAGAGACACACATTCAGTAGACACTGTACTTTGAATTTTGATGTTTTCCTGGGCTAGAAATGTGCAGCATGATACTCTCTGGTGAAGCTGGGCAGGGGCATCAAGCCACAGCTCCCTATCAGCGACACGATCATGAGAGTAAACAGCTAACACTCTACCCTGTACTGTGCTTGCCAGTGTTTTTTGGATATTCTGTTCTGAGCACATTTAAGGTAGACTTAGCTAAACTATGATATTCAGTAGGCTAGGTGTATTAAGTGCATTTTCGACTTACAATATTTTCAGCTTACAGTGGTTTATTGGGACGTAACCCCATCGTAAGTCAAAGAGCATCTGTATTCAACCCACAACGCTTGTTTCTTCCAGAAAAAGTTAGGAGCTTCTCTTTCAACACTTTAATCCTTTGGCCTAATTATTTCCCAGCAGTGGCTGAAACAGCGTACAGAGTGAGTGCTGAGGGAGAGCTAAAGAGGGAATCCTTGGTGAGACAGGGAAGCAGTCAGTTTCAGTAGAAAATTCTGGCTAGACAGTGCCAGTTTCTCAGTCTCACTGGGAATGTTAGCGAATTCCCACTACCTCAAGGTTTCTTGTCCTGACAAGCTCACTGTTAGCATCTCTTAAACAAGGCTGGTCTACGGAGAAACACTCCTTTTTAGAATTACATGTCCCCTGAGTTTGGAAAAGAATCTCCCTCTTGCTATGACCCCCTGCCACGTCTGTTGGCGGGAGATGAAAAGCCCTGGGCCTCTCACCCAGTAAAATATTTTCGGGTACTTCCAATCCAGGTCTGCCTCAGAGAGGCCAAATTCACCTTTTTGCTCTATTCTCCACCACAAAATAAAAAAAGCAAAGGCAATCCCACCTGTGTGAGTCGTTTCACACCCATGCTCACTATATACCTTGCAACGAGAGGAAAAAAAGGATCGTGGTCTTTATAAACTGTATGTGGAGACTTGTACCCAAATATGGTCATTTGGAAGCTTTTTGGATCCCATCATTTTTTCTGCCCCAGCTGGGTTCTTCCTCAGAATTGTTTTCCAAGTGGCAGCTTGTGTTTATTCTACTGGGCTTTTGGAGAACTTAGGAAAAGGAAAAATCAAGAAAGTGCAGTTATGCACATGGAAAGCCATATGCTTCCTAAAACTGCATATGTGCTGTGTTTAAGACGTAAAGGAGTATGTGCAAAAATAACACCTGCCAGCTTCCCAGTCTACCTAGACTGGAAAATTGAAAAAGCCTATGTTCACATGCAAAAAATACAGTACGCCTTAAATTTCACAGATTTTTAGAGCTAAAAGCTGAAAGAACTCTTTCAAAGGTTGCAAATTCAGACTCCCATGGGGAGGAATCAGGTGATATAAATGAGTGAAGTGGCGGGGGGGGGGGGCGGTGCGTGGGGAACAGAGAGTACAAAGCCTTGCCTAAGTTGGTTTCTTTAGGCAGTTATTGCCACACAAAAACACAAAGAAAGCTAGAAATACAGATTCTTATGTGAATTCTCTCGTTTTTTTTTAAAATGTTGTTGGGTCATTCATATATATATTTTTAATATTATAAAGTCTTAACAATACATATCTGCAATAAATTTGATCTGCAGAGGTCCAGTTTGGAACCTCTGTTCTAGAAAGAGTCCATACTTAATTAATAGATAAGTAGTTTCATGTAAAGAGAGAAATTTTCTTAAACTCACACTGATCGTGAACATCAGATATGGCACCAGAGCTCAGCTCTCCTCTTGCCTTGCTATTCTTTCTTCTCATTCTGATATTACATAGGCTGCTTTAACATGGGAGGTTTCATAGACGGGTATTCAGGTGATCAGTTTTGTCATTTGGCTCTCAAGATCCAATTTTGCATCATTCTCTGCTCTGTGTCTCAGGAGGCTGACCTATACGACCAATGTCAATGGGCTCCCTTGTCCTCCAGCTTTCAGCTGAATTTAGCTAATGAGAGGCCCCAACAGGAGCTCAGAGGGCAGGTAGGAGGAAGTTCATGTGTTCTCTCCACTGAGGACTCCTGTCAGGCATAGAGCTTATTTCCCTGGGTTTCAGTAACTACACCTTCCCCTTGCCCCTTCAGGCTTAGAAATGGTAATGACTCCCAGTTGTTCTCAGGTCCAGGGTGCTGCTTAAACTGCACCTGGTTGGGATCCCCAAACCCCATGCATACGTTTGTTAATAGTCCCTTTATTAAAATCCCTCCAGTTACCAGTTGAAGTAGGATGACCGACCATCCTGATTTACCTGAGACTCTATATTAGGACTGAAAATCTTGTAGCCTAGAAAATCCCTCAGTCTTGGGTAAAGAGAGAAAGTCGGTCAACCTATGTATGAGAGTTATTGGTATATTTCTTTAAAATCTGCTGTACTTTTATCATACTATTCATTCTCTCACATCTTTAATAATTTCAAATATTCTTTTAAATAGCCTCATTGATATTTTTATTATTTCCGATTCTCAGGGTGCTAATTACCCTTCTGCTATACCTGCTGACTCTCCCTCATGGTGGTTAGTTTCCTTGTGCAAGTCCTTTGTGCCTTGAATTGTGAAAATGTCCCCATCCCACCCCTGAAAAAAAAAACTCACGGTTTTACAATTGCTTCTGTTATAGCCTAAGTGTTCAATTGACCTCAGCAGTTTGTGCTAATTCGTCAGTAGTATACATTTGAATGTTATGTCCACATGTGGCATTGACCTGGGATTTTGGTTTCTTGGAGATAACTTTTTTTCCTCCTTTTAAACCACTGCTCTAGACAGCTGGCAAAGTTTCTTGCTTCCTTCCTAGACTCAAATGTGGAGTTGTTATAGTTGCCATTCCATGGACAGTACAGCCTATCAAGGCTCACAGCTTTATGCAGAAGCTCAGTTCTAGTTTCTCTACCTGGCAAGGAAGGAATTGAGGCCACATCTCCTACACTCTTGTGGGTATCTAACTCCCAAACTTAAGCTCTGAGGGTCAATATCTGGGTTAAAAATCTTGCTGAAATGTCAGCTCTCCATTACTGTCTTGGCTTTGATTTCTCTCTTCGTTTCTTGTTCCTGGAGATTTTCACGCCAGTGTATTTTATAAAATTCTATTTCTATTTTCTAGTCAGCCTCCTATGAATTTGCACTGCCATATTGTCAGAACCAAAGATCTCTTTGAAACATTGAAGTTCATATCCAGCACAAACTGGAGGTAGGCCTATGAGGTCCTGCTTCTGCACTCGCATAGTCAGTAACAGAATTCAGCTGACAAACTAGAGCCAAAATATAGCATATCTGAGGGGGCTAGACTTGGATTCCTAGCCAAGTATGAGTCACTTCTGATGTTAATCTAGTCTCATTTAAGGTGATTGGCACCATGAGGCAAGGTGGAAATGAAAGATTCATTGCCTATTCAATATTACCTAATTTGTATGTCCAAGTGTTGACAAAAGAGAAGCTTTGCTGTCTACTTTATGAGTAATTGTAAATTAATATGCAACCCTACACCCTTTCCAGTGAGAAGAGAATAACTTAGATTTGCCAACTGTTCAACAACATGGCCCGATTTCAACTGCAGATGTCACCCATCCTGTTTCCCACTGTTGGAAATTCAGAAGAAAAGAGAGACTTCCTAAGAGAAGCAACTTTGAGTAACATTATAGAATCTGGAATCTAAAAATCTGAAATAATCAAGGTTAAAAGAAACATTAAAAGTCATCTTGTCATTTAATGGATGAAGAAAGTGAGGCTCAGCTTGTATTTTAGGTTTAGACATTTCTTCAAACTCTTTGACCTTCAGGCATGGCTTCTATGGCATAACCAAACAGTCATTTTGCTCCTGCAGTTATAGTCTGGTTACGTAACTTGCTAGATTATTTTTTCACTTGAAGTATGTACTAAATAGATCCTCAAATGTTCAATACCTACACAGACCTAGCAGGCGGGATGAGAATGCCACATCCATCAGCATGACTTACAGCCCAAAGATGGCAGCTTGTTCATTTGCTTAATATATTGGGCCTTGCAGTTTCCTGGGGGCTCAATTAGAAAGGAAATGCTCAGGGATTTGACACTTTTCAAATGCCAACTTGAACTTTGTTCAGGTGATTCTCCCAACACACCAGCTATGAGCACAAGAACGAGGCCCCCATAGCACAAAGCAGGTGCCTCCGCTACCCCAGCCAGAGCCCTCTCTAGGAGGATTTAGCTCAAGTCAAGGGCTAGAAGCAGGAGGCACTCTCTCTGAATCTAATTTCTTCATTTAATAACAGGAGCAAAGGCCAGTGCAAAAAGGACCTCAGGCAACGTGGGTGCGAAGCACAAAGGAAAAGCATTGTTGTAACTGGAAAAGTGGGAAATGGATAGGATAAAATTAGTATCGTTTGTGGTCTTTGCATTCATCATCTTAATTATTACAAAAGAAGCTGTGAGTTAGGTACCCCCATTAACCCCATATTACAGATGAGAACACTGGGGCACGAAGTAGTCACGAAGTAGGAGGCTGCACAGCTGGTAAACGGCAGGACTAGAACTTGACTCTAGAGTCTTCAGTCTTAACCACCATACACGTTATGTCATATATTCTGGGAAGCATCATCATTCAAACATAATATTTATCAGTTCCTTGTGAGCTTCCTTAGGCCTGCTCCCTTCTCTTAAAGTTGTATACTTTAATAATAAAAATTCTTACTGAATACTTCTTAGATAACAACACTGGATTAAGTGCTTTATAGGTGTACATTATTTATCCTCACAACCCCATAAGGTATTATTACCCCCATTTTACTAATAAGAAAACTAAAGCTAAAAAAAGGTTAATTGCTAGCCCAAGGTCAGACAAGTGGTAAAGTGCAAAGGCCACATTCAAATGCAGACCTTCTAATGTCAAAGTCTGACCATGACAGTGGATCTCTAATTTTAATGTGTACCCTGGGAATCTTTTAAGAAAGAAATTGCCAGGCCTCTACTCCCAGATTCTGAATCAGTAGATCTGGGTAAAGCTGAAGAGTATGCATTCTTAACAAACTTCCTAGAGCTTGAGGACTCTGCTTTGTTAAACCCCCACTATGTCATGTCACCTCTTTGACTATAGCAGGTCAGGCATCAATCGCTCAGTTGTATTTTAGCTATAACAACGCAGTACTGCTAAAGCCTGCTCTCCTCTGCAGGTTGAGATTATCCAAACCCAACAGGTTATATGCCATTGCTACTGTATTTGTTCATTACATTGCAAATGTCCCTTTTTCTTCCCCCTGCACATCATCCTGATTACTAAGGCAGCTGTGCTATTTGGGACATTTCTCATTGCAAGTGACAAAAAAAAAACAATTCAAACAAATTTTAGCAAAAGTGGGAATTCATTGGCTCATTGAACTGAAGGGTCCAGGGGCAAACCAATCTTCAGGTATGACTAGGTCCAAATGGTCATATGGTGTCACCAGTAGTTCATTTCTCTCTACTTTTTAGTGTTGTTTTCCTCTTCGTTGGCTTCATTCTCAGCTCCAGGCTCCCTTCAAGAGCTGATGTGTGACTCCAGTGGAAAGATGGGGCCTCATTCTCAACTGTTTTGACAAAAATCATGAGGCTGGGGCTCATTAGGCTGTCTTGAGTTAGATTCTCATCCTTGAAACAAACACTGTGGCCAAAGGATATAGAATACTCCAACTGGCTAAACATTAGTCAAATGTTTGCTCCTGGGTGGGGGCTGTGTCAGTCTGACCATAACCACGTAAAATGAGAATGAAGGAGAGATAGTTCTTCAAAAAGGAATGATGAAAGAAATAAAAGAAATGAATATTAGGCAGGTAAAAGCCACCTAAGTCCAGCACTGGAGCAAGATGTCTGATTCCTGGAGCAGAGATAGCCAGGCCACAGCTGATTCTTCTCTGGGGAAGATGACGCTTCCGGATTTCTCCATAGCCATCACTGAGTCAGGCTGGTTTGGGAACATTAACAATTTGGGTACTAACAAAAACAAAACAAAACAAAACAGTTGTTCCTTGACAAATAGAATAGAATACACAACAAGAATTTTAGGGTTGAAAAGGATCTTATTGATCTTCCAGTCCAGCCACTTAATTTTGACATTTAAAAAAAAAAATCAACAGAATTAACCACTGTGAGTTAGGGGGAAAAATCAATAAACCATTCACTGAGCACACAAGTGAGGAGCAAGTCTGTTGACGTCTGTGGAAACAGCACTAGGAGGCTTGCAGTCCTGGGTTCTAGGCACAGAGGAAGGTGGCAAGGCACTTCAGCAATGTCGTTCCCGCCTTCTTCCATCTGGCGATTTATAAGACTTTCTGGCATGACATAATATCAGAGTTCGGACTAGAACTCAAGCCTTCCCACCCTAGGACTTTTTCTTTCATCTCTGCAGTTCCTCGTAAGAGCTCATGTCCTTCCTTATCTTGGTCCTATTTTCTTCCCTCTTTACTCTGGTTATAATTTCCATCAATCAAGGGTTTGCATCACTCATTGAGCCAGGATTTATTGACTGTCCACCAAACATGTAAGGATGGTGGGAAGATAGCAATAGGTGAGACGAATTTACAATGCGAGTGTCCTCAAGTTCCTTGGAAAATGCCACTTTCCTGTTAACTCACCCCTTTCTGCCCCACTTTTTCCTTCAGTCTCCACAGTTCAGAATCATCACAACCTTTCTCACCCTGAACCCCTTCCTTCTCAGGGAGGCTGTGTGGTAACAGACTCACTCACTCTCCTTCCCTGCTTTCTCACCCACAGGCCCAGCGTAACCTTTCTCAGAGCCCATTCTGCACCACCTGACACCATTCGTTAAAATTTAATGGCAAGTGCTTAGCAAAACGATGACAAGCTTTACCAGCAATTCAGAACAGGTTATTGGGCACCATCCAACTTCCTTCAAATTACTGGGAAGAAGGAATGAATCCTTTGGGCTTTGTTTATTTTTAGATTATTGCAAAGGAACCCAGAGGGCTGCCTTTTGATCACATTAATCCCCACTGTAAATGAGGCCAAAATATTATGGGGGACAATAAATGACCATAAACAGGTCTCTATTCACATGCAGTAGTTATGGAGAAGGCATAATAAAGTGTTCCTATAGCCTTTTCTTCATCCTGCCATATTTCCATATCCATCCCATCCTCAAACCCACTGGGAAAAAAGCAAATAGATTTATAACTGCAAGGAGGTAGCTGATGGAGACTTTGCCCGGGTAAGGTGAGAGCAGCAAGAACATTCCATCTCTTCTGCAGCACGTATCAAACTCAGGCCAACTCAGTGGTTATATTTCACCTTCAACTTCAGTTCCAGAGGAAGTTCAGAACTCGCAAGAACAATCTCTCTGGAAAATGCTAGACAAGTCAAGTTTGAACTTGACTGAGCTTAGAAGCATGATTCCATAGGAGTCAGGAAGGAGACTGGGCTCCCACGTTTCCCAAACTTGAGTAAGCGCACGCCTCCTTGTGGGACACTGTTCAGAAAGCAGATCTGTGGGCCCATTTCCAGAGACACTGTTCAATGTATGTGGGTGGGAGCAGAGAATTTATCTTCAACAAAACCCTGCATAAATCCGATGCAGGGAATTATTCTGGCGGCCAATCTTGAGAAATTCTCTCCATGTCGTGCTGCTTCTTCCCCAGGCTGACTTTCTCAACCTCTCTGAACAGTCACTGGCTCTAGAAAGCTCCAGTTAAAAAGCAAACAGGTTTCCCAAGAAATAAACCAAAAATTCTTTAGTAACTGGTAGTAATTTACCTCCCATTAACACCCTAAGCTGGAAAAACTGCAAAAAAGTGGTCAAAGAGTCTGGTGTGTAAGCAACAGCTTCTTATTCTTGGGCTTCCCAAAGGAGTGACATTTCATCCTGTCTCTTTTGTCATTGTTAGAGCTCCCACTTTAGGCATGGTGTCCCTCCGTCAGTGATGAAGTTGTTTTGCACCTTGTACCTGGTCTCGGTGCTTCCACAACCCAGTGCTTCGATTTGAGGAAGAAGAAATAAAAAGCCATTGAAATGAATAACTCTAAAATTTGAGAGTTGAATGAAAAACTTCCTTTTTTCAGTCCTTCCCAGGCTCAGGAACAAGTTATTCTAAAGCCATCACAGGCGAATGCCTCAGCAAAGAGACAAAAACCAAAGAAACTATTGCTGTAATTACAACTAATTACAATCCCATGATTCATTTAATCTCCACATAAGAAGTTCACCAATTGGAGAATGCCATTGAGTCTCTGTGCCCAAGACAATTAAATATTTTGGTCTAATCCAGAATGGCTGCCCAGCCTTTGCCAGGATGAAATTGTGTTTAGAATTTTATTTTTATAGCCTCTGAGGCATCCCAGATTTTAGCAGGACATTGGAAGTCATCCATTTGTGGCACATCTGCTCCAACAAGATTTGCATATTTCAGAAATCATTAAGAAGCTAATACTGAAGCCCATTTTAACTTTCTCTCTGATGGCAAGTTGTTTCTTGACGTTTGAGGGTTTTGATTTCCCTTAGAAAAATGAAAATGATTGCTTAATACCTTAGAATTTTGGTCCAGATAGCCTAGGGGGAAAGAAATTATAAGTGACATCTCAATTTGGGGCACCTCATTAGTCAGGGGGACTTGGTTTCCAATGATTGCTCTCTTAATTGACTAGCGGCAGACTGTTGCTCTCTGGGGTGTTGGAGAACACCAGAATCCCACTTCCAGCCCTCCAGGGGTTTGCAGAGACTACTGCTTGTCACTGCCTGAGATGTCCCTGGGCCTTGAAAAATCATGACAGGCAGAGGGTCCTCTGTCGTTTACTCACTCTGTGATGTGAAGCAAGTTACTTATCCCCTCAGACCCTCCACTTCCTTGGGATATAAAGTGAACAAAATGCTGCCAACAAGATTGCTATGAGGATGAAAGATACAACCTGAGCTGTTCTAGGACCAGGCACAGAGTCAGTGTCCAAACAAAGCTGCCTATTTGTTTATTCAACCGAATGTTAAGCGCTCGAGTGAGCTCATACCGCATGGGCCATGCTTTCCTCTCCTTCACAGTCTGGTGGAGAAAACAAATATGAGTCAAATAATCACCTAATTTAATTAAAAACAGAGATGAGTACAATAAAGGAGAACAGAGACACTGCTAGTTTGGTGGAGATTGAGTTGAGGGAGGGGTTCAAGGTAGAGATTAGAGAAGATCGAGGAAGTAACATTTGAACTGAGATCGAGTGGTGGCAAGAGGGAGCCACACCTGAGGCCGGTGGAAGACACAGTAAGGGACGGAGACTTCTGGGAGAACACGTGGTCGCATGGCAGAGACGGGCTGAACTAATCCCTGGAAATTTCACATACATTATTAACAAGCTTTAATGAGTAAAGCCTTTGACTTAAATGACAAAATTTTACAAGTATGTCATAAGAACAAATTTTTAACCTTGTCAATAAGATTTACTGACAAAAATACTTATTGATCCGTTTTACTAATTTCTCCAGAAAGCTGCCTAATTTATGTGAAAGGGTGGGAAAAAAATTTAAAAAATATGTATAGTTATTTATAGCTCCATAGTTAAATCTAAGAAAGATAATAGAAAATGAATGCATTTTGATTTATAATAAATTATAAGAAGAAGTGGACTTGGAGGTGATGAATGATCTAGAATAGAGGCTCATTGCTAGTTGTATTATCTTTAAAAAGTCATTTCCTTTAGGTTTTCTTTTTGCTGGGCATTGTGCTAACTGTTTATATGACATATATCATGGAATTTTTACAATTGCCCAGTGACCTACGCTATGTCTTCCTCCTCCTCATCATCATTATCATCATCTCCACTTTACAGAAGAGACAGAAACTTACAAAAACTAAGTAGCATGCCCAATTTCACATAGGGAATAAATAACAAAGTTGGTGTTTTTAATCCTAGCAACTAGCTTCTGAATCTTCACTCTTCAAACCACAGCATCATTTGCTCTGTCCAGCCTGGAAGGTGGTTGCAAAGATGAGAGAGTCATGAAGAGTTCTTTGTAAAAGCCCCGCTAGACCCCACCCCAATGTAAGAGGCTGCCTGGAGGTACATCTCTGCTTTGCTCCCACGAAACCCAGATTCAAGTTCCCTCCAACTTTATTCCAAACACCCAAGCTGAGACTTCGGAAGAGTTTTACAGCAGAGTGCTTCACCTGGGCCCGGGGGACCGCTGAAATCATTCGCACAGTATTCCGTGCATGTGCACATGCCCATTTTTCTCGAGGTCGATTACCTGAAATGTTTATAAACTTCTGGGAAAAGGAACATTCTCACTAAATTCTGATTCCACAAAGTGAATTTAGGACAACAAAACACTGGGAATTAAGGAAAGATTTGTAGCTTAATCTGTTCCTAAACAGAAATCACCTGCTCATGAAACACTTTATAGAAGCCCAGAATATGTGAATCTAGTGGTCTGTCCAGAGCTGGGCTGCTTTAAATGTTACTCCTGATTTCCTCACTTTCTAATAAATTTTCTTACTTTTCCATTTAAGTTTACATGTTGTGGAGTTAAGTAACCTTGCAGGAAAAAAATTCTAAAACACATTGAACTCTGACCTACCTACGCCCCTCAGACACTGTGCAGTCTGTGCCAATGAATACTAAAATTGCTTTGACAAAGTTGTAGTCAGGATGTACATTCCCTCTTTGTACTGGTTTTTCACAAGTGGCATTTCACATAAGCATTTTTCTGCACTGGCATGACCCATGCACTTGTGATTCTAATAGCCTATTAAGTATTCCATTCTGTTAACATATCTTGAATGCATGTAACTTAAAAAAAAATGAAAGAAAGAAACTTTTAAATTTAGATCCTCAATTCCTTGATTTTCACTTTAAGATCAAAAAAAAAAAAAAAAAAAAAAAAACCTGATATAGAAAATGCTAACAACGTACAGCTTAATGGTTTCCGAGCTTGGGCTCCGAAATACAACAGACCTGTGTTTTAATCTCCTTTCTACCACTTATAAACTATGTCACCTTGATCAAGTCACTTAAGCTCTCTGAGCCCCAGCTTCCTCATTGTAAAACAGGGATAATAGCAATATCTCCCTCTTCAAATTGTTGCAAGATTAAGCAATATAACATGCTTAAAAGGCTTTGCCAAGTGCCCATTCTATCCATGCTAAAAGCTTGGTAAGTGATGGCGATCAGCATAATAGACAGAAAATAGAGAACAGGACCCATCTAGAGCATTTTCTTTAAGAAAGGTGAAAAGATTATTTTTCCAAGGTCATAAAGAAAGGAAATCTGAGGATAAGGAAGGCTTCAACTGGCCACATGTTGCTGTCAATTCACTTGCCAATTTTAAGTTTGGGTGTCTGAAACATTTTCAGTCCTAAAATAAAATGGCAACTTGGGGCTGGTGAACAGGAATAAATATAGCCAAAGAATAAATACACCCTGTGTGTCCCAGGCATGGCGCATCTGTTCAGCCTCACCGTTCCTCACCTCCTGCAAAACAGTCCTTCTAAGCCAAGTCAGCCCTCCTCCATGAGGATTTTCTGACACCTCCCCCACCCCACCCGACCAAATGCCAGAAAACGCAAGCTAGACAGAACCACTGCAAGTCTCTCTTGTCCAACTCGTTCACTTCACAGATCTGAAAATGGGAGTGATTTCAGGCAAGTGAAATGAATTCCCAAAGTCGCATAGTTCCTGATGGGCAGAGCAGGTGTAGAATTCAGTCTCTTCTCACCACCAGCCCAGGGATTTTCTGATCGGTCATTTGTGTTCCACCTTTGTGACATTTTATTTAACCATGGACCTCCTATACTATGATTTACTTAATTTTTAACTATCTTCTTTTTTTTTGCTAAGAGCAAATATAAAAAGAAACTTTACTTTTTTATTAATGGAAAAACGAGGGTTACTTAACATCAATTAAAGATAATCATAAAAATAAATAGCAGAACAATGATTGAATTTCAAGTAAAATCTATCACAGTCTATCAAAGGATTACAGCCTGAGGTGAAGGCTCTCTTCCACAAAAAAGAAAAAGAGAGAGAGGGAGGGAGGAAGGAGGGATGGAGTGAGAGAGAAAAAGGTTCAAGTAATGCTGAACAAAGGTCACCAAACTAAGATTCCATCAAAGAAAAAAGGCCATCAAATTTTTTCTTTGAGGGTAGAAAAAGAATGAAAAGGGAATAACTGCACTCTGGCTTGGTACAAGGGATGTAAATTCGGGAAATTCCAGTCTGCTACACCTGCTTTGTTTTACTTTCCGTGTCTCCTACACTATCTTTTAATAGTCACTCACCTTGGAATGGCCCCTGGAGGCCTTGTATTTTGAGGTAAATTCTAAGCTCCCACAAAGCTGTCTGCTTCTTTGTTTCCTTTTACAATCTCAAAGCTCTAGTCAAACCCTCAGCATTCCTGCACAGTTAAAGTGTTCGCAGTCTTGTCTGCTGCTGATTTTAGCTTCAGGTTAGCCTTGTGTCTATATATGCATTATCTTATTCAATATTCAACAGTACCTTTTTAAGTGGGTACTACTACAACCCCTATTTTACAAATGGAGAAATTGAAGCATGGAGAAATAGCTGAACTCATCCAAATCCTTGACTGGTAACTTAGAGCTGCCTGCTTCCATAAGTCAATGCTCTGAGTCATGGTGATATTCAGCTTTCTAGTCTAACTTCTGTTTATTAAATTTGCTTCAAAAATGCTTACTGAATATTTAGTATAAGCTCATCAATGGAATCGACATAGTAGGAGCAAGCGAAGGATATAATTCAGTTCTTGTCTTTGAATTTTCCATGTCGCTAATACATTCAGCAAATACTTATTGGCCTACTAACAAGCTGTTATCTTGATATATACAAATACATAAATATATACAAATACATAAATATATACAAATACTAAAATATCCAGAGTAATTAATAAGAGTTATGGGCGGATCAGGAATAAGACACAGCGCTGGGCTGTGGCATTATTGGGGAAGCTTTCATGGAAGACATGGCCCTTGAAAGGAGGGAGGGCATTCCAGGCGAAAGGATAGAGTGAGCAAAGGGACAGAGGTGGCACAAGCATTAGGGTGACAGGAGGCTCCTTGTGTTGATATTTGATAAATTAACAACATCAACAAAACAGCAAACACCCCAGTGTAGGGCAACACTTCTTAGCTACAATTTTCAGGAATTGACTATAATAAACTCCATGAGAAAAAAATTCTTCCACTCTTAAGAGCGGCATTGGGTCAAAGGCGTGCTTTTGCCAAGGATGCTTTAGATTTCAGTTGTGTCCCTCAGAAAGCTCTGCCACCGGTGTGGCCTAGAATATCAACTCAGGTGCAGGATGTGTGCAGTGAGCCTCAATGCAGCAAAGGGAGGGGAAAATCTCATTTGAGTTGTTCATCCTGGAAGCCCTGAGGTACACTAGCAAGGAAAGAGCTTAAGAAATAAGACTTGCTCTGTACAGTTAAGTGCCAAGTGCTGTCAGTGACTTAGGGCTGGCTCATTATGGATCTATTTCAGTAATCCTCTGCAGGCAAAAATCCTCCTCTTTTTTAGGGACAATGGAAGCCCAGGGAAGGCCATTCCTTTTTCAGTTTGGTGCAAGGACAAAGAGCCAACCATCTTTAATAAATCTCCTGGCTTACAGGATTCTCATTGTAGCTAGTACAGTACTTGTAGGTCTCTGAAACATTTAACATCTATTCTGGTTAAACAGCAACAATAACCTGTCTATTAGACGTCCTATCCATCTTTGCTATTAGACATGAAGTTTCCAAAATAGTCATCCATTTAGTCACTTACCTGTGCATTAATTCAATTAACAACTGGCTGTCTCAATTGTCCACCTCTCTATTTTAGCACCTAAACATCTGACTACACTCATTTCCTTTTGGTGACTGGACCTTACCTACAGCTCTAGCCTCATCTCCTGCTACCCTGCACCTGACACTCATGGCTTTAGACATTGACTCTCTTTCCTGGTATCTGTGAGCTGGGCCCCTTCCTTCAACCACAAGGCTTTCACACATGCTAACTCTTCTGCATGGACATAAGATAAATATTCCTTTCCACCTCCCTCCTTTATCAGGTTATTTTCTACTCAACCTTCAAATCTCTCAGCTCATGTCTCGCCTTGCCTTCCCATGCCTGGACAAGTTCAACTTCTTGAGTTAGAGGCAACTGAACATCTGTCCCCTCACTAAAGTATAAACTCCATGAGGCAAGAATCTTGTCTGTCTTGGCTCCCCTGCACCTAGCACAGTGCCTGGCACATAGTAAGCATTCAACATACAACTGTTATTTGAAAGAATGAATGAATAAACAAATGTGGTCCTTGCCCCAGGGCTCTGTCCAATCCTTGAAGACAACGGTGGCATCTCATGACCTTCATGCCTGGCACAAAGCCTGGCTTATGAGCACTTAGTAAATGCTTGCTCTAGTGAGTGAAAGAAATTTCTATGTACAAGCCATCACTTTAAAGTACCATGAAGGATCAAAACAAACAAATGACTATTAAAAAGACAGACCTATAAATACAGGTCCCAGCATAAAAGAGGGAGGGGCAGGTACACACATAACCTTACTACGTGGTGAAAAGACATAGGTGGCGTGAGAGGAGGGCAGACAACGGGGCTCGGCAAGCTCAGGATCAGGGAAGATCACGTCCAGGGAAGGGACGGGGAACACACAGCGCAAGGAGGTGTCTAGGGAGAGCTTTTAGGGAGGAAGTAGCTCTGCGCTCAGTCGCTGCTCTAGTCTTTATCTAGAACCATGTGTCCAGTGCTCCGTTGTGCAGGGCTATTCTTAATCAAAGTTGGGTGGAAAAGTACTCGTCTACCAGCACACCATTTCTGGGGCCTTTATTTTACGAAGGCTCAAAACAGGGCAGCCAGTTTAAATGCCTCTAGGGGGAAGGAAGCCAAGACAACCAAAAGTGACCAGTAAGCTGCAGGACTGTGGCCAATGACAAAGCACACTCCATTGCCCAGCAGCCAGAGGCAGCTGTCTCTCACGACTGCCAGGTGCGGTCATGGGTGAAGGTGGACCCTGTGCAGTGATGCTTTCCCATTTTTCCCCCCCAAGGGTAAAAACAAAAAACAAAAAACACAGCAATCCAGATTCTCCTATGAAATCTTTCAATTTTCAAATGTTGGCAACTAATTCGATTGTTGAGTTCAAAAAAACACCCTTCAATCAAGCCAAACCTATCTGTGAACAGCATCCAGACTGCAGGCCTCATTGAGCCATGCACAGCTGGTTTGCAACCTCTGGTCTAAACAGATTGAACTTGTGAAAATTGAAACCACCCTTTCACACCCACAAGATAAGCAAATGTTAAGAAATCTGTTGAAATCAATGGTTGCCAAAAAAGTGGAGCAACAGGAACACTCAGACACAAACTGCTGAGAGTGATGATTGAAGCAGCCGCTTGGAAGATAAACGGTGTTATCTTGTAAAGATAAGGATATGCATATCCTATTACCTCCAGTTCCATTCCTAGGCAGATGCTCTAGGGAAATTGTTGCAAATATGCACAAAGAAACATATATAAGAATGTTGATAGCTGCATTGTTTATTATATGCAGCAAGAAGCTGGAAACAAACCCAATTTGCAAGAGAATAAATAAGCTGTAGCACACTCTAGAACAGAATGAAAATAACTAAAATGTTCTCAATTAACATGGATCTGGTGTCTTCAAGGATTAGGTTTCACATGACCTCTAAGATTTTTCCATCTTTAAAGAGAAACTTTCCTAGAGATTACTAACCTACTGTTCATGGAAATTTTATTTATTCAGCAACCACAAGCATCCATGTGTCAGGCTCTCTACTGGGGAAACAGTGGAGAACCACACAAAAACTGTTCGTCCCTGCCCTTACAGTGGGGTAGGAGACGGTCGTAGATAACCAAACAAGTAAACAGAGAATCATAAAGAGTGAAAAGAGCAGGGTGCTATGAGACAGCACAACAGAAGAGGAACACAGTGTGGATGGAATGGGAAGAAATATGGATGGTGAGAGAAGTCTTCCCTGTAGAAGCATCATTTAAGTTGAGACCGGAGTAGTTAGCCAGGACAAGAGAACTGAAAAAAAAACATACCACGCAGAGGGAACAGCCCTGCAAAAGGCCGTGAACCCGGAAACTGCTTAGCACGCTCAGAGGAACCGAGAGAAGCTCAGCGCGGCCGGAGCACGGTGCGCTGACACTGGAAGGCTTGCTAGCGATGCCGAACAGTCTGTGTTCATCCTTCCGCCCAACTTTCAACATGGCTGGCAAGCCAGAGTGATGTATGCAACCTAAAGGACAAAGCAAAACTAAAACTACCTGGATTTAACAGGCTTTTCTGCATTAACATGAAATTCTACCCAACTACCCACCAGCTAGAAAGAAGAGACTATTAAGCTCGAATATCTCCCTTCTGCTCGTGCAGAGGGACCAAGGTAAGGTTAAGTCCAAACACTCAAGGGACCAGAATTCATTACCCCAAATAGTTTCAGATATTTAATATAGACAAATTCATGTGAGGGACTCAGCTTCGTGCAAGAAACACCCATGCACATATAACACACACACACACACACAACTTCAGAATCTAATTTAAAAGTTTTCTGTTTTTGCTGTTTGATCTTTGGTACCTTGGCCAGAAAAAGAAAACCGAACTGAACACAGCTCAGATTCTGCAGTTAAACTTCTAAAAAAAATCCTTATCTCCTAAGTAATTATGAATAGGGCAACAGCAGGACCCCTCACCACAGCCCACCAGAGGCCTCACAGTGGGCACCACCACCTCTTAGGAACAAACAGGCTGCATTTTAATCTCAGTACTGGCTTTTGCCAAAAGCCATCCATAACTAATTTTGTAGTCAAATTCCACAAAACCTATTTGGTGTTTGGCTAAATCTCATGGAACATCTCATTTCCTTTCAATTTTTTATTAGTTTGAATTAAACATTAAAAAAAAGAAAGCTAACAAGCATGGCTTGCATGAGTATTTCTAAATTAAAACGCAGCAGCATTCTCCTTCATTTTATTGTTTACAGAGCCTACCCTGACTCCTTCTTCTCCCCTAGTCTGAATGCAAAGGGAGCATGCAGACTAGAAGCGTCCTGGAACTCTGGGCAAATGAATGCTCTTGCAGGATCCACACCTGAAACAGGTGTCTGCAAAATTTCCCATGGAAAAAAGATCGAAAATACTGTGCAGTTTACTTATATGATTTCAGTGGATTCATAAAGCCCACTGTTATTCATTCTCAGATGCTTTTTGGAATTGCGAGGTAAAGTTTTCTTTCAGTCCTCAGATACCACCTACCTTTCGATCTTCTCCTACCTCCCTGACCATGTTTATTCATTCATTCAGCAAATGCTTTTGAGCACCTCCTGAATGCCAGGGATTGTGCTAAGCGTGAGAGTTACTTTGGTGGGAGGAATAAGTTATGACTTGCCATCATTCACCCCCATCCATATCCCTGTAAGAGAGCTACACATTCACACAGTGTCATGTAACTGAGTCAGGAGGGACTCAGCTGGGTGGTTCTCATAACCCATAACTTGCTGTGTTTCCTGGGGGTTACTCTGGACTTGGCCATGTGCCATGCCATGACCAATGAAATAGGAGCAGACATGACAAACACCACACCCAGACAGACGCTTCTAAAAGCATCGCTGGTTTCTGCAGACCTATTGCTTCTCCTCTCCCATCCTGATACCAGCTTGTCCCAGATAGAGGCTGTCCTCTCCACCAAATCCTAGAAGGAGAAGACACAAAAGGAGACAGCTGCCTGGAGCAGAGCCACTGCTGACCTACAGTGGAATGTGAGTGTTACAGGAGTGAAAAAGAAATACTTATTGCTGAAAGCCACTGAGATTATGGGGTAATTTGTTACTGTAGCAAGCCTGACCGATGTACTCATTAATGCAGCAAAACCAGATTTGATCCTTGTTCTTATGGATCTAATAGTCTAGTCAGGTCAGCCAGACAAAAAGCATATGAACCAATTAATAATTATGTAACTATCTAATAACATCTCTTCCTTTCACACAAACTCCTCCAACAAAAGGCAGCCCTTGGCCCTCCTTTATTCTGGCCATATTTTCTCCCTTGACAACTCCATCTATTTTCATAGCTTCATAGCATTGCTCCTCTTTAAATGAAACTTCAGTCAATTTCTTTAGTAGTTTGGTCTTCACTTATAAGTGCCAGATCCATATTCCCAGCAGACAGCTGAATATCATGTCTGCAGGATCGATTTGTATACCTAAACTCAATCTGGCTGGAACCAAATGCATCTAGTATTTCTCATGGCTTCTGTTGGTCAGGAATTCAGGAAGGGCTCAGCTGGATGGTTCTTCCCTGGGGTCCCTTAATGGTGCTAGAACAGTGCGGGGCAGCACCTGCTGAGTTCATTCAAGCATCTCTCTCCCTGAGGACAAGTTTGGGCTTCCTTACAGATGGTAGCCTCCAAGTATTCAGGCTGTTTATATGGTGACTGAAAATATCAAGGGAGAAATTATTACAGACAGCAAGGCGCAAGTTGAGTCACTTTTTATGACTTGCCATCGGAAGTCATGTGTGTCACTTCCACCATATTCTCATGGTTGCGAGCAAATTTAAGCCCACTCAGCTCTGAAAGAAGGAAAATTAGACCTTATTTTTTGATGTGGTAGGAAATAAGGGACTGCTTTGGTCATTTTTGAGATATATAATTTGCCACAGAATCCCTCAGGTCCTCTTCCAGACTTTTCTGTGACTGGTACCAAATCCTGCATTTCACTTCCACAGCTGTCCTCTGCTTTCTATTCTCAGAGCACTTCCTTCAAGATCAGGTTCAAATAACTTTTGAGTTTTATGAGTCAACAGTGATGCTAGCTTACTCTCTACTCCAATATCGCTTCTTTCCTCTCCACTACGACTCAGCCTCTCTTCCTGAAGCACGGCCCTTATCGTGTTATGCATCTGCGGAGTAAATAGCACATAGTAGGTGCTCTTTCAATATTGGGTTTCCCTGGAAATCTCTGAGGATCCTCTATGATATGTTGGGTTAGGTAAAAAGCCCTTGGTCTGACACTGAAAGCCTTCCACAATATTAATTAATTCAACAAATACTTATTGAGTATGCACTCTGCCTGACACAGTGCTAGGAGCTGGGGATAAAATGGAGACCGAGAAGAACATGCTCCCTGCCTTCATGGAGCTTCTACATAGCAGAAGAAAGGATGGTATTCATTCATTCATTTATTCAAAAAAATATTTAATGTGTTGAGGATGCAACTGCTTGCCAGATATGGTCCTAATAAGTCTAGGTGCAACATTAATATAATATTAATATGGGCATATTGTGTCTTATTTGTTACAATGAATTGAATTTCCTGCTGCTCTTCCTCTTGAAATACATGTTCTGAATAAACTGGACAATCCATTTTTTCTCCTTTTGTGTCCAGAAATTTCCCATTTCCACATTTAAGTTTATATTGGTCTCTTTGTCTGGAATTCTTCTCTTTCCTCCCCAATCTTCAAATTCTATCTCAAATCTTGCATATTTACAGGAGAAATACCTTACTCTGCTCTCCAGTTTATGCCTCCACAGCATACTGTTTGCATCTCCCTTAGGCTACTTCTTAGGCTTTGTGTGATAGACAATTAGGTATGAACCTTGGCTTCCCTTCGAAATCATTAGGCCCTTGAGGGCAAGAACTGTGTCCCACTCATCTTTCTCAGTCTTTGTTACCTATATCTATGGTAGATAATCAATATTTATCTAATTAGCGGATAGGCTGGGAATAAGCTTGAGAAACTACCAATCTATTCCCTTGCTTTGAGACAGAAAAATTAATAAAATTGTTTGGTTCTAAGTTCTCATAAATCCAAATGGCTCCAGTAAAAAACAAAAGTATCGGTTGATGTGATTAAGTGCATGTATTGCTGGGTGTCACTGGGAATCTTCTCCCTCCCTCTGTTGGTGCTGTTTGCCACTGTGTGGCTTTGTTCTCAGGTTCTCAGGTTATCTAAGAAGCTTACACCCTATGAGCTTAGCAACTCCTTAGAAAAGAGAATAACCGTTTGCTAAGTTCCAGGCATAAGAGGTGTTGACTCAGCTGAGATCGTATGCGCAGCCATGCCAGTCACTACAGCCCAGGGATGTGGTTCCTGCACCCCCACATTCTAGAGGAGAGGACTGTCCTCGTCATCTGGCAGCGTTGTGAGAGAAACAGTCTGATGGAAATGTGAAGGGTGACTGGTTACAACGACAGACAAAAAAAGAAGAAGCAGAAATGACATTTGAACTCCAAGACTGGGACCTCAATTTCCCCTTCGCAGAGAAGATTAACCAAAGCAGAGGAGCAGAAAGGATCCTAGGAGACCTCACCTGAAAAGCCAGGCGCAGCTGTTGGACAGGACATAAGCCTCAGGCCCACAGAGCAGTGAGGGAATCATGGACTGACAACAGAGCAGGAGTCAGGACACCACAGTTATGTCAGGACACTGGCTCTGCCGCTAATTCTCTACATGGTCTTGGGTAAATTACTTAACCTTTGTGGACCTCAGTTTCCTCATTTCTAAAATAAGCTGCGAGGGCTTCGTGGTCACTGACTTCCTTTTCCGTTCTGACATTCTGCACTGCTATTTCTGGAGATGAGTATAACTGATTCTTCCTTCATAATAGCTCTGGAATTCACTTCTCCCTGCCTAGCAGCTTAGGTCTTCAGAGTTATCATGAGTGTGACTTCTTCCACTTACCAGGTCTGGGATCTTGGGTGAATCACCTAATTAACTCTTTGCCTCAGTTTTCTTATCTATAAAGTGGGGATAATAACAGTCCTTATCTCTTTGGATTGTTGTGAGGATTAAATTAAATAAATATATGTAAAGTGTTTAGGACGGATGAAGCAAATTTTAAGTGCAACATAACTGTTAGCTATTATCAAAATTACTCACTGCACTGTTTCTTGACTTCTCTTAGGATGAGGGCTCTTGAAGTCAGGACATGAGAAGATGAACAGTGTTTGGTAGATACATCCCCTTGGTCATGCATGTAATTCAGAAATGGTCACAATGACAGCCTCCTTTGGGCTTGAGGAAGCAAAGACACGCATTTGGAATATGTGGCCATATTTTTGGAAACTCAAATTGGAACATATGATTTCACAAGTCTAATTACAATTATTAGGCCAGTGAGAAAGATTATTTGAAATAAAAACCGTCCAGCATTCTTGCCATAATTATGGGTAAACTTCATTTGCCTGAATCCACGTTCCTGTTCTTTCAACATTTCAACAGCCCAAGAAGAAACACCACTTACATTAGACCCACCCCAATCAAACTGTGCCCTTGTTCCCTAAGAAATGCTTTCGAATGCCTCAGGGACAGAATAGCGCTTAAGGATATAAATCACACATGCACACATGCACGCACACACACAGACACACACACACACAGACTTACTCACTCTCTCTCTCTCTCTTTCTCTCTCTCTCTCTCTCTCTTTCTCTCTTTTCTCTCAAAGGCTGAAGTTTCACCAATTTCAGACTCCTTCAGCAAATTCCAGATGAGTCATTTTCCAAAATCTCCCTTGTCAGTACTGCCTCTTAGTGCCAACTTCCTCTGTGCAGAAAATAAAAGTAAAATAAAATAAGAAAATATAAAATCGATGGGTCATGCAGCTTCTAAAAACAACTCCACTTCACTTACGATGGTTCTGGGGAATTGTTTCCAAAACTCAGGTTCTTACAGTGTTGCTCCTCTATTATTGGGCTGTCTTGAGATTGAGGGCAGAGGACAAGAGACCGTGACTGGCCCTGCACACTGAGGGTCTTGGTCAGAACGGCAACTTGCAACTCTGCTTGTGTTTCCCAAAAGCGTTCATTTCTGTTACTGTACCCATTTTTCACAACAACCCTTTGGGTAGGTACTATCATTATTGCCATTTCTCAGACAAAGCAACTGAAGCTCAGAAAACAGAAATGACTTGACTAAAGAAAAAACAGGTTCACGTTTCAACTAGACCAAAAATTTGTGTCTCCTCAGAATTCTACTTCAATGATTTTTCCCAAGAATAATGAAGAGTATTTTCCTCATGTGCCATTTCTAGTCTCTGGTGGCTGACCAGAGATCTATCTTGGAAAAGGATTCTAAGGTCATGCCCAGGGTTGTGATGAATTTTCGATGTCTGATGTAGCATGGATAGGAAAGTGCCAGATATTTGCCATCCTATGCTATATATCATGATATCTATATTCCTTAACTTTATCCTTGTATTTCAGCAATCTGTAGACCATTATGTCTCAAAAGTATCTCTTTTCATTGCAAGTAGGCTCAAATACATTTAAGCCAAAAAAGAAAAATTTATTATAAGAACATGGAGTGTCATCTAGAACCCAATGTTTGGAAATGCTAATGTGCATCTGCATGGGCTGCAACCAAGAACTGAACTGTCATCGGGATCGCAGGCACTCTTTCTCTGCTGCTTTGTCTCTGACTCTCTATCTCTAATGCTTTACAGCCCTCTACCCACCCCCACCCCTTCTTATCTTCTCTTTTCTCTCTCTCCTTCTGGAGTCACGTGTTCATTTGTACCCGCATATCTCTGAGCATTTGTTTCATTCTTATTTCTCTGTGGACCTGTTTTCTCTCTTTCTGCAGGCACATGTGACAAGATTAAGAGTAGTGCATTCCAAGACAAATACAATTTGAGTCGCAAATGTAATTTTTAAAGTTTTGGTAGACACATTTAAAAATAATAAAATAAAAAATAAAATTAATTTTGAATATATATCTTTAATCAATATACTGAAAATATAACTTAAAATGTAATCAATATAAAAATTTCAATGATGTCCACTATCACCACTATTATTCAATATAACATTGGAGGTCATGGCGAGTGCAATCAGGAAAGAGAAAGATATAAAAGGCATCCAAATAGAAAATGAAGAAATCAGACTTTCACTATTGTGAATGACATGATTCTCTATATAGAAAACTCTAAAGGCTCCACAAGAACACTACTAGAAACAATAAGCAAATACAGTAAAGTTTCTGGATACAAAATCAACATTCAAAAATCCATAGCATTCCTATACTCTAATAACGAATTGTCAGAAAAAGAAGTGGAAAAATAATTCCTTTTGCAATTGCAACAAAAAGAATAAAATACCTAGGAATAAATCTTACAAAACATGTGAAGGATCTATATAATGAAAACTAAAAGACCCTATTAAAAGAAATCAAAGGAGATACAAAGGAATGGAAAGATATTCCATGTTCTTGGATTTGAAGAACCAACATAGTTAAAATAAACTTATTACCTAAAGCATTATACAGATTTAATGCAATCTCCATCAAAATCCCATTGGCATTTTTTAAAGAAATAGAACAAAAAGTCATCAGATTTGTATGGAAGCACAAAAGATCCCAGATTGCCAAAGCCATTCTGAGATAAAAGAACGAGGCTAGAGGCATCACTCTGCCCAACTTCAAATTATACTACAAAGCGATAATAATCAAAATGGCATGATATTGGCAGGAAATCAGACCAATGGAACAGAACCAAGAGTCCAGAAATAAACCCATGTTTATATGGGCAAATAATTTTCAACAAAAGAGCCAAAAACATACAGTGGAGAAAGGAAAGCCTCTGCAATAAATGGTGCTGGGAAAACTGGAAAGCCACCTGCAAAAGAATGAAACTAGACTGCTGTCTATCACCACACACCAAAATTAACTCAAAAGGGATTAAGGACCTGAATATGAGACCTGAAACAATAAAATGTGCAGAAGAAAACATAGGAACTAAACTCAGGAAACTTGGACTTAAAGAGGATTTTATGAATTTGACCTCAAAGGCAAGAGAAGTAAAAGCAAAAATAAATGAATGAGACTACATCAAACTAAAAAACTTCTGCACAGCAAAAGAAACTGTCGACAAGGTAAAAAGACAACAACCCAAATAGGAAAATATGTCTGCAAGCATTGTCTCCGAGAAGGGCCTAATATCCAAAATATACAAAGAACACATTCAACTCAATAACAACAAAAAAAACAAACGATCCAATCAAAAATATGGGCAGACCTGAACAGACACTTTTCCCATGAAGACATACAAATGGCCAACAAACATATCCAAAGATGCTCATCATTACAAGCTATTAGAAAAATGCAAATCAAAACCACAATGACATACCATCTCACACCTGTTAGAATATCTATAATCAACAGGACAAGTAATAACAAATGTTGGAGAGGATGCGGAGAAAAAGGAACCCTCATACACTGCAGGTGGGACTGCAAATTGGTACAGCCACTATGAAAACAGTAAGGAGGTTCCTCAAAAAACTAAGAATTGATCTACCATATGATCCAGTAATCCCTCTACTGGGTATTTACCCCAAAGACTTGAAAACTCATATCTGAAAAGATATTTGCACATGATGTTCATAACAGCATTATTCATGGTGGCCAGGACATGAAAGCAACTGAAGTGTCCATGATAGATGATTGTCTGAAGAAGCTGCGGTACATATATACAATGGAATATTACTCAGCCATAAGAAGAGATGAAATATTGCCATTTGCGACAACATGGATGGATCTCGAGATAATCATGCTAAGCAAAATAAGCCAGACAGAAAAAGTTGAAAATCACTTATATATGGGATATAAACCTAAAAGCAAAAATGAACAGGACAGCCAGAGTTCATGGACATGGACAATAGACTAGTGGTTACCAGAGGTGAGGCGGGAGGGGGGGAGATAGATGGGGTAAAAGGGGTCAAATATATGATGACAGAAAGAAATCTAACTATGGGAGGTGAACACACAATGCAGTATAAATTATTGTTAAATTATACACCTGAAACTTACTGAATTTTGTTAACCAATGTCACCATAAAAATATTTTAATGAGATATTCCAAAATTTTTCTTCATTCTAAGTGTTTGAAATCTAATGTGTAGTTTACATTTACAGCATATCCTAATTTGGATTGACTACATTTCAAATGGTCAATGTTTAGTTGCAACCAAACTGGGCAGCACAGATCTAGAGTTGATATGTCTTTGGTCCTAGCTACCAGCTGGGAGTGACTAGCATCTCCGAATCTCCATTTCAGTCTTTGGGGACAGAGAATCTGTTCGGCCTACATAGAGGCAGTTTTCTATATCTCATCCAATCAGCCTTGGCCAGAAAGGCAAGGATCACATCCTGTAAACATGATGGCCAAAAAGGAGGGCAGTTCTCAGAGAAGAGGATGAAGGGCTGGCCTATGCCTAAAGGATACGTAACACAATGTTTACAGGAGTCCTGTTAGGAAGAACATCCGGTGTCATCTGAATTCTTTGCCAGACTCCAGAAGTTCTCAGTAGTCTTGCATTTGGGGAACACAAGACAGAGGCACTCCTCAAAGCAAGAGCAACCCGAGAAGAATAGCGTGCTGTCACCTGGAGGAGATAAGCCAAGCATGCATCCCTAATTCAAGGGAGACCCACAGCTGTCCAAAGACAAGACACTACCAGGCAGGATAAACTCTATGCTGGATCAGAAGTCCAAACTGGAGGCTGGGAAACAGGCATTATTATGATCCCTTCCTCAAGTTGAGAACTCCTCTTTAAGAACAAAATTAATCCAGGAAGGATAGTCTCATGGAGCTTGGGAATTTGCCCTGGCCCTCTGGCCCCCCAGGCCCCAGGAAAGAACATTTTTCATGCCATTCGTCAACACCAAGAGCTCCCCTTTATACAGACGCCTTACAATTACACAAACAATTTTTGTGGGAACATCCAGTAATCTCTGGTTTTGTTTATGGAAGTTCTTCAATATGAGGAAGGCTTAAGTTCTTAATGAGAGCAGAGGAAACAGCTGTTTTTTTTCTCTCCTCAGGATACTGGGACCTCTGAAAGAGTGTCTGCCTATTACTTAGTCAGCTACAACCATTTTATGAGGTGATTATGTCAATTGTTTATCACAGCTCCTCACCCAAACATGGCCACTTAGCCCTCAGGTAACAACAGTGACAGAGAAAGACAGCCACCACTCTGCATAATGGCTACTCTGAAGACAGCAAATGATGAGGACAGGGTGGAAAAGCGATAGGGTGAGATTTGTTGGAGCCTGTTTCTTTGGCTGAGGCCAAGCCATATTATCAGTGTTTCTCAAAGCATAGTCTAAGGATTATGGCTTTCTGCTGCTTCAATACTTTCTAAGGCTTTGCATTGCTCTTAGGATAAAATCCAAACTCATTATCATGGCCTCGAAGGCTATCTATGATCTGGCCCCTGCCTAACTCTCTGACCTCATAGCTCTCTTTAGTCCAATACTGGTCTCCTTTTTGTTTCTTGAACATGGTGATTCCTCAGAACCTTTTCCTAGAACCTTCTTCCCTAGCTCTTTGCATGGCTGTTTCATTCTCATGGTGTGAGAATCAACTCAAATGTTGGTTCTTCACAGAGGCCTCCTCTGCCACCAAACATAAAGTGTTCCTTACTCCGCCCTGCAGGCTATTCTTCAAGCCATCCCCTACTTCAAAACACCCTGCCCAATTTGTAAATATCTTATTTCTTCATCATTATCTTCTCTACTGGAATATAATAAGCTCCTGAAGAGTAAGGGTAACTCTAGCTTACTAGCTCCTGAAACCCAGAGTCCAAAACAGTGCCTGGCACATCGTAGGATCTCAAAAAAGTATTTGTTGAATAAATAAGTCAGCTATCTGGAGTGCTCCAGACCCACTAAATCATATCCTCTGGGATCAGGGCCTGGAATCAGCATTTTTTAACAAGTGCCTTAGAAGATCTGTATACAAATGTGGTTTGAGAAGTTTTGCATTATGTTTACCTGCCTGGTCAACAGCCCACTTTTCCCTCTTACCCTCAACCGAAAGGTTCTATCCTGCCCAAGCCTCTGGGGCAAATTATAGAACACTTAAGTCTCTTCCAGCTTGGTGGCTCAATTTGTCCTTCCTGTGACTATTCATCGAAAAATGATGCATTTGGAGCAAAGGATAATGAGCTCGATGAGGACAAGAGCCAAGTGGGTCTTCATTGCTTATTCTCAAATTTAGTAGAGCATCTGACATATACAGGGCCTACAATGTACAAAGTAATAAACACTGACATAAATCCCAGGCAATGTGCTAGACACCAAATATGACAGATTTGCATAAACTACATGTTGCTCGAAGTCTAGAGAGAAGACAAACATAGAAATTTTTAACTATAATATAAGCTAAATGAACAACGTGATATATGAGCTCCATAGTGAAGGCAAAATTTGAGCTACACATTGTTTTATTTCTCTTGTATCCCCTGGATAACCTCTCATATCAATTATTTGTAAGTAAAATATTTTTGTTTTCTTGAGAGATAGTACAGATAGTAGAGAAAAAGTTTTTGATGAAACTTGGCTTCATCATTTTCTTACTAACTGTGCAAAATGAAGCAAAACTCTCCAGACTTTAATTTCCTTCTCTTGTACCCACTTCATATGGCCGAGGTGAGAATTAGATAAAGTAATACACGTGAAAAGCTTAACCCAGTGCCTGAGACACAGCAAGCACTCAAGAGACATCAGCTATTATTGTCATGTAGTTTTAACTCCCTCAAAACCAGATATCCAGGTCCCCTTTATGCACAATGAAAAAAAAATGCATTTTTACAAAATTCATTTACCAATAGTTAAAGCAAAAGGGAATAACAGTCTCAGCCTCTGCCCGACTTAATACAAATCCCAGGTTAGTGGAGTCTGAAATTAATTGGTTTTCTTCTCCTCGTAACATTGTAATTTAGAATGAAAGTGTTTTCTCCCTAGATGAAAGAGGAATTTCACCGTTACATCACACAGAACGGTGTCCCCATGGCTTGCTAAAGCTTTTGCAAAGAAAAATTTTATTATAATGAAATCATAGGTTCCAATTAAAGTCTTTTGTTGTGTGAAATTTGACTTCAGTCAAACAGAAGCTTCAAATAGGTAGATTATTGTCCATGTCTTGGAGAGGCTTTCAATCCCATGAAAGGTAGGGGCAGTGGGGCTTGTTAACAGCTCTCCATTAGCCAGTGAGTCACTGGACAATAGGATCTGGCTTTGTGGTTACAGAGACCATATGTCCTGACTTCCCAGAGACAGTCCCAGTTTACACCCATTATAACTGTTCAATAATAGTACTTTCTTGCATTCTCAAAATTGTCTCAGTTTGAGTGACAATTTTATCATCACCCTAGCCATTGCTCTTTATGTTTCCCCAGTGGAAAACCTAAGGTCCAATATGGAGAAATAATTATGAAAGCTGCTTTTGCAAAGCTCTTGCTCTGTGCTGCACTGTGCTCATCACTCTCCATGCATTATTTCATTCACTGCTCCCGTCAGGGCTCAGACAAGACTTTTGGAAGACTCGGGCATAGAAAAGGTCACCATGTGCCACTCCGTGCCTCAGTTTTATCATCTGTAAAATGGGTATAATAAGAGTTGTTGTCGTAAGCATTAAAGGAATTATTGCAGGCAAGGCTCTTAGAATAGTGCCCGGCACACCATAAGTCCTCAAGAAGTGTTATCTATGATTATCAGTCATCTTCATCCTCATTTAGGACCGCCTCCCTACTACACACACACACTCACTCACTCCCCAGCCATGATGGTTTTCTTCCACTCATTTCAACAATCCAAGACTCTTCACACATGCCATTCCTTCTTCCTGGAATGCTCTTCCTTTCCTCTTTGAAGGGCCCATTCATGCTAGTGCTTTGAGCCTCACTCAAATTATTACCTGCTCAGAGAGGCCCTCCCTAACCCCCTTCAAAAGAAAGTCTCACTCTCTCTCTTTCTGTTATACCTCTCTATTATACCTCTCTGCTTACTTCCTTCCTAGCCCTTACTGAAAGCTAAAATGGTCGTATTTATGCATTTGTCAGTTTATGTACTATTACCTGGCACCACCACTCTCAGGAATGTTAACTGCTTTGTTATTCTTGTGGCCCATACCTAGCACAGTGCCTGGCATGATGGATGCCCAGTAAAGATTTATTATGTTGCATTTCCCAAACTTAATAAATGAAAACTTCAGATTCTAAATCCAGGTCAGGTTATAGCCAGAGGCCCCACATGACAAGGGAAATGGTTTATTGCGCAAACGTCTCTCTCTCCCACAGGAGCCTTAGTCACCTTCGAGATCTCTGGGCCAATGACTCCACCTTCGACCCCAAGTACCCCTTTCCATTTACCTCCTGGTGTGCACAGTTGACAGTGGAGTTAGATTCTCATGCTCACGTATTTGGTGATTTAAGTCCTTTTTTTACACCCTGCAGGGAAACAGGAGTCTTCCAGTGTATATTTGCTTATAAGGCAGTGAAAGCTGCCTCACAAAACTCTCATTACCTGCGCTATTCGGGAAGCAAGTTTATTGAAGGCATCGCCACATGACTTTCTGAACTAAAGATTTTCAGACTGAATGCACGTGGGGTTTGGAGAACCTGAAATGGGTTGGGGATTTTTCAGTCCTTGACAGAGTGCAAGGTTATTAACTTTCTTGTGCATAAGAGTAAAAATGCACATTCTGAGCATCCCACCCCCTGAGAGGCTGAATCAATGGAATTTTTGTTTTAGTAGTAGATGCTCAGAATGTCTTTTACAACAGTAGACAGGCCAGGTGCTGTGGCAAGTAGCTTTATATACGCTGTGTGGTTCGATACAACTCGCAATCCTGTAATGCAGGCACTACTTTCTCCCTGTTTATGGATAAAGAATCTGGGGCGGAGAGAAATTAAGTACTCTTCCCAAGGTCACGCAGCTCCTTAAAGTGTGGTCCCAAGACCGGCAGCTTTGGCATCACCTGGAAGTTTGTTAGAAACACATGCTCTGGGGCCCCACCCTCAGACCTCCTAAATCCAAATCTGCATTTTTACAAGGCCCTCAGGTGACTAAAGTGCACGGTTAAGTTTGAGAGCCCTGCTCAAGTTTATCTGACTCCACGCTGGCGTCCTTTTACTTTCTCAGTGATTCTCAAACATGAGTCACCACAGGAATTACCTGGGATCCTTATTAAACAGGTAATTATCCAGGCCCCACCTCCAGAAGCTCTGACTCAGTAGATCTGGGCTAAGGCCGAAGCATCTGTATCTGTAAGAGCAGCCCAGGTGGCTCTAAGGTAGATGATCTGAGAACCACATTTTAAGAAACACATGTAGAAAAGACATCAGCCTCCCTTATCTATGAAAAGTGAAATAGGTTTGTTTTTAAAATGAGTTTCCAGCTACAAAGACTATGCTATTAAGATCGGTTCCCACATTTGTGATGAGGAGAGTAGACCCCTCAAAACATTGACACTTGAAGGTAAAAGGACTTTAGAGGTCATGGGGTCAAAACCCGTCCTTTTACAGGTGAGACAATTGAGGTTCAAGGGACACAGATAACCTGCACATGATCACGTGGCTCATTGGTGGCAGAGCTAAACCACCCAGGGTTCCTAATATTTTCCCACCAAAACACAGATCACTGACCACATGGCTCTGCAGCCAAAGCAACATAACTGAGGATTATAAGGCCCTTAGCATGGGCCAGGCACAGTTCCAAGTGCTTTTATAAGTTAACTCATTTAACTCTCACAACCACCCATGGAGTCGGTACTATTACCCCCATTATACCAGTGAGGAAACCGAGGCACTGAGAAGGTAAATCACCTGCTCAGCTAGTAAAAGGTAGAGCTGAGATTCAAACTCAGGCAGTCTAGAGTCTTAAGACGCTTAGGAAGCAAAGAATGAATGAATAAATGAATGAATAGCTGAGTTACTTAACTAATGAAATGTCAAGCGACTTGCAAATTGTTCTGGAATACCTGTTCTGTTTTTTCCTTCTCTTGGTCCCCAAACACATTAACAGGTTAGAGGAGAAATGCACGCGAGCCTTGTGAACATCTGATTAAGAGCATGGGAGCTGGAATCACAGATCTAAATTCAAATCTAGATTTTCTGCTCACTAGCTGCATAACTTTGGGAAAGTCACGAAACCTGCTTAAATCTTTGTTTCTTTATATACAAAACAGAATAATAGTAACCATCTCCAAGGGTTGTTATAACTGAAAAGAAAATAATGTAATTAAAATGCATTATTATTTTGAGCACTGACACACATTTTTACAGCCATGTTTGGTTTTTAAATGAGCTCGAAGTTGTTTTAAAGCCCCCTGAGGGCAAGGGACTGTTCCTTGAACTTCCTTATCATCTCCACAATCCCCAACTGGATATATTCAGGAGCGTTGCTCAGTGATAGGGATCAGCCCCAGTCCTTGTTACTATGTTTACATACCAAGCTAGGGAAGAAACTCTTCTTCAAGGCATAGTTTCTGTGACCCGTCCCTTCCATCCGGTTTCCCCTTTTACAGAGAGAACGCAGGAATGTGCAGAAGAAATTCTATCAACGGCAAAAGATGAACTTCACTTTAAGGAAAAGTTACCTTGAAAAAGAATTGGACTGGGCATCACCAACAGTCTTTCCCTATCCTGGTTTGTGGGCAAATCACTTAGCCGTCTAGGTCTCTATTTCTCCCTCCCTCCCCCCACCTGCCCCAACCCACGAAAAATAAACAGGATAGTTGCTGAGGTCTCTCAGGGCTCTTGCCATTATTAGAATTCTAATCCTCTGAGTCCTTATTCGATTGTTCTCAGACCGCCCACCCACCTCTCTTAAACTTCACTGTGGGATGTTGATGGGAAGTGATGAAGGTCTCATTAAATGCTGTGCTCTCTGCCTGGACAATCCTCTCTGTGCCCCACCACCCCCACCCCCACCCCACTTCCCCTTCTTCTCTCAAGACTCAGTTCAACTGTCACCTCTTCCAGGAAGCTTTCTCCCACCAACCAATCTGACATCATCGTCTCTCCTTGATACTCCAGTCATTGCGTTTCCTGCATCTCTCATAGCTATATTATAAATAATAGTTGGTTTATCCATCTCCCATACCGCACAGTGAATCCCTTGAGAGTACATAGAGAATTTTTTGTGTGTCTTTGAATTCAGGCACACAAGTTGGTACTTAATAAATGTTTGCTGATTGACTGGATGAATAAATGTGGGTCTGTAAATATCCAATCCAGGGTGCCTTCCCGTAGAAACTCAGCTAATCACAGTGGTTTGGCCTGGTCAGCACTGCAGAACAAATGTTTTCCCTTCTAGAAAGTTTACCTCCAACTCCAGGATATCTAGTTGTCTTGGACAAAATGTTACCTTCAAAATACTGAAGAGGAGAATTAATATAAAAAAACGAGAAGGCCAGGAAGTGTGAGGGTTCTCAGGAATCGGACATCTACTGGGTTCTATTATACCAACCAACTGCTCTTCGATTTTCCCTGAGGGTTTGTTCTGGCAAGGATCCTGGATGCCCCACCCTAGTTCCTTGTTCAGGTAATTCTGCCTTTCAGGAGCTGCCTGATGTTTATAAAAGAGCTCACTTAAGATTCTAACTTGACAACCACCACAAATTACCAGGCCCAGCCAGGATTCAGGAAAACACCGCATTTTTGTTTTTCTCAAATCTGTGCCTGTCAGGTGACTGGTCAGTAGGAACTAACTTCTTAGTGAAGAGATTTACAGTCCAGGCTCCCAACCCGGGTACCACTGGCAGAGTTGACTTGGATATTGGCTTCCTCACATCCAGATGCTCCTTTTAAATGTTCATACTCTAGTGTGCCCAGCATCTGCTTTATGTGCCTACCTTTCTTCCTTTCTGGGGAAGTAGAAAAAGCCTAGACTGGGAGAGTGAGGACTCAGGTTTTAGACCTGGTTCTGCCACTAACAAGACGTGTGGCCTTGGGGAAGTCACCCAACCACTCAGGTCTCCAGTTGTCTTATTTGTAAAAGGGTTAGGTCCAAATTTATCCCTAAGTTTTCTTCTAGTTCTAAGCACTCTACGACCTTGCTATGCAGTGTGCTCCACAGACAGACAGCATCAGCATCACCCAAGGCTTGTTGGAAATGCAGTCTTAGGCCCCGCCCAGACCTCCTGCATTAGAATCTGCATTTTACCAAGACCCCCAGGGGTTTCCATACACCACAAATTTTGGGAAGCACTGCTTTATAAGACCACACATTTAACTGTTGGACTGAGTCTCCCCTCCTTCCAGAAAAGTATGTTCGAATTTGGACAAGAACTCCATTACTTAGGAGATTAATGTCACTCAGAGGAGGAGAAAGAATGGCTTTTTGAATAAGGTTTATTCAGCCTGTACCACCTAAGTGAACTCTAAACAGATTCTTTTCCTTCCTTCCTTCCTTCCTTCCTTCCTTCCTTCCTTCCTTCCTTCCTTCCTTCCTTCCTTCCTTCCTTCCATCCTTCCTTCCTTCCTTCCCTCCTTCCTTCCCTCCTTCCTTCCTTCCTCCCTTTTTTCCACTAGGAAAATAGAAAAAGAAATGCTCTACCATCTTCCAACAAAAGAATGATCCTGTTCCTGTTTCCCCTGGGGCCCTGGTCCCCTCTGGTATAATCACTGTGAGTGTGGCCTGACATCTGCCCAGAACACAGCACCCTGGAGCCACCCAGCTAAGGAGGAGAGGCCCTGGAAGTGGGAGAATGAGGGGCAGGAAAGAAGAGCTGATAGGGCTCTGCAGGGAGCCAGGCCCCACTGAGTGAGTTTCTAAAAACAAACATTCTGGAACGCTTTCATCTGTTCTTGCCAAAATTTCCCTTCTGGGAAGGAGGCCACAAGGACCCCCAGTGGCCCTCAGCCGCAGGGCAGATTCAGAGACCAAAGCTACCCCCTGCTGTGTGCTGCTGGTATGCCCGGCCTCTGGTAGAAGATAAATGTCCATTGGTCTGATGAGAGGTTGAAAATTAACACAGAGCGTTCCCAGTCCTCTCCCTATCTGTGAAAGAGGATTCTGGCTTTGCCTGCTCAGTTTTTTCCTCTCCGCAACCTTTCGAGGAGGCTTCTGCCATTGCCAGATGCGTTTTCTGGCTCAGGCACGTGGCAGGAAAAGGGAAAGGAGAAAAGAGGTACAAGGTTTAGGGAACATAAAAGAAGATGGTTTGTAGGTGAGTTTTAAGGAGAAATTTTGAAATCAACTAAAGGATGTGAGGGTTGTTGATGAGAGAGAAAAAAAATTGATGAAGTGTCCTTATAAACCACTGGTTCTCAAAGCAGGGTCCCAAGACCAATAGCATTAGCATCATTTAGGAATTTGCTAGAAATGCAGATTCTCAGGCCTCGCTCAGACCTGTTGAATCAGGTACTCTGGGACGGGGTCCAGCAACCTCTTTTAACATGTTTTCCAGGGGGCTCTGATGCCTGCTAATGTTCAAGGATTATTGCTATATATCACATATTATTTGCACAGTGAATGAGAATTGGAGATTTTGAAAAGTGAGTTCCTTTTTTTTGCACTTTCTTTGGCCACACACTGGGCTCCAAGACTGGAAGAAGTGACTCACCGACACGATAGGGCTACCCTCTCCATACTGGTATTAAATGCATGGGAACGTGGTCTGACACCATGCACCTTAATCTGCTCAAATGCGAAATCACCCTACAGGACTTCCATCTTGTCCCTGCATGGGCCAGCACTGCTACTTGGAAAACAAGTCACAGGACGTATCAGATGCATATAGTTGAAGGACTGCTCTTCTATCCTTAGGGTTCTCTGATCAAGAACTGATATCTGCAAAACCCTGTTTTCATTCAATAATGAATGGCACATTTTACTTCTGCCCCAGGCTGCGATGCTACCTAAAGCTTTAACCAGAGCTGGTCAGAAGCTGGGGGACTGGAGAGAAAGCGTACATTCTTATGATCCTGGTTATCCTAGATCCCACAAATCTATAAGTACAGAGGAGTTTCAACACTAACTCAGATAATTCACTGTCTTTGTTCCACTTTGTTCATGGGGGATCTCAGCTTCGTAAGCCTGTCTTTAGTATCTCATGTGGTGTTGTAAATCGGGCTGGCATTACCACATGTCACCTGTCTCACACAGGATATCTTCTGCTGGTCACCACCCCAACCCATAAGTTCAGGCTCATATGGAACACAGACATGTAAATAGGCTATTATACTACAGGGGGATTTCTGTAAATCTTTAACAAAAAATAAAAGCAAGACATCCAAATGATTTTTAAAAACATGAATATATCGGAAGTATATAAAACGAAAAGTAAAATTCCTTTCTCTCACTCTTGACTAGCCCATACTCCAATTTTTTGTGTGAATCTTTGCAGAAATGTTTCACGTATACACTAGCATATATTTTTTTTATTCACACAAATTGGGCCATTTTTTGCACACTGTTCTGCACTTTACATTTCATCTTTTATAGCTTAGAAATAATCTAGCACATTCTTCTTAATGGCTGCATACTATTTGATCACAGGGATGTACCATAATGAACCCTATTTATTTTTCCCTTTTACGAACAATGTTACAATGAACATTCTTGTGTCTGGTATACTTCTGTAAATATATAAGTGGATTAAACTCTTAACCATGGCTCAAGGGGTATATGTATTTACGATTATAATCAGTACTGTCAAAATGCCCAGCCAAAATATTACATTTAGTAATATTCTCATTGACTGAATGAAAGTCTCTGTTTCCTTATTCATTCAACAATACTGAGTATTAGCAAACTTTTTTAGATTTTTGCCAGTCTGATAGGTGAAAATGGCATCTTGTTGTGGTTTAGATTTACATGTCTTTAGTTAGAAAAAAGCTGAGCATCTTTTCATACATTATTGGCTATTTGCACTTGTTTTTCTGTGAACTGCTTTTCATTTCCTTGGCCATTTTGCAGTTGCTTTGTTCATATTTATTCTTATTGATTTGTATGAGTTCTCTATAAAACAAGGAAATTATCTTTTTGTCGATTGTATGTGTTACAAGTATTGTGCGCCATTTTATCATTTGTTTCTTGACTTTAGAGAATTTGCTTCCATAAAGACATTTAAATTTGTATGTAATTGAAATGCTTGTTAATATTTTGCTTTGTAGAGGCTGGTGTGACGTGGGAAGAACAGGCATGAGCTAGCCACTTCAGACGGCATTTGCTTGCCTAGTGTGTCCTTTCTGAAGCCAGAGACTTGGAATTGACAGGCTAAAACAAGGGTGTTCAGAAGTTGGGTTGTGTGTCCACCTGCTGTAAGTTCTGGGAACAGTGCTGGTCAGCCACTCCCATGGTCCTGAAACAACACCCCATTCACAACTCACCTTTAGTGCAAGAGACGGCCCATCAGTCTGGTTTCCTTTGCCCTCACGGAGAATTCTCTTCCTGAGGCCTCATCACCCTTTCTATAATCTGACCACGGTGAGGTCACCGCAGGCCATCAGGCAAATTTTATAACTCTGAGACTCCAAGAGATTAAGCTGGAGTTTTTGTTGTTGTTGTTGTTGTTGTTTTTACTATTTTTTCCTAGGGAGCCACTGTGCTCCTAACTATATAGGTATAGACAGGTCAGCCAACCCACACCAGGGAAAATCAAGGCCCCTTCGTGCTAATGGAGGAGTAAGTAATGAGTTCCCAATTCAACAAAATGTCCTGTTACAAAATTAATGAACCAACTAATAACTCCTTAAGCCTTCCATAGGCATATGTCAACTTAATTGAATCTCTTATTGGTGGCATTTCAAGACATATAACAATGGAGGTGGAAAACATTCACGCTGTATGAGAAAGAATGATTCTGGGCAAGGTAGATGGGAAATGGGTGGTGCAAGGGCACCCCCAGGGGTGTGCTCAAGTCAGCTCCCTCTAAGCACCTTCCTCTCTCTAACCCATCCCTACTCTAAAAAATGCCATTTTAATTTATTTTTTAACCACATCCATGGTGGTAGCTGTTAGGGGACTTGCACCAGGCATCACTACAGCTGTTGGGAATCACGTGTCAGAATGGAGATGGTAAGCAGGGAACTCTCCACTATATTGCTTTGGGTGAATAGATGGGGAGCAACGCAGAATGACCTAACGTGAGAAGCTGATGTAACTCATACCTCACTGGAACCCATACATGCCTTACCCCAAGGAAGGGGTACGAATTTTGCTTCACAGCTCAATTTGCAGGAACATCACATTACTTCAAGTCAAATTAAATTTAACTCTTAAGCCCTCGCTCATTAGGTTGATGGGAAATTCAGTAGGAGTCGTGATTTTGAGAGCCCTTCCACTCCCTAATTTCATACGCGAACCCAGGATCTTATTTGGAGGTTGGGTTACAGGAGAAGGGTTTGAGTCGCCTCAATGATGAAATGCAGATTTTTTAAACCCATGGCCCTTTTGAGGATGAGCAGGGCTACTAACATGCTGCTCACACCTCTGGGTGCTGGATCTTTTCTGAAAACCACAATCCCGCTGTTCTCCTAGACTCTGCAAACTTTTGCAGTTGCTAGTGGAGGTGGAGCACAGGGCCCTGCCAACTAACTGTAGGACTTGCCCAAACTCCCGACATTTACCTGGTTGTGGTGGTTTTAAACACATCTGTAAATTCTTTAATAGTCTTTCCATCAAAAGGTGGAGTCTAATTCCCCTTTCTTTGGTGTTAGGGGCTGGATTGTGTCTCCCCGCAACCCCAACCCACAAATTTGTATGTTGAAGCCTTAATCCCCCAGTACCTCAGAATGCGACTGTATTTGAAGACAGGACCTTAAAGAGGTGGACACATTAAAATGAGGTCATTGGGGTGAGTCCGTATCCAATCTGACTGGTGTTCTTATGAGATTAGGACACAGACACACACACACAGAGAAGCCCATGTGAAGACACAGGGAAAAGACAGCCAAGGAGAGAGGTCTCATAAGACACCAATCCTGCTGACACCTTCGTCTTATACTTCCAAGCTCCACAATTGTGAGAAATAAATTTCTGTTGTTTAAGCCGCCCAGTATGTGGTACTTTGCTATGGCAGCCCTAGCCAATTGATACATCTAGGACTCACTTCTAATGAATAGGATGCAATCAAAGTGAAGCTACATGACTGCCCAGGCTGGATTAGAGAAGGTGACACAGCTTCTGCCTGGCTCTCTCTCCCAAGATGCTCCCCCTGGGAATCTAGCCACACGTGGTGAGGAGGAAGCCCAGGCCACGTGGAAAGGTGTAGGTGTTCTTACTGGCAGCCCCATTTAAGGCCCCAGCTGACAGCCAGCATTCATTTCCAAGCATAGGAGTGAACAAAGAGCAAAAGGATTCTAGCCCCAACCTTCCAGCTGCCCCAGCTGAGTGGAGAGAGAGAGACGTGCTGTTCCTGCGGAATTCTGGCCAAACTGCCAACTCGTGAGCAAAATAAATGTTGTTGTTCTAAGACACCGAGTTTGGGGACATTTCTTTAAGCGGCAGTAGATAAAAAGAGCATCAAACTGTAGGTATCAACAGCTTCTTCTGCTTCTCTCTAGTCTTTTTTTTTTTTTTTTTAACGCCTACAGTACCTGGTCTTCCTAGGTGTTCTCCCACCCAAGTACTAACGAGGCCCTACTCTGCTTAGCTTCCGAAATCAGATGAGATTGGGCACGTTCAGGGTGGCATGGCTGTAGATTGCTTCTCTCTAGCCTTAAGGAATACTTACTTCCTTTCTCCTCCTCCTCATTTTGAAAGATCCCATATAATCTCCCAGAACTTTCCTTTAGTAATACAGTGTTGGTGCCTCTTTCCAGTGGGTGGAAAGCAGAGGTTTATGTCAACAACTTTTTCTTATTAATTCACACTGATATATTAAGCTGAGTGCTGTCTGTATAACATGTTTTTATTTCAGGTGGAGCATGAGATCTATATGAGGACCCTGTTTATACAATGGTGATCAATATACACAGGGTTCCCTTTGACCGCCTCTGCTCTTGCTCAGTGCCAGCCTTGAGTCCCATTTAGCACCCTACCACATCCCCCTCCAAAGCAAGCCCAGTTCCGCACACATTGAGGAAGAATGCAGGTATCATTGTAAGTTGAATTACAGGATGGAAAGAGGGTTAAACTACACACCATGGAGGAAAACTGTCAGTCTGACCACTATTTCTCTTTCTCGTCTTCCCACAATCTCTGCCCTCTCCCCAGGGCTCTTGTCTCCAGCCCTCCAAAGTGAAATTCTGCCTCCCTTCAGTTAGCATACTACACCCAGAATGATAAAACAAACAGGGCAGCCAAAGAGTAACAGCCGATTGTCCCCAAAACATGCTCCTCCAGCCTCCAGCTCATTCCAACACACCTCCAATCTAATTTCCCTGTTGTTACTCCTGTTACTTGTTTCTGTTTCTTTTCCTTAAAGCTCAAGGAAATTGGCAAGAGCTGCACTGTTTTCTCTCTACTGCTCTGAAGAACGCAACCATGGCAGCCCTGCTCCAACGTCCCAAATGCCAAAGTCAACAACGGGGAGGAGAACATAGGACCAGTCACCTCCATGGTGTCCCAGTCCTGCTGTGGCCATGGCCTCATCTGCAAAAGGCACACAGCCCCCAAAATAACAAGGAGCCAAGGCAGATGCAAGAAGAAATGCTCCCAGTATGTCCATCTCCATTTTATTGGCCAGAATGAGGTTACTGAGGTCTAGCTCTTACCCCAAAAGTGAGCAATGCCACTTAGGAGTCATGCCAGTGGGAGGTGCCATAGATGGTGGTTGGTGAAAGGCAGACACCTCCTAGAGAGGCACCGAAATATAACAATTACAGCAGGAGCTCATAACTGCCATTTGTCCAGCACCTACTGGGTGACAAGCATCATGCCAAGTGCTTCGTGCACTGTCTCAATTAATACTTAGAAAACCTTATGAGGCAGATACTATTATTACTCCCATTCCACAGATGACAAAACTGAGGCTCAAAGGAGCTGTCCAAGACAGAGCAAATGAGGAAAGATCTCCTGTCTCCTAGTCAGCATCAAAGGAATATCACAGGAATCTGGTCCAAGAGGGCAGGAGAAGTGCTCATGTTCCTGAGCCCTCGCCGTGTGCTGGCCCTTTAAGGTGAGGTCTCTCTTTAACTGCTCACATCAACCCTAAGGGGAAAATGTGCTCATCATCCTCATCTTACTGATGAGGATTTTAAAAAAGGAAGTGATGCAACCTGACTTCTATTTTTAAAGGCCCCCTCCAGGTCTCTGCCCAAACTGCTAAAGTCACTCCCTGCTGTGTGGACGGCCACAGAGATGAGAGTAGAAACAAGAAGAGCAGTTGCAGGGTGTAACTCTCCAGGTGGTGAGGAGAGTAACGGGAAGAGGACAAGGGTACTGATGAGGGATGCATGGTAGAGGCAGAAAACATGGGACTCTCTGATGGTTTTGATGGGGGTAAGGAAAATGAAGAATTCAGAAATGCCTCCTGGGTTTTTGGACTGAGCACATGCAGAGCCAACTTAAATGGATTGACTGGACGGGATGAGATCGAGAGCTCAGGTATGAGCAGGTAAGCTCGAGAGGTCTGTGAGTCATTTAAGTGGGGTTAAATGTAAGGTCTCCAGTTTTCAGGGGTCACTATTCCATTTCAACGAACAATAATGTGAATCTTTCCTCCTTTACTTGACCACACAAGGATGAGTCATTTTCAATTTCTTTCCCTTGTTTTAATGCCACTCCCTGAAGAATGCTTCTTGCTTTGTCCAAATCCCTACAGGTCATTTCTTGTCCTCTATAGACATTAGGGCTTTGCTTATCCTACTTTGCCTCAAGCCGAACATTCTAGAGCATCTAATGCACAACACCAAAATTGGCCTTCCTACAGTTAACACCAAGTTCCATCCCATCACTGGTGCATGAGAGCCAGGCTTACCCCCTTGTAGGACTCCCTGGCACTGTGGCATGCAGCAGCCCTGATGCAAGCACCATCTTCTATTTCACCACAAGTTCACTAGCAGCCACTATTAACATCTTTGTAAAGTGATGAATGGATTACACTTTAATTTGCATTGCAAAATAAATCTTTTCCACTGCAAAGCACAGTGTAAGCTTAAGTCTAACATATAAGATCAGTATGTGCACAATCTACATGATGACAATGTTTAGGATTGTCAGGATGTACAGCATAAAGGTGACATTCATTGAGCACTTGCTAAGTACCAAATACTCTGATTAGCTCTTTATATACTTCAACTGTCTTCAATCGCCCTGTGAAGTAGCTGCTATTATTGTCCTATTTCCAGACAAGAAAGCAGAGGGTTAGAGAGATGAAGAAACTTGCTCCAGAACTTATAGCTAATCAGTAACAGAGCCAGGACAGCCCCACTGCTAAGGTAGGTGGTGGCATTTGGAGTCTCCATCCCTCTTCTGCCACTAGGTGTGACTTCAAGCATGTGATATCTTCTCTATTGATTGTTAAAGGGTTGGAAACCCACAAGGTTGGGAAGGGAGGAGAGGGAGGGAGGGAGGGAGGGAGGGAGGGAGAGAGAGAGAGAGAGAGAGAGAGAGAGAGAGAGAGAGAGAGAGAGAGAGAGAGAGAGAGAGATGGAGAGATGAAGGGGGAGGCAAAGAAGGAAATGGGGGCAGAGGTCAGGGGACAAGAAAGGAGGAAGGTGAAAGCCCTTGATTAACAGCCATGTCCTGCACTGTCATTGCTCCCAATAAAGATGCTTCTTCAAGTGCAATGAATTCTGGGCAAGTCATTCACTGACTATGGGTAGGAAACCTAAGACTGGTCACTTCCCATTCTCAGGGGTCCCCTCCGTAAAAACAATGAGACTGGTTACCCCTGAGCAGCCCATAGAGCCAGAGAAAGTGTTGTGGTTGGGGCCAGTGTCCAGCTCCTATTCTCTTGACTCCTCTTTCCTGTCTCCTGACCCGGTCACCTGCCAAGCACCACATGGACAGAAAGCCACCAGCAATGCCTGCAGGCAGCGGGAAATCCTGCAGCTACTTGCAGTAAAGGTTGAGCACCCAGTGGTGAGACTTCATCAAAGTCAGGGCAAGGTCTTTGGTCCCTTTTTAGATCTTGAGTCCGAGGAGGAGTTTCGTGTTTGTTAAACAATCGTGCGCATCAGGGAGCAGCATTCTCAGGGAGCGGCTATCCTGTGACCTCTTCTGACAAAAGCAGCAAGGAATTTTGCACTGTTCGCTCATAGATACATTCAGGGTTGATCTTAATTTCAGAGAAAGTAGATGATGGCTTCTGTTTCATTTCATGGGTAGTAGCAAGGCATTCCTTGTCCCTCAACAAAATTCCCTCTTCCCCAAGCCTGGCAAAGAAGCTTGAGTTGCTCCCATTCTCAATTAATTCCCTTGGACTAAGCTCTGACCTCTTTTCAAAGACCACTTTGAAAATGCAAACTCAATGATGGAGATAATTTATTAAATCTCCACATCCTACTAAGAAGGACCATCAGACTCCTGGTTTTAATTACTCACTCAATCTGGAGGGAATCGCCTGGACTCTCCATGACTCCCTTTTCTCAGCCTTGAAGTGGGAATAACAATTGTCCTAAAGATCAGACGGCACACTCACGTTAAGGGCTCAATGCCTAGCACAAAGTCAACACTGAATCTGTGGGAAGTGGTGGTAGTGGTGGGAAAGGCAGCCGCAGCAGTAGCGGTAGGAGGAGGTATTGGTGCCTCCAAATGGACCATTTTGCTGAGAGCTGATCATGGTGACTATGCCATAAGTAAAGAGAAAGATGATGTCAGCCACCAACTCCATGTGTGCTGGGTTCTAGGCACCTTGCCCCACACATCGAATTCATTCTTTGAATCCTCATAAGAAGTTGATGATATCAGTTCTACTAATTTCCTCCATTGATGATTAAAGAAACTGAGGTTCGTAGAGCTGAGGCAACTAGTCTAGAGGCAGCAGAGCCAGGACCCAAACCATCTTTGTCCTCAAAGCCCAACTGGTGAATTCTACACTGACTCCTGGAAACAGTATGGGTGCCAAGCAGACTCACTCTGCACCCCGCCTCACCCAGGAGACTGGGAGTGAAGGGTGGGGGGTGCACTCAGTTCTTTTCTCTTCAGGGTCTGGAGATCATGGCCCTGCAGCGAGCAGACAAGCCCTGGGTCGGGCAGGGCCAGATCTGAAGCTGTTATCTGCCTCATTTCATCAGGCTGCCAGGCTGCCAAGCACAGGAAATTAAAAGTAACTCATAGTTCACAAAGCACAGCCCTAAGTGATCTCAGGCAGAATTCAGACTCCTTCTCTCTGGCTTATCCCTTCTGCAAGAAGATGACTCTCAGAGGCTGGCTGCTGAGCTTCTGAAGGGAGTCACACTGTCCCAGCTGCCAGTGCCCCAGAGGCAAATATGGAGGCCCCACCCTCAGAGGGCTCAGTCTGGAGAGGCAGGCCCTTGCAGTGAGAGTGGTAGCGGTGTGTGTGTGAATGTGTGTGTGTGTGTGCATGTGTGTGTGTAATCTAGGAGACACAGAAAAGAGTGGTGGCTTCTTTGGGGCAAACTGTGCAAAAGCGAACAACAAACTCAGAACACTTTCTGCAATTTTTTTCTTTTCTCCCCCCACCAAGACCCATTTATACAAGGGGTGTACGTGTCTGTGTGTGTGTGTGTGTCTTTATCGAAGGGCAAGGTTTACAGCACTCACAAAAAATGTGCAATCAAAAACTAGACATGCCTGTCCTTAAAATTTCCACGAATGCAAATTTCTCATTTTCTCCTGCTGGGTCCTCTCCTCCTCTATTTTCTCTCTTCCTTCAAATCTCCTCAACCCAAATTCCCTATTTATTTTTATACAACAAATACTGATTTTCTCTTCATCACTCTGCCTCTATCCTGTACCCCTCTAAATACAGCTCACTGCATCCCAGTCAACTTCGTTGTTGTGCAAATGGACCAAGATTAAAATCAACTTCAAATGCCTACCTCCCCAAACCAAGCCCCAGCCCGTCCCTCCTCAGCAGCAGCACCCCCCCCCTCCCCCACGCCTGCTTTGCTTTCCTTACGCTCTGCAGCCTCCGTAGGCTGCTGCTTGGGGTCTGAGAACAGATGCTGCCCCAGAGCCTTCCTGATCCCTTCAAGAGGAGGTGAGAGGCCCCTCCCAGCCAGGGTCCGCTTACAGTTGGAACAAGGCCTGGGGACAAGGCCTGGCTGACACCGGGAATATTATTGCTTCCCCAGGCTGTCATCCCCAGCAGAGGCTGTGGTGGCCTGACGATAGCACAGGGCATGTTTCTCACCAGCAGGCCTCAGTGGGTCACTTTGGAGTCAGCATTCTCTGGCAGATGCTCAGGCTCCCATGGCTTCCGAGAATCCCCCCGCCCTCTGTTGGGGTCACGACTCTCCTCTGGAAGAGAAGCTCAAGGGGAGACCCTCGGCAGGACAGGAGGAACTTGACTTTTTCTGAAGCTCCCCCAGTAGGAATCCAAACCCTTCACTGAGGGCTCCTAGGGGAAGACTCGAACGGCCAAGACAAGTAATTTGAGGGCCTGCTGCTATTCTGTCCTTTTTGTGAGACTCAGAAAACCTGCCATACCCACAATCAAATTAAAAAACTCCTATGCAAAAGAAGTTGTTTTCTGCATTATGGATCCCTACCTACAGCTGGCCTGACTCATAGAAAGCCAGGCTGTGTGTGGGCCAGCCAAGGTCCACGTGCGAGCCAGCAGCCTAGCCAATGGGACTCTCCTGGACTGGACGATGACTGACCAAATGAACCAATCACATCCTCTCTCATGCCCTACTTTGTCCCTAAACACATACTGAGACCTTGTATGTGCCAGGTTCCCGTGGCACAGATGTAGAAAGGGCTTGATAACCTCTGATCTTTTTGCCCTTAGTAGGAATCCAATATATGACTCTGTTCCTCATTAGTAACTTAGACGAGCCGTCAAGATTTTGTTGGGACATAAACACAACTCTCATTTATAAGGTAGCATTACTTTAAATCAATGAATTTATTAAGATCCTTGTCTTCAAGAAACAGAAACTGAACCCGATCTGGCTTAAGGAAAAATTCACTGGCTCATATCTTAGAAGTCCAGAACTGGAGCTGTCCTCAGGAAACCAAATGATGATATCATCTCCCTCCCCCTTCCTCCCCGCTCCCTTCTCCCTTCCGCATCTTAGCTCTCTGCTTCTCTCCGTGCGTTGGACTCATTCTTTCTTAAGACAGAAGAGCTTCATCCACAACAGAAGACATGGCATAGGAAGCTTCAGGCTTCATCAACCCAGCTTAGCAACATTCAAGGAAAAAAACGATTTCTTTCTCCCAGAATTCGCATAGAAAATTCAAGGTAAAGTCACCAATAACACAAACTCAGGTCACTTGGCCGCCACTGAGTTAGTCACTGCAGTATCTCAAGGGGCACGAGATACTACAGTTGAGCCTTGGTCCCATGACACTCCTTACCTGCCCCACTCCCCAAACCAGATGTCCTTAAAGAGGAACAGTTCCCCCAAAGAAAGGAGTGTGCTCTTTCTGTGGGAAAATGGAACGGATGCTGAACAGGATGGGGGTGGGGAGCAGAAGAGAGAATTCTGCTACACCAGAAGGAATAAAAGGAAAAGCAATTGTGATACGGAAAAAAAGGAGGAAAGGCCTTTATTAAAGAATACTTAGCTTTATGGTTGTTTCTAATGATCAGCTTCCTTTAGAATACGGAAAATATAAATATATTTAAAATATTTAATGGGTCAGCACAACTTTTAAAGGATGTATAGATGTGGTGAGTCAGCGCAGAGCTAACACCCAAGGTGAGAGAAGACAAACCAAGTATCTTTTAGGGACACGCAAGGAATTTGCATCTATTGAACATCTGCTGGGTGCTGGGCTTTGTGTCTCCAAGCTACTCATGAAGCTGTGGGTCACCCCTAGAGGCAGGGGCAATTGTTTCCCTCTGTTTACAGGAGAGGGAACTGATGCTAAAAGACATTTTTAAAAACCATCTCGCCCCTCCTCCCATGGCCCCCCAGCAAGGAAGCAGCGGAGCTGGGATGTGAACCCACGTTGCCTGATTCCAGAGCGTGCGCTCTTTCCATGAGCCTATTCTGTTTGCCAAAGGCAAAATACAGCCCAGATGAAAGGTGGAGGGTGAACAATGAGTCCCTCCTCTATTTATAGACAGAGGACAAAGCCAGACAGCCCAGAGGGCAGAAGTGCCAAGAAGGGAAAGTTTTTCTGGGTCCTTCATGAGGACATTCTTTGCTCCCAAAATGGAGACAGCACTCGAAAGTAAGAATGCACATTACGGAATGTTGTGGCAGCCGGGAGAACACAGCTAAGACATGACAGGGCTCATTAGTGGCCTGCAAGAGGCTGCTTGAGCAGAGAGTGTGTCTAGGCCCAAGGTTCAAAGAGGTTTGTAGCAAGTAACTGGTTGAGAAATGGTGGCTTCAAAGGTAAATATTCTCATTCAAGAAATTTAGCAGTAAATGTAAAGAATCTGTGTATTTTTAAATGATGGGGAAGGAGTGACTGAAGAGGAAGGGTCACAAAAATCAGATTTGAATGAAAATGAGTATTTATCTTTTTTACAGATAGAAGAATTCTGGAAAGAACATGCCATTAACAACAGAAATAAAAATCCAAACTAACTTGACCAGTGGAAACCTTAGGCTAGGAAAACAATGACGGGAGTTGTTTGGTAGTTGCAATCCTCTTCCAGGAGAAAATAATAATAACCAAGCTAACTATTGGGCTTGACAATTACACACAGAACTGGAGGCTGGGGCTACACAGAGCTTTGTGTTTTTCCCATTGAGGTGCATTAGCACACAGGGCCTGCTCCGTGGGCTCTCAGAAGTAGCTTCTCTCACAACTACCTCTGTCTCTTCCTGGGGCCTCCCTCGTGCCCCTGGCCTGTAGGGCCCCTTTGCTCTCTTTTCAGGGCTTCCAGAAATCTAATTCCATTCACTCCCATGAGCAGCTGGAGGGAGACCGGTCAGATTCTTCCAGGGAGGGGGCTTTGAGCCCTTCAACAAAACATCAGAAGTCTCACAAATTCTTCTCTAGGTGATAATGTCATCTCTCCTCTGATAGCACCTCTTCTGGGAGGTAGCACACATGGAAGTGTCTCTCTTTCCTCTCTGTCTTATGAACACATGCTCCCAAACAAGAGGGGTGTATAAAAGAAGAGAATTGGAGGGAGATGAATATTCGTGAGCAGCCTTAGGAGCCAGGACACTAAGGAGGCCACAATGAGGATTGAAGCGGAGAATTCTGGGCAGTCACCCTCTCCAACCTTCACAAAAATAATACCAGCTCTTACGCGTGGCTCATCACTTACAAATTATGAAGCCACACTATGCAACTATATTATTATTTTTTAATCCTACCATAAAAGATACTTTATACACATAATAGACCTGCAATAAGGAGAATTATTAAATTGATGGATCTCATCAGGTTATAGAATTTTTTTTTCAAACTCAAAGACCCCTGCATTGTCTCCTATATGCTTCTGGTGAAGAATAAATGGATACAGTCTTTCTGGTGGGCCACTTGGCAATGTTCATATTTTTTGATCCAGCAATTTTAACCCCAGGGCACAGACTCCGGAGCCAGATTGGCTCCACCACAAAGTGGTCATGTGATTTAGCCTAAGTCTCAGTTTCCTCATCTCTAAGATGGGGATGACACTAATTTCTCTGGAAATTAAAAAAAAAAAAATGCTGACGGAGGATCCCACCCATGGAAATTCTGATTTAATTGGCCTGAGATATCACTTGGGCCTCAGTATTTTTATTTTCTTCTACGTATTTGTTTTTTCCCTGAAATTTTCTAAAATAAACATGTATCGCTGTTATAATTAGAAATTAAAAGCCATAAATGTTACTTAAAAGACATTTCAATTACTCCCATGAGAGTAGCTGACTAGCAGAGATGCCCATGACGGGCTCACCAGGTTGCTTTCTCCCAGGGAGGGCTCACAGAGGGCACGAGGGAGGCTGGAGTGGGAAGAAGATGAGAAGCGGGTTCAGAGAATGAGTCGCTGCCCTGGAGAGGGGACACTAGGTGGGGAAGGAGGGTGCAAGGCTCAAGGTGGGGACGCTGGACACGTGGAGCTGGGGCAGGGGAACAAAAGGACTCATGCCAGCCACCCTGGCTGAGTGATCGTGTGCAGTTGGCTCTGTTATTTATGGTCCTTCCTTGCTCGGTGTCCATTGTGGGATTTCATTTCTGTACATCAGCATCGTGTTTTCTCTTCAGTGCACACTCTCGACAAGGGCTGAGAAAAGCAAAGGAAGCGAAGGAAGGTCAGCAGCTGCTAAAAAAATGCATCTCACCAGGAGTCCAGGGCTAGTTGTATTTTTCTCCCTCCACGTCTAATATTAAATGCTTGGGGTCTGATGACAGAGATTCTTTATTTGTATAGCATTCATTTTTTTCCACTTAATCAGCAAGTCATTATTGAACTTTTATTAAGTGCCAAGCCCTGTGCCAAGTAATTTTCATCATTTAATTCTCATGTAAATCTTGAAACAAATGACTCAGTTACTGTTATTATCTTATCTTTTACAGAAGAAAGATTTGAAGCTGAGAGAAGTTATCAGCCTAAAGTTACCCAGCTAAATGTTTGTCATCACCATCATCATCAGAATGACTACTGTTTATTGAGTGCCTACTATGCGCCAGGCAGTATACTGAAAGCTTTGTGGCCCCCCCCTCATACCCCACTCCACCTCCGCTTCCCCCCACTGCCTGCAGTAACCCCTATGAGACAGGAGTTATTATTATCCTTGATTTACAGATGAGGAAACTTAAGCACAGAGAGAGAAAGTTACTCACTCAAAGTCACAAAGCTTTTAGGCAACAAGAAATGATTAATATCCAAGAGTATCAAATTCCTGGGCTCCTATTCCTAATTTCTAAATTATGCTGCTCCCACACTTTAGTGACTGAGCTTCTGAAGTCAGGCCAGGCTTAAAGACTTTAGTCTGCAGTATATTTAAGATACATCAATTAACAATGTTCACCTCCACTAAAGATGTTCACCTGTCTTGGCCTGTTCTCAGTATCTGAGATTGCTAGATCCTACAGGCAAAAAGGCTGAGGAGTTGGAAACCTACCCAAACCTAACTTGCCTTTTAAAAAAATTCTAATTCTCTTTATAACTACTGTTTCAGGCATGTGTCTATTATCATCCAAAAAGCCATGGCAGAAGAGAATTATGGGAAGATGAAAGAGAAAGCAAGAAAAGGGCACCTGCTGGTTGCCACGGTGAAATGTTCAAAAGAAGCAGGAGACAGCCATTAGCATTCAGTTTAATGGTGTGTTTAGCCCCATCCATAACTGGAAGTGTGTTTACTGTTTCATATTTTCTTTGTGAGAGGGAGTCACAAATCTCATTTTTCATATTGAGAGCCAGTTAATGGTCCTAATTATGCATTGGCTCACACTGTTTCTCAACCAAAAGATGGGGCAATCACAGCTCCCTGGTTACCCGAGGTCGTGCAAGCAGACACCTCAAATCCTGGTCCTATGGCACTAACCACTTGCTGCCCAGTGGTTACTGATAATCCAGAACTGCCAGAGATGTGGCCCAGAGTACCCCTGCAATAAAACTGAAATGGGGTCACTTCAAAGCCCCAGAAATGCTACATCCCAATGCTTCCCATTTAAATGGCACTTTACAAGCTGTTTACCCACCCAACACCCTACAATGTTGCCAAGCTCCACTGCCCACACACTGCAAAGGGAGATACAGAGATAAAGTACACCACCTAAAGTGTGAATCAGCCACTTCCAAGGGAGCACTGGAAAAGTTCCCGACCACAAGGAATTTGCCAAATCCCTCCAGACCTTCTTCTTTTGCTCCAGTGGCCCTCAAGCCTGGACGCCTGTCAGAACCACCTGGAAGCTCCAGCTCCATCCAAAATTAAGAGCATCAAAATCGTTGATGGCTGGGACCACGCATCTCCATCGCATGAATATTCCTCAGGCGACTGACTTGTGCTACGGGAAGTGAGAACGTGGGCCTCTGCCCTCCAGTCTCTCACAGCACCTGATTTAGGCACCTGGCATTTCACTTCCTCTGCCAAACGGACTTCCCAATTAAGCTAGAGTTTCCAGTAGATAGTGTATGGCTTAGCAGTAGGCATGGGGTTCTGCTGGCCTGGGTTTGAATTCCAGATCTGCCACTTACTGGATATGGACAACTTAAATATACTGGGCTACAATCTCTTCATCTGCAAAAGCAGAATGGGAATAGTGGCCACTTTATAGGGCTGTTGAGAGCATAAAATCCCAGGCACACAGTTAGACTCAATAAATGATAGCCACCACCATGGATAACTATGATCTAAGCTGTTTCTTACTAAAGATGGGGGTAGGGGGCTGCTCTGGATCAGTGGATTTCCACTGTGGGCAACTGGAGCAATGCCCAACTTTTCATTTTCAAAACACAGTTTTCAGCACACAGTGGAAGGATGGATTTTCCTCCTTGGTTAGTTAGAGAAAGGCCTAACAGCAGCAGCAAGGACAGCAGACTGTGTATTTCTAAGAGACAAACGGCTCTGAACAATCCTGCCCTTTTCTGTTTCTGAAAACACTGAGGCTGGGTATTCAAAAATGTCAAAAAAAAAAATACAGATGCAAACTAGGGGGTAAAATAAACAAAAATGAAAAACAACTGAAAATCTGTTTTGAGGCAACATAGATACAGATAATTGTCCTGATTTTTCAGTTTCCACATATACATATAGGTTTGTAAAAAAATTAATGAACAGAAACCTTGTCTCCAGAAGGGGGAGCTCTCGTGCCCGACATGGATGACAAAGCACAACAGGAGGAATTGCTGGTAGCAGATCTCCAACTTCCTCCACTCCTCCACAAAAGAGTTCCCTTTTCTTCACTATAGTGGACTTGAATGTGGCCCGCATGGTTGCATGTTCCGATTGCAATGATTTGTTGTTCCCAAATAAACCCTTTTTGCTGGAGAAATATGTGACTTTTTGTTTAAGGCCAACAAGTTCTTCACAGATAGTAACTGAATACCTGAATGCTTGCTGTATTCCAAAGCCAGATTGTGTCCTTCTGTGCGTTGTTTCAATTAATTCTCACAATAGGCCCGTAAGACAGATGCTATTTTAAGTAAGCAACCATGACTCAAAGAGGTTAAGTAACTTATCCAAGATTACACAGTAAGTGGCAAAATTGAGACCTGAACTCTATAAGCACTAATCCTAACTAATATGCTGTACC
>CM053515.1:11553523-11587051 GCA_028627145.1 Eidolon dupreanum
CAAGCATCCTTTGAATGAGTGACATCAAATCCCTCTAAGATGTAAGCTCCGTGAAAGCAGGGATTTTTTTTCCTGCTTTGTATGCTGATATATTTTGTATACAGAACAGTGCCTGCACATAATAGGGACTCTATAAACATTCGTCAAATAAATGAATAAATCATGAGCATTCAAGTTGCAGTGGAACTTAGAGAGCCACTTGTTCAATGATTTCCAAAGGATTCTGTTCTGAGGGAGTAATATTTTGAGAAAAGAAGAATCGTGGGTCCAAATAAGTATATGAACCATGGCATACTATTTCCCAATTTTAATGCTTCTCAATGTACATTAAAAAGTAAAGACTAACAATTCCAAGATAAAGATACCTATTTAAGTGTGTTCAGACCAGAGTTTTCTAAACTTTTTTGGCCAGAGAACACTTTCTATATGTTTGACGGCTTTAGTGTAACACCTATTGACATCTCATGGAACTAATGTTCCAAGGAACACACTTTGGGAAATGCTATCCTAGACTAATTTGATCATTTTTTCAGTAGAATCGTAATGGTTTACAGCTCTACAATGTTTTATATTTCAAGTTCTTGCTTTAAGCCTCACAAAACTCTGAGAGATCACCAAGATAGTATCCCTGTTTTGGAGATAAGGAAATATCGGACTGGTTAAGGGATTCGTTCAAGGTCACACAGCTAGTTAGTGACAGAAATGAGAAGAGAGTCTAAGTCTCATATTAATCCAGTTATCACCAATTAACACCTCAGCAGGGGTCTATCCAATCTTCTTCCATAGCAGAAAAGCGAACTGAAAGCAGCATCTTTCTCAGAGAAACCTGAAATGGATCATTTGTGCTTAGGGAAGACAGAAATATTCAATAGGAGCAGTCCTGTTAAGAATTTGGATTGATTTTCCTTCTTGCCGACAACTTTGAAAGGTTAAGGATGACCCCAAGTATCCTTCATGCCCTTACCATCTGTCACATGCATCCTTCAAGCCCAGAAGCAGTGCATTCACGGAACATATGCCATCACAGCCCCTCCCTTGACCGTGACAGGCATGGCTAATTCATTACCAACCACTGAGGCTGGGCTTGGCCTGCGATATTCTGAATTAAGCATTTCAGGCAGGCACTGTGACAGATTAGAGTCAGCCCAAAGTTGAAGTCTGCTTGGCACTTTGATGTTTCCTTCTACACTGCTCCCTCAGGATAACAGGGTTTATAAATGTACCCCTCAAGATGTCAAGTAGGGTTTCCTTTTTGTTTGCCTGTAGTATATATCTTTCAAACTTCAAAGAGTTGATGCTTATTTTTAGGCAAACTCAGTGATACATATATAAGTGAAAGAGATTTGGAAACAAAGAATTATACAATTAAAGGCATTATACTGATTATTGCTCTTTTGATTCATCTGTCTAGACTAGAGCCAGCATGCTTTATCTTCCAACTTTCTATTTCTAATTTAGGCCCATCTGTTCTATTGGATGCTCCATCCCTAATGGCCCCAAATAATTCTTAAAAAATTAAAACTAACTCGAGCTTTATTTTAAATAGGTCCTTGATTAGTGCAGACTGAAGTAATATAACATTTATAAACATTTTACTTAAAGAGTAACTAGACACAAGTTGATGAGCAAATAACACTCCATTTAATTCCAACTATTACTAGATTTGGTAGCTCTTTTAGACCCGGCAAAGACCCTGTCCAGATCCCTACACTTTATAGAGACATGTCTGCTCTCTCTCTGACTACTCATCTCCCCATGGAGTGAGGACTCCCAGGGGCCTAAGAAACACGTCTATTCAGAGCCTGCACCCACGTCTCTTACACTAATACCAAGCACCCTAGAATTTCCTGCTTTTATAGCTCTGAGGTCACTTCTGGGACCATATAAACATCTCCCCCAGAGTCCATCCTCTTAAGAGGGTATAGGATAGAGCTTGGGTGTGGGGCTGGGTGTGCACACACCTGCACTCAAGGCCAATGCAGGATGGGACTGAAAATGGAGGAGAAGGAGGGGCACCCAGGTTAGACTCTTTACTCTGCCATGTTCTCCTGGGAAATTCTGAGGTGCCAAAGACCTCTCAGTTCAAACCTGGCCTTCCAAAGCATCATGAAGTCCACTTGTCAAAGTAGGAGGATGATATATATTTTATTTAACAATTTCCCAGCTTTGTTAATACATTTAAATATTCATGCATATGTAAGTGTGCCTCTCATCCTCAGCTCTATAAATTCTAGATGTGGACTTGATTGGAGCTTTTAGGACCTTTTAGTCTCAAAACAGCCTTACCTGACTTTTTTTTATATGATCTATCATTCATGACCAATCTGATATATAATCCTAACTCTAAAGGGAACATGTGATGATAGCTCTGTCTCAATATTGCACTCAAACAAGCATTTATTTATTTACTGAACACCCAGAGATTTTTCAGCTTTATGAGGAATTTAAAATTTACCAGATGGTTTATCTTTTTCTCAGTCAAATGACATAACATAGGTAGAAATCTTTGTAAACTGCAAAGTGCTATTCAAATATAAGGGATTTTTATTTCTGTTTTTCAAAAAAGAAGATTTTACAGAAAGGATGGGCTATCATTTCCTTCATCACTGTATGACTGGGGTTGTTAGTGATTTCACTTATGATTCTAATCAGAAACAAGGCAAATAAATGACTTAAAATACTCTGGTTTTCCCATGTCCTTTTCATAAATGTGTTTATTTGGGGTCTATATCACTGAAGACACATACTTGCTTAAGGTAAATGATTTTAATTTCATGTCCCTCAGGAGGATATGTAAAAAAAGCCATGAAAAATACTAGCAAAAGCATGGCCTTTGCATATTTCCACCTTTCCAGATTGTCTGCAAACATCTGGGCAGACGCTCAACTTTCCCTGAAGCCTGAAGGAATATCAAGGCTGAAGAGAGCTCATCACTGCCAAGCAAATCAATCACAAGTGCCTGAGAGCCCATGTGAGTTTCCAGGGGGGCAGGCTTTGTGGATTAGGAGAGCCCAGAATGAAAGGTGAGAAGTTTGCTAGAATTGCTTCCCAGTTATTCAGTCAGTAAGCTGCTGGAATAATAGAAGCCCAGAGAGGATGCAAGTTTTATTCCAGTTCCTGTCCTCTTCTCTTTCTAAACCCTTTTAACACAGACACTGACAAGTAGGCCATGGACTTGAAAAACTGGTATTCTCAAAATAAATTGCTGTCTATTTATCTTTTAGGGCTCTTGGTTAGCAGAGATTTACTTATTCTATATATTTGTGTTGAGCAGCTACTATGTGCCAGGTTCTGTTCTGAGCACTGAGAACAGTGATAAAATAGATGAATATGGTCCCTGCTCTCATGGAACTTACATTTAATAAGATTTTTACTCTTTAAAGAGGGGTCTCTTTGAAATGCCTTTCCCAAAACAAACCTTTCCCTCTCCACTCCTAACTCCTTCTGCCCCCAAAATATGAACAGGTGCCAGACAATAAATAAACTGAGGATAAAAACAAAATAAAGTTCACATTTTAAGTGCTACTGAGGAAATAAAGCAAGTGGTATAATAAGGTATGGCTAGAGGGGGCATTGTATTAGCCTGGGTACTCAGAGACGGCATCTCTGAGGGTGTAACATTTGAACCGACACTTGGATAAAAGGAGCAGCCAGGCAGCCTGGGAGTTGGGCCTTTTCAGAGTGGCTGAAGCCTGGCTGCCCTCCACTGTGCCTACTTGGCCCATGGGAAAACATTCTGCCCTACAAATGATACAAGGGTCATTGCTCCCACAGCTACCCTCCAACCTGGCCCTACTATCACAGGCAATTCTGGACCACCTCCAGCCTTGTGAGTCTTCTGGGCAAGAAGATGTGCCCCTAACATCTCCAGATATGCATTCCTGGAACTCTCTTATTTGTCTGGAAGTGGTAGTGGTGCTCTCTGCTCTTAAAACATCTTCTCATTTAATCCCATCTTTCTTGAGTTTCTGGTCCTCCTCTCATATAGGTTGAAAGTTAATGATAGACAGGAAGGACCGTTTTTACTGACTCTCAGTAACTCTCCATGGATGTGTTTAGTGTCTATCACCTTTTTTTCCAGAGGCATGGGTACAGATCACTCAGCCTCCTCAACTCTAGGGTCTTAGTTAAGCCTCTTGGAATATAATAAAAGTCAATTTAACATCAATGGTACATTAGCCCATGAGCTTAAAAGCACTCAATTTTATTTCATCAATCCTACCCAAGAAGTAACAGAATCTCCTTTCTTCTCCAGGAGAGTTGACTTCCCATAAAGACAAGCTGGTTGACACCTGTGGGCAAGAAGAATGATTGGGTCCTTCCTTGGATGTCTGACTGGCCTTCTCAGCAGGAAAGAATGCTATCTTCCATTAGTGATGTCTGCTCTGGGTTTGGGAGGGAGAGTTGAGGCATAAGTGCCATGCATTTGCTATCTTTGGTCTAGGGTCTAATAGATTCATATAGAAAGAGTCTCGGTAAATGCTAACTTCCTGCTGGACCAAAATAAACTTCCTTCCAGACTAGCGTGAGAATATGACCCATTCCATTACTGTGTATTTTTCTGCATCATTCACATTAATGAGATTTGCTTAAATTAGTCAAATATAAATGTGCATATATTTTCGGTCTTTCTCTGGGGGAAATGTGTTTGGGGACATTTTATCTATTCTGGGCCTTGTAAGATATTTACTTAGAGAAAATTGAAAATGATTCTGTGCTATATAAACTTTTCAATGAGCTCGACATTTCTTCACAACCAGAGAGGTCACTGCTACCTGCCATCTCATGAATGTGCACCAATGCCTTGGATCCGAGGCCTCATGACCATGAGAGCATCCAATCAATCAGAGCCTGGCATCAACCTGGCCACCTGCCAAGCACCGACACCCAGCAATGGTTGTTCATGCCAGTGATCCAAAATCAGGACTTATTTCTAGTCCTTATGACTGGAATACCTAATAAGCCACATAAGTCAAGCAAATCAATTTTAAAAGGTGACTCACCCATGGTTAATGACAAAGAATAAAATAATACAATTATAACCCATTGCATAAATGCCTAAGAGTAGACAGAACTTGATAGGGACATAACATTAGAATCAAATTATGGGAGGGAACAATGGCTTTCTTTGGAAGGATTTAGCTTGCCATATGCCTGATTTTGTTCAGGTCTTGCTAGCCTCAGAGTGGCCTCTGAGCCCTGTGACGAGGAGGAAAGACATGTGTTTATTTATTCAGCTTCTTCCTACCTGATAGTAAAGTGCGAGGCCGGCCCCACTTGCACTCTCTTGATGGAAGCCCAGGCCCTAACATTTTCATGTCTTTCAATCTCTTGTTAAAAAGATGTTTTTCTAAGTTCATAGACAAGTCATGAAATATTTCACTGCCCCTCTGGGGTTTCGTGTTTATCCCAGTTTAGGGACTGCTAGACTGTATCACTGCTGTGGCTTTCTGCAAGGACCTACTTCTGGAGGTATGCTCTGTCCCTGCTTCCAGGACGTCTGGGGGACACATACCCAAGACAGCATCAGTGAGAGCCACACAGTGAAGGAGGGTGGGCACTCCTCTTGGAACCTCAAATGCAGAGTTCAATCCTCTATTATTTCAGGCTTACGTACTGCTTTGTAAATACTTCCTTTCCAGAATGGAAACAGAAACAGCTTCTCCACAGCTTATTCAAAGAAGCAGCCCCCAAATTAATCAAACTAATGGGGAAGAAAATCAATAAAGATAACCATCACAAATAAGCTCAAGAAAATAAACAACTTATTCACTGAATTGTTCGCTTTGCCACTGGGTGCTCTGACTTCAAATAAGTGTAATTTAAATGAGCTATAGGCTGCACAAATGAGCACAGGCTAGAAAGAAGTGGACATGAAGATCTCTAAAAATGCTAATGGCCAATGTGGGACGCAGGAACGGGTGTACTCATACACACTCCAAATTGATGCACCTTTTCAGAAAAGTAGTTTGAAAGGATGTATCGAGAGACTTAAAAATGTTCATCGTCTTTTATCCAGAAACTCCATTTCTAGGGAATTTATCTTAAGGAAATAATCAGAGAGGTGCTCAAAGATTTTGTAGAAGAATGCTTTATAGTTTTACAAGAGAAAAAGGGGGGAAAAGGGAAAAACTACCTAAACATCTAATAATAGGGATGTAGCGGACATTCCTGGATTTTTTTTTTTTTTTTTTTTTTTTTTTTTGCTAGCCATATCCTAATGCCCTTCCTGTCTGGGGAAAGGCCCACTGGATGAGTCTTGATTGGAGTCAAGGCCCCACTTCTCACTACAAAAGTCTGTTTCCTTGTAGGTAAGGTGGGACATATTCTCTAAGGTTGGCCAGCAAGATGCTCCTTCATAGAGCATTGAGACCTAAATAAATTTAAAAATGCTGAGGACAGTTTGTCTCTGTGGTGGATCCTAAATAGGGTTCCCACTGCCGAGACTAACTTGATATCTGCCTTTTCCTAGCCTATTTTTCCAGCCCTTCCATAGATACTATGGCTACCTAGTATTATTCTTGCAAATTATTCTTCCATTTAATTTAGGCAGGGTTGGTTTTGTGGCTGGTGTGGGGAGGGGAAGCTGGGGGGGGGCGAGGGGAAGAACTCTGATAGACACAAAGAGAACAGTTAAGTATATTATGAAACTTCTATTCAATATAATATTATTCACCTATCAAAACCATGTTTTCAACACATATTTAAAGGCATGGAAAAGAGAGCATTGAAAGATACATAAAGATTATGATCATGGTTCTATAAATCTGTGTACATTTATGTAAACATTATTATCATATCTGTATATCTACCTACCTATCTGTCTGTCTGTGTGTGTATGAAAAAAAACATACTGGAAGAAAATACACATAAATGTTAAGTTTTTTTTTCAGAGAAGAAGGATTACAGGTGATATAGAGTGCTTCTTCCCCCACTCATGCCATTTCATCTTCAGAACTAGCTTACCTCCAGAAAGCCTCCCCCAGCCTGGGTTAGGCCCCTCCTTTGTGCTTTGAGAACACCTAATACATCTTTGTATCATACTGCAAACTGTAATTGCCTCTTTAATTTACCTGTCTCCCTGACCATTTGTTCTTGCCCACTCTCTATCCCTTATGCTCATATAGTGCCTGCTCACAGTAGAAATTCAATAAAATTTGTAGAACAGATACATGCGAGAATTATTGTTACGATAAGAAAAAATGATGTGATTAATAAGAAAGGGCTAGGAACAAAAGATATACTGGTGAGAAGGAAAGAGAGACAGAAAACTTACTTTATAATGAGTAAATTAGATGTGACAGTGAATTGACTTTTTTGGACCCAGTGAAATGGACAGATATTGTGTTGTCTAGTATATTAGATTGGTGTAGACAGATAAACTATGGCTTTTTTATCCTTGGTCTAAATCATTACAATAACTGTCTCCCCTCTCCATTTTCACTTTGCTCCCAATGATATTGCCTGTTCATCCAGCGGCTTCTGTCCTCCAAGTATATCTTCTGAGATTACCATCAGCTAAATATTACATTGTCTTTGGATGGTTTTCCTACACTGTAACTCCCCACCACATTTCAATGCTTTTTTTCCTAGTTCCAGACAAGCTACAGACTAATTTACCTTTGCCTTTGCCTTGCCCAAGGAAATTGAAAATAAACTTTAATTTCCTAGTCTAGGGTTATGGGTGCTCTGTGTGTTTAGAAAAAAAAAAAATTATTATTGTTTGATGGAATTACGGAATATTAAGAGTTTCCAAAGTTAGTGAGATTACACAGTAATTGATCATTCATCCATATATTTAGAGTTCATTCCAATGAGCAAAGGTTTTGTCAATATCTGAGGTCTGTTTGATATCTGGCCTCAATCTGTCAATCACTCCAATAATGATATTCATAGACTTAGGATCTGAATTTTAAATTCCATCAAAAGCTTTCAGTTGGCCTTGGAGATGCTGTTTTAAGCCATTCTCATATTTAGTTATCTATCTGACTACACATAGTGAAAGAAAACTTTCTTTCAAGCAAATCAACAATCTCTGGAAGAATAATAAACAAAGGTGCTTTTAAAACATCAGAAGCCCAAGTCCAAGTTTCTGGAAGCAAAGGAAGAGCAGATAAGTCTTGACTAGTAAGTGTGATGGCCGGTAGGAACTTAATGGAAGCTCGGGTATTTAGAGTTTCTCAGTGAAGTCCTACAATGAGCCTAAGTGTAATGTGGAGCCAACTGGAAAAGGCAGAACAAATTACTTCCAAAGGGGAAAAAACAAAAACATTAACTTTTGGCAGCTTAGATTCTTTCGTTCGTTTGTTTATATTTTATTCCTTCTTTGGAGAGCTATTTTATTGTAAAAATATATAATACTAGCATTAAAGTAGCCAGCAAGTATTTATTGTATGGAAACTGGGTTCATACACTAGTGAATGTGACAGAAAGGGCCCCTACATGCACACAAATGTGTGTGTGTGTGTGTGTGTGTGTGTGTGTGTGTGTGATGTCTTTTTTTCACCTAGTTGTAATCATTACCTGAATCCAATTTTTTTTTTATGCGTATAGCACCTGATCTTTCTAGGTGGTCTCCCATCCAACTACTAACCAGGCCCAACCTTACTTATCTTCCGAGATCAGACGGGAGCAAGCTTGTTCAGGGTACAATATTTTTTTTTACTTAACATTATTATATTCCATATTTTCCCATGCTTCTACATTGTCTTCATGGTCAGCAATTTAATTCTGACAAATGATGATTCCTCTTCTATAGGACAAACTGCTACTCTAGTAAGTTAAGACCAAAGAGAACACTTCTGTGGCATATAGCATTTTTTCTTCCATTGTAATTGCTTCCTGGGATAAATCCTCAAGAATGAGATTCTTGCGTCTTTGAAGAAGACAAATCTAGTGGGCACGTAACACCATTTCTATGACACTGGAATGCTTCACTGTACCTGTTTCTGGTCAGGCCCAGACGCTGCTTCAGAATCCTTCCTAACATAATACTCTGAGTACCCTCTATCATTCAGTTTCAGTAGCCATCCCTGGTAAACAAAGTTACGATTTTGCTATGTACTGCCATACCAAAATATTACGTTGGAGATACGTCAGGGGAAAATCCCACTTTCATTTACTTCCCCTTACCAGGAAATCAGCAGATTTTTATTTTTGCTGACCTAATCTTCTCTGCGGTTTCCTTGGTCACTTTTGACAATATTTTTTGACAATTTTTTTTTCTAAATATTCCATATCCGTCCCCCCACCCCCCACCCCCACCACGCCACATCCATGATGTTCCATCAGAGCACACCAGATCATGATGCAAACTGTCTTTCTGGATGTAATGGCTTCCACCAGAGCTTAAAGAAAAGCACTAGATTTCCTTTAGCTAAACTGGCAGCCCCCCAAAAGTTTGATGACCACCAGCAGGAAAGTGGGAAAGAAATCTCCCAAAGCAGTGAGGAGGCCCTGATATCTTTATTTAAGTTAAAGAAACTAAGCTTAAACCAAGGGGCACCAAGGGTCAGTATCCTGGTCCCTCCAGCCAGGCACAATCTGCTGACTTTCACATAGGAATAAGTGTGGCTGGCTCTTGCAGACACTTTTTCAGCAGTGCAAGGCCTGGTCAATGCCTTAACAGCTTCCTCTCCAGCCGTATCAAAAGCCTCCAGCACCCTAAAGAAATCTTCCAAAGATATTGCCTGCTACTCTAGAATTTCTCCAGGTCTGCTTCTTTTCACTCCAAAACATAAGTCTCATTTTTTTTCTGATTGTCCCGGTGTGAGGATCATTTGCTACTTGGCTTTATCTGGCCTCCCTCTCCTCTGGTTCATTGAATAATAGCCTCCCCAGACATATGCCTCCATTCATGACATTGCTGACCCCTCATCATGCTTTCAAGATGAATCTGGTGGGACTGACAATTCTAGTTCCTTGTCCATCTCTCTGAAAGAATTAGTATGTGGCCCATTTTCATCCCCCTGGCTAAAGAGATTGGTTCAAAGACTGGGCAAGAAACCCAACACAGAATAATCAGTCTTTTCCAGAATTTTAAGTCTTCTGAAATAGGTTGAGGAAATTCTGTTTTTCTCTCAAGGTTGCTAGGCTTAATTACTATGAACTTGGAGCTGACTGTGGCCAAACCCCCTCTGCTGTCTGCCAAGAAGAGAAGGAGGCCTACCTACAGAAGTAGGGATAGGGATAGGTCGGTCCTGTAGATGAATTTGAGGCCCTTGCCACTAGAATGGCCAATACAAGGGGAGAGATCCTAAGGCCATCCTTTGTCCCAAAGTACCCAGAGTTTGCCCCTGTCCCACCAACAAAAGTGTGAGGTTGGTATGACAACTCTAAGAAAGAACTGGGTCACTGATATAGGGTTGTTGAGCAGGTGGGGTGAAAGGGGTGTGGTCTGAAGTAAAGCCAGCTGGTCTACTCAATGCTTGAAATGCTAGCTTCTTAACAGAGACCTGAACTGAGTGGGTTAGCCACAATACTGTTTCTCATGGCATACAGGGGGACACTTGTTGGGAGTTCATAAATTTGGTCATCCACAAATTTTATTAGTATCCCCTAAGTACCCCTAAATTCTTATCAATAACCTTCTTCTCCTAAAAAGGCAATTTCTCTGGGATGTCAGAGTCAAACGCTTCTTCTTGACAGAGAAGCAGAGTAATTAATGAGGAGATTAACTAAACAGCCAAATGGGTGTGCTCACCATCCCTGAGTATTTCTCACACAGCTCTCTGCATACACAATTCTCCCATCTCAATGTCCTATCTGTCACTGATTGTGGAAATATCCAAATTTTTCAATTGTGCCACTTGTCATCCAAAATCCATGTGCAGGTTTGGGCTGGCTGCAGGGATGATTTATTGGTAAGAATGGTGGGTTGGGAAACTCCACTTTGGTATATGATTTTTGGATGTGATTTGGTTTTAAGCAAGTGTCCATGGAAGCTTTATTGAGACATATTTTTTCTTTTGTCAGTAATCCCTCAGAAGGCCCAAGTTTTATGAGGCAATTTTAGTGGAATAAAATTTAGGGACTTCTAGATCATATTATTTATTTATATACAATGACAATTACTAATTGATCCAAAAGTTCCAGCCAGCACTTAGCTGAAGTGATGACAAGTAATTATACTCCATGGCCATACAGCTGAGTGTGTGTGTTAGCTGCTTAGGGAAATGTTTTAATTACAAACTCTAGGATGGGCTGTGCCCTAGACTAGGGCCACAGATGGATGGAGGAGATGACTGCAAGTTCTCCCTCTGCCATGAAGCCTCTCTGAGCTCCTTTACCTTTTGAGTTTCTCCTTAGCTTCTGATCATTTGCTGCTTCTCATTAGCAAACATTTATTGAGCAGTCGCCAAGTTCTAGACTCTCTGTTAAGTATTTTGGGAACTCTTTCCCCTTCTATTCCTGGAATGACATATTTCTACCCCTCTATCTGCCCCTTACCCAATTCATCATCTCTTGATATTTTACCCTGAGCAGTATTACTCCTGCTGGCCCAGCCTGGCTGGATGGTGGAGGCAAGTCTGCTGTCCTTGCCATAGGATGTAAAATGTTCAAGATCTTACATATCTGAAAGTGCCTTTTTTCAATCCTCACACTTGATTCATAGTTTGTCTAGGAAACCAATTCTGCAGTAGATGTCATTTGCCCCCCAGCAATGTGAAGGCCCTTCACTGGCTTCCAGTTTCCAATGTAGCTGTTAAGAAGCTGCATGCTGAAGGATTTTCTCCTTTGCTTATGACCTCCTTCTCCCTGGAAGCTTTAAGATCTCTGTTTCTGGCATTCTGGAATTTAACAATAATGTGCTTTGTGAGGATCCTTTTACTGTCATTGTTTTGAGTGCTTTGGTAGACACTTGGCTCTAGAAACTCAGGTCCATAGGTTATAGGAAATATTATTTCTTTTATACTATTTTCTCCTATAGTTTCTTTAACCTCTTTTTCTAGAAGTCCTATGAACTGAAGGCTGGCCCTCCTAGACAGAGCCTCTATTTTCTTCCTATCCTCTATCTTTCTTCTCTTTTCCACCTACTTTCAGAGAGATTTTCTCTACTTATATAGTCTTTATTGAAACTTTTATTACTATTACTATATTATTAACAGTTAAAAATTGAATACTTTTTTATAACATTCTTGTCTCATGGCTATAATTTCTAACTCTTTGAAGATAATGCTAGTAAATGTTTTTAAACCTTACTTTTTATCACTGCATTGTCTTTCTTTCCTTAGTATTCTGTTTACCCCATTTTTTTTTTATTTGGAATCTCAAATTAGAAGTTATCCTCAATATCTGATCACACTGAGAGGAGGCCGCTATGGTCTGAATGATCATGTCCCCCCAAATTCACATGTTGAAACCTTAACATCCAATCTGATGATGTTAGAAGGCAAAGCCCTGGGGAGGTATTTAGGCCATGAGGGTGAAGTCCTCATGAATAGGATGAATGCTCTTATAAAAGAGACCCACAGAGCTCCTTGGCCTGTGTGAGGACACAGTAAGAAAGTGCTGGTTATGAACCTGGAAGAGGGTCCTCACCCAGCCATGCTGCCACCTTGATCATGGACTTCCCAGCCTTCAGAATTTTCAAAAATAAATTCCGGTTTTTTATGAGCTACCCAGTCTGCGGTATTTTGGTATAGCAGCCCAAATGGACTAAGACAGACTTTGGCTATTCATTCACTTAAGAGGGAAGTATTGACCATGAAAGGCCCACTAGCTATAAGATTCTGTTATGTGTTAGTCCAGTTTCCCTGAAAACAACCATCCAATCCACCTGTGTAGATGGGTGAAGTTGACTGCTTCAATTCTGGGAGCTGAATGGTGAAAGGAAGCTGGAACCTCCACATTCAACATAAAGCCTTTCACTTAATCCTGGCTTTTAATAAAATGAATCACCCCTACACGCAGCTGTGTGCTAAGTCCAGAACCTCTCAGCGTTACCTCTACAAAGGAGACCCCTTCCGTCTTCATCTGGGATGAGGAAGGGAGAGTTCCTCAGCTGCCAAGCATGGGGAGGGGCCTCGAGGGTCTTACTGCTCCTCAATCAGACTAAACCTGTCATCTCATGTTCAGGCCACCCACACTCAGGCTTGTAGAGGAGCCCCGTGCCTCTAACTCCTGAACCTCTAGACATTCTGTGGGGTGAGTCAACTTACTCTTTATGTCTCCCCATTCCTTCGCCTTACAGGCTCCTATCCAACATTCCCGCTTCCTGAGGTCTTTAGGAAGACCCTGTAACTCCTACTTCCCACTTTCCATTCTGTTGACTTCTTTCATTTTCCCTCTTTCTTTGTTTTTATGGATATTACCATCTTCATTGAATTAATGTCGTTTTAGCTACCTTTGGAATTAATAGAGCTATTCACCCTGCCACATTTAAATGGAAGTTTTCAGGGCACCTTTATTTTTTATGTTAAAGTATTTTTTGTGTGTTATTTATTTTATGTTCAAATAAATATATTCATTTCCTATTATAATTAGGAAAAATTAACATTTGAAAGAGCGTCCCTGAAATCTCGTTAGCTTTGACCATATATTTTCTCAAAACAAAACAAAACAACAACAACAACAACAACAACAACAACAACAACAAGAGTTGACACTGAAAGTACCATCTCTGCCCGTAACAGCTTTTTCACATGAAAAAACTCAGCCCAGGCCCCGGGAAGGGATGGGGTTCCCTGGTCTGTAGGGCCTACTCAGATCAGAGGAAGAGGGAGAACTGAGTACGAGGAGCAGCAGCGGGAAAATGCAAAGAGAAGATGGCTTGGAGGGAGGAGAACGTGAGGAGGCATGACCCGCACGGAACCCACAGCCCTCGCAGTCCCTCCCAGGGTCAGGCCCTGCCCAGGAGAACAAATACCATCCGAGTGAAACTCTCTCCAAAATAAAGAGTTTGAAAGCCCAGAGGATGTCGAGCCCAACAGAAATCAATACCATAAAGTCTCAATGGAACTCAAGAATGAGGGCAGCCCCTGGAATGCGGCTGTGATGAGCTCTGACCTGCCCCGGTGCCTGATGTGGTTAGTGGGCAGGGTGGCACACATGGACCTGAGCCAAGGAAGGTGTGGTTGCTTCATCCCTCTCCCCAACCTCCCTGTTTCTCCGAGAAAACTTAATTTTCTTTTTTGAGTTCTTTTCCCTGACAGTATCCATTATTCTTGGCAAGGCCACAAAAAACTTCACCTCATTTCTTTTTTTGCTTGGGTTTCCTGCTTTTATGTGCTTAGGCAGAAGCTTAATCTGAAATCCAGTTACCGTTATTCATCTGACTATTGTTTGAAAAGGCAAGTAGGTTCTGAACCCTATTATGTCCCATCTTTGTCTCCTGCAGCCTCGGGTCTGATGGAACGCACTATATCACCCTTGCAGGAATACTTCCTATTAATATTTACCAGATGCCGGTCACTGTCTAATCCTCTTACCACTCCGACGCACTTTAGCCACTCGCTGTAGCAGAAAAAAAACACCACAGTAACTATGTACTTAAGAGCCCATGTTGTTGGCCCTTGATTCTGAACTGGGAAAGAAAACCAAATAATGACCAACTCATAAAATGAAATGCCCAAATTAGATTTTGTGCTTCCCAAGACCCAGCCCCCAAGATTACGGTGACTAATGCAGCAAATGGAGTGAAGCACAGAGGATTCAGGCCCTGGAGGATGCTTGGCCATAAGTCAGATGGTCAAGAACACAGGGAGGGAGTTTGCTGGCAGTGGTTTTGCACTGAACTAAAGCCACAGAGGGGTGTTTCGAAAGCACTCTCTCATCTAATTCTATCTGAAAACTCCTAGGGAAAAGCTCTGATCATGTGTTTTTTTAGACTATACTTGCTTCTAGAAATGGTGGGTGGATTCCTGTGGTGCTGGATGTGATGTAGACCCAACTTAATACTTACCTTGAAATCAAGGTTGGGGTCACCATGGCCAGGAGGGGCAGTGGCATGGTAAGAAGGGTTGGAGGGGGCAGTCCTTCCTACCATGACCCCTGTCCTTCCTGACTATGGTGACCCCTACCTTGACTTCTGCTTAAGTATTAAGTCTGAGGATTAGAGGGCTCTGTTCCTTAATCTGGGTGCTGGTTGTTTAGGGATATCTGTATAAACCCAGCAAGCTGTGCACTTATAATATGTGCACTCATCTATACGTATATAATTTTTCAAGAAAGCATATTAAAAACACATCAGTGACTTTTATCTTTCTGGAGTCACAGAGCCCTTTGAGAATCTAATAAAGGATGTGGACCCCTCCCCAGGAAAACTTGCAAACACCCCAAATTTTCATCTAATCTTGGGAGTTCTATTGACTACCTGAAGTCATGCATGATGGAGAATCTCATATTAGGATCCCCTGCCTACCAGGGTTTCTGCTTCCTCCCTCATTTTTACCCCATTTCTATTCCATTGTTGAGTTCCAGCCATTGCTCCTGCAGACAGGCTGCCTGCCCTCCATTTCCACGCTGCCAGCCTGGCCCATCTTTCATCTTCATTGTCCATAATCCATCCCAGTCACCACTGATTTCATCATGAAAGATTTCTGCTCAAAAACCTACACTGCCTTCTCATGACTAACTGGAACAAATAGGCACGTTTTATCCCATATTTACAGAACATCCACCAGCTGCCCCTTTCTTACTTACATAATCCCATCTCATATTCTTCTCAAATGTAATCTGCAATTTCAGTGACATTCACAATATGCCAATTCATTCCTGCCTTTGAACATTTCACTGTTCTCAACCAGAAATCCCTCTCCTGTTGTTATGCTCATAAAATATTATAACCACAAGCCTGCCTCTCCTAAGAACCCTTTCTCAACTACCCCTACCTACAAAGATCCCTCCCTTTTTTGAACTCTGTGGCACTTTTCTCTCTACCCCTGATTTTATTACATGATTCTGTATCATTCATTTATGCATATATGCATACATGTATACATTCATTCATTCATTCATGTGTTCTATAAAGAATATCTGTTATTTTGTTTGAACTCCATTAGTTTTCTATTGTTGCTATAACTATTACCACAAACTTAGAGGTTTACAACAACAGAAATTTATTATCGTACAGTTCTGTGGGCCAGAAGTACAAAATGAGTTTCACTGGGCTAAAACCAAGTTACTAGCAGCGTTGTGTTTCTTTCTGGAGGTGCTCAGAGAGAATCGACTTTCTTGCCTTACCCAGCTTTTAGAGGATCGCTGTATTCCTTGGCTTATGGTCCCTTTCCTCCATCTTTAAGTCAGCAACAGTGAGTGGAGTCCTTCTCATATCACATCTCTCTGACGTCGTCTTCTGCCCCTGTCTTCCCCTTTTAAGAACCTTTGTGATTACATTGGGCCCACTGAGATAACCCAGGATAACCTTCTAATTTTAAGGTTAGCTGATTAGCAACCTTAATTCCATTGACAATTTCAATTCCTTTTTGCCATTTAAGGTAACATATTCACAGGTTCTAGGGATTATAATGTTGACATCTTTTGGGAGCCATCACTCTGCTCTACCACAAATTATATAGCACTTTCTTCACTTGGTCCTGTGCAATTTATTCTTTTATCCATCTACTCATTTCATAGTGAACATATATTGTTTTATGGTCCAGCATCTCTTACTCCACTTCTAATATAATATCCCAGATTTCCACTTGGGAATCATTACTCACTCTCAGTCCATGGGCTCCAGGGAAGAAACCTCCACCCCAAGTCCACCTTTGGCCCCAGTGATCCTTTCAGGGATGGCCATGTGACCCAATCAAAACAGTGAGACATTTGGTGGGACTTGAATTGGAAAAACAAGAATCTGGAGGTGCCAAGGATTACCGCCATGGAAAGCCTAGAAATAAAGCCAACACTGAGAAAGGCAGAGCCAAGAGAGGAAAAGAAACTGAATATTAATGCCATCATTTGAGCCCCTGGATCTAGCCAAACCTCTGGGCTTCTCCATTATGAAGTCTGTAAGTTTCTCTTTTGATTAAACCTGGTTAGGCTGGGATTTTCTGTGGCAATTTAAAGAGTTCTACATAAAACATGGTCATTCACTTCTTCAACAAGTACAGACTGCTCACCTACTTTGTGTTATGCACTAGAAATTGCAATATAATATTGCTATGTTGTGACGGAGATTATGAAAGTATTCAGCATAGACAAGCTACCTAGTTTTGAAAATGGGAAGCAACTAAACTGACACAGTAGGGTAAATAGGATTTTGCCAGGCTAAGGAGGGGTAGAGGTGATGATAAATCGTGTTTCTGATCAAAGGAAGAGTATGTGCAAAAGCTAGGAAGTGAGAAGCTCTCTGCTCATTTTCTAAGTCTTGCTTCTGTGACTAGACCATAAGCTCCTCAGGATATATCTAGATTTAGGGTGTCATTATAATTATAATAACAATTAGAATAAGAACAGTATCAATAAATGCTAACACTTTTTGAACCTTACCATATATCAATGACTTTAAGTATTTTGCATGTATTATATAACCCTCCAAACTGTCTTTTGAAATCATCATTATTATTGCCTTTTTACACATGAGGATACTGAGGCAAAGAAAAGATAAGCAATTTGCCAAGTGTGGCAGAGACACTTCTGGTCAACTGACCAACAGTCATCCCTCTGCTTCTCCCTTGATAGCAGAATCTGTTTTGCTCAGGGAATCACGTCTAGATGTTTATACCACCTATCATTCTTATACATTCACAGTTATATATATACTCATACATAAATATACATACGTATACAGTATGAAGTAAATTAGTCAAAGTATTCCTAAATCTGCTTTACAGTAAGGGTCTAATTCTCGTGAATCACTTTTCCACTAAGATGCATCAATGTTCAAGTTTGTCCATATTCCATTATCCTCTGTGCCATCAAGACCTTTGGTGATACAGGATTTCCCAAGACGAGTCCCTTTTGTAAACACTGGGCTTTGTTCCCAAGAGGCCACCACCATTCTCAAGGTTGATACGCAAGTATGGGCAATGCTTAGCAACAGCAATTGCATTACATACCCTATATCAGAGATGTTAAAAATAGAAAATATGTGCATGTACATGCATGCACATCTTAGTAAAAAAAAAAATGGCAACTTTTTCTTACTATTAAATCATTTCTAGTATAGTTTCTGTTATTTGCAACCAAGAGCTTCCCTTCTGATTCAACGAGGTCATGAGTATAATATGTGGCAGAGCTTGGATTTGAACTTAGTCATTCTGACTCCAAACTAAGCTTGGAGATAAACAACTTTTGTGTTTTAGCTACAGTGACTGATCTGATTTATTGACAGCAACTTCCTGGAATGTTGTATTGAGAGTGATCTTAAGACCATGGTCTGTTATCGATGACTGCCATGAAACCTGAGTGGTGAGTTATATTGTGTAAGCCACATAGTCACCTTTCCTAGATAACCATCTCAGCTTCCAACTTTTATTCAAAACCATGAATTCCTACAGCTGGAATGGAGCCAGCTTCAACCTAAAAACTTCAGGACTACCACAAAAAGCCATGCAGTTTGTGTCTTGTGCAACTCCAGAGTGTTATTCACATAGACTATGCTGTACATGGCAGCCCCTGGTTTTGTGCAGTATACAACCTGCACAATTGTACCTGACAGCTCTTCAAATAGCAATTCTCTATTTAAACACCATGCATTCAGCCTTCATAGCTAATTGTAATCGTCTATTCCAAAATTTTATACCTAATATGAAGGTCAAGTTATTTTTATGTCTAATTAAATTTCTCCTGCTTAAATTAAATTCTCTTCCTGGATGATACAGACTTAAGAATAATAATATAAAGCATTTAGTCTGGCTTGGTAGAGTCTCAATATTCATCAAACATAAGTGAATCATTAAAAATCCTTCATATATTTGAAGACAATAATTAAGTCTCCTATTCTCATTAGGTTCTCTAAGCTAAACAAACTCAATTTACTTAACAAGCTATTGCCATGTGCCAGGAACTATCCTAAGCACTTTGTGATGTCATTTCCTCCCCACCATAACCCTGTGAGGAAGGTTTCTCATTATTCCCATTCTATAGATGAAGGTTATAGTGGTCGGGAGTGCAGAACCATGATGTCAGACAACCTGGGTCCATGTGACCTTGGGTAAGTCATCCAGTCCCACGGTGCTCCATTTCCCTCAACTGTGAAGTGCAGACAATGCCAATGCCTGCTGTGTGGGACTGCCCCAGTCCTTACCGTCTTTAGCCTAACACCTGTCACTTAGTAATCAACATTCCAGTCTGGGAAGGGTCTGAGCAGGGAACTGAACTCCAGAGCACCTTCTCCTACTCTGCCTTTCTAACTCTACCACAGTTTTAAAGGGACCTTAGAGACCATGTCCTCACCTTCCCACTTCATAGGCGAGGGACCTGAGTGGATCACTATGACCTACTCAGGGGATCACTATCATCTGCAGAGGATCACTATGATCCACTTAGCCGAGCAGGGAAAATCTGGCTCAGAATAGCCACTCTCTTCCCTGCCACTCTGCCACCTACCTTAATGCTTTGGGCTGAGGCTTTCCTCTCCCATTGGGATGAATGGAGAAATTTTTGAGGAAAAGAAATAGCACAATTATAAGGGACTACTGGGACACATGTTCTGTTTCAGGGCACAACGAGATATTGTCCTCCCACGATGCCAGGCTGATTGAGGTTCCAATGAGTTCCCCAGCCTGGCACCTCCACACAGACCTGGGACTCAACCCAGCCCAGGAGCCAAAGCATGCTTGGACACTCCAGTGACCCATGACAATTACAGGCCACTATTCACTTACCCCGAGGACTTCTTGGGTGAATTAGTGTCTCCTATTAAAAATGAAATCCAAGATAATAAATTGTCCTACAGGGCTTAGAAGTCTTTAGTAGTGGTTTTATCTTCTCCCCCAGGCCTGGTGATTTCTAATGAGTTCCAGCTCACATCCTGGATGAATTATCGTTGGAGGAGTGTGTACACTCAGTGAAAATAAATGAACAGTGAGACTCGTGTTTACTCTTTAATTCATTCTATCCAAAAATAGTTTGGTTTTTTTTTTATAAAGAACATTTTTTGAATAGAGTGACTGCTGACTAACCCCTTATGCTTCGTACGTACATAAATAAATAAATAAATAAATAAATAAATAAATAAATAAATAGGAGATGCACACAGTTTATGACTTTTGATTTATGGAGTAATATGTAACGGGGACATAATCTATGACCCTTGACAAGTTTCTTCCTACCCTTATCCTCAATTTACTTATCTGCAAAATGAGGATAATAATATCTACCTCTCACAGCTGCTGGAAGGATTCATGAAAATAAACTGTCAAGTTCAGCATATAGTAGTAAATGCTAGATTTTTGCAAATTCTAATATTTTATAATGCTACACAAGGTTGTGTGTAAATTGAATTTGGGTAATTCATCCTGTTTTCCCATGGATTTACATAATTTCAGAAGTTCTTCATCTTTTTTCTTCATTCCTCCTGGATCTATAGCTGATGATGGCTCCTAACTGCTTTTCTGCCTCCCTCTGCTTTTCATCAAATACGATCTATACGTAAATTCTTAAATGCTCTAGAGAACTATTGCTTAAAGGAATCCTGTGCTGAAACAAAGTGGTTGCCTGTAAAATGAATGATCACCTTTTAATTGATCTGGTTTATAAGTAGGTATATTGAATTTCTGTAAATTGAACCTATACCGTGGGGATTGCTCTATTTTGATTTCCTCTGCAACCTCATCTAGTGAGAAAGAAATTAGAAATAATACGCCAAGGAAGGGAGAGATCAAGCTTCCTCCCACCCGACTCCTCCTTACAGAGCAGGGTTCTTTGTTGTTGTTTTCTGCTCTATAATTCTTTCTTCATTCTGCCTTTGTAGGAGGAAAAGGCCTCCAGGCAGGGTCACTCTAGCCATGGTGGTGAGGGACAGTTTTGTGAGTGTGTGAATCTGAGAGTGGGTGTTTGAGAAGGGAGCTGAATTTCTGAACTGGAGCCTGAGTCTTGGCAAAGATGGAGCCACTGACAGGAAGAGCCCCTTACCCAGAGTAGCTGCCGTCTCTCTTGCACCCACTTCCTGTGCCCCATTTCTCCTGCATTCCTCACAGGGCCACCTTGACCCCACCTAGAAGAAATCATAAGCCAGAGGGGGACTCTAGCCACAGGCATCATGACTTCCTCCTCTGCTCTGATGGGTGAGTCACCCTCTGGTTTCTCCAGTGATTTAAAGATGAGTATGAATATGTGCTCCCTCAGGCAGACCGTAGAGTCCACAGATGAGATCTCAACCACTATCCATAGGTTCAATTCCTACCTTGGTCAAGGAAGCTACTTCAGGTTATTGAGCAGACTCTCTGAGAGGAAAGCCAAGAATAGAAGACTAGCAAAGAAAATATCTGGAGATGTTTTTACCTAAACTCTTCTTATGGACATAAGATTTAGTAACGATTCTAGAATCACTATTTCTGAGAATGTTGAAAGAACTCTTACTCTTTCCACATCATGATAATGACATCACTTCTCTAGTTAAAGCCTCTTTGTAGTAATTTGTTCAATTGAATTGGAAGTTCTCCCTGTCCCTTTTGCTTTGTTTCCCCAGGGTAGGGAGGTTAGGTTCCAAGAAGGCTTTCTTACCCTCTTGGCCTCACCAGAAGGTCATCTGTTCCAGACAACTCCTATCAACCTGACAGGTTCAGGTACCATCCAATGTCCAGGCTGGCCTTCCTTGAGGCATGTGATCTTTCTTGGCTTGGGTATTGGCTTATCCCCTGTCACACACCCACCCAAAGTGTCTAAAACTGTTGTAACACTGGCACAGCAAATGTGGATTGTCCTCCCTGTGACTCAGCATCTCCTTGGCTCAGGTGATCCTGCGACCTGGCTATGTCCTCTCTCTGGGACCCAACTTTGGATCATTCATACTAAAGACTCTGCTATAGTTTCCCCTCAGACTATATCATAGTGACCCCATGGCACAGGGTCTTCCTGGAATATAAATCTTGTTTTTAGATCTCCAACCCTCCCCTCTGCTTCATGAATTCAACACAAAGCAGGAGGATGGGGGAGGTAAAGGGTAATTATTCTATCTCCCACCTGCCTCAGAGTACTGATGTAACTCCTCAGAGGATCCGAGAATAAAATGCATGTAAGGCATTAAGCATGGGGCTTAGCACATAAAAAGTACTCCAGCAGTCTTATAAAGATAAAGCCATCCCATTAGCTGGCACAGTCTAATCACATTTTTAACCAGCTACAAAACTGACTTAATTTCTGTGTGTCCTTGTCACCCATGCCAACATAGTACCTATATACAACAAGGACTCAGAAATCATTTGCTGAATTCCTTCATTCAAAGGGATAAAGTCCAATGTTGCTTGAAAACAAATCCTTTTTATTCCCTCTGGATTTAGAGAGAGAGTGGTACTGGTAGCTCATTTGGGGACCCCAAATGGACTAGGACATGAGCTGGCTAGGAAAGGGGCAGGTACATATGGGGCTTTCCTACCCACAATAGTTCTACTTCATGTTCTTCTTTCTTAATTATTTGTCAGGGCTCCCCTGGAAAGCAAGTGGCTGAGTTGAGTTTAGGAAATGGTTTTGAAATTGATGGGCCCAGAAAAGTCCCTTAGAGTCAAAACTTGAAGAAAGTGAGTATTGCTGAGCAAAGGAGGTTATCTCACCTCAAAATAGGAAGAAGCTGTGGGAAGCAGCACAGAAACAAGAGGTCCATACACAGCACTGTGCCTAGAACACAGCAGGTACTCAGAGAGTGGAATGAATGAATGAATGAATGAATGAAGGCTTGATTCCAGATAGGCATTCTAAACCTCCTTTTCATTCACCCTTTGTTCAGAGAGTAACGGCAGCACACATTTGCTAGACCATACCGTGGCTATCTGAGTTCTGAAAAACAATGTAAGCAGAACAGCAAATGCCCAAAAAAGTGTTATTCATTATTGCCCACAAGTGAGCAAACCTGGCATACCACAACCCCAGCCCTACCAGCAACTTAAACAAAAACTGGCTACCTCAGAATCCCCTATAATGGATTCAATGTAAGAACCAGCAAAAAGAGCTTTGAGAAAGGCATGTAGGGAAAAAATAATAATCCCTGCCCTAAAGAAATGTATAAACTAGTTGAAAAGAAAAAATAAATACACAGATATAGATTTAGTCACATCAGGAAATATATGCTAAATTATATTTGAGTGATATAGTCATTTTGTGCTACAGGTTTTTAATAGAGCAGGTAATATCTTTGAGGACTAGAGAGGGAAGTCAGGGGAGACTTTCTGGAGGAGCCGAGATCTCCTGAGTCATGAAGCATGAGTCAGATGCAGATGGGCAGTCACAGGGGGAGTCCCAGGCCAGTGAGGAGAACAAGTCTCCACTGGCCACCTCACTGGGGGTTACTCAGAGAAGACAATGGGAAGAGCCTCAATTTATAATAATAATGACCACATGTCAGGCATTGGGCCAACATGAATTATCTTGGAATCTTCTCAATGACTCCCAAAGATAGTGTGGCAGATACTGTTGGGGTCTCCTCCTCTTCCTTCCTCACAGGACCTCAGTTTTATTTGAGGCAACAGTATGTACAGTTAAAATACTGGACATCCCAGCTTTCTTTACAGGTAGGGTTGGTCATCCCAGCATAGTTGTGGCCAATGAAGTGAAAGACAAAATACTAAGCAGGGATCTCCAGAAATTCCTTCAAAGGGGAACGGATGCAGCTGGCCTCTTGCTACTTTGCCTGAAAATGGAATAAGCAACCTTGTGGCCCTGCATGCTTGGGCAGCAAGACAGGTCCTCGGTGAGTCCCTTGAACAATAGTATCAACCCTGGATTGCCCACCTCTGAACTACTTGTTCCATGAGAAAATAAGCTCCTATTTGGCTGAGCCACTGTCGGCTGAACCCTGTTGTTTGCAGCCAATGTGATCTTAATACATACAGAGAAATGATATTTATATCCTGTTTACAGACCAGGAAACCAGGCTCAGAAAGTTGTAGTCCAATAGTGAAATCCAGACTGAGGTTGGTTAGCTCCAAAACTACACTAAGAATGTGTGAAACTACTCCAGAATCACATAAAAAAATAAATTAAAGAAACTTTTTAACCTCTCATGTAGCCCTTATCCCAATCTACCTTTTATTAGATGTTGGTAGGTATCTCTCTCCCCACCATACATCACTTTGGTACCTCCTGGAAGGCAGGGCTAGGACATAATCATACCCGTAGTACCCTATTCTTCCCCTCACGATGCTTAGTTCAGGCTAAGTAAGCACCCTCAAAATGCTGGTTGGGTTTTAAAAAAATCAGGACACTCAGAATAACTGCCCTTGAGAAAGCTCATCCCTTTGTGTACAGATGTGTGTAGTTGTACTAGTGTGTGCTTGAGGGAGTGTGTCACATTGAGTGTCTATGTGTATGCACACACACACATTCTAAGTGTCTGAGAAGGAGAGCCAGAGGAAAAATGTTTTTTCATCGCTGTCAGATCCCATCCTCCTCCCACCCCCACCCGGGCTCTCGCAGACATACAGTGACAGCACCAATGATTATATTAGTGATAACTAAACTTTTGTGCAGGACCTGAAAATTTAATTTCCTTGTGGGAAGCTGCAGAGAACTAAGCTTATTGAGTGCCAAGAACCCATGAACTTTCCCAGAAAAGGAAGAGAGAATACCAGCTATAGCAGTGGCCTCTGGGTTTTTGTTTTTGTTTTTTTTTTAAATGAAGAGGCACCAGCTGATCTGTGAGTGCCCCCGTTAGTAACAGCTCCAGATCCTTTTTCCTCTATACCTACCCCATATCAGAGTGGGTATGGAGACACAAGTAGTCCTTGAAAAACTTCTAATGCATTCCAATTTATTCCATGACTGTGAATTTCTTCTCTCCATTGTTTAAAGAAGTATAATTCTATCAATTTTTTTTTTATTTACTTGGGTGGTTGAGACACTGATGATATTTACTGAGTGCTCCTCATGTGCCAGGCACTCTGTTAAAAGCATTTGCATCTTTTAACTCACTGAATCTCCCACTTCGAAGATCATGACACTGAGGCACAGAGAAGATAAGTAACTTGCCTAAAGTCACACAACTAAGAAATAAGTGGCAGAGCTGCCATTCAAACCCAAGCAATGCAGCTGCAAACCCCAAAACCTTAACGTCACCATATGGCCTGCTAAGTCTAGCATTCTCCTCTTGGTGTCTGAGTGTATCAGTTTTTCAAATGCAAGCAACAGACACTTCCTCTGATCAACTTAAAAACAAAATTGGAGGGAGAGGAGAGAGACACATTTCTATCATCAATGGATCTGAGAGGCTGATTCCCAGGAAGCATCTGGTCTTCTCAGCCTTGGTCACAGCTCACTCCTCAACTAGGGTTGGGCAGAGGACCTAAGCTGACCATCCTCAGTCTACTAGCAAGGAAATAGAAGGGATACTCCCAGACCGAGGTGCAGGGGAGAAAATGACTGAAGTGCATGCTACCATGCCTCTGAGGAAGAAGTAGGTCTTGTTGACTTTAATGAATTTGGGGTTGAATCCTGACATTAACATGGCACCACAGGTTTTTCAAGATGGTTTTCTTTTTCTTTGGGGACCGGAACTTAGGAATGCTGGTTCTTCTCTGCTGCCTACTTCTGCAAATAAATAGACAGCAAAGTTCCAGGGCATCTTTGCAGTCACAGCAAACAAAAGTACAAGTGGTTCGTTAAATAACTCTGGGCAGTGGTGACAGAGGGATGTTTACACTGTGCTCCTCACTTATTTGTATGTTCTTAATACAGTCTTGTGGCAGATGGTGGTGAAGCATTTCTGAGAATGGGCAGCTTTTCTAATTGGTACAAAGGCACTATTTGGGGTAAAGGCAGGGCTGGGGTTCCATATGTCATATGGCCACCAGTGCTGGGAAAGCCAGTCCAGAGAGAGAGACAGAGATGAGAGATTGCAAAAACCTCACACAGTGAGCAATGGTGAGAGCAGATTCCTCTGGGCTCTTTGACCATGAGCTACTTCTACCCTCGTCTTCCCTAAACTACATTTTTATGACAAATTTCCCTAATTTGCTTAGGCTAGCTTGAGCAAGTTTCTATTACTTCTGTAGTGGGATAACATTTCTAAACTATTAACCAATGTTTTTTTTATTCTAGCATTTCCTTATACCCCTTTTTGTTCAGCCCAGCAGTCTGCATTCTTTCTGCCAAGGAAGAGATGACATAAAAGAAAGCAGAGAAAGAGGGAAAGAAAGTTCAGAAATAACTTTTGAGTTTCAAAAGCATAGGTACTGGTGAAAAATAAGGGCTTGTGCACAAACAATGTATTAGAGATCATACAAGGGGAAGCTTTCTCTTCCCAGAATAGAAAAGTGTCCCTACGCTGGCGAGTTAGCTGCGGGAGAGAATGGGGATCAAGTAGGACACAATGTAAAGAACCTCAGTTCAAGGTGATAAAGCATCTAGAGGTTGCTCTGTCTTCACTTGAGTCAACACTGTCCTTCCATTGGCCAGGAGCTGCACAAAGAACCATCGACATACCTATGTCCTTTTGCATGTGTGCCATACATCACCTGGGCTAAGGCACCCGGTGAAAATGCCCTCCACGGGAGCCAGCACCTCACTGCTGGCTGCAGTTGTGATACCCATCAGGCCCTGAGACTGGGTTGGTCTACTCCGTGAGGCTCTCAGACCACCCAGGGGCCAGCCGAGTGAGCACCATACTCAGCATTGCTCGACTAGTAGGATCAAGCAGTGTGGCCATTTAGAGAATTTGTATTTTGTCAAGAAAGTAGACATGACAAAAATATCGTTTTATCCTCATAGGCAATCTGGAAAAGTGTGGTTAGTAGCAATACATTTAGGGAGACTAGGAGCCATTTGAACAACCAAAATGCTAGAAGCCTGATTAATTATGCCAGTGTCCTCTTAGAATACAGTCTGATCAAAGTCGAGGCCATATCCACAGCAGAAAAGAGATTCAGCATTTGTCACAGGCTTGGAAATGGCACATGGCACCAACTCCAGGCACGTGCTTTCTCTGCACTCTACCATGATGTCCAGGCTGTGCCTCCTTTCTTTTTTAAGAAAAAAAAGGAGGTATATGAGAAGCATGGGGCATCTCCAGGGAGGAGCAGCTCATCTGGTTCTTTCTTAGGCAGGCAACAAAGAGCGACTAACAAATTTACATGATTCTGCAGTCAGATTTTTTTAAATCTCCAACTGTACCAATCCTAGATGGGAAGGAATGCAGTTTGAGGCTAACACATGTGGTAAGAACACTTAGAATTTGGACTGCCAGTGTAGGATGAGTCAACAGTGTGACATGACTGCCAAAAAAAATGTAATCTTGAGCTACATTAACAAAAGAGGAGGTGGTGATGCTTCAGTTCAGGGCACATGTGTTCAGGGCATGGTGAGCAGAGAAGGTGGCCAGAGAGGAGTCAAATCATGCTCTATAGGGAATGGTTGGAGTACCTGGGATATTGCTGTTTGGCCTCCTTTTAGGGCACTGATGGAAATTTCCAGAAGTTGGGCTCATTAGTGTGGAGTCTGGGGTTAACCAACCTGATTTAAAACCCCAAATGCATGCGCACCAATGTTCATAGCAGCATTATTCATAGTGGCCAGGACATGGAAGCAACCGAAATGTCCTACGATAGATGATTGGCTAAAGAACCTGTGGTACATATATACAATGAAATATTACTCAGCCATAAGAAGAGATGAAATACTCCCATTTGCAACAACATGGATGGACCTTGAAATAATCATACTAAGTGAAATAATCCAGAAAGAAAAGGTTGAAAATTACATAATATCACTTATATGTGGGATATAAACCTAAAAGCAACAAGTGAACAGGACAAACAAACAGAGACTCATGGACATGGACAATGGACTAGTGGTTACCAGAGACTAAAGGGTGAGGGGAGGGGAAAAAATAAAAAAATAAAAAATAAATAAATAAAATGTTAAAAAAAACAATAATAATAAAAAATATTTTAAAAAAAGAAAAGAAAAAAAAGTTTGACATTTATACCCCTTAAACTCATGAACCCACTCATATTCTTAAATTATTATTCCTCTTATTATTTGTTATTTCTCTATTTAAGACACTCTTTAGGTCAATGTGAAAAAATAAAAATATTTATTAAATTCAAAAAATAAAAAATAAAACATCAAATTCAGCCACTTCCTAGCTTTTCCCTACATGCCAGGAATGTCCTAAGAAATTCACATGAAATGTCTGATTTAATCACCGCCACAACCCTTCGAAAGAGCACCATTTTTATCCTTATTTTACAGATGAGAAAACTGAGGCACAGCAAGGTTAAGTACCTCGCCTAAAGTCACACAGTGAGAAGCTGAAAAGCGAGGCTTTGAAGGCAAGGAGAGTGTGCTTTCAACCAACTGTATGTGCTTGAATCTTGTCCCCTCCCCTCACTGTGCCTCAGTGTGCCCAGCTGGAGTGTGGGGTGAATGAGCTCCACCCTACTCCATCCTGGATTTATATGGGATGCTGAAATATTATTGATAAGAAAGTGTTAGAGAAAGTTTAAAATGATGTACCAAAAGATGTACTATTCCCTTAGCTTACAGAGACCTCACAGAGAAGAGACGAGGGAGGAAAGCCCCTCCCGACACTGCCACATGCAGGGGTTTCATCGGGGTTGCCACGCATTTGTACAGTTCCAAGCCCTTTATAGTTCCCCAAACAACTAATAGAATTGACACACTTTCTGGATTTCCCAGGACCAAAATTTACCCCATCTCAAGATATCATCTTCCTGATTCACAGCTCACTTCTAGAATTCGTGACAATGAACGTCCAGGCAGAAGTAATATCATCAAAAGCCATTTGCTGGGCATCGTTCTCGTTAGCTAGTGCTGCATAATAAAAATATAGGGGCTATGAACAAAAATATTTATTTTGCTCACAAATCTGCAATCTAGGTGGGGTTCAGGGGGGACAGCTCATCTCTGCTCTACTTTAATGTCAATTGCAGTGGCTCAAAAGCACTCTGTTTGGTACCCAGTAGGAAGACTCAAACAGCTGTGTCTGGCACAGCTGGGGCACCTTGGGTATCATGTTTGGTGCCCAGTAGGAAGACTCAAACAGTTAAGGCTGGCACAGCTGGGGCACCTCAGGTATCGCTCTGTCTCTGTGGGGTCTTCCCATGTACTCCCTCCAGCATGGTGGCCACAGACAACTTATATGTTCAGGCTTATGGCTCCCGGGGCACATGGCCCAAGACAGAGGCAGAGAACCAAGCAGATGCTTTTATTATCTGGCCTCTGAAGTCATAGAGCGTTTAGTTCCATCATAATCTGTTGGCCAAGATGATTACAAAGGTGCATCTGGTCCAAAAGGAGGGAATCGAAACCCAATGGTCAGTGAGAAAGTGTGGCCATCACATGGGAAAGAGAGCCTGTGGGATGGGATAGATACGGATACAGGGAATACCATCTTCAGGGAATACCATCTGCCACAGGTACTATGTTCCAGGCATGGAGCTGAGCGCTTTATGATCATTATGTGTCATTATCCTTAAACTCACCCCCCAAAATTCTGTTTTGGTAGGCACAATTATCTCATTTTATAGAATATGGAAGACAGAGATACAGGGAGGTAAGCAAAGCCAGCTGTGAGGAGGGGACGCTGGCAGTGTGCCCCAGGTGTGTTTGACTGTGAGTCCAGGTAAAGACCGGCATGAGGCAAAGATTCCACTTCCACAATGGAACACACTCGGGGTAATCATCAGGCATGGCGATCAACTGCGGGAACCTTGACATCAGCCTGCTGGGGTTCACGTCCAGGCCTCTCCACTTACAAACCGCGTAACTTTACACACGCTTCTTCGCTTCTCCAAGCCTTAGGGTCTTTACTAGTAAAACGGGAGCAACCACAGTGCCTGCCTGTGAGGATGAATTGAGACTCAGATAAAATGCTTTGCACATTGTCTGGAATCTAGTGAGGACTCTATAAATGTCAGCTGTTATTATTTTAAAAGTGGCCCAAGAAAGACATCTTTAAAAGACGAATCTGCTACTACTACCAAAATTATGCGTCATGCACACTCAAGCCCAGGCGTCATTACTTAGCCTCTGGTAGACAGAACGCTGCAGCTCACCGGCCTGGGCAGTCATGCCCCTCTCCCTCCCGGTCCCTCTGATAAACAAGGCAGGTGGTGCTGTCTACCAGAGCTCCTCCTGTGTTCTTCTCAGGAGGGGGACCAGGGCTGACTCAGCTGAGAGGGCATCCAGAGACTCACTAAGTATCAAAACTGATTAACCACCCTCGGGCCTCGCTCGGGAAGGGAGCTAGCGCCCCGGAGACCTGAGGTTCTCTCTCCGCCCCAAGCCCCCAGTGGATCCTCAAAAAGGAGAACAAGGGCAGGAAAGTTAACTGTGTTTCCACATCATCAGGATGTTAGTCATTCTGGGCACATGCATCTACAATTTTAATAAGAGTTTTCAGCTCACTTCTGAATATTCAAATGTATGCTCCCTTTTCCAGGCCCATGGCTTCGGTCACCATCCAGAGTGAATAAATCCCCAATCCAAGTCGCAATCCAGATTTGCTTCCAGAGCTAGAGACCTGCCTCCACTCAGATGTCCCACGGGCCCCCACACTCAGCATGCCCCCCGCCTTTGCCTCAGCCTCTTCTCCTCTAGGACTCTCAGCTATGACTTCCACGGAGCACCCAGTAGCCCAAACCAGAAATCGAGCTCACCCTGACACTCTCCTGCCCTGCCCCCACAGGTGACCTATCACAGGTCCTGTTGTTTCTACCTCCTCAGTTCCTCCCCTGATGGATTCTCTTAAAGAGCATCCCAACCACTTCTGAACCCATCTCTGTTCCTCTCCAATTCCTTCCCATCACTGCTATAAAAACTCTGTAAAATGCAAACACAAGTACTGTCATTCTGCCTAAGATTCTGCAATGACTCCCCGTTGCCTTCAGATAAAGCCCCTATGCCTTAATAGAGATCCAAGGCCTCGCTTGATCCAGCCACTGCCCTTCTGTTATGGGCTGAGTTGTGTCTACCACAAATTTCATATGTTCAAGCTGCAACCCCCAGCACCTCAAAATGTGACATTATGGCAAAAGAAAGCCATTATGAAAAGAAAGCTGTGTTTCTCAGGTCTCCAGATAGCCCTAAATAGAAGGTGGCTGATGCAAGTTTAGTTCGGTTGCTGCAGTCTCTGTTTTGATCTCAGAATCACACTATGCGTTTAAAGCCCCATGTCAGCAGAACCCTCTATGAAGCACAGAGTAACTTTGCTCTTACGCCTTTTAGGCTCTGAGCGTCCCCTGCCAGATATTTGGACTTGCCTGTGTTTTACCTATATGGAGTGAATCTGGGTTCTCTGAATAATGACCTGCTTGTTTAGAAGAAAAAGAACCTATTCTGGTTCCATCTGCAACTAGAATGATGGTCCATATGCAGACAGATTCCACCCCACCAGCCCTCCCTGCCCCCTTCCCTGGTTTGTTTCCAGCCATGTCACTTGTCACCAACCACTTATTATGTATGTGATATAGCTGTCTGTTTTCTGTCCCCATCCCCATCTCGGTAATCAGTAGAATAGAGGACACTCTGAGGGCAAGGATTTTGTCTCTTTTCTTCCTCGCTGTTCCTCCAGTGCCTCAAACACCACCTCGCACAGAAGAGGTGCTCAGTGTGTGTATGCTGAGTGATTGGAGGAATAAATAAATGAAGGAATGGAGGAATGAATGCATACACTCTCTTCTTCCCTCCTCCATGAAGACATGAGGTGAGTCTCTCCTCTCACTGCTACCTTGGAGAGTCCCCTACACACAGTGGGAATTCCCTCCGGTGCCCCTACACCTTACTTTCCCCTGAGTGAGATTTCTGTTTGTGCACTAAGAGTTCCACTGTGGTCCATCTGTGGACACTGCCCCAGCCCTGCAACTGTCCCTCCAGGGCCAAGGTGGTTTCTGGTCACAAATATGAAATGAGCCAAGATTTTCATTAATCCTAAAATCCACATAAACAGATCTACCAGTGACCTCTGGTTCCTGTCGCCTCCAGATGGAGTTCTCAGGCGACAAGAGTGCGAGGGCGGCACCTCTGCCGTAGTGGTACTAGGGACCCTCAGGGTCCATCAGCAACTGCTGCCTCGGGACAGACAGGAGGAAGTGGTGGTGGCCTGGAGATGCTGAGGACAGAAGGGCAAGGAGCAGCAAAGAGAGCAACAGGACAGGCCTCCCGGGGTTGGCTCACCAATCGTGAGCCCTGGCAAGCCATTCAGACTTCCCGTGCCTCAGGGAACTTTCTGGAGCTATTGTGAGAAGCAAGATGAGAAGCACAAGAGGGGAGCAGTTCAGTGGTGAGGAACACTAGGTGGGCATTGAATCCCCATCAGCCACTTGCTAATGACATGACCTCAAACAAGTTTCTAAATTGACCTCAGGCCTCATTACTATTTCAGGGTCAGGCATATGGTTAATGAGCTGTTATTATTTAAGGTAAAAGAATGGAAGAGAGTAGCCAGATTCCAAATCAGGAGAAGAAAGGTAGGTGTGGTGCAAAAGTACAATCTTACCATAGTTGTTTTAGAAACTGAAACTGGTCCCCATGTATTTGTAGGTGGGGGGACATATTGGTATGCTGCCTTGGGCATGGTTGAGCTACTGAGCCTGGAATCCTCCTAGGAGCTGTGCATACTAGGACCGTACCCTTAGTTGGTGACTGAGTTGAGATCCCTACGTGATCTTCGCCTTAAAGAGGCTCTGGAGTCAGATAGCAGCTCAAATCCCAGCTCTATCACTTAACTGTGTAACCTTGGCTAAATGAATTATCCTCTCTGTGCCTCACTTTTTTCCTCTGTAAAATGCAAACAATGATAGATACCTACCCCATGTGGTGATGCATTGCAAGACATGTCCAAGTCCCCAAAGCAAACCCCATGCTTTCCAGCCTCTCTGCCTTCACTCTTGCTGTTTCCTTTGCCTGTGATGCCCTCTTCCCTCTTCGTCTCTGCCTGCTGGAACCCTAACTAACCCTCAGGGCCCTGCTCAAATGACACCACAACTACACAGGTTTTCCAGGTCTCACTGTCATGTGTCCTCTCCTTCCTCGCAACCTCCTCACTACACAGCATCATTTTATGAAGCCATCTTGAAATAGAGTGAAGGATGCACATAGTTTAGTCCTAGCCACCTTCTCAACTGTAAGCATTGGAGTCAGACCTGGGTTTCACTCCAGCTTTGCCACTTAACAGTGGTGTGATCTCAGCCAAGTTACTGAAATCCTCAGATCCTGTTTCCCCATCTGTAAAAGGAACTTGATAAAATACCTACCTCTTAGTATTGGTAGTGAGAATTAAAGGAGACAATGCATCTGAAACATTTAGCACAGTGCAGAGCACATCAGGTGTGCCAGGAAATGTTATTTTAATTGTAATAATTATTAGCACTAAGTAGGTGTTGAGTCTGAAAGGCTATCATTTGAATTCATTCCTCTGGGTCCCTCTCTAGTTCAGGTATCTTCTAAAATGCAAATCTTGGAGTTAGTGGC
>CM053515.1:11587551-11620904 GCA_028627145.1 Eidolon dupreanum
TACTCAGCTATCTCTGGCACACAGTCTGTTCCTTGTTATTAATAAGGCTGAGAATAATGGACAATATATAAGAACTTGCTTTCAAAGAACTTTCATGTCACCAACCCAGAGCCTTGCAAGAACCACATGAGGTAAATAGTGACACACAGAATTTAAGTGACCAGCAGCTAGTTAGTGGCTGAGCTAAGCTGGGAACCTATTTTAAGTGCTATGATTTATGTCTTATCAGGAAATTACCATTTTAAAATATAAGTGTGTAGAAAAGACAGTTCAGATTTTAAACTATAACTTTATTACATTTCAAGGGCAAGATTTATTCCCACTCCTTAGAATTGTAATTAAAGTAAATGGAATAAGATTTAGTACTATATTTGCCTTTCAAACAACCTTTCAGAGACACCTGCATTACTCTGCAAAAGGAAACCCATTGGCTCATTTGTTCACTGCATTAAATACTCACTCATTTACTCAATCAACAATTTTGTGTTATGCTCTTACTGGGTGCCAGGCCCTGAGCTTGCCACAGGCTTGGCTCTACTTTTGTGCACTAGAGTCTAGTGGTGAAGCCAGACATTAAACTAAGACTCACACCAAGAGTATATGATCAGAAATGTGCTAAGTGCCATGAAGGAGGCACAGAGGCTGTGGCAGCTTCTAGCAAAGGAATTGACTTGATCCAGGAGCTCAGAGAGGACTTCTCAGGAAGTGATCATTGCCCCGGGAGAGGAAAGACGAGAAGTTAACACAGGAAAGAGGAGAGGGAAAAGAGTTTGTAGGAGAGGGAACAGCATGTGCAGTGCTTCTGTTGTTGGAGGGAGCGTAGCACTTTCGAGAAACTGAGAGAAACCAGAGGAGTATGGTGTGAGATGAGATGGGTAGGGGCTGGACCACTTGTAGGCCCAGGTAGGGATCTTGGTCTCCTCCCAGGGGCAACAAGGAAATGCTCTAAGCAGAGTTTGACATAACCAGATTAAATCTAGTTAGATGCTGGGCTTTTTGGGTGGCAAAGGGAGAAGAATATCTCAACCCTCAAAGAAATTTCTATCAGATTCCCTGACATTAATGAAGCCTGATTAAAATCAGTACATTAATTTTTCTCAGAAATATAGCTACCACTCTTGAGCTGACAGTAATAAAAAATAATAATAATAATTAAAACATTTAGTATCTACTAGGCTTTTGGCACTTTATATACATAATTTTATTTAATCTTTGCCTCAGTACAATTTATAAGACTGGCAGCATTATCACCCCTTTCTACAGATGAGGAAAGTTAAGTTCAGAGAAGATTAGAAACTTGCCCAAGGTCACACGGCTACTACTGGCTGATTCAGGTTCAAATTTAGGCTGTCTAAACGTGGCTCTATCATCTTTCGCCTCAATCATCTTGGAAATCCTTACCTAGAAACTCAAGGGCAGCAAATGTGACAGGTGTAAAGAGTTTGTCATCACTGGAATATCAAGGTCAACAAGGGGTTACACTTTGCCAAAGCTAATGGCCAAATCTCTCCTCGTCTTACCTGACCTTCCGTGGCAATGACCAGGTGACCACCTCTTCTTAAAACATGTTCTTCTTTAATCATCATCTGGTTGTGTCCTATGCACTGCTGGTCCCTGCCCAGTGTTCTCTGCTAGCCACCCCTCTCCAACCTGCTCTTTAAGCGCTAAACTCTCCAATGCTCTGCTCTTGGCCACTTTTCTATTTACAATCCTTCATGCGGTGCTGGTAATCCACCCCAGGGCTTTAAGCTGCATCAACACCCTGGTGACAACCAAATCTACACCCCCTTTTAGCACCTCGCCCCAGACCAGGATTTAAATCTTGGCTCAGCCCTTGGGCAAGCCTCTTAAACTCAGTTTTCCCATCTCTCAGCTACGGGTAACAAAACCTTTTCCAGAGCATTGTTTGAGAATTCAATGAGAGGGTGTGTATATCACACTTAGCCTGACTCCTGGTTTATAATGAATGTTTGATACACATAGTTATCACTACCTGTTCCTTGGATTCCCTCAAGGCTCCCCTGCAAGATAAGCATCAGTTGATGCTAATGCTGGTCAGTAAACCACACAATGCCTAATTCATTATTTGCTGCATTAATGAGTGTTCATCTGTGCAGGAGTCAGGAGGTCGGTAGTAGTTTAGAGGGGGGAGGGGTCAGCAGAGGCCTAGGGAAGGCCTTGAGTCATACCTTGATAAGGGATAGTCATAACATGAATGGCTTCTTATTGTTCTCATTTCACTGAAAAGGAGACTGAGCCTTAGAGAAGAAGAATGAGCTCTCTAAACACAGCTCGTGAGAGATGAAGTTCAGACCTGAACTGCACTCTGCCTGACCCAGTGTTGGGTTCATGACCTCCAGACTCCCCATCTGACCTGAAAGGACAAAGGACTGACACAGACACATGGAAGATTGGCAGGTCTCCAGCAATGACACAAGAATAAGTGTTTTGGGGCCATTCTGTGAGTTTCTGCTCTCCAGGACTCCAAAGAAGCTAAAGTCCAGAAGGACAGGAGGGGAGAGCTCATCAGAGGGCATGGGCGACAAGTGTTCCCAGGATGCTCACTCCCCTGCTAGCTCATTGCCACATCACAAGTACAGAAGGTGAGCCAGTCCATGGGCGGCCCAGCCATCTGGTGAAGAAGATGCACAGACGTGACAGGCTTGGATGCACAGGCAGGATGTGCCTAGATGCACAGACGATACACGCCCAAATGCTCTTGATACCAGGCACAGACGATAGGTTTCCCAGAGAGCTGGGGCACTTGCTGTCTGCTTTCAGGGGAAAGTCAAGAGGCAAAAATTCAGTGCTCTCGGTGTGTCTCTTAGCCACCCTCACCCATAGACGGCATTCTAACTTTCGGGCTCAGAGGACCAGGAGTCCATCTGCCTCTAAGGTTAAGGGGAGCTATCATCATCCCCCTGGATGTGCTCTCATCTACACTCCTGTCTCCACCCCAAGCCTCAGGAGTAGGATTTGACCTCTAGGCCTTTCTCCCAAAATCACTGGGCTCCTTAAAAGTGACTAAAAATCTGAGTCAGAAGCTATGAAGCACTTTGTCCTTATCTCAAGATTAATTGAAGGGGGCGTTTCCTAGATATATATTTTTTCTCTTTGGTGGAAAATTTAAATGAAGAAACTTGAGAAATAAAAAAGATCGCAGTGTGAAATAGAGTCAAGACTCAAACCCAAGCCCTCCTGACCCCAAAGCCCATAATCTGAGTTCTTGGCTACCTTGCTTGGTAAACCATGTAATGAACCAAATCCTAAAAATGTAAATATACACTGGGGCCACTGGTGTGATGGAAAGAATTTGAAACCAAAGAGACCTGGGTTCCAATCCTAGGTTATGTGGTTTACCAGCTATATAAGCCGCACTAATTATTTAATTTCTCCAAGCTTCAGTTAGCTCATCTATAAATCGAGGCACCATAGTGGGATGCCCTACAAAAGCTTAACTGTAGCCAAAAGGAAAGAAAGGTTAACTGTGGGGGTTTCCAGTATCATGGGATGCTGTGGGAAGGGACCATATACTCCATCCATGTTTTACCCAACTCTTCCTCCAGTTCAGAACAGAGTCCCTTATCTAGGGACAACCCCTCTGAAGACTGGGGACTTTTCAAAAGATCAAATGATGCTGAAGTGCAAAATGTCGACTTTCTCTGTGGTTCTGGTCTCTCTTCCTCTGTTATCAGTTTTAAACGGTTGCTAAAAACTAACCTCCCCTCTCAGCCTATCTTCCTCTTCTCGTTTCCAAGACACAGCCTATGGTAGAATTCAAAGCGGTTTTAGTTTTTAAATGGCCCGTCTTTCTAATTCCCTTTTCCTTCCCAGCCCTCATTATTATTTTCCCTCCCTGCTTCGTTCTCCACACACACAGCTATGCCTTCAGTGAGTGGAATTTGGGTGACATTCTAGACCCTATGCTTTTTGGACTACCAGGTTGCTATAAGAAGCAGGTGGCTAGAACAATAGCTCAGAGTAAGAAAGGAAGAATCTGGCAGTAAATGTGGGTAAAAAGCAGCCTGCTACTCATTCACACCCACTCTGAACATAACCCTTTACCACCCCCAAGAGGTTAGTGGAAGCAGTCATGCTCTCCTGCTCAACTTCCACACAAATCACTGAGGCTGCAAGATTTTTCTGGTGACACACCGCCCTCTTTCAACGGTAATGTTGCCTTCGATGGCCAATGCATCAAGAGTGCACCCCTCCATGCCTGAATAAACGTCATCATGGGAAGTGAGCATACTCAAGCACCTGGGGAAAGCACAATCTTCCCAGACAGGGTTTTGGCCCTAAGAGTCAAGTCTTTAAAAACGTGATACCTTGTAACTCAAATTGTATCCAGTTGATTAAGGGACTTCACTTTGCCAGGGTTTCAAACACAAACTTGCCACGAACTGTGAGCTCCTAAACCCTCCCTAAAGATGCTTAACGTCTCCTTAGTCCAGTACCATTTCTTTCCAGTTATTAGGGGTTATTCAGTCACATATTGTTTCCAATAGGACTTAGTCCTATGTATTTCAAAATTTTAAGCTTATTTTCAAGCAATGACTCTCTTCTTTTGGCTGCCCCTCCCGCCAACCCCAAACACGTACACAAACACTAGACTTGCATCTATAAGGAGCTTGCAGGGGTCAGGAGGTCTGTTCTCATCAAGGTCTCTTCCACACATGTCCTCTGCTGTTGGGGCAGGACAGAAGAAGGGAAGGGCAGAGCCGTCTCCTTACTCAGCTGACCACAGTAAGAGGTTGACTCCCTTTTTTTCAGTGGTTGCTGCTTCCCTGGATAATAGGGACTGGTGTGTGGCTCTGTCTTTGTGGCTGCCCTCTCATGGGACACATGCTTTGGCCTCTCTGCAGAATGTTGTGGGTCCAATCCCTGCATCATCACCTATATAGGTGACCTAACTTGGGCTCCAACTGCTTCTTTCTCTTTCCTTCACCAATGAGAGACAGTCTATCCTACATTCCCCTTCTACTAGGGTCATCTCATCCAGTCATCCAGCTTACTTGAGGAATGATGAATGACAGGAGAGCTCAAGTCACACCTCCCAAGGAGTTTTCTCAATCCGGGGGGAATGTATGCATCCCTGTCACACCCGAGGGGCTACAGACTCCTATCTCCTGCCTCTTTCTTCCTACCCCAATAGCATCAGGTACTCTGCTGGCCCATGGCTAAGATACAGTGAAAGGAAGAGTAATTTAGTCTGTTGGTATTGCTATGAATTCTAAAAATCCCTTCCAAAACACCACACCAAGTCTGCCAAGCACACATTTCTCGAGAGAAGAGCCAGGTGAAAACAAAAAGCAGAGGTTGCATCCCACTGGAGGCTCGCTGTAAAGCAGAGGGCAGCACGCAGCCCTTCTCAAGAGAAGCGGACTCAGAGCTCCTCCACGGCAGAAACCCAGAGCAGAACAAACCGTGAGAATGTCAGCCACAGAGGTAGAGGAAAACTTGGGGATGCTTGGGGATGCTAGACTTTCCGCAGAAAGTAGGATCAAGAGTGTAAGTCACTTTGATTTAACCCTCAAAGTACTGGGTGACCTCAGCGACAAACAGTGGAGTGGCATCTTGCACAGAGGTTAGCTTATCAAGTCAGCAAGCACTCCAGGCAGAAATGTCAAAAATTAAATTACTCGTAAAATGCATTAGCACTCACGATACCGTATGGAAGATGGACGTTTCTCAGTGAATTCAATCGGCCACTGTTCCCCTCCCTTTTCAGTATCCCAGACTGTTAGTGAGACCATTAGCTGAAGCAGTTGGTTTGAATGAGGTACCATGTGGAAACCAAAATACATCTCTTTAAACCTAGAACCACAGTTTCCATGGTGAGACGCTCTCATGATGAGAGGCCCCAGGAACTGGGATCTCAGGCGGGAAGAGCAGATTTCCTCCGCGCTCCCATCCCATGCGCATGCTATGGCGCCCACCGATTCAGCGGAATGGAGAACAGAATTTCCCCCGCTTTAAGTTCTTTCTTTCCTCCTCTCTTCTCTCAAAATTGCATCATTGAACATGTATAACTTTACTGTGTGTGTGTGATGTGAAGCCCATGAAAATATATTCAACATACTCAAGCCAAGAAAAATGACTGGAAGGAAATGCGCCAAAACCTTAGCCATGGCAGTCCTTGGGTGCTCTATTATTCAAATTTTCTATAATAAGCATATAAAATGTCCATAATGGTAGGTACCCCATGGGTGGCTATAGGAATTGATGGTGCTTAAGATAGGACGTATGCACACAGCAGGCCTTCAATTATTATTAGGAAAAAATAAAATTTACCTAACTATTGTGTGACGGGAAAAAGGTGGCAGTGGAGAGTCACCTCCCCACCCCTAAACCTACAGGAAGTTTCATGGCTTTCTTTAATGAAAGAAGTCCCTAATGACGTGGATGTTTTTGCCGAAGGAATATCTCAGAGGGTTATATGGATCAGATGTCAAGGAGAAGTAAACCCCAAGATAGATCTAGAAAACTGGGAGGAGAAAATGGAAGGTGAGAAGGAGAGGCTAAGAGGTGACAAGAATTTCCAAAAGAAGATTCACTGATACTGCTGTCCTGGGCAGGGACCAGTTCTGGGTGGTCTCCCTCTCAGGACAGCAGGGGGATGGAAGGAGGTGAGTAAGAGCTTGGGCTCTGCTCTGCCACAGACCTGGGGTGTGAATCCCAGCTCTGCCATATGGACAAGTTACTCAATTTCCTTTGGCCTCAGTTTCCTCATCTAGAACATGAGGGATGATGATAAGGAGCACTGCGTCGTGATGCTGTGGGGACTACAAGAGGTACCGTGCCTTCGGAGTAGCACAGTGCCTGGCGTGCAGTGGGATCTGCACCCTAAAATCCCTGTGTAATTACGTGTGCTTGTGAGTGCTTCAGTGTGTGTGTTGCAATACGCATGGAGTAAATTTGCTTATTAAAAAGATATCTTTGCAATACTAACTGAAATGTGTCGCCATCTATAAAATTGGCAAATACTACTTCCCCACACTGGTGAGAATGTGGAGAAATTGACATGCCTTCACCATTGATAGGAATATAAGTGGCACAATCTCTGGGAAGAGCTGTTTGACAACCAGGTCCCTTAAATATGTCCACTCTGGGGCCAAGCAGGATGGATAGAGAAGTCAGGTGGTGGTAAGTGTTGAGCAGATATGGGAGTGGGCTACCTGGTGGAGGTGAAATGCAGAAACTAGGATGGATCCATGGAATGGACAGATCTTTAAGGAGTCCCAAACCTTCCAGGGTGGTGGTATAAAATGTGTAGTCAAGTCTCAGGCAATTGTTAGAATGTTTATCTTTTAAGACCGTAGACACAGGAAAAATGTACCTCCAACTGCCAACTGCATATCCCCACCCGGAGGTCTCAAAGGCATCTTCACCTTAGCACACCATGATGGACATATGGACTGACCACACTGCCCACCCAAAACTGTTTTTCTCCCAGCATTTCAGTCTCAATGACAAAAAGATACCATGACTTACCAGTTGTTGAAGCCCCAAACCAAAGAGTCATCCTCAATTTCTGCTTTCTCTTCACCAGCACCACCTCAAAACTCCTTGCCCAATTGCTCAACAGGTCCTGTTTCTTCTGCTGCCAAAATATGTCCCAAATCCAGTCACTTCTCTCAGTTTACACTGCTATTGTCTGATTTAGGCCACCATTATTTCCTACCTGAATTAGCCTTGTCAATTATCTTACTTCTACTCTTAATCCGTCTAAGCCATTCTCCAAGGAACAGCCTGAATGTTCTTTTAAAGACTATAAATCAGATTGACTCATTCAATAGATCAGATTAAAACTCATCCATTTCTTTACGTTGTTTACCTCTTTATCTACTATCCATCTTGCCCTCACCCACCACCCTGCAGACACACAAAGCCTTCTTTCTGCTTCATAGACATAGTGCACTTTCGCCCTTGCTGTTCCCTCAGCCTGGAGGGCCTGGTCATTTGCTCTTCTCAATCTTCAGTTCTTTCCTCAAAGAGATCTTCCCTTGCTAGACCAGCTGCAAGAGCCCCTCTAGTCACTATTACAACACCTTGTTCAATTTCACCCGCAGCACTTATCTCCATCTGCAATTTTGTTATTCATTTGTTTACTTGTATTTTGCTTGTGTTCCCTCAAACACATGCCACGAGAATGTGAGCCCCATGAGGGCAGAAGCCCACTTACCTTGTTCACTAATTATCCTCAGCACCCAGTACGTGAGAAGTGCTCAGTAATTAGTAGGGAATGAATATGTGGGTCACACAAGGTTGTGGCACCTCCCACTCCAGTGTCCTCTGGTCATTTACAACTTCAATGCTGGTGGTGAGAGGAGGCAGAAAAGAAGGAGAGGAACAGGCCACTGGTTCTGATAGATAGATGAGAATGAATGCTTCTTGTTTATCCAAGAGTGGAACCACAGAAGGGCTCAGGATTTCGTCTGAGCTTGCAGAGCAAGGTGATGGCCAGATGAGAAGCTAAAGCTTCTGTATTCTTGGCTCTTGTCCAGGTGATTTCTCCACATGTATCTTATCGCCATCTCTACGGTGTTATTTCACAATGGTGTACAAAGGATGAGAATTAACTCCATCCCAAGGGAACTCCTCTTGAAACATCTGGTTACATGGCATGTAGAAATTTGATTAATGAGTAAGTGTTCAAATGACGATATGTCGAAACATCACTGGCCTGTGCGGCAGAGCTGGGATCCCTTAGCCTAGTATTCACAGCTCTCTGAGACTCTTTAGCAGCCTCTTTCCAGATCCAAGATTGGTCTTGACCTCAATTTCCTCATCTGTACAATAAGAAACAAATAATTGCAAAGTCCCTTCCAGCCCTGCCTTTAAGAATGCTTCTCTTAGACATGAGTTTCTTCCTCCAGACAAGTTGATCTATTTACTGTACCCCACCTACATATAAACCTAAAAATATTTGCTTTTGCTTACACTGGTCCTCTATTAATAATTATGTCACTTTCTCTACGCTCTTAGAAATACTATGTAACATTCAATGATCAATGGAATTTCTATTTCTACTCTTCCTCCTTTTTTGTCCCAGCTGAAAATATTTATTTTTTATAAACTCTTGGACATTTATTGTATAATCTAGTAGTTGGTAAACTACAGCCTGCAGGCCAAATCCAGGCCATGAGCCAAATCGGTTTGCTTTTGTAAATAAAGTTTTATTGGAATACAGCCGTGCCAATTTATTTATGTCTTGTCTATGGCTGCTTTTACTATGATGCTACAAAGGCAGGGTTGAGTAGTTGTGACAGAAACAGTATGGCTCAAGAAGCCTAAATATTTACTGTCTAGCCCTTTATAAAAAAAAAAAAAAAAAAAAAGTCTGCTAACTCCTGCTTAATTCATGCTTCTCAAACTTGAGTAACAAAGATCCAGGCTGAGATTTAGACAGGTCAACATAGTGTATCTTCTTAAAGCATCAATTTTACTAGAAGATTGGAGGAGGGAGGGATGGTAAATAGAATATAAATGTGGACATTAAAGCAAATGTGTTTGTATTATGGAATGGAATCCAGCATTGCATGAAATTATAAGTTAAAATCTTGAACATGACCAATATTTCAAGCTTGGGAAGGACCTCTTCGCATTGTTGCTGCTACTTCACTGTTATTTTGATATAAAATTTAGGAAACCACCCATCTATACTACTTAATTTGAGATGAAAGCATGTACTGTAAGGTTTTTGTATTCTCATCACTTCTGGCACAGTGCTCAACTATAAGAATTCCAGAAGGGCTGGGTCATTTATCAAGGTAAATCCTAAAATGTCCTCACCTATTAGGATGGTTACGGGGTCCTGAACTGATGGACCAGAGAATTTGATCTGCAGAGGCTTCATCTACTGTGAGCAGTGGCTTATTAGACAAAACACCTAATAACATTTTGTTATATTAACAATATTTGCAGTGATGCCATCACAAATTCAAACCATAAATTCGTTCCTTCCTGAGCTGAAGGCAGAACCAATCTTATAAGTGAATAAGTGATGACCTAGTTGTTTTATTTTTGGCTTTGTTCATATTTTTCTCTTCCTTTTATTTTATTTATTTGTTGATTTACTTAGGAGGATAAAAAGTGAGAGGAGATACTACGAGATTTATTTCATCCCTGGCTACTGACACCACCATTTGCGTTCCCCTCCTCACCATCTCCCTCACCCCAAAGCATCTCTTTCTGACTGTTGAAATGGGAACAATCCCTATTGCATAAAAAGGAACCAGTTTGTTGTTTAATGTTGTTTATCTTTGTTTTGTTTTGTTTTTAAAAGGTAAACGCCCTAAAAAAGTGTAACACATAAAGCTACTAACCTCTTAGTAAGAATCAGGAGGTAGTTTTGGCATTAGGAGAGTGGGAAGAAAGGCAGACCCAGACTCTCAGGGTTAGAAGGTCTAAGGCTAACCCCAATTTTGCCATTGACCTGCTGGGCCAGCCTGGGCAAGGCACTTGCCACTTCTGCACCTTCATTTTTCTTTTCTGAAATATGAAAGTATGAAGGTGGGTCATCTCCAGGAGTATTTCTGGCTATAAGATTCTATAGTTCAAGGCAGCATAATTAAAGAAAAGATCAAGGTTGTGACTACATGAATAGGCCTTGAAAACATAAATCCGATTGGAACAGGTTGATGACTTGTACTGTATGATCCTACTCACTTAATTTAATTTTTGGAATAGGTAACATAGTCTATCCACATTGCTCAAAAATACTTTTTAAGAACTACATTTAAAAGTCTTCCCCTTTTCTCTCAACTCTCTTTTCTCCCACATGCAAAATTATTATTTTTCATATGTATACTTTAAGAGTTTCTTTATGCACATACAAAAATAGATACATAGGCTTATTTTCCCCTTTGCTACACAAAAGGTAGCATACTATAAATACTTTTCTATACTTTGCTTTTTTTCACTAATATGCATTGGAAATTTTTTCATATTAGCACAGAGAGTGTCTCCAATTTTTTTTATACCTGAAGAGGATATACCATAATTTATTCAACCAGTCCCCTATTAATGTTCGTATGACTGTATAAATCTTCACTTGTTTAAAATGATTTTTGCTCTCTCATTCTCCTTACTTTAAACTGGCCTTGTGCTCACTTGATTTTTTTTCTTCCCTTATCCTTCTGCATACTGCACAGCCACTCCCTTAATCGTTAAGCCCTTAAGTGAGCATCAGACAGTCTCAAGAACAAAGCCTCAGGTCTGTTGACCACAGAAACTGAGTTTCAGTCAAACTGATAACATCTTAACCTCAGTTGTGTTTTAGCTCCAGACCCATGAAGGCAGAACCACGCTACTGGCATCTCCCTGAGACTAGACAAACCCGATACCATGACTGACAAAAAGACCATGATGCAATGACCACATCCTCCTATCCAAGCTGCCCTAGCCAATCAGTAGAGCCCACGATCTCAACTCCCTTAGCTACCATGACTAATGAGTTTTCCTCTATGCAGTCTATCCACTAGGGGCCATTGAGGATCTAGGTCTTAAGAGCACTAGCTCACATGTGTCTACAGGTTTGGAACCATTTCCTTAAATAAACCTCTACTTTCTTTGCTGCAAACTCCTGTCGGTGTCTCTTTTGGCTTTGATGTTTGCAGGCAAAATGCAACCCTTGAGTTTGGTGACAGTCGTGTGGATAATTTCTGGTCTTTTTTTTAACAAGCCACAATTCAGTGAATACCTTGAACACATGTGCTTTTGAACATGTACAAATATATCTATAGACGAATTTCCAAAAGTAAATTGTCTGTTGTAATTTTTTAATTTTGCATTTTTTATAAAGATTGTCAAATTGCCTTCAACAGAGGTTATACCAATTTATTCAGCCACAAAGTTTGAATGCCTCTTTACCCACAGCCTCTTCTACACCCTGTGTTACCAGATCTTGAATATTGACCAATTTGACAGGTTTTAAAAATGGCATCTCAATGTAGTTTTAATTTATATTGCTCTTTTAACGAATGACATAGTGAATCTTATAGTTAATAGCCATTTGTATCTTTTTCTCTGTAATTAATCACTTTTAGCCCTTTTTCACATATGTAAAATTTTAAAACACACAGTATTATATATCGTCTATGGCCATGGACACACATAGTGAAGAATAGGGTGAACACTTGCTAACCTCAATTAAGAGACTGCCTCTGGATAGGCAGGCAGAGGAGTGAGACAAGGAGAGACATAAAATGCTTTCCACAAATCAGTGAACCAGAACCTGAATCTCTGCCCCACCACACATGCTCTATGGTCTTGACAATTCTCCTAGCCTCTCTCATTCTCATTTTCAACATCTATAGGATATAGATAATGCCTATCTTGAAGAGTTAGCGTAATGACTAAAGATAATCCCTGTAAAACTGTGATTAGCACATCATTGTGGCTCAACAGTCATAATTGTTATTCTTAATTCAGTTATTATGATTAAAATGTATGTAATGCCTCAAGCCAAAAGAAAGGTCTGATGACTTTTCTTAGCTCAACTACCTCTTTTTCATGTTGGGTTTCCCAAGGAGTCTTCTTGATGATACCACACCAATGGTTTCAACCTCTCTAAACCCTTTCCCAAATGTCCTCCCAGAGCTTCCCTCGTTGGCATGACTGGTGTGACTGGGAAGCCCAAGTGAGAGAGAAGCTAGGGTGCGGTCAGAGGAGGGAGGAGGAGTTTCCTCTATGTTGCAACCCCTATTCCCAAGAGCTATGACCTTAATTACCACCAAATGGGACTTCGGCTTCCCACTGTGGCATCTAGAAGGTCCAAGCCCAACACACTCCTTCTCTCAGAGCAAACCTTGAGCAAGAGTCTTCCCCACCATCCCACTGTAAGGATGACACACAGGACAATTGCGACCACGGTTTACCTGAAACCTGTATGTAATTCCCAGGGCCTTGGAAGTGGCCATTTCCTCCCTCTTACCTGCATTACATCAGCAGGCAGCTAACTGCCCCACCTACCCCTCAAAGCAATGGGATTTCAGCCTCAGGTTGCCTCATTTCCCCAAACAAGAGAACCAGAAAAAACACTCCTTTACAGGGAAGATTAGAGCAGTGAGCTTTGTACATTCCTTTTTATTCCTTTGGGTTATTTCCTAAGTTGAAATGGTTTATATTCTTTTTCATTATTTTGATCCTAAAACATCAGAAAAATGGAGGAGAGAGGAGAGAGGAAGAAAAGAAAGATGGAGGAAGGACGATGGCGAAGAGAAAAGGCTTGAAACAGATAGCATCTTAGCAATGTAACTTATTAGACTCTCTGGAGAGGAAGCTCTGAAAGTGACCTAAAGGTCTGCATTGGACACCATAGGTTCCTGACAAGGGGCTGAACCTGCTGTAAGAGCCAGTGACAGCACACACAGCCAATGCCAGGTGCTGGTTATACCTAAAATAATGCCTACTCTGATAACATCTGGAAGCTTTATCAAGCCAGCAAAGGCATCATCCTTCCATTATTGGCAGTAATGAACCAATATCAATCCATCAACTAATTGATGAAAATCATGGGGCGAGGTATTATGATTATTCATGGAAGGCGAAGAGTGGTTTCTCCTTCACAGAACTGATATGAAGGGAAATTTTAAGACACACAAAATTTAACTTTGTTGGCAGTTGTGAAGTTTTCTTTCTTCATTTAGCACCCTGGATTACATAAAGCCAGGAACCACTTGCCGAAGCATCCCTCACAGGCCTTCCACTGCTTCAGCTGTCCTCCCATCATACACATTTATCTTTTCTTAGCCTCAATTCCCACAGCTCTTTGCTGGGAGACAACTATCTGCTCTGGAAAACCAATTCATTCTAAAGTGATAATGAATGCTTTGGTGGGCAGAATGATAACCCTCGAAGATAGTCATGCCCTAATCCCCAGAATCTTTTAGTCTTTCAAGGGGACTTTGTGCATGGGATTAAGGTTAAGGACCTTGACAGGGTGAGTATCACATTCTGCAGGTGAGCCCAGTCTAATTACTTTAGTCATTTAAGGTGAAGAACCTTTCCCTGTTTAGTCAAGAGATGAGAAATATGGAGAGTTGCTGACTTAGCAGATGGAAGAAGTGGGTACAGTCAATGCGGGAGGCCTCTCAAAGCTGGGAATGGCCTTCAGTGATAGCCAACAAGGAAACAGGACCTCTGTCCTACAATTGTAAACATGCAAATCTTCACTTGTTTAAAATGACATTTTCTCTTCTCATTCTCCCTGATTCATATTGGCCTGGGGCTCACTTGCTTCTTTTCTTTCCTTAGCCTTTTGTATATCGTATGGCCACTCCCTTAATCATTAAGCCCTTAGGTCAACATGAGACAGTTTTAAGGTCAAAGCTTCAGGTCTGTTGACCACAGAAACCGAGTTTCAGTCAAACAAAAGATAACACCTTGACCTCAGTAGCATTTCAGCTCAAATTTTTTGCTCGTATTCCATTCTACACAGGCCAAATAGAGCTAGTTTTATTCTATGATTTTCCATTGACTAAAATAAATCAGATATACCACACTAGGAATAAAAGTCAAACTCCTTGATTTGGCCTTTGGCTACCTTTCTAACTTCATTTCCAACCATCTGCTGTGCGTCAGTTATGCTGGCCCTGTTTCTAGTCTTCAAACACATCAAGCTTGTTCCCACTTCAGGGCCTTTGCATTTGCTATACATTCTCTCTAGGACTTTATAACTGGCTCTTTCTCATCATTCAAGTCTCAGTTCAAATGAGACCTCCTCCAAGAGGCCTTCCCAGACCACCCTTTGTAAAGTATACTTCCTACCATCATCTTTTCCATCGTTCTGTTTATTTTCTTCATAAAATAAATTCATTTTGCTGTTGCTGTTGTCAGGCTTTTAATTTCTATTTCACAAGAATGAAATTTACACACAGAGATCTTCTATGTCTTATTCTCCTACTATCCCCATAACATAGAACCATGCTTGGCACATAGTAGGTGCTTATGAAATGTTTGTTGAATAAAGGAATGCATAATAATCTTGTTTATTTTATCAAAAGAAAAGAAACAGTGTGAATGTCCATCAGTGAAAAATGGTTAAATAAATGAAAATATGTAATATAATCAGTATGCTATAATTCTAGTTTTGTAAAATATCAAAAATATGTTTCTGAATGTTTAGAACTACTCACCAGCAGTTATGCCTGGGGAGCAAGATGAGATAAAGGAGAGATATTTTCTCTTCCCTTTAAACATCCTGTATTGTCAGAAATTTTACAATTAGCTTCAACTGCTTTTGTAATAAAAAAAACTTACTATTTTGCAGAAATGTTTAAAGGAAAAGTATAATAATGTTTGCCATTTACTTTAAGATATATTTTAAAAATAAGGTGGATTGGCAGATGGATAGAGGATTAGATGGTTGGTTGGATATGTGATAAAGCAAGTATAGGAAAATCTCCCTTGTAGAATCCAGATGGTGAGTATATGGATGTTGACTGTCCAAGTTTTCAACTTTCTGTATGTTTGAAAATGTTCATAATAAAATTTGGGGTAGAAATCTTACTGTTTATTCAATGCACATTTCTCAAATACCTATTATGTATCAAGTATGCACTGTAAATTTCTTAGTCTTATTGTCATGCTGCCACAGTGGCTTCTAAACAGCATTTAGACCAAAGGCCATCATCGTGCCCCCTCCCTTCTTTCTGCTACCAGTTACACTACAAGCTAGTCCAAGGCCTTCCTAGTACCCTAGAAACCCAAGACTCATCATTGAGCCTACTTTTGGATTTAAGATCTCCCTGTACTAAAGGGCCCCATGACTCAGATGTGGATTGGGCCAAAGTGTCAAAGAATCTGTATTTGTTCAAGTGCAGCAGGAAACACATACTTAAAACAATTAACTGAAGAGAGTTAGATGAAGGGGCTATGTACAGAGGTGTAGGCAGAGTTAAGGAGGAAGCTTGGAATGACCGTATACTCAAGAAAGCCATCTTTAGGGCTGAAGGAACCAGGGAAGACTAATGTTCCTTGAGCCCAGCTCAATGAAAGCTGTGAGTACAAGGTTGTAGGGAAGGGAGCAGTAGGGGATCAATGCCCCTACTTCTGTCTTTCCCACACTGCCATTTCCTGCTGATGTCTCCCACTGCCAAACCTCACTGGATGCCAGAGAGCAGATGCATCCAAATGACACTATCATTGGAGGTCAGCATCTCAGGGCATGAAGCTAGTCTGAGCCTGGATCTGGGATGAGGCAGAGGATGGAGCAGCAATTAGGGGGAAAATTTTTTTAAAGACAAAGTATTATAACTGGAAGAGACTTTAATCAAACTAATCTTATAACTTATTATCCAGTACAGGTCACTTAGAGGATGAAAGACATTATTATTAATAATTACACCAGATCTACAAATAAAACCACTCTACTTTAATCATCTATTTCAATCCCCACAATTTGCAGATGAGGCACAGAGAGGTAAGGTGACTTGAGGAAGGTTATATGGTAGGTCAGAGACAGAGGTAGAAAAAGCCCCGACTACTGATACCTAGGCTGGGGCGTTTAATTCCTTATCACTTGGTCATGCTGGGGCTCAGTGAAACACACCCCCACTCTGCTGCAATGTCCACATGACTCTGGGAAAAAAGAGAGTTCATTTTTCTGTCCCAAGAAGCATGCAATTTAGAGCTCATCTTTTTTCTTATTTTTTCTTCCCCTTTTTTGTGGTCAAATACTGGGCTAGCTGGAGGGGAAGCACTCAAGCGTCTGGGGTTTCACTGCTCATTCATTACATAAGTGAAAGCTCTACAAAGGGGAGAATGAATGCAAAGCAGAGCCATCTGACAAGCTCCTTGTCTGGTCCCCAGACTGCCTCAGTCACCCTCAGGGCTTGGTTCTGGGAAATACCCATCAGTGTATTCCTTGTCCGACAACTATTTCTTGAGCATCAGCTAGGTGCCAGGCATCGCGCTATGCACATGGTGTATAAGAATGGTTAAGAAAGACCTGGTCGCTGCCCTTATGAAGATCCCATGATGGAAACAGGTGGGTGTCAGATAATGAACATACATACGAATAAATTAATAACAGACCTGGTTAGTGTTAGAAAGGAAATAGAGCGCTTTGATGAACAGTGATAATAGCTGACATCTACTAAAGTCATCCTTTGTCCACACCACTTTGTGAGGATGATATTATTATATATCTCTATCTCATTGATGTGGAAACTGAGGGATACAGAGATTAGGGGATTGCTCAAGGCCAAACAGCTGATATATGTCAGAGCTGAACTTGAACCCAAGAAGTCTTGCTTCAGAGCCTAGGTCTTTAACCACTAACTCAAAGGGGAATGCATGTTCAAAAAGTCAGGGAAGGCCTTTTTTAGGAGGTGCCATAGAAGCTGAGACGAGGCAAAAATGCCACAAGATCTGGCAGAAGAATGTTCTAAGCAAAAAAATGGACAAAGGTGAGAAAGAAGCTGGTGTGTTCTATAATCTGTCAGAAGGCCTGGGCAATTGGGGCTAAGTTGGATTTTATTTTAGGTGCACCTTAGAAAGTGTCTCTGCAGACATGTATTTTCACACTTAGACTGTCAAACAGCCTGGTCATGCAGTCAAGCTAGCGTTATTATCTGTGTTGTACAGAACACTGGACACCTGTACACTGATTTTAGGAACCTAGGGATGAAGGTGAGACCCACCCCACCTCCTGCCGCCATAACTTTGGACTCATGTCAAGTGCTCTTTCTACTCAATCTCCCTGCTGAGGAACCGGTGGCCCCTTACCTACAATACACCACTGTATCTCCAGCACCTTGTCCTTCTCCTCCCATCTCAGAATTTACCTTCCTGGCAGCCTCAACAACAGAAATTCTAAGAGGATCTGATAAACAAATTTGTTCTCATTTGGTAATGGGTAATAAAGCTCTACAGTCAACTTGTTTTTACATCCCTGTGAAAACTTACAGCAGCTTTCCTTTCTTCTAGTCATAAGATTAGCCTCCAGCTATTTGCATTTCCTCTGCCAAAGTGGAAGCCATTAGTTGATTAATGGGCTATTCCCAGAGAAGCCAGCCAGAGTTTGAGCTTTTGGGCCTTTGGTTAACAGGTAGAAGTTTGCAAATGTCAATCAGCCAAGCACTGTTCAAATCAGCTAACTCGCTGTCTGTAAAGATGATTTCACCAACCTTCAGAAAGCAGCCCCAGGAGATGGGGCAGCAGGCCCAGCTCCTCCAGGGCTCTTGGCTCTGCAAGTCCTCACTGCCTTCCTCTGCACCTCAACTTGTCCCACTTCCTACCTTGACATTGGGGTCCAGACACACCAGACCCTTCAAAGCTCTGAGAGCACACCATGCGATTTCACACCTCCATGCTGCTCTGCTTGTGACACCCTCCCCATTTTCTTCACCAAACTCTCTCCTTGACACCTGCCAAAACACAACCCAGATACAGAGCACCCCTTGACACGTCTTGCTGAGCCTGCGTTACATGTTCCTTCTCTGTGCCTTAGTAATCATGAGGAAGAACATTCTTTGAGTGCCTATGATATACCACATACTGTGTTAAGCACAATACATGGATCATCTCAATGCGATAGCAATTCAAAAAGGCAGAGTCTCTCATCCTATCATTTCACCAATAAAAAAACTGAATCACAGTAACGTGCCCACAGCTAAGCAGAAAGTGAGGTACAAACCCAGGCAGTCAAGTTCATCACCATCCACTGTGCTCGCCATCACAACGACTATTTACTGGGCATTTACAGTATTCCTCCCTCAGCTCTAAGCCATTGACACACATTTTTTCTTTTCATTTAGACAACAGTTCTATAAAATTTAGGTAGATGTTATTAAGTCCATTTTGGAGGTGACAAAACTGAGGCTCAGGAAGGTTTAATTATCTAGCTAAACCTGGCTAAGTGCCAGGCCTTCCACTTGCTCCTCTGCTTCAAGCAATGGTGGTGCCAATCTCCATGCCTGGGAAACCCAAGGCAGGAGCCAAATTAAACCTGGAAAGTGAAGTCAGCAGAGTACCTGAGCCAGGGCTGGCTGCCAACTTATGCAAAACAGCCTGCCTCCCAAGTATTGCAATTTGAGGAATTACCTTACATCTCCACCCTCCCCACCCTCCACGAGGCTGTTAATTGCCAGTGAGAGGTAAGGCTTGCCATGCCCATGCCCCTAGGACAATGAGTGCACTGGCTGTTGGGGAAGTCAATCTCTGGGAACCTTGGTTTCCCCATCTGCACAGTGTAAATCATGCTGCCTACCTACCCTTATATGGGGAGCTGATAAGAGGGTCAAATATAGGGATGAACAGGAAGGCCCTTTGGTAAACAGTAAAACATTGTACAAACCCAGGAGAGCACATGTATTTATTTTTCTGGAGCCTTCCTTAGCTTCCACATTATGGAACATTCCTTCCAGATCCCACATTTTATATCCATTACAATCTTTTCTATATTCAACTATAAACCCTTAACAAAAAGGTTTTTTTCAGAAAAAAAAAGGCATTTTCTGAAATGGAAAAGCTGAGAGTAAGGCAGTTCTATAGAAGTAGTGAGAGAAGGTCAAGGGTGTGAAGGACAAATCACATAAGAACAAGATCACGGTGTTGTAGTTTGTAACCCTGGGGGTGGAAGAAGGGAAAGAAGATTGAATTTGTTTCTTTTTTGTTTTTTTGTTGTTTCTCTAAGGAGAGAATATCCAAGTTATAGGTGGTCCTCTTTTATTTAGACATTTATAAGAAATTAACAGTAGTCAGTTCCTTCAGGTAAAGGGACCGGGAGTTAGGAGGATGGAGACTTTCTCTCTTTACACCTTTCTAGTTTGTTTTTGTTTTTGTTTTTGTTTTTGTTTTTTTTTTTACCACAAATGTATGTTTTTATTTTGAAAAAAATATATATGTTTATTAGAAATTTAAAATGTGATTAACTTGTCTACAGCCATGCCACCCTGAACAAGCCCAATCCCATCTGCTCTCAGAAGCTAAGCAAGGTCGGGCCTGGTTAGTACTTGAATGGGAGACCACCTAGGAAGACCAGATGCCGTAGGCATAAAAAATAAAAAATAAAGGATTGTACGCTGACAAGGATTTTGCAATCTGTGAGGTCAACCAAGGGTTGCCTCCCTAAATAAATAAATAAATAAATAAATAAATAAATAAATAAATAAATAAATAAATAAAAATAAAAAAATAAAAAATAAAAAGTGGTTAACTGAAATATTATTAAATTACTTTAAAATTGTCACGGTCCCACCCCTCACTATCTCCCACCCCTCATGGGGCCACCGCATAATACAGAACCTGAAGGTTTTAGTCCATTCATTAGACTCTGGTCATCTTATTGATGCCACAGTTGGAGGGAAACAAGACTGGGGTATGTGCCAGTTCCTGTCCAGCCTTGTGCTGGATGCTATCCCTAGGGTGTAGTTACGGAGATGCTGAGGGCAGAAGTGTGTAATTCCCATCATTTGTCAGTCCCTCAGGTCAAGATCAGAAGGGATGTATTTTGACCCAATTATCGCATTAAGTCATGGGAGGAGTGGCCCATTAGCTAATTTAATGGTAATAGAGGTTAGTTTATCTGATTAGCTCATGCCACCACCCACTCCTACCAACAGAAAGCAGACCCTGAAGAGAAGAGACAAAGGTTGTGCTAGTTTTAATGAGGGACAAAAAAAATTAAACATTAAAGCACCTGAGGACCTAAGGGATGATCTAGTCAGGAGGCTATGAACTGAAAAGCTCTGGCTTTATTTTATTTACTGGTGCAGTGGTGTGTTTTCTTTGCATCAGAACATCTTTATATGCACTGTTCATTTAATCACCCTCCTCTCCATGTTATCCTTTTCCTGACTGCCTCACATGGCCATGTTATCTGATTGGTCCATGAAGTGGCCCTGCCACAGCTGATCTCCAGGCTTTTGGTACCTTTCCTGGTGCTCTTTAGTTAAGGCTAGGTATCTAAAGGTTTTATCACTAGGCATCCCAAAGAAGTACAGGGCACCTAAAGGAGAAAGGGATGCAAAAAGGAGTGGAAAAGAATTGGACAGTCAGCACTTTCTCTCTGAATCTCAGAAATCTTTGAATATCTCCTATAAAATGGGGCTGATACTGCCTGTGGCAGAGTTTGGGGACATTCTGACCAGAGAAGGCCATGTGAATTGCCTGGGATATAGAAGGTCTTCATTGACAATTTCTGTCCTTTCATTCCCTGAAGACTCAGGATGCTTTTAAACACTCCTGCCTTGAGTCTCCACATCCCTTACCTGAAGAAATAGGTAAAGAGCAGAGAGGTGATCCTCTGGAGGCTGAGAATCAGGAAGTGATCTGCTCCTTATCACTCAGGCAGGTGCTTCCATGAGAGCTGTGGCAGTAGGGGCTATGCCACCAACTCTACCCAAGATCTGGGTGCTGCATGGTGCTGATACTATTTATATTGGCAACTGATTCTCCACAAGTGAGCCAGCCAATGGCAGGGACCCATCACCATGAACAGGCCATAAGCATGCTCACTAGTTATTTTTCTCTGCTTTGTTCTTTTGGAGAACAATACATCCCATAGCCAGATTCTTGATTGTCTTCTAGGTAAGTTCACTGTTGGCCCATGGACCCCAGTCACCTCAGCAACTTAGCTAAAACTTCAGTCAGTGGGGGCAAAATGATTATTTGACATTATGGAAAGCCACCATCCAAAACTGGTCTCTGTATGACCTCATGAGCTGGGTGCCCAAAAAGACTGCCCAGCTGCAATTGGCTGGTTCATCTACAGACTCCTGTGTCATGGGTTAGTCTCCTGTGCCCATCTGTTTGTTGGTGAAGATTTACCCAGCTTTAAATGACTAAGTAATCAGATCACAGGAACCAGGGGGTTGGAGCCTAACTGAAATCTTGGCATTTCAGTCACAAGTAAATAGTGACCTTACATCTGAGCCCCACCTCTTCTTTCTCTCTCTCCTTATGGTATTATCTTTCTTTGGATTTTCCATGGAGTTTCCTTTCTTAGCAGTTGGTTCCTTGGGTTTTTATTATTTTACACTAATTTCCTCTTTGTCATTATCCTAAGTCTTACTCTTCCCTCTGCCTCTGCCTCCTCCACATTATTCTTTCTTCCTCCTTTTCCTCCTCCCTCTTTTCTTTCTGTAAACATCCCTTGAAATTCTTCTGCTCTTTATGAGAATTGAACAAATCTGTCAAAAAGAGAGACAATAGAGTTTATTGGTTAAAAACAGAAGCTTTGGTGCCGGTCCTGGTTGCCACTTAGAACTGTGCAACTTTGGGCACATGATCTAGCCACCCCGAACCTCAGTTTCCTTGTCTTGACAACAAATGCAATAAGACTCATTTCATGGGATCAATCGTAACACTGTGTAGATAAATTATTTTGTTAGTGAAGTGCCTAGCATATAATATACTCTAAATTTAAATTAGGGGGAGAAACTATTAATACAACCTTTCTTTTCTATCACGGTTCAAATCAACAGAGCTCCAACTGGGTTCCTTGAAGGACTAAGGCTCCACGACTTGCCAGGAATGGAAAAGGGTGGGTGGCAACAGGCTTAGCCCTACTTAACTCCCCTTTTAAACATCTATTTTCATTCTTTTGCATGCTAGATCTCTTAATAATATTCTTAAGTAAGAGTCCCATTGACATGAAAAAAATTCTGGAACTGGTTTAAACTAATTTTTCACCTGTCCTTTTGTAAGAGTTTCCCTATCTTTGTTCATTCCAAATGAGTAGGTTCTTGACATGTAGAACCTACTAGATCATTGTTTTACTCCCTGTTGCTTCCTTGCAACTTGAAGCTTCCCTTTCTCCATTAAAAAGTGTAACTGATATTTCTATTCTGTAAAGAAGATGTAAAGGAATTTAGTCCACCCAGCAGACTTTCTTGAGAGTTTGATTCATAGGCCTTTGATTATCAGATTTGAAGGACAGTTATTAGGTGCTTGGTTTCATTTGAAGAAAGCTGCTGCCCATTTCCTTCACCATTTGAGAAAGCTGCTGCCCATTTCCTTCACCCAGAATTTCACACTCAAGAGACAGCGGTTATGAATTGAATCTGAAAAAATCTTCTTCATACTAGGTAATTTTGTTTCACGGCATTTAAAAACAAAATTATCTTAAAAAAAATCCTGGCCTTATTGAAAGCAGACCAGAAACAAAGGTTATTTGTATGACCCATAAGTCTCTCAATGATCCCCTAGTGGTTAAGACCCATTACTTGATGTTCACAAACATGTGTACAAGCTTCAATGAGGTCTAGGCTTCTGGCAGATAAGTTCAGGTGCCTCTTTCCCCCCTCCATATCTATTTTGTATCCTCACACTTACACCTCTGTTTTGCTGAGGGAGGTAGGAAACTGCAGGAAAGGTGCCTAGGCAGGAGAGAATCCTAATGTTTACTTGCCCCAATGGTGAGCCCACATGAAAACACATGTGGTTCAGGTAGACCACTGTAAGATTAATGGTCATGAAAGACAAGGTGTGTAGACAACACTGTTTGAGGATCCAGGACACCAAGAGAGACATTTGATTGAAAGCCAGAGGTAGCAGGAATGATAACAATATCATGCATCAGTGTATTTCCAGTGCCTAACACATCGCTGACACATAACAGACACTCAAGAAAGAGTTACTGAATGAATAAATAAATTAAAAAAGAGTTTGGGAAAGAGTCATTCTCCCTGCCTCCCCTACCTATTCCACAGTAGTCCACAGTGGGGCTGAGAGCCTTTCTACTTTCCCTCCTGTTTCCCTCCAATTCATCTTCCATGCTATAGTAAGAATGATCCATTTGAAAGATAAATCAGATGTCACTCCCATGCTGCAAGCATCCACTAGGGCTTAAAACATAACCAAAATATTTGTTTTGATCTACCAAGCCTGTGTGGTAGTGTCTCTGGCTAGCTCAGTGACCTCATTCTTTTCCTCTCTTCTCCTTATTCTCTATATTCCAACCATTTTAACCTTTTGCCCAATCCCTGGACAAGCCAAGCTCATTTTTGCCTCAGGGCCTTTGCACTTGCTGTTTCATTAGCCTGAAACAGTCTTCTTCTAGAAAGTACCTCAAGAAAGGATATTTTCTTGGCATTCAAATCTCAGGTCAAGTGACACCTCCTCAGAGTGGCCTCTCTTGAACACTTGTCTAAAGTAGCTGTCTATTCATTCTCTATCACATCACCATTTTCTTGTTCTTCATAGCAGTAAGCACTTGGAAATTGTTTTGCTCATACTTGTTTTTATGATTATTGTCAGTCATGTGTACTAGAATCTAAGCTTCTTCTCTATTATGTTCACAGTTGATAATTCTCCAATGCCAGGAACAGAACCTGGCACATGGGTGCTCAATAAATTTTTTTTAATGAACGAATAAATGCAGTCTTGGCATCCTGAGGTCTCTGCAACACCAAATAAATTCTTCAGAAGCAGAGATAGAAGGGCCAGGAAGGAAAAACTATGGATGATAATAGCTAACATTTGTAGAGCATTTACTATATGCCAAACATTTTTTCAAGTACTTAATATTCATTATCCTTTATAATTCTCACAGCCACTCTTGGAGGTAAGTTGTTATTATTCCTAGTTTATAGATAAATAACTGGTACAGAGAGTAAACAACTTACCCTCTCACAAAGGTAGTAAAGGAAAACCAAAGAAGCAAATCCAGACTATGAACCACTACACTACAGTGCCTCTGTCAAACTGAGTAGCATACATGGGCTACCAGCCACACTTGGGAAGAGACTGTAGGAGACAGATAGAATTATGGAGAAAGTCAGGCATTGATATTATAATAAAAACTGATGTACTTCCAGGCTGGTGAAGCCTGGAGCCAGGTGTATAACTAAGGAATGGTTTTAGGTTGATATAAAATTCCCTCAAGGCTACAGATAGCCTTTTGGCCAAAAACATGTCTGGTAAACACCATGTTCACAGCTGTAGCAGTACCTAGGCAGTCCCTTTGCCACCACTCAGGTACATGTAGCTCATAGCTTGAGAGCCAGACCCTGCCTACAGACATGATTTGCTTAATTCTCACAATGCAGCCTACATAAACATTTTCAAAAATTATACCTGTGGCCAATCTTTGAAATCAGGATACTTCACATTTAAGTTTATATTTCTGGCTTCCCTAAAAATATCACAAGAACTGATAGTACGCATCTTGCTTTTGCACCTGGCCTGGTCAGCCAAAACTGAGTCATGGAAGAAGCATGTGCTGCCAGTTCATCATGGGCCCCCATCACTCCCTAGTTTGTCCTTAATAGTGAACCTTCCACTTCTAAGTGTATTTACTTACGTGAGCTGTGTAGATTCTGGACATTTGAGTTAATAATCCCTACTGGGCATTCAACACCATACCTGCACTTCTGACACAGTTCTGATTGGTCTCCTAGCCTCCAATCTGTATCACTCCAGTGCCATTTGTCTCAGTGTCGCCAGATCCCACATAACAGGTGGAGAAAGGATCAGCTACATGGACAGGATTAAAACCTGAGTTCACCTCTGGAACTACCATTTGCTATATGGCTATCCTCTCCTCCCCAGTTTTCTTAGCTCTAAAATTGGGAGAAAAATAATATTCCTTTGGATGGTCAATGAACATTTTAAACACTTACAAATTCCATGGCATATAAGTCTTTGGTGGCATTATACATTATCTCAGTCTCTACTGTCCTTTTACATGGAATGTTCAGCCTTGATTAAAACTAACAAGATACACAAAGAAACAGGAAAAAAATATCCTCCTGTTAAGAGCTAAAATCAGCAACAGAACCCAACCTAGAAATAATCCAGATGTTAGAGCTATCAGACAGGCACATCATAACTATTATAATGAATATGTTAAAATATTTAGTACAAAGAGGTGAACGAAATGTATGGATAATGGGGAAATTCAGCAAAGAGATGGAAGCTATTTTAAAAATGGGGTCAGATGGAAATGCTAAACATGTAAAACACAACATCAGAGATGAAGAATTTCTTAGACAGACTTGTCAATAAATTGGATATAACAGAAGAAGAGATAAGTGAACTTGAAGATAGGTCAATAGAAATTATTCATACAAATATAAAATGAGAGAAACAATCAGTGAACAAAACCCAGGAGCTATAAAACAATACCAAATTGCCCAATGTACATGAAACATGGGACAGATGAAAAATTTGACTAGATCATGGCCAATAAGAGGAATAGGTATATCAATAATCATAGCTGGAAATTTCAACATTCCTCTTGTCAACGATTGATAGACAAAAATCATTAAAGATACAAAGACTTGAAGAACACTAACAAGCAATTTGACCTAATTCATCTCAGATAATTTACTTTCTTTTCAAATGTTCATGAAATATTCAAAAAGATAGACCATATTCTGGATCATAAAACTAATCTCAATAAATTTAAACTGATTAAAAACATAGAAGTTCTGTTCTCTGACAACAGTGGACTTCAACTATAAATTAGCAAAAGAATGACTCAAAGAAAATCCTCAAATATTTAAATAATAAGCAGCACACTTTTAAATAACTCACATGTCCAAGGAGAAATCATAAGGAGAATTATAAAATATTTTAAACTAAATTAAAATAATAATAAACCTTAAAATTTTGTAGGATGCTGATATAGCGGTGCTTAGAGAGAAACTGATAGCATTAAATGCTCCTATTACAAGAAAAGGTCTAAAATCAATTCTCTAAGTTTCCACCTTATGAAACTAGAAAAGCAAGAGCAAATTACCAAAGTAAATAAAAAGAAGGAAATAATAAAGATAAGAGCAGAAAACACTGAAATAAGAAACAGTAATGCAGTAAGCAAAATCAATGAAACCAAAAGCTGATATTTTAGAAAGATCAATAAAATTTATAAATCTCTACGTATACTGATCAAGAAAAAAAAGACCCAAATCATCAATGTTATGAATAAAAGAGGGACCATCACTGCAGATCCCTTATATATTAAAAAGAATACAGTAATATTTTGAACAATTTTATGGCAATTGTGAAGAAAAAAAGGGGCCACATACTAAACCTGACAAGTTCAGGGGAGCCTATGCTCCAAGCCTGACAAACTCAAAGACCAAAAGTAACCATACAGGAAGGTCTGGACACAAAAATTCCTAAAGAAAATCATGGTGGGTAGATACGTAGTTTCCTTGACAAAGGTCAGTCTTTACCTTAAATGAGCCTGTCTATTGCCTTTTTGCAACTCGGACACCACATCTTTAAAATATCAGAGTAAATTTTCTTTTTCCAGGCCTCTCAAAGGCACAACTGCTGGTACTAGAGCACAAGACCACAGAACCCCTCGTTGTTATCTTATTGCCCAAATATCATCTCTATGTGCTGTAAATGTTAATTATTAATTATCCTGTACCCACCAATGTTAAAGAAGTATGTGTCTCTCCATTTTGCTCTTTATCCAGTCCTAGAGATTTCTCGCTTTGCTTTCTCTTACCCCCTTAATCTACAAATGGATTTCATGTAACCCTCCTTATACAACCTCCTTTGGTTCTTTGATTCTAATGTAGAAAATAAGCTGCAAAACTGCCATTCTCTGGAGCATTTTCTCAATCCTTTGAGATTTTGCTTCAGGGCATGGTCTCAAAATTTGGCTCAAATAAACTCATGAGACTTTTCTATAAGCTGGTCATTCTTTTGTCAATACAATAAATTTGACAACTTAGATTAAAGAGACAAATTCCTTACTAAAACTTACTCAAGAAGAAAGGGAAAACTTGAATGGCCTTATATCTATTAAAAAGGTTGTATTCATAATTAAAATCCTTCCCACAAAGAAAACTCCAGGGACAGATGACTTTACTAGGGAATTCCACCAAACATTTAAAGAATATACAATATCAATTCTACATGAACTCATCCAGAAAATAAAAGAGGAAGAAACATTTTCCAACTCATTTGATGAGGTCAGCATTTCCCTGATATTAAAACTAGATAAAAATATTATAAGAAAAACATGAATCTAAACCTGCAAATCCTTGACAAAATATTAACAACCTGAGTCCAAAAAAAAAGATAACACATCATGACCAGTGGGTTAAGCGTAGGGATGGAATGTTGCTTCAACATTAGAAAACAGATTAATGTAATTTATCATGTCAACAGATTAAAAAATAAAAGCCATATGATCATCTAAATAGATGCAGAAAAAAGATTCATCTAAAGTCAACATCTATTCATGATAAAAATCCTCAGCCATCTAGAAATATGAATGAACTTCCTCAGTCTGATAAAGGGAATCTACAAAAAATCTACACATAACATCATAGTCACTTGATCTTAGTCAAAAGCCCGAGAAGTGATATAACATCATAGTCAACAATCAAAGACTAAATACTTCTCTCAAAGGTTAGTAATAAAGCAATGGCGTCTGCTTTCACCAATTCTATTCTACATTGTACCAGAGGTCTTAGCTAGTGTATTAAGGAAAATACTATAAACAAAAAGGCACCAAAATTGCAAAGGAAAATGCCTTTATTTGCTGATGACATGATGATCTACAAGCAAAATTCGAAGGAAACGATCAAAAAACCTACCAGAACTTATAAAGCTTAGCACAACTGCAAGATACTGGGCCAATATATTTGTATTTCTATACACAGCAACAAAAATTACAAATTTAAATAAAATAATACTATTTACAACAGCATCCAAAATATTAAATACTTAGAAATAAATATTATGAAATATGTGCAGAATCTTTATACTGAAAAACTACAAAATATTGTTGAGAATAGGAAAATATGTAAATAGAGATAATTCTCTCCAAATTGATCTATAGATTTGATGTAATCTCAATCAAAATCCCAGTGTGCTTATTCTTTGTAGAAATTGACACAATGCTTCTGAAATTTATATTAAAATACAAAGGAATTAGAATAGCCAAAACAATTCTTTAAAAACAAAGTTAGAGGTCTTATCATAAATGATTTTTACACTTACTATCAAGATACAGTTATCAAGATAGTATGGTATTAGTGTAAGGATAGACATATAGATCAACATAACAGAATAGAGAATTCAAAATATATATATATATATATATATATATATATATATATATATGTAGTGTCAATTAATTTTAGACAAAGAGTCAAGGCAATTTAATGGGGGAAAATAGTCTTTCATCAAATGGTGCTGGAATATTTGAATATTCATATGCCCAAAACTGCAAACCTCAATCAGCCCTACACTATACACAAAAGTTAATTCAAATGGACTCCAGATCTAAACATAAGACCTAAAAAACTTCTAAATGAAAACACAGGAAAAATCTTTGTGACCCTGCATTAAACAGAAACGTATTAGGACAGGAAAAGCACAAACCACAAAATAAAAATTGATAAATTAGACTATTAAAATTAATAAAAAAAATTTTCTCTTTGAAAGACACTGTTTTTAAAAAAGTAGATTAGTCACAAATTGGGAGAAAATATTTTCAAACCATATATCTAATAAAGGTTTATATTTTTTATAAAGAATGTTTATAATTCAGCAATGTGAAATCAAGTGATTCAATCAAAAACAGGGAAAAGATTCAAGTAGACAACTTATCAAAGAAGATAGCCAAAAAAAAAAAATGAAAGTAAGATAATGCTAAAATGACTAAAATTTTCAAAATAACTGACAATACCAAGCATTGACCAGGATATAAAGGAACTAACACTGTCATACATTACTGTAGAAATGGAAAATGTACAACTACTTTGGAAAAAATTTTAGTAATTTCTTAGAAAGTTAAACATACTTTTACCATACAACACAGCAATTCTACAGAATTTACCCAGGAGAAATGAAAACACATGTTTTCCAAAAGATTTGTGCAAGAATGTTCATAGTGTCTTTATTTCTCATAGCCAAAAACTGAAAATGACACGAATGTCCATCAATTGGTGAGCAGATAAAGAAATTGTACCATATCATGGAATATTACTCAGCAATAAAAAGGAACAAACTAATGATACATCCAAACACCTGGATGAATCTCAAAAGCATTATCCTAGGTGAAAAAAAAAGACAGAAAAGACTGCACAATGTATGATTTCATTTAAGACAGTCTAGAAAAGGCAAAAGTATAGGAACAGAAAACAGATCAGTAGAGGCAGGGAATGGAGAGAGAGGGTTAGCTGTGAAGCGGCATGAAGGAACTTTATGAGATTATGAAAATGTTCTATACTTTTATTGGAATGGCAATTACTCATCTGTATATATTTGTTAAAGATCATCAAACTATACTAATAAAAGAGTAAATGTTATTATGTATAATTATAACTTAGTGATTTTTAAATATCTTTAAGAATATTACCATAAAAGGAAACAGAGTAATATGTACACAGGATTTTTCTGTAACATCTGTACAACTGTATGTGAATCTACAGTTATCTCAAAATAAAAAGTTTTAAATTATAAAATTTTTAAAATTATGAAGAGATTTACAGTCTGTTTAAAAGAAGACAACATTACTTCTATTCATTTAAAAAGGAAGAAAAAGGCTCAAAATATTCCCTAGATTAGGAGGAATCTTTCAACCCTCAACAACTAACTCCAGCTCGAGGTCTTACCAGAAAAGCTGACAAACAGAACCTGCCAAGAATCAAAGTTAAACTGCAACCATCCCAAATCTCCCAGCCATACTTTGCGCCAGTGGAGAACATCAACCCAGGACAAGTGGCCCTGTCTAATGAGAGACTGATGAGCCACAAAAAAACTTCCGTAAAATCCACAGGGCACAAAGTGATAGAGCTGACCATAGCAGTTGATGAAGTTCCTCTTTTAGGTTCCGTATCTGCCTGGCAGACTTCCTCCCTTTGATCCTGCATACTGGGTTCCGAAAACCATAGGTAGGCATCACTACAGACCAAGCAGTGGGTGAAGCATTCTGGCAGGAAGCAAAGGGGCAAACGATCTAAAAGGGCTTGAATTTCAGTTTGAGGAAAAGGCCCGTGGCACATCATCTAGAAGTTACAACTTTACTTTCATCAGAAGACTTGAGCTATACCCCAGCTAGGTTATTGTGGACCCTTGCCTAAGTTCTTTAACTTCAGTTTCCTCACCACTGATGGTGGTTAATAGTACTTCACAAGAGAGAGCTTACAATGTAATGAGGTCATCGTTGTTCAAATGATAGGTGTAGCTCACATATCCCTAGGGGCACATAAGAAAATTTTAGGTTATAACAGACTTTTTAATACTTATAAACTTAATTTAAAGGGTATTAGAAAATAGAACTAGCCCATCTACCTTGCTAAAATGAAATTAAGTTCAAAATTGATCCAAGTAAAATCTATGTTAAAAAATATATTAGGTTAAGGTGGGGAAGATGGGTTAAAAAGGTGAAGGGAAATAAGTATGAACTTCCAGCTATAATATAAATAAGCCATGGGATGTAATATATAGCACAGGGAATAAAGTCAATAATATCATAACTTCATATGATGACAGAAGGGTACTAGACAGTGTGGTGGTCACACTGTAAGGTATATAAATGTTGAATCACTATGTCGTACACCTGAAACTAATGTAATATTATATGCCAAATATATTTTAATTTCAAGATTTAATAAATTAAAATTAAAATTTGACTTGAAAAATATATATTAATTTTTAATGTAGTAAGTAAATATGGCAGAAATCATAAATATGATTAAAATTTGAGAACTAATACTGCCAGCTATGAAACCAGGGCCCTGAATCTAATACTGCCAGCTATGAAACCAGGGCCCTGAATCTAATACTGCCAGCTATGAAACCAGGGCCCTGAATCTCATCACTGGTCTCCTGGAAGAAGCCTTTGAGGTTTTTCACATTATGAAACACAAAGCTCTCTTTGTAAAAACCCAGAGGCATATTTTTGTTCATAAGATCAGATGTGGTTATACTTTCAAGGATTTGATTCGTTTTATCTCACAGACATTGCAAACTGTGCAATTGATTAGGTTTTCCTGTTTGCATTGACAATGCAATAAGCTTAAAGGCCAACTTAGAGACCAGTTGTCACATATGTATAGGACTGTATCAAATCATTGTTTATTAGCCTCACTCCTAATGCTATTTAATGTCCCCACTTTACTGTCATTTCAAAATTTCTCTTCTGTTTTTAACATATTGGGTTCCTATATTTTATATCCTTTTAGGCCATCTTAAATCTCATTTTAAATAAGAGGATATTTTTAAATGTCCTAAGTTCTTTTTATTATATAAAGATAGCATAAGTATGATTTGTCTTTAAACTTAAGGAATTGCTTTTTCTGAATCTCTCTGTATCCTTAGGTTAATGTGGATTTCAGTGTGCTTTGATAAGAGTGAGACAATCAATCATTTGGTATCATTTTGAAATTAGTCCTGGTCAAAAGCCATCCTTTTCAGCATTACCTCACTAAGGTACAGATAGTTATGACTGATTTCAGACTCGGGTAACCCCACAGACCTAAAGTAAAATGAGAAGTGTGTAGCACTGGGCTTCCTCCTTTTCCTCAAAAGCCAATGTTTTGCTGACAAAAAAAAAAAAAAAAAAAACCACGATCGCAAGCAAAAATGATACCAAAATTTGGCATTAGAATACCAGCAGCAATGGAAAGCTATTTAATCGTAATTTATATACTGAGTCTCCTAAGCCAGTAGACTTATCCTGCTTTCATCTTCTCGTAACTACCATTGTCTGCTCCAGTGAGAAAAGATGGGATGCTTGTTTTGGATCAACTCATCTTTTTTAGTATTGAAATTACATTATTTTTTTCTGAGCCTCATTTTTTCTCTGTAATATAAAGATAGTCCCTATTCTTCCTATTTCGGCAGGAAGTCTCAATGAAATACTAGTCAGAATTCTTTTTGTTGCATGTGACAAAAGTCATCTGAACGAGCTAAGGGAAAAAGATAGATAATGGCAGTGGCAGGATTATTTGAAGTTATTCATATGAAGATTGAACAACCAAATCAGTGCATAAAGGTAAATCTCAGAGACCTCTGGTATCAAAAACTTAAATGCCACCAAGAGCCTCTTTGTGTCTTTCATTTCTATACATTCTGTAGGTCTACTTTATTCTTTCTTAAAATAGACCAGGCAGGAATATGGCCACCCATAGCTTCAGTATCCAAGAACTCATAATGCACAAACCCATAGAGAAACCAAAATTCACTTTTTCTATTTCCAAACTCAAAAATTCTACAAATGAAATCTTGGGTCAGATACCCATCATTGAATTCATCAATTGTGGCCATAAGTTTGAGTATTATAATTAACCTAGACTAGATCGAGTGACTATCTTCAAGCCAATAAACACTATCTAGGAGAGAAATCTTTTCAAAGATGGCAGCTCCCACTGAAGTTACATAATTAGAGGAAGAAGCATTTCACACACACACACACACACACACACACACAC
>CM053515.1:11621404-11641756 GCA_028627145.1 Eidolon dupreanum
TGTAAGAATTAACACCTGTTCTTCTCAAACTATTCCAAAAATTCAAGAAGAGGGAAGGCTCCCTAGCTCCTTTTATGAGGCCACCATTACCTTGATTCCAAAACTAGCCAAAGACATTACAAAAAAAGAAAACTATAGGCCAATATCTCTTATGAACATTGACGCAAAAATACTCAACAAAATATTAGGAAACCAAATTCAACAACACATTAAAAATATCATACAGCACAATCAAGTTGGACTTGTGCCTAGGATGCAAGGTTGGTACAATATACGCAAATCAGTTAATATAATATACCACATTACTAAATTGAAAGATAAAAACCATATGATCATATCAATAGATGCAGAAAAAGCATTCCACAAAATCCAGCATCCACTTATGATAAAAACTCTCAGCAAACTGGGAATAGATGGAACATGCCTCAACATAACAAAGGCCATATATGACAAACCTACAGCTAACATCATACCCAATGGGGAAAGGCTAAAAGTGTTTTCCTTAAGATCAGGAACAAGACAAGGATGCCCACTTTCACCACTCCTCTTCAACATTGTATTGGAAGTCTTAGCCACAGCAATAAGACAAGAAAGAGAAATAAAAGGTACCCAAATTGGAAAGGAAAAAGTAAAGCTCTCGTTATTTGCTGATGACATGATACTATAGAGAACCCTAAAGATACCACCCAAAAACTGTTAGAACTGATAAATGAATTCAGTCAAGTAGCAGGTTACAAAATAAACATTCAGAAGTCAGTGGCATTTTTATATACCAATGATGAACTTTCAGAAAGAGAAATTAAGAGAACAATTCCATTTACGACTGCATCAAAAATAATAAAGTACCTCGGAATTAAATTAATCAAGGAAGTAAAAGACTTATTCTCAGAAAATTATAAGTCATTGAAAAAAGAAATTGAAGAAGATACAAATAAATGGAAGCATATACTGTGCTCATGGATAGGAAGAATCAACATCATTAAAATGGCTGTACTACCCAAAGCAATCTATAGATTCAATGCAATCCCTATCGAAATGCCAATGGCATTTTTCAAAGAGATAGAACAAATAATCCTAAAATTTATATGGAACCATAAAAGACCCCAAAGAGCTATGGCAATCTTGAGAAAGAAGAACAAAGTTGGAGGTATCACATTACCTGATATCAAACTATACTACAAGGCTACAGTAATCAAAACAGCATGGTACTGGTATAAAAACAGAAAAATTGATCAGTGGAACAGAATAGAAAGCCCAGAGATAAATCCACACCTATACGCTCACTTAATGTATGACAAAGGAGGTAAGAATATAAAATGGGGTAAAGAAAAGACAGTCTCTTCAATAAATGGTGTTGGGAAAATTGGACTGATGCATGCAAAAAAAAAAAAAAGAAGCTGGATCACCTTCTTACACTGTATACAAGAATAGACTCAAAATGGATTAAAGACTTAAATGTAAGACCCAAAACCATAAAACTTCTAGAAGAAAACATAGGCAGTAAACTCTCCAATATTACCAACAGTAATTTCTTTTCAGATATATCTCCTTGGGCAAGGGAAACAAAAGAAAAAAATTAACAAACGGGACTATATCAAACTACAGCAAAGGAAACCATCAACAAAACAAAAAGACAACTGACTGATTGGGAGAAGACATTTGCTAATTATACATCTGATAAGGGGTTAATATCCAAAATATATAAAGAACTCATACAACTCAACAACAAAAAAACAAACAATCCAGTTAAAAAATGGGCAGAAGACCTGAACAGATACTTCTCCAAAGAGGAAATACATTTGGCTAATAGACATATGAAAAGATGCTCAAGGTCACTAATCATCAGAAAAATGCAAATTAAAACCACAATGAGATATCACCTCACACCTGTCAGAATGGCTATCATCAATAAATCAAAAAACAACAAATGTTGACGAGGATGTGGAGAAAAGGGAACTCTCATACACTGTTGGTGGGATTGCAAATTGGTACAGCCATTATGAAACACAGTATGGAGGTTTCTCAAAAAATGAAAAATGAATATACCTTTTGACCCAATGATTGCACTTCTGGGTATTTATCCAAAGAAAACCAAAATAATAATTTGTAAAGGTCTATGCACCCCAATATTCATGGCAGCACAATTCACAGTAGCCAAGATATGAAAGCAACCTATATGACCACCAACAGATGATTGGATAAATAAATTATGGTTCATATATACAATAGAATATTACTCACCCATTAAAATAATGAAATCCTACCATTTGCAATGACATAGATGAACCTAGAGGTTATTATGCTGAATGAAATAAGTCAGATAGAGAAAGATAAATGCTGTATGATTTCACTTATATGCGAAATCTAAGGACCAAAAAGAACAAACTAATCAAAAACAGACTCACAAATATAATGGACAATTTGGTGATGGACAGAGGGGAGGGGAGTTTGGGGGGTTGGGAAAATGGAGTGAAGGGTTAAAGAAGTACAAATTAGTAGTTGATAGATGGTCACAAGGATAGGAGCACAGAATAAGGAATGCAGTTAGCATTAATATGTTGGCTAGGTGGAAAACCAGAGGAGACAAGGAGCACTTAGGGGGATCATTTTATGAACAATATAAATGTCTAACCAATGTACTATATACTTGAAACATAAATAAAATAAAATAAAATAAAATAAAATAAAATAAAATAAAATAAAATAAAATAAAATAAAATAAAATAAAATAAAAAAGTTAGACATGAAATAACACATTAAACCCAAAGAAAGTGGAAGAAAATGATAGAAGAAAGTAATTAAATAAAAAATTAATTTCTAGTGAGACATATCAAAATCAAAGAGAAGGCACAAATAATCACCAATATTAGAAATGAAAGGGGGCATCATTATAGATATTTTAGACATTAAAAATCATAAGGGATACTATTAAAAATATATTTCTAAATTTCAATAGAAAATTAAGATAATACTGTAATGATAAATAAATTAAACACCTGCTTTAAAATCTTCCCCAAAAGAAAATGGCAGTCACAGATAGCATTATTCACGAGTTTTACCAAGCACTTAAAGAAGAAATCAGACTCTACAGTATAGAAAATGGAACATTCACGAACTGGTTTTGAGAACACCATAACCTTGATATATAAAAAAACAAAAAAGTAAAAAACAAAAAAACCTGACAAATGTATTCTGAGGAAGGAAAGTTACAGACTAATCTCACTCGTGAACCCTGATTCATTAAAGCTGGCAATATATAAAGAACAGTATATTACAACAAAGTACAGTTTATTACAGGAATGTAAGGTTAACGTTTATAAATTTACACATGTAATTTACCACATTAAAAGAATAAGGAGAAAAAGCATCTGATTTTTTCAAGAAGTGCTGACTGAGCAACAACAAAAAATAAATAAATCAAGCTGTATCAAAATTTAAAATCTTTATGCTTCAAAGGAAACCTTCAAGAAAGTGAAAAGAAAAGCCACAGGAAAAAGGAAAAAGCCACAGAACAGGAAAATTTTAACAAATTGTATATCTGATAAGGGATTTGTATCTAGAATACATAAATAACTCTTACAGCTCAATAATAGAAAGACAAATAACGCAATTTTAAAAAATGGGGAAAGGATCTGAATAGACATTTCTCTAAGAAAAACATTAAATGGCTAATAAACACGTGAAAGGACCCTCCATATCATCAGTCATCAGAGAAATGCAAATCAAAACCACAATGAGAAACCACTTGATACCCTCTATGATGCCAAGAATCAAAAAGTCAGGTAACAGCAAATGTTGGTAAGGATGTAGAGAAATCAGAATGCTTATACACTGCTGATGGGAATGTCAAATGGTGCAGCCACTTTGGAGAACAGTCTGGCAGTTCCTCAAATGATTATGTATAAAATTACCATATGACCCATCAATTCCAATTCCAGATAACTATCTGAGAAAAATCTAAACACATGTCCAAACAGAAACTTGTACATAAACGTCATAGCAGGATTTTTCATAGTATCCAAAAGGTGGAAACAACCCAAATGTCCATTAACAAATGGATGAACAAAAATGTAACATATCCATACAACAGAATATTATTTGTCCATAAGGAGGAATGAAATACTGATACAAGCTACATTGTAAGTAAAAGAAGCCAGTCACAAAGACCACATATTGTATGATTCCATTTATATGAAATGTTTAGAGAAACCCATGAAAACAAAAAGTTAGATGAGTTATTTCTTAGGACAGGGTTGGTGGCTAGGGTGGCAGGAGAGCAAGGGCTAAAGAATATGGGATTTCATCTCAAGGTGATGAAAAGTTTCCAAACTTGACTGTGGAGAAGGCTGCACATATGTGAATGTACTAAAAACTATTGAATTTATACTTGAAAGGGGAGAATTGCATGATATGTGAATTATACCTTAATAAAACTATTTTTTTTTAAAAAAAAAAAGGGGAAATAATCACATTTCAAAGACACTACAAAAAAAAAGGGTATCTACCTCATTAACATATTTTTACATTGATTACATTTTGAGATATTTTCAATTTATAAAATATATTAAATCAATGTCATCTGTGTGTTTCACTCATTTTAATATGACTACTTGAAAATTCAAAATGACATGCACGCTCGCCTTAGTATTTCTGTTGAACAGTGCTGCTTTCGAGATCTTAAACAAAAGCACCTCCTACCTGTGCTGTAACATCTGGAAGATCCTGACAGAGAGGGCAGGAAAACAGGCTGTCCGGTTCCTATTGTAACTTGCAACCCTTAGGAGCCTTGGCAGGTCTGAGTTGTTCTTTAGTTCATTGCCACTGGAGTAAATCAATCACTGCTAGTGGGTACAGTACCTTCGACGTGGAAGGTGGTACTCGGAAATTGGCAGTTCCGAATAGCCTGTTCTAAGATGCCCCAGATTCAGTCCTGTGTAACTGCCCACTAGCCTTCCCTGCAGCATGGATCACCTCCTTTTAATTTCCTTCCTCACATTTGTTCAGCAAACCAAAGCTAACAGAGCTAGGGTCTCAATTCCCAGGGTAAACCCACTAAGAAAAAGATGATGTGAGATAACCATTCTCATTTTATTATTGAGGAGACTGGACCTACCCAAGGTCAGAAAGTATACAGCCAAACAAGAACCTGAAGAAGTGTCCCAAAGCCTAATCAGTGCATATTTTGTGTTTTGCCGTATCCATATATCACCTGTATTTTTCCTTTTTTTTTTAATGAGCGTTTACCCATTTTTACCTAAGTCAATTGATACTGAAATTTTACTTGAATTCTTTACATAGAAAACCGGTATCACTCACCATAAATAGATTAATAAATACAATATAGAATAATACTAATTAGAAACTGTTGCCTGAAGAGCTTTAAAAAAGTCCCAATGCCTAGGACATACCCTACACCAACCAAATCAGAATTCCTCAGAAGAGGGAGGAGACCAGGCATAAGCATTTTTTAAAGCTCTCCCCAGGAAATAACAGTATGAGCCAAGGATGAGACCCTCTAGAAGTGAAGCTATTGCCTGTTCGAGCCTCTGCACCTAAGGCCTGCTCTCTGAAAAAGAGACATCAACATGTGATGGAAAGGAACTGAAGACACACTAGCCCAAAACCAACTTTCTCCTTGATGACATCAGAAGAACTGAAAAAATAACTTTAAAACAGGGAAAAGTTCTCATTTTTTATTTGTAACTGAGTTGTTCCTTTGCAGGGTAAAATCACCTCACTTGGTACTTGCCCTTTGGAAAACACTGGGCCAGAAGACCCAAGTGGTCTGCTTTCTATTTTTGTGCACTTTTCGCTCCAACAACGCACTTCCCAACCAAAGACTCCACCAAGGTAATTCTGGAAAACCCGTAGTCACTTCTGTGTGTTCTCCAGCAGGGACTTCAAATGCTTGCACTTACATCATGCTTTTAGGCCCATCTTTCTATTTCCAAATGAATCCAACCAGTGGTTCACATTAGAAAATCTGAAGGCAAAACTACATCTGGCTCCTTTCATTTCCCCTTGAGAAGCCCCTCATTTTCACTCAGGAAAATGGCCCTGGAGATGGCTGAAGGCAGCTGTGCAGCTTTGGGATCTTAAAAGGAAGTATTACCAAGGAAGAGAGGAACCGAGGGAGACCATACAGAAAGCCACATGACTTGCAAAGGGGCTTCCATGATTTGTTTTCCTTTCTCACCTCACTTCAGAACACTCATGAACACCCAAGACAGCCTTTCCTGATCACCAGAGAAGACAAAAATGAAAGCTGGACTTCTGAGTAAAGACTCCTTATCTCTAAGACCTCGTTTCCTCTTCTGGCCTTGGGGCATCACCACCAGAACTGAGTACCTGCCTATATGGACTCAGGTTTGAAGGGCTCCCCGAGAGGAGAGCATGGCTTCGAGAACAAGCAGTTAGTGTCACTAAAAATATGGTTGAGCAAATCTCCGATCTTCTCACTTCCTATATTTAAAACCTTAAATGCTGACACAGGCTACAGCCAGATGGCCAGGCCATTTTACTGTCTTGTCAGCTGAATATTTCTCATTTCTCTTAGAGCCTAAGATCAGCCTTGAGGCCTCCTCCATCCCAAACCTGAACAGCTTCTGCTGTGTCCATAGTCTAAAAAGTCCTTCTGCCCCATCCCCACTGGTCTAAAGCCTACCCACCCTCCATGAAACCTAAGGTGATTCCTCTAGCCCAATAATAATCATAATGGAATTAATAGCAATAGAATTAACATTAATAGCTAGTATTTATGAAGTGCTTGCTATGGGCACCAAGCTAAGGGCACACATGCATGATCTCAAACAAATCATACACTAGACAGTATCCATTATCCCTGCCCTTTCATTTCCTATCTCTATGACATCAGTCAAAAACTTTTCTCTCTGTACCTCATTTTCCTCAGACGTCAATAAGGATTACAGTATACTTTCCTCATAAGATTGTTGTAAGGATAAAATAAGTTAATACATATAAAGCATGTAACGTAGTACCTGACATTTGGTTTTTGCTCAGTAAGTAGTAGTACTTCTTGTAAGAACTTCACAAGAGGTAAATAATAATGTGTTAGTGTATCCTCATCTTACAAGTGAGGAAACCAAGGCACAGAGAGTTCGGGGTAAACTGCCAAAGATCAGTGAAGAACTACTCTCTGGTCTTAACTGGGCTTTGCTCATAGCGCTCAGCTATTCTTATCCATTACTTGTGTATCTATTGTCATATTTCTAGCTTCACTCTCAACTTTTCCTTCAGTGGCCATTAAACCCCAGGGGAGCAGAACTCGTTGGTGTCTCTTGAGTACTTGAACCCTGCATTTTCTTACCATGTTGCCTCCCACACTCAACTCTCCCTCTTCTCCTTATCACAATATAGGCCCTTCCCTCAAAGACTCTGTGACTGTCTCCTCCTCATGGCATCTGCCTTCATCCTCCCAAGTAGGTGTGGTCTTTCTGTCCTTAAAGCATCGCCCAGCACTTCTCTCAACCTGTCCTGTTTAACAGCCATCTGAGCACTAGACTTATTTCCACTGCTAAACTGTAAATTCTTTATGAAAGGGATTCCCTCTCAAACAAATATCCTAAGCAGTCAATAAAAGTGTGATGGATGAATGAATGAGTGAATAAATGAATGAATGCACTTGTTTCGATGTTTCTTTGGAGAAGACCCCTGGTTTCCTGGGATGTGTTTGGGGTCTGCAGCTGCATCGAAAGCACTTTTGTCCTGAGCACTTCACAAAGGAGATAAGTGTTCATTCATCTTATTTTTCATGTGGACCAAGGAGATATCAAAAGAGGTCATGTTTACTATGACTCAGTGGAGAATTCTGAACTATATTATACCTTGGCAAGCTTTATGCACTCTTTCCAGAGGTTGCAATCAGTCAGTACAGTTGAATTTAACCCATGCTGTACACCTGAAACTAATATAAAATTACATTGAATATTAGCTCTGATTGAAAAATAAAAATTAAAAAAATAATAAAATATTAAAAAAATTAACCCACAGGTTTATTGTAGTGATTACAATATTGTTTTTTTAAATTGAATTTGAGGTACAGCTATGTTGGAAGACATTTTGACAATTTCTTAAAAAATTAAACTTATTCTTACCATACAAGCCAGCAGTTAGGCCGCTTGGTGTTTATATACAGGAGTTGAAAACTTATGTCTACACAAAAACCTACATACGGATGTTTATAACAGCTTTATTCATAATTGCCAAAAATTATAAGCAATCAAGATGTCTTTTAGTAAGTGAATAGGCAAATAAACTGCAGTATATCCAGACAGTGGAATATTATTCAGCATTAAAAAGAAAATGAGCTACCAAGCCATGAAAAGACATGAAGAAAACTTAAAAATGCATATTACTAAGTGAAAGAAGTAATCTGAAAAGGCTACATACTACATGATTCCAACTATCTGACATTTTGAAAAAGGCAAAATTATGGAGACAGTAAAAAGATCAGTGGTTGCCAGGAGCTGGGTGGGGTGGGGAGGAGAGGGATGACTAGGCAGAGGATTTTTAGGTCAGAGAAAATACTCTGTATAATATCTAGTGATGGATACACTAGTCCAAACCCACAACACCAAGAGCAAGCCCTAACATAAATTACAGGCTTTGAGTGACAATGATGTGTCCATGTAGGTTCATCAAATGTACGATGTACCACTCTGGAGGGGGATGTTGATAATGGGGGAGGCTGTGCATACGTGGGGGCAAGGGGTCTATGGGATATCGCTGTATTTTCCTCCTAATTTTGCTGTGATCCTCAAATTGCTAAAAAATAAAATCTTAACTTAAAAAAAAAAAACTGAATTTGAATGCATTTGAAATGAAACATGACCACCCTAGTATTCTGTGCTCTCCAGTGCCATCCATGGCACTCCTCACTTGTTTACTGCTCCTACTTGGCTCCTAAAAGCCCCAGATTTCATCATCCCTGCAAGTCTAGCATAATAAGCGGTCTTTATTTCAAGTCATAGCTCCAGAAAGTTCCAATAAAACAATAAGAGAATCTAAATAAAGACCTATTCAGTTCAAATACAATAATTTTGAGTGAATATAAGAGAAAATGAGGTATGAGCATCTGAAACCATAATTGAGGACTATCATACTGTGTTAGTTTTATGACTAACTGCCCTGAGAGTTGTTAGCCTTTCAAAAACAAGTACTGGGCAATATTTTATAATTTATTAATCAACAGCATAAATTTTGTGCCCAATATTGCTCTAAAGACTGAAAGACTTAGAAGAAGAAGAAGAAAAAAAACAGGCATCTTGATTTAAAGAAACTTGTCATCTATTTCTATAGTCCTGGAGAATAAAAGCCTCAAAATAATAAAAACGGGGGGTGGGGAAGTGGTGGGGGAGGAGGCAAGGGGGAGGCAGGTGGGGTAACAAGGATCAATTATGTGATTTTTTTCATAATTATAGTAAAATTTAAAAAAAGAAAAATAGTAGCTATTTCTACTACTACTACTACTACTACTACTACTACTACTACTACCAACAACAACAATAACAGGTACAGAGTGTCTATTATAAACCAGGTTCTGATCATATAGCATATGAGTCCTCTGTATGCAATATCCCTTTCGATCTTTACAACTCCCATTTGTGGTAGACACTAGAAAAAAAGATCTCATTTTAACATGAAGAAATTGCAGCATAGAAAGAATGAATACCTCTCCCAAAGCCATTTAAACAATAAAGAGTAGAGTTGGTATTTAAGGATCTGGGTTCTTGGAGACTATTCTGTTTAACTACGCTCTATATTCCACCTTGAAAGATAACAGGAGTTTACTTTAAATGTAAAACATGGTGAGGAGAACTAGCTCCAGTTTAGGTCATCCAAGTTTGAAAGGATGGATTGTTCTTTTTCATCCCCACCTCTATCCCCCAACAAAGACATGCTTTTCTGCATAAATTAACCACTACAATCACTCTCCCTGTGGCATATCATGACAAAAGTCAGTGGATCCAGGAGGGAATTAAATGGATATAACTTGCGAAGACAACCTGAACCATTCGACATAATGACCGCGAGGAGTGTAAAATTTCCGAGGCTAGGATTTCCCCCAAGGAAGTATCTGCCTCTGGTCATCGCTAAGATAAAAGGAGAAAGCCTAAGCCAACCTGAGAGCGCTTCCTCTTTCAGAATGTATTTTTTATGCCTAAAGTGTTGACCAATAAGGACATATTCTACCTCTGAGTGATAGTTTAGGTTCTCCGGCTGATTTCCTGGATCGACCCATCACAAGGATGACGTAAAGATATCTCCCAGTTGCCGTGAGAACCGGTTGCATCAGTGTCTCAGCCAGCCTAGAAAATTTGCATACGTGATGTCATGCAAAGAGAGAAAGTTACACTGCCTTAAAGTCAACTAGTTCTGTGGACTACTGTTCTTTGAGGCAACGTGGTGTTTATATTACATCAAGGTTCTGGGGGCATTTCAAAGACAGGTCTGCTCACTAATCCTCACACTTTCTCTCACTCACCAGCTAAGGAAACAGATGAGAGCAGCCAAAGGAATGTGCTGGTAGAGCTGGGTGTTGAATTCCTTCTCAGCATGTTCTATAATTGCATTCTGGGAGGATGTTCCTGATTACAAAGGGCAACGCCCCAAGGCTTAGCCAGCTTAACTGCAGGTTCTGACAATAACCAACCCTTAGAGTCTCAGCATTCATTTCTTCATCAAGGGCCCCCAAAGCACTATTGCACATCGCATACTCATTTCCTCCTTCTACAACAGCGCGTGCTTTCATTCTATTGCGGAAGATCCGAAGATCCGTATGCATTTCTCACCCTTTCTCTCCTCTCCTCTATTTGAAGTTGCCAGGCTGGGTTCGCACTCTGGGACCATCCCTGGTGATATACAGGCAAATAGAATACGATATTCAGAAAGAGGGCCACTTTCCTTCCTGGAAATCCTCCCATAAAATGCAACTGTGTGGTCAAATATAGCTTTGAGAAAGGATTTAGTGGCAAAAGAATATCTTGGTTCCACAGTCTGAAACTAATATGGCTAGTTCTGTGCCGAAATAGCTATGACATCCAAACAAGACCCAAATATGCTTTGTAATAAAGTCAGGTACAGAGGAGGTCCCTAGCAGTAGGAAAACACTACTGATTAGATCAACAGTTTCTAAACCCCAGGGTACCATGTAAATGCACAGAATTCTGTGAGATTTTGAAATTTTCCAAGGGAAACACAGGATACTAGACATCTGCTGAACACTGCCCCAACTCAGGGCTGTTCACGGTGTCAACATTAGGTCATGCCACATTCCTTCCAGTGATGGCATAACTTTGCAAAGCCATGTTTTCAGCAGTTACTGTAATAAGAAGCAAGTACCATAAGGAAATCAGTGTGGGACAGGAAATGAAGGTGCTAGTGTCCAATCTGATTCTAAAGATTAAGGAGCTGTACAGTGCCCAACCCTTCCCATTAGTAACTAAATGATTAAAAGTGTGATTTAAAATTATTTAGGTATATCATTTTTTCAAATGCCTACTAAAAAGTTACTAGGACATAAAGACTTATTGATTGGCCCTAACTACTTAATAAGTGGAACTGTTGTTTCTTTTGGCCTAAGGGCACCATGAAAAAAAAAATCACTGAGACACTCAGGGCTCTGGAAACTGAGATGGTTTAGAAACTGCTGGTCTAAGCAGTAATGTTTTCCACTCCTAGGGACCTGCTCAGTACCTGACCTCATCACAAAGCATACCTGGGTCTTGTTTGGGTGTTATAGCTATTTCAGCTCAGTGACTTTTCCACCTTTCAGTGCTAAAGGTGCCCACCACATGGGACCTTCCTAACCACACTGACTGCCTCAGTCTCTCTGGGCTTCTCCTCCCTCCGCCCTCCATGCTCTGCTCACGCTGGCTTCCATTCAGTTCCGCAAACACAACAAGCCCTTTCCCACCATGGGGACCTCTTCCTTGCTCTCCTCCTAGTTCACTTTCAGGTCCCATCTTAAATGCCACCTCATCAGAAAGGCCTCCCCTGACCCACTGTAACTCGGTCTCCCTGTATTACTCTGTCTTACCCGCGTTCATTTCCTTCATAGTATTCTGTTCTCTGCATTATATATTTACCTCTATGAGAGCAGACTCTGCCTGTTCTGCTCACAGCTGAATCCACAGAACTTAGCAAAAAGCCTGATACATAATTGTCATTCAGTAAATAACTGTGAAATCAATAAATGACAGTTTAAACCAGACAGAGGTATTTTGACAGTGGCCTTGTCAAGCCCAAAGCATTCAGAAAGCATTTCTGGCAAACAACCCTTCAGACAGAAATGTGAGCCAATTGTATCACTAGTCCTGGGCTGAGGTAGTCAAGGGTAGTGTTGGGAATCATGAATCTCAGCTCTGCTGCCTCCTTGCTGGCAGGCCTTGGGCAAGTTATTTATTCTGTCTCTAGCCCCCAGTATCTTTGCCTGTGAAGGGTTATAATGAGGACTAACTGTAAAGCTCTTAAATGGTGTCTGGCAAACAACGAGCATTCTATATAAAAGTCAGCTGCTCTTATTAAGGCAGTATTCAAAGACTCTCCATTCATGCCCACATATCATTCTCAGGGGAAGTTTCTGCCTCAGAAACTAATGAGTCCAAATGACTCTTGCTCGTTATGGAATACATGGATCATTGCAAACAGTGATGCTTAGGCAATTAAATTCCTATACCCATTGGTGTTCCTGGCTCGACTCATAATTGGAACCAAAAAAGAATCTGTATGGAACTTTTATTAGCAATTGAATGACAGAAATAAAGAGTATTTGTTGAATTATTGCTAATTTATCTAGACTTGCCCCATGTTACAGCCTCAAGCATACAGCTGAGTGTGTTTGCTTGATCCTCCCAACCTACTCCTTGCTCCCTCTTAACCAGCCCTGTCCAGTGGTACCTGGGGAGCTCTCAGTCACAGAGGGAAGTGCCACGTGGCTCCTCTCTGTGAAGTGGGAAGAAGCATGAGTGCCATCATCCATTTACACTGCATTTCCTGAGCCTTCTACCACCAGTCTCTCCCACCGGGCCCTCACATCTGGATGCATCGTTCTTGAAAAGCACTGGAATCACATCACTCTTCTCCCCAAAAACTATCTGCACCTCCTATTTCACTATTTCACTTGTACTCACATCTCGGAAAACCATTTATCCCTTTGGCTTCCTGTATACAGCTAGGTAAGGATAGTGCCTTTCTAGTTGTGCTAGATAGTGCTAATCTAGTTGCTCTCACTTTATAAGACTAACGTAGAGTTGCTTTGCATGAGAGAAGGTACTGATGGACACAAGCCCACCAAATGTTTCAATCCCAGCTTCTCCACTTACTAGCTACATTGTCTATGGCAAGTTAAATTTAAATCTACAAACCTCCCATTTCCTCAGTTGTAAAGTGGGCAAGATAGTATCTACCTACCACAGCTTTGTTGTGAGCACTGGATGAGAAAACACTTGTGAAACATACAGCACAGCACCTGGTACTTAGGCGCACACTCCAAAACGTTAGCTATTATTCTTTCTCATACAAACTCCTCATTCTTTGGATTCCAGTTTACCCATACTTCTCCTGGGAAGCCTTCCTTGACCACCACCCCAAAGACACATGTGCTTCTAAAGCACCCTGCCCTGATCATCATCGTAAGATCCGTCACACTGGAGTGTCATTGCCTCTTGGCCTTCTGATTGCCCCCTAGGATATTTTGAAAACATCACTGATGGAAAAAGAGTTTCTCCTACACTGCCACAGCACCTGGCACAAAGTAAAGGCTCAGTACATATTTGGTCAAATGAAAAGCAACTTATTAAATGAAAACCAAATAAAGACAAAATAATTGTTAAAACATTGCTGTGTTATATGACCTAATAATCTCTCCGTTGTAAGATTAGAAACTCGCTTGGAAACTAACCACTTTCTTTTTTTATATCATTTAATTTTAATGATAGTTACCACCTATTGATCCATCTTCTTTCCAAAATGTAACTTGATCCCTGTATCTACTCTCTGAGGTAGGTCCTATCACTAGTCCCATCTCCCTCAGATGAGGACGCTGAGGCTCAGAGAGCTGAAGTAATTTGCCCAAGATCATCCAGCTAGCAGAACAGAGCTGAGGCCCTAAGCCAAGGCTTTTCAACTCCAGGGTCAGCTTGCTCTGCTGGTTTCTGATATCACCAAGGATGCTGCTTTTCCTTTTAGCTAAATTTCTCTGGCCTCTCAAATACTACAGGGTGGCATTTCGCCATAAATATGGTAATGTCTTAGGCATAAATTCATTGGGTTCCTAATCATCCACTCCCTTGCCACATTTTTGTCTTGGCATTATTAAACTTTCATGCCTTGTCAAGTCTCCCCAACCCGAGTATAACCTAATGGTGGCGGTGCTCAAGTCTTCTGATTCTATCTTCCAAGGTCTACAGGTATATCTTTCCTCTACTCTACTAAGAAAACATTAATTAAGTTTTTGTCTATTAGGTTGTTCCACATCTGAGTAAAATGACTGGAAGATCATCACTAAATCTGAAGGGTAAGTTTGGGACAGCATGACTTGAATCTGTAATATAAATAATTTTCACAGGGGGGAATCCGACAGACATCTCAAAAAAATAGACATGTTAAATAATCTTTGTACTATTTTTTTTTTAACCAGGTGCATGAGTTATGTTTAAAAGTACCATCAAACATGAAGATAGATTCAGCTGAAACTTATTAGATTTCATTAACTAGTCATCATAAAAAATTAAAAAATAAAAATAAAAATAAAGATAGATAGACAGACAGACAGACAGAAAGGATAGGACTCTTAAAGCCAAAAATTAGAAAGAAAATGATAAGGCAGGAGACCTGGGGTCAATAGTTATCTTCTGGAGCAGATTTCCACAGCAAGATACAATAAAAAGCCTGAATGAATATAAATTCTTACAAACAGAGAAACAAAGTAGTCTCAAAAGTGAGACCCAAATCAACGGTCACAGTGGAAGATGCTCCAAGGCACCGGTCCTGATTTTTGTTCAAGCTGCTTCTTCCTTGAGAATTCTATGTGCAGCAGGGTGAGTAAGCAGCTGGAATATGCTCTGTTGAATGTGGTTTAACAGTTCATCCTATACACGGGGTGGCCATTCAGTATGCAATGATTGTTGGTTGGTTTGAGCTGAGATGGAAAGGGACTATCAGACAGTAGATGGCAGGGCTTCGGCCCAGAAGCCCACCCTCTCCACCTTGTCCCACCTTGCCTTGTTCTACCTGTCTCTGCTGACATCAAGACCAGACCAAGTGTTTCCACACCTTTCTAACAAGCATTTAAACATCTCAGCAATCCTGCAGCCTAGGACACACCCACTTCCTTCCAGCTTCCCACACACCCATTCTTTTCACTGGGATTAACATAAAATTGCATTTAGAGAGGAAGAGAAAAAAATTCCCCTATGCAAATGGAAAGATCAATGTCAAAGTAGAGCATCTGTCTTACTCTGCAATCTGTCCAATAGAGGCCAAAGAAGCCCACTTGGGTGATGAACTTCAGCAGTAACTGCATCTGACACCCACTGCTTTCATAGCATGGGCCAGGGATGGGAGGATGACGTGTAGAAATGTGATCAGTCATTGTTGAAGTGGGGGAGGTTGAAGTCATCTTAGTCTCTTTAAAAATGAAAGTGACTTTAGGGATCTTTTACAAAGCATTGAAACAAAAAACAAAAAACAAAAATGTGTTTTTGAAGGACACTTGAAAAATTGAACAAGATCACTTCAGGCAGTCCTCTGCCCGCTGGAAATACACCTAAGATGGGCCACACCCAGGAGAGACACTTCTCTATCACTGCCCATAAAGTATAGCACCTCAGCAGTGACTTGGCAACTTGCATTCCAGGAAAAGGAGATAATACAGGAGCACATTCAGCTGTATTTGAAATACTAGTCATAATCTAACCTATGACTGGTTCTGGAATGCATATTCCTAACCCTACATATTCTGCCTTTGTGTGTGTGTGTGTGTTTTATTTATCTCATTTTCAATAACTTGTTTTTTTTTTTTTTCAATTAGAAAAGTAATACAAGTTTATTGTAGACATTTTGGAAAATTTCGGAAATCATAGAGAAGAGAACAAAAATCATCCACAATCATACCAATTCAGATATATACTGTTAAACTTTTGGCTAAAGAACCTTTCAGTAAAAAGGTGTTTTGATCAAAAAAGTCTTTAAGTTATTTTCAGTATCTGGGGGGATCTGCTCCACCTCACAGTTGAGCACACCTGCTGTTTATCAGCACACCTTCTTCTCCTATAGGAAGAGCCACAGGAAGATCATGGGCTTTGGTTCAGTATAGCAGGGGGTCAAAGTCTGGATTATGAGATAGGGCAAGGTGTTTAAGCTTCTTTGTGAAATCACAACAATGGGCATTCAGTGAACATTGCTGTAGTGCTGGCCAGTCTTGTGGGGTGTCTAGTGATGAGTAGGGTATAGGATATATCTTCAGGCAGTGGATCACAGGGTTGTACAGCGTGTCTCAAAGTGCAGGCCAGAGTCCCCACACCAGCATCACCTGCAAGCGTGTTAAAATGCAGATTCTGGAGTCCCATCCCAAATCTGAATCACACTCTCTGAGGATGAAGCCTAAGAACCTGAATTTTTTTCTTATATGCACATAAAGTATGAGAACTCCTTCCTCTCTTGGTGAACTAGACTCATCGAAATAGTCTGATAGGGCAGGTGTAGGTTATTCTTTCCCATCTTAGTTACCTGTATGCTCAGAGTCAAATTAGTGGCTCAACTGTAACTGTGTGGTTTCATAATGAGAAAATGATTAGGAATCCTATTCCTGGCTCCTCACATTAATTCTCTGTCTTTCACTTCTCTCACCTTTTTTTTTTTTTTTTTACAGTAGAAAATAAAAGTTTTATTGGAAGGGAGAATACACTTCCAGACAAGGAAGCGGGCCTGAGCAAGAGAAGCGTGGCTCAAAAGGCCCCGCTTGTCATCTTTGATGTCCCCTAGTCAGTTACCAAAAGCTCACTGGGACAGGCAGGGTAAATAAATAAATGAATAAAAGCAGCTATTTATTAAGCACTTAGCCAGTAGGCTATGTGCTTTATATCATATCTCATTTAATCTTCACAACAAACCTATGAGCAGTTACTATTATTAATCCCATTTTACAGATTTGGAACTGGGGCTTAGAGAAGTCAAGTAACTTGCACAGCAGGTGCTAGAATCCCCATCACTAACTCTAGATCCCACACTCTTAAACACCTACTACTTGTCCTTGGCATAGGTGAACAGTGGTAGTGATTTTCACATAGGAATGGCCCTGAGGCTGCAATCTGAGTGAAAAGGGGAGCCAGAGGCTTACCTTGAAGCTTCTTTTGCATAACTAGCATACTATTTTTACTTAGATTTTATGTTCCAATCAGTTTTTTAAATTTCTAAGATGCATTTATGCACACATTAATAATGTGCTTGTCTTGTCATATTTTATATATATATGCATGTATTTATGAGAGGTCATCTGTAGTGGTGTAGCCACTGTAAATGAACTAGTGAAACTATTTCACATCAACTTCATATTGTTTTCTGTTCAGTAATCTTTGCCAATTTGTTAGAATTTTTACAGAAAGAACCCCTCCCCCCAAGTTGATACATATTTTAATAAGTGTGTGTATCATATAATGTTGACCCTTGAGCAACAGCAGTTTGAACAGCACAAATCCACTTATATGCAGATTTTTTTTCAATACAATCGGCCCTGGGTATTTGCCTTTTTGGATCCAAACAGTATTTTTCATCAGTGGTTGGGAATCTTCGCATGCAGAGGGCCAACTGCATGCATGGTTCTACACCATTTTACATAAGAAAGTTGAGCTTCCATGGATTTTGGTATTCACAGGGTTCTGAAACCAATCTCTTGCAGATTGGTTTCAGACTGACAGCCAGCTTTAGTTAAGTTTTTGGGGAGTCAATTTATAAGACTGGGCAGGGGGAGCGTTGAAACCCCTAACACCCCCCACCAACACACACATCACTCTGTTCAAAAGTCAACTATAATAACAAAAATAGCAAACTGTGGAAAGGCCCCTCTTCCCCATCACCATCTAGCTATACTCCCCAGGCGCGCGCACGCGCGCACACACTCACACACACACACGGTACCATATAGCAAACATACGACGCAATCTACTTTGTTCACTTAACCATATCTTAACCTGTATCTTAAATACAGGACGTTTTGCTTTCTTGTGTAACATGAGAACTTCCATTTCATTTGAAGCCTAGGAGGCAAGGTTTTGGACCGAGGAAATGGGAGAAGACTCTCAGAGCTGAAGGTAACGTCTCCACCCAAGCCAAAGCACAAGGTCGGATCACCAGTGGGACTGCCGGCTGGGTGGCTCCGCCCTCCCGCGTCTGGGACCAAGGGCGGGAGGAAGTATGCGGCTGGGAAGCTCCTCCGCTCTCGCCCGGATTTTCCGTTTTCACCCCACTGAGATTGAAAGGAAAGTTAGCACAGAAATCTGCGCCCTCTTGAAACCCGGCCCGGCCGCAGGAACTTCCCGCGTGGCAGAAACCGGGAGCCGGGTGCCGGGATGGAGAAGCCGCCGCTCGATGAGCGCCCAGAGCCTGGTCGCACGCCGGGACCGCCTTGCAGCAGCGCCCTCTGTCGGCGACCATGGGAACGGCCCGCATCTGTTGGCCTGTACTTGTAGGTGTTCCTGATCCTATGCAGACCCGATGGAGGGGTCCAACACCGGTGTACACCTTTGCACCCTTAGGACTGTTAAATTCTTTTGGGAATTCCTAGCTAATTCTTCTGATTCTGCTCATCTGCGTAGAGTTCCTAGGGCCATAGATGTGTGAGCAAATGAGTGTTAGGGTAAACTTTGGGTGTCTAAGGGGGTAATGCCTTGAGTGTGGCCTAGGTTGTCTCTGCTTGCCTGTGGAGATTTCACTTTCCGCTCTATGGGCTAGTATCTATGAGCGTAGGCCGTGTCTCTTTACACATTTGAGTCTCATTAATAGTACACATATTTTTATCCTCCCTAGGGCTGTGTCTGTATGAATGTGTAGGAGTTAGGATGTGCAGGAGTGTGGGGAAGGGGGCGTTGCATGGAGCCACAATGGGTGGTAATATATTTCCAAAATCCATATTTGGGGGAAGGTGCCCCAGATATACTAAACCTTTTGTCTTTCATCTCATCCTCTGACTTAAGAAGAACCATAGATTTTGCTTTTGGGCCCTCTAGTTTACAATTGCCCCATCCTGACCTGAACTCAGCCTCCTGTGAGGCCTCAACCTCCTTCATGACCACTCCTTGGTCTGCTTTCTTCTCCAATCTGTGTAGCCCAGGGAGGCTGCCTACTGTTATCTCTAAGCACAATGGCCATGATGTCAACCTAAAGAAAAACAGTTGTCCATCTCCTTCCTTTTTCTCCACCCAAAAGTCATTTCCTCTTAGTTCATTACCTGGGATTTTGATGCTATGTTTCCTCAGCCTTATTGATACACACAGAAGAAAAAAAAAAAAAGGAACTTCTTGAAATTCCCCCAGAAGGTTTTGAGAGTTGCTTTCAGTGTTGCAACTTGGAACAAGTCAGCTTCTAGTTTAAGTTTCTATCAGAAAGCTTGGTAGGAGTAGGGTATATAAGCTCCAGTAGCAGCAGCAGCAACAGAAGAAGAAGAAACAACCGTTTCATACCCAGCAAACTCTGCAGCTCGGCCGGAAACAAGGTAAGCATTTCCCGAGCCCCTGCCACCCCTTCCCCAGGCCCGCACCACGTGTGTGCTCCCCCTGCACCTGGCTTCATGGAGTGAGTAGATTCTTAGAAGCACTCCTGGTGCTTTACCTGCTGGGACACTAGTGAAAAGTCAGTAATTTGGGGACTAATGTATAAAGTATTAATTTAGAAGCTCAATTAATAATAATTATATACCAAGGTCTGTGAACAAATGCACAGTTATAGAAAAGTTTGTTTTATCTTGTTTAAAAGTGGTACGCATATAAAAGTTTGTTCTTCAGTATCAATGCCCATCAGTTAAAGGATCGTATAGAGTTGAAGTGTTTCTTACCTTAGTATTATAAACTTTTTAAAAGCCTTTCATTCATTAGGTAATAATGAATTTAATAAATAATTGAATTCATACTTTTATCTCATAATTGAATGTTACAGAAAATACTTGCTCTCATATTTGTGATGGGCTTACAAGTCAGTTGTGACAATCAGAATAATAGCTGAGTTATCAGTTCTTTTGGATTAACTGACTTGGGCCCACTTAAAATATGGAAAGGAATGTTTAAACCACTTTCTAAAGAATTTTTAAATCTGTGAGAAAAAAAGATAGTCTTCACTGTA
>CM053515.1:11642256-11764446 GCA_028627145.1 Eidolon dupreanum
GTCAGTCGTCTTGACATTCCATGCCCAGCCTTATTCCCTATGAGCCTGAAATTGTGCTGGAAGTCTCTTATCTTCACCAAGCCTTCAGCAAACAGTCTTGTGCTGTTTGCATTTTTTCAGTGTATCAAGGCCTTCTTCATCTGCCAGCTAATCAGAGGTTAATTACTAATTGGTCCCTTCTAGTTAGTGAGTTGACAGCATCTATAAAATTCCTTGCTTCTTTCTTCCACTACTTTGAGACCAAGTTGAGCCCAATATCCTGAGATCATCTCAGCAAGCATCTGCTGTTATGAGCAAGGTTGTGCTTTGGCAGTGCAGATGTCCAGGTAGTTCAAAAAACACACAGTCCCAAACTTCACAGAGCTGACAGTCTGGTTCTCCACTCTCTGTGCTCTCCAGTTTATGTTGTAGAGTTGGACTGGTACCCTGATGCCCCTGGAGAAATGGTGGTCCTCACCTGCGATACCCCTGAAGAAGAAGGCATCACCTGGACCTCAGACCAGAGCAGTGAGGTCTTAGGCTCTGGCAAAACCTTGACCATCCAAGTCAAAGAATTCGGAGATGCTGGCCAGTACACCTGTCACCAAGGGGGCAAGATTCTGAGCCGGTCTCTCCTGCTGCTTCACAAAAAGGAAGATGACATTTGGTCCACTGATATTTTAAAGGACCAGAAAGGTAATTCCATCCCCTTGGACAGTATTAGTTTTCTCTTTTACTCCATAAGAGATGCAAAAATTAAAAGTTCTAAAGAAATGATTAATGTAGTTAATGAAGTAATCAAGTCCCTTACTGAAACTACCCAGAACCTACATTTTTCTTTGCTTTTGTTTTCCTTTGCCAGACACTTTAGATTATCAACCATCAAAATCTCATGTTAAAATTTCATGATGAGTCTAGATGCTTTTCCTAAGCTTCTCTTTAAATAACAGTGATATTACTGAGAGACCAGTAGAAGTTAACCAACATGTGTAGTGCATAACTTAGCACTGGGGTGATAACCCTGAAAAAAAATTTCCACCTCTCTCCAGTGTGTTAGATGTGTTGTATGCTATGCAGAGTCAGCATCCTATTGGGACAGCCCCAGTCCTCGCTGAACTGCCTGTCAGGGAAGCAGCACCGTTTTCCAAAGAAATAAAAGGAAGGTCTTTACTCTTTTACCATTTGGTGGCCTGTAATTAATCACAATCAAAATCTTTCTGGGAAATGAATGAATGAATGAATGAATAAATAAATAAATAAATAAATATTGAATTTTTTTTTCAAATCCAGAACCCAAAAGTAAGACCTTTCTAAAATGTAAAGCAAAGAATTATTCTGGACATTTCACCTGCTGGTGGCTGACTGCAATCAGTACTGATTTGAAATTCAGTGTCAAAAGCAGCAGAGGGTAAGTGAAACCACTCTAGTTTCCCAGCATTTTGCTAGACCTACTATTTCATTAAGAAAATAAGGGTGACCTTGCAGTGGCCTATCAGTTAGTGATAAGAGAGAAAACCAAGTGAACTCATATTTTTTTCAATGCCCCCGTCACATGGAGATTTAAGCTAATTATCTGAACAAATGTATGCATCAGAACAGGATATCACTGGGGCCTGGGAATAGCCCCTACTGTGTGTGAACCCACTCATCCAAATCACCTGGCGATGCTTCATTAAGGCCCATAGCACCATGGGGAGGGGTCGAGGAGAAATGACTTGCCAAAATTGCACCTCAAAAAAATAGAATTAAGGACTCTAGACCATAGACCTTGAAAGGCCTGAAGCCAACTCCAGAACTCTGTGAGGCCTGCAGAAATTTTTCCAGAACCCCTTCTACTCTTTTTTCTTCTGCTTACTCATTCTGAAGTTCACTATTTGTCCAATACACTTAGACTTTCCCTAAGAAACCAGTTCCCATGGATACGGGACCTATATGTTAGCCCCTCTATGTAACTTTCTTCACTCATTGTCTAAGTTCTCAAACAATATAGGATAATGGAGCCAACCCTAGGCGATCATCCTGGCCTTGCCACTATTTACCTGAGCAACTTTTGGGGTCTCACTTTTCCATCTTTAAAGTGAAAACACTTACCATAGAAATGCTTAAACAAGTGCACGAAGATATAGATGCAAATCTTCATTGTGACATTTTTGGTAATCAGTGGGGAAAGGTCAAGTAAAGTGTGGTACATTATACTCTGGCTTAATGTGTAGTCATCAAAGAGAATAACCCAATCAATATGGTCTGTCATGGAGCACTCCCCATAATATGTTCAGACAGGGAAAAGATGGTTATAAAACTATATGTGTATAATTTGATCCTATTTCATAAAAAATAAAATCTATGTGTGTTTCTATAGACAAAATACGTGTGTATGCATATATACATGTAGATATGTGATTGCTTTGAATATTCATAGAAAAAAGTCTGGCAATATACAAGATATGAATAATATTTATATTCGGGAAGTGAAGTTGGGGTTAAAAGGGGGATTAGGGTTAAAAGAGGCACACATAGTTCTTTTATACTCATCTTTATCTTTTTAGTTTTTATAATTAGCATGTATTGATTTTGTTATTAAAATGGGAAAAATGAAATAAAAATTTTAATAAGGAGATGTACCCAGGGGCTCTGGATCTAAAATTTTCCGGATTCATTTCGGCCAGAAGTATGTAAGTGCAGAGCTGTTTCTAAACATTTGCACTACCGCTGAAGCCAATCGTGTTCTCATGGGAAGGGCAGTTTCTTATTCCTGCTAGGAACTGTCCTACAAATGTCTGTCTTTGACTTCAGCTCCTCTGACCCCCGAGGGGTGACGTGTGGAGCAGCGACACTCTCAGCAGAGAGGGTCAGAGTGGACAACAGGGAGTATAAGAAGTACACGGTGGAGTGTCAGGAGGACAGTTCGTGCCCCGCCGCTGAGGAAAGGCTGCCCATCGAGGTCTTCGTGGATGCCATTCACAAGCTCAAGTATGAAAACTACACTAGCAGCTTCTTCATCAGGGACATCAGTGAGTGTGCTTAATTATATGTGCTTAATAAAGACAGATATCGTTTGTCACATGTTCACATTGCTCTGTGCATTGGAGTAAAGGGTTTACATACATTATCTAATTTATTTTGCACCCTCCAGAAAGTACAGTGTAGGTACTCTTATCTGCATTTTAAGGAAGAGAAAATTGAGTCTTTTTTTTTTTTTTAAAGTTAAACAACTTGCCCCGGATTTCACATCTAGCAATTCAGACCCAGATCTGCCCCACTTAAAAAAGCAGGCTCTTGGCTACACTTCTTTTCTGCTGCCCAGGCAGCTTCCATGATGAATCTAGCAGCATCCTTTTAAGTATAATATTCCTATTCAGAACCAGAGCTTCTCTACCAATTGCAGTTATTCCCCACCAATCTTTCTCTAGCATTTGAAAAGAGATTTATTTATTGGAATATAATGCCCTCCAAAATGGACAACAATTTTTTTTAATTGGCAGATGGAGATTTTTGTCATTTTTCATTTCCTTTACCATTTATCCACTGAACATGTATCATGAAATAATTTGTGAGAGAAGCACAGAACTGGCTCTAGCAATGTGTGAAGAGGCTGACCTTGGTGGGTTAGGGGAAGGTGGAGTCTAGTTCATGTAGGGTGGCCAGGAAAGGTCTCTTTGAGGAAGTAACATTTAGCTGAGTCCTAAAAGAAAGATGTCAGTCATGTCAAGAACAGAGGGAAGAATATTTGTGAAACATCTGCTAAGAGCCACGGTCTTTGGAGTGGTGCTGGGCTTAGGAGCTAAGCGCATGGCTTAGAATGTCTCCCTCCCCTCATCTAGAAGATGCTATGCTACTTGAGGACAGTCTTTGTGACTCACTGCTGTACTGTCCATGCATAGTCCAATGGATGATACATAATGATTGCTGGCACATAATTATTTAATGAATGAATGAATGAATGAATGAACGAATGAGCATAGAGACCATGTGACTATAACTGCTACAAGACAAATCAGTGCCAGACACCATGAAAAGCTAGAAGAAAAGAACACTAAGTGGGAAATCTCTCAGATCCTCAGCAAGAGGCTCAGCTCGAGTCCAAGTTTGGTGCAAAGAGGGGGGTGACCACAGAAAAGGTGGTCCTTCACCAATAGCCCAGATATGAGAGTCTTGTTATCTCTAAGAATTTTCTTCTGAGCACTATGTAGACTTGGTTCCACCACCAGGGCCCATCTGATTGTACAATGATAAGAAGGATGCTGACCCTCTCCCAGGTCAGCCTTAAAGGATGTGGCAACTGGTGAGGACTGCCTTCCACAGGCACCAGTGTGAGCCTCACCAATAGCAGGGGTGCCTCACATCTGCCAATCAGGTGCTCAGAGAAGTTAAGTAACTATCTGAGGGACTCACAGCTGGTCAAAGGTGAAAGTGGGATCAAAGCCAGAACTACCTTACTTCAAAGACCCACTAGGAAAATAAAGAGTGTTTCTTGTCTTCAACAGTCAAACCAGACCCACCCAAGAACCTGCAGCTAAAGCCACTAAAGAATTCCCGGCATGTGGAGGTCAGCTGGGAGTACCCCGACACCTGGAGCACCCCACATTCCTACTTCTCCCTGACATTTTCTCTTCAGGTCCAGGGCAAGAACAAGAGAGAAAAGGTAAGATTCAGATGCCTTATAGTCTGTGGTCAGGTTTATGCAGACGTACATCAAGAAGAAAATAAATGATGATAATAACAGCTCATTTTTATTTAATACTTTCTCTGTGCCTGAAACTGTGCTAAGGGTTGTTATTTATGTATATCTTACTTAATCTCACAGTAACTCCACAAAGACAGGCAGTGTTTGTGAAGACATTGAAGCTCAGAGAGGTTAAATGATTTGCCCAAGGTCACCCAGCTACGAAGTGACAGGACCAGGACATAAACTCAGACTTCCAGACACAAAGACCATACACCTTCATTATGGCTGACCATTAATTTTTGTACTCAGAATTGGTCCTAATAGAACTGGGCTCTAGGAACCTAAAATTATTGTTTTGACTGGATGAATATAATGGATGATAGAACATTTATGCTGTCTCACACAAAATGGATAACCCTCAGCTGTTCCACATATTGTGAAATTATTTTATCAAACAATGTAAGTATTTACATAGGCTAAGACGATGCCTTTCCAATTTTCTTGCCTTGGCATCAATAATCCCAAGGTCTCAGAGGCACTTTTATTGAGCTCCAGCCTCCTTGGACCCCAGTTTTAAAATCACTGGACAAATTTAGCATCTGGTAGAAACTCTAATTCGGTCACTCTCTAAGAATTTTTTTTGCAGGGGTGAGGACTATTCTGGAGTCAATTTTACCTAAATATTATTTAAAATCTTGATATGTATCTTTCCTACTTAAGATCTGTATCATTAATAGTGCTTTCTACATCGTTAGAGACTTTGTTAAGAGTTTTACATGATTATCACCTTTGACTTTTACAACTCGGTGAGGCAGGCATTATTACCATCCCTCTTTTATAAATGGGAAAACTGAGGCGCAGAGAACCTGAGACATTTTCCTGTGGTCACGCAGCTAATAAGTAGTAACGCCTGGATTTGAACACAACTTTGTCTGATGAAAGGATGAGAGTATGATATTTCTGAATATCCAGGGGACAACTAGAGCAAATTGGTCCCAGTCCCACCAACAGCCTAGTTCTTGGATGAGTGCACATGAGAACTTCAGGCAAGGCAGCTCAGCTAGAAAGATGAAAGCTGGACCAATTTCACCCTTAGGCCTTGCTCAGTCGAAAAGCTGCACCTGTGTTTAGAGCTTCTGTCAGTAGGTGGCGCAAGTTCTACACACTCCCCTGTGAATTGCAAGCATGATACCCAAAACCTGCGTATGATTGTTTTTAGAGATGCGATCTGCAGATATATGTCCAGCCCACTTTCTGACTGCATTGCCAAAGATTTCCCTCTTCTTTGCAGAAAGATAGACTCTTCGTGGACCAGACCTCAGCCAAGGTAACGTGCCACAAGGATGCCGTGATCCGCGTGCAAGCTCGGGACCGCTACTACAGCTCATCCTGGAGTGAATGGGCATCGGTGTCCTGCAGTTAGGTGAGCAGGCCCACGAGACCCAGCCCAGAACTGCACACTCAGTGTACCCAGGTGCAGGGCAATAGTGGGGTTCAGTGAAGGAAAGGAAAGAGGAGATGGGGTGCCTAGCACAGCTACCTACCATAGTCAGAAACATACATTCGTTCATGAGTAGATATTTATTTGATGCCCATATTGTTCCAGGCACTGTTCTGGACTCAGGGATACTGCAGTAAGAAGAACATGTATAGGTCCTGCCCTTCTAGAGGCAAAAGCAAAGAAGAGAGAGAGGTAGTCAAGAGTCAGAGCATGAATGGCTTACAAGCTGTTTCTAGGAATTAGAACCCCATGAGGAGAATTACTGGGGGGCGGGGGGGGATTGAAAGGCTTTCAGCAAGGAAATGTCATCATCAGATATTTTAAGAAAACTTAAAAGAGTCTCTGGTGGGCAAGGTACCAGTCAAACCCTAGGCCATATAATGAAGAGCTGGACCCTTCTGACACAAAACCCCCATAACCTAATTGCCTGGATAATGAGTCATGTGAAAAAAGAAGGATTTGCAGCCACATTTTTGATCCTCACAGGCTTTGGGCATTCTTTTTCAGGTTCTACTCCCAGGATGAAACCTTGGAAGAAAAGTGGAAAACATGCAAAAGTTTTAAAAGACGTGATCTAATAGACCCCAAAAAGATATTTTCTACCTAATTTGCTTATTTTTTAGGATGATAGTGATGTCTTTGCTGTATTTTTATACTTAAATTCTAAATGCACACTGAAACAATCAGCTAATTTATTTATAGAGTTTCCAACTTCCAACTGCTATTTAAGTAATTTATGTATTTATTTATTATGGTTATTTAACGTTTTTGTGCCAAGATATATGTTTTACACTCTCATGACCTGATCCATAAGGAATGGGCCCTATTAGGCAAAATGTGAATTTATATGTTATTTACACTGACAACTTTTCAACCGAGGCTGCCAGGGCATCAGTTTTATGACAGCCAGTAAGAACATAATGTTCTGATGCCAGCATCATAATATGTTTATGATGGATGAGAACGCAAGAGATAACTAAATAGACATGGAGACAGGAACCCACTTGAGGAGATGTTAGTTCCCATGTCCATGAAGACTCCTTGAAGTGGTGCTGATAATCCAGGGCCACCTACACTTCTAAGCAAGTTTAGTCATTGGATGCTTGTATTTAGAAAGGGCTAAAAAAAAATTTTTTTTTTTAAGATTAAAATTGAAGTTCAGCTTCAGCCTCTGTGGCAGTCCCTGCCCCATCTATCTGTAAGACGTAGGAGAGTGACATAGAGACCTCATAAGTGTCTGGGAAGTAAAAAGATCTTATGATTCAAGAGGGAAGACAAGTGTAGTTATGCTAAGGACATAAAATTGTCAGAATTGCCAGTTGTTCCTTAATAGCCACTCAAGAAAAGCAGACAGACACGTAGAAATGATCAGCAATCACTTACTGGTCAGCATGAGTGAACCTGACAAGCAGATATGACCAGAAAGTGCCGAAACATTGAGGTGCTACTATTAAGTAATGAATGTGCTTTCTGTAAAGTGATTCCATTGGTTTTCTGTTTACTTATTTATTTTTACATTCTGATGATGAATTAATAAAAATGTAACATTCCTTTGCAATAATATTTTGGGCTTTGTCAGCTGACTCGGGTATCCTGTTCTCACATTTACCAGAACTGCATTTTTTCCCCTCCCATTTAAGAATTATTGCCCTTCCTTGAAGCGATTTCACTTCCAGTTTTGCAGAGTTGCTCTTTCCTTTTATAGGATTCCCAAAGTCAGTGTCTTGCTGAGCTTAGGGACTGTCCCTGTGATCTGACCATGGGGGATTCTGCGAGAATGCAGGAGTTGGAAGCTCTTGCTTCTTTCATATTCTATCCTGGAATCACACTCCTAGTTTCCCAAGCATCATGAAATAAAACTCCAACCCATCAAAGCCATGGGCATCCCGTCCCATAGGTACAGCTTGTGTTTACTGAGGATTTGCCATGTGTCTGGACGTATTCTAGCCTTTGGGTTGAGGAGTTCCAAACAGTGCCTAGTCCTGGCATTGCTTATAAAACAGGGATGAAAAGTTAACTTCAATACCACTAATTGCCAAAACATTCTGTATATATGGCAGCCTGGGGTGAGAATGGAGGTGAATGGTCAGTGTAACCTGGAGTTGACCCAGAAAGGCTTGATTGAGAAGGGGAGGTGGCCACTTTGGGCTCAGCAGGCAGGGCCTGCTCATTCCCCTTTGGTGCCTCCCATGCAAAGAGCAAGTGGTGGGATTGGAAAGAATGGAATGCATTCTCTGCTAACTTCAAAAGCCAAGTGTGCACATCAGAGCTTCCTTGTAATGGCAAGGTAATTATAACAGGGATGTCTGTCTACATTCCTTATTTTAAGTGTCCCCTGGAGCCCTTATTGTCCTCGGCTCCTAACAAGGAGGAATGGGTAGAAGTTTCTGTCATCCTGATCCAACATTTGAAATATGTCATCTTGTGTTATAAGCCCACACTTGATAGCAAATATTCGGTTAATAACTACTTGTCCTCCTTCTGGGTCTTTGATCTAGAGATATCAAAACAAGTAATGGGGGTTTGATGAATAATGTTAACCAAGAAAGAAATAATCACATTTCATAAGTACAGAGATCTGGGGACCTTTCCCAATACTTGCAGCCAGCCTGGGGCAGAGTTCAGATGTTCTGGCCCCCACCATGCCCAGTGACTTCTGGACACGACCTCTTAGCATTTTGATTAATTTCAGTACATGCATTGGAGAGTTTTTTCTCTTTGAAAGATATTCCCCAAGACAATCCTTTTTATTGGGAATCTGGCCACTACAAAATATATCAAATGTCCTAACAAAAGAGCTCAGGACTGGGAACCAGGAGAATAGGCTGTGGGCCTGGCCAGCCCTGCTGTGACCTTCAGCACTAGAGACAACCTGCTGGTTGTCAATCAGTACTGACTCCCAGCTTCCTTCTCCCCCAAAGCCCCTCCTCAACTCTAAGGTAGGCAAGCTAAGTAATCACTTTTCCAGCCACCCTTGCTACCCAGCAAGGCCATGCATGAGGCCCAGTCCTGGCCAATGATGTAATAAAATTCTGCTAGCGATTTTCCAGATAAAAGAGAGCCATGGCCAGCATTGCACTTTCCCTCCTGCCTTCTCTCGTGAGCAGATAAAATTTTAAAAGTCTCAGAGTATATCTTGCAACCAGGATGAAAGCCATTGTGCTAAGACTGTAAAGATAGAAAGACTTGGTGATTCTAGTGACAATATCAAGGAGTTGAATCAACCCCTGTAACTACCTACTCCCACTTCTTATGTTAGAAAAATAGACCCATATTTGTGTGTGTGTTTTTAAATTGTGGCAAAATAACACATAACACAGAATTTACCACTTTAACCACCTTTAGGTATAGAGTTCAGAGACATTAACTACATTCACGTGGTATGCAACCATCATCATTGTCCATCGTCCATCTCCAGAACTTTCTCTTCTTTCCAAATAGACTCTGTATCCATTAAACAATAGCTCCCTTATACTTGTTTTTAAAACATAAATTGAACAAACCTAAAAGTAAATAAAGACATTATCCTAAACAATCAGATACCCATCCATGGGAGGCTACTAGCCAAGTCAAAAAAAAGGAGCCAGGCCAGCAAAGGAAGGAATTGGCATCAGAAAACTTGGCTCTGCCTCTTACAACTGGCACGACCCTTGGAAAGCCCTGGAGCACTCAATATCCAATGATGCCAGTGGGGACCCGGTGATGGCCTGCCTCCCTGGCAGAGAGGAGTCACGGCCAGGAAACCTGTTCCAAGGGCAGCCTGAGCATCAGCAGGACTCGCCTGGAGAGGAAGGGGTCTTGGACAAGCAGCTCCCATGGGAAAGACTCCTCATTCACTCAACAGATATTTTTTTGAGCTACTGTTCTATCCCTAACACCACCCTCAATTTTCTAGATAGAGAAGTGAAAAAGACCTTGCCTCACAAGGTTTCCCGTCTCCAAAAGACAAAATGCTTCAAATTCTAAGCACTGGAGGCCAGTTCTTGAGGGTTAAGGGCACTGTAAAATGAGATAGTCGGTTCAATGTAATGGACACAGCACTTGGCCCACAGTAAGCACCCAATGAATAGCAGCTGTGTGCACTGACTAACGGGCTCTGTGATCTTGAGCAAATTACTTTAACACTTCAAGCCTCAGTGTTCTCATCTGAAAGATGGGATAATAGCAGTGCCTACCTCACAGGGAAGTTGTGAGGATTAGATGGAATAACACTTAGAAAGTGCTTAGAAAAATGCCTGATCCACAGAAAGTTCTCATCAAAGCTTATTGTTAATAATCTTATATTACTTATAACCAGAAAGAAGCATAATTCTGGACTGTGTGCTTTTGCGGGGTGGAGGGAATGGAGGGGCAGTTGTTAAGAGGTACTGATACTTCTAAGAACTGGGTTGGGATGGAGGGAGTGTTAACCAGCCAATGAGGAAGAAAGAGGTGGCTCAGTCAGTTGAGATTTAAAAGACTGCTCAGTGGAGAATCCCTTTCTTATAAATAAATTTGCAAAAACAGCCCCATGTGGGGGATACCAAGACATCATGAACTTAGTTCCTGCCTTCAGGGATGTACAGTCTGGTGAGAGAGAGAAGAGGGGTAAATGTGGTGAATATATTAAAATGTAGCCTGGCTGGAATAAAAGTACGGGCACCCCAAGTATTTCCTTCTACAAAGGTTTCCAGCTCCCAGGAAGAGCCCTTTCATTCTCTTTCACCTTCCTGGATGCAGAAACCTACCAATTCACCTTACCTATAAATCAAACTTTAATCATCTGTTTCATTCCAGCACGGCCCCTCTTCCAGGATAGAATTTGTGAGCAAAATGTATTTGGACAAGACTTTCTCCAGAGGGTCATATTATACCAAGGAAATGAATTCTCTCTCTCAAGCTCATAAAATGCAAAAATAAAATCAGCATTCTCGCTGACGGCAGAGGAAAGCAGGCGCGCAGACTGACACCCCTCCCTCTGCAGGATGTGCGCTCGGTGGAGCTGATTTACATTTACCTTCACGCTGGCCTGGGTTCCGGAGGCTCCGGGGTCCTGGCAGCCTGCCACGCCGGACGCAGCAGCCTCTCCTCGGGTGGATGCCAGTGTGCGGTGGGCTGCGGGGTTCTGCAGCTACTCGCTAATCTCCCTGTTTCTTTTACAAGGTGCATGAACAGTCTCTCCCCTGCCCTTGGCACAGCCCACCTGGCGTCTTCTCTGGCTGTTTGCAGAAGGGCCATTGCTAACCTGCCCGTGGGAGTTTCTAGGGGACTAAATGAGCATCATGCCAGTGATCCTGGGGTTTGGAAGACAGGGAAAGTGGGGAAACAAATCTTGGACCAACCACAGTGTCCAGTGAGCTTCCTCCTTCCTACACCCACCACCCAGCACACATACAGGTGAAATGGAGCTCAAATGGCAGCAAGCAATATATGGGAGGAGTCCAGTGCCTAGGGATGCTCCAGGCCCTGGAGTAAAGAGACCTGGGCTCAAATCCCTACTCCTCACTTAGCAGCTACGTACCCTTAGACGATTCCTGAATCTAGTTGCGCCTGAAAGCCCTCACCTCTAAAATAAGTACTCTAGCACCTCCCAGGTGCCATCATTTCTCAGGGATGCTGTGAGGATTTAAGGAGACCAGCCTCACATCACAGCACCGGGCACCTAGTAAACCCACTGTAAATGTTAGTTGCAGCTGCTGTTTTTCTAAGGTCAGACCAAGAAGGAGAGGCAATCCTAACCCCACCGGAGATGCAGGCTGGTTTGGAACATGTATATAAGCCTTCCAGTTCTAAGACGTCTATGTCCTCCCCGCCCCCAGCGTTCTCCTGGGTATACTGCCAGCACGCCGCAGCGACATCGCCCCAAATCACTGCAGCCAGAGCAATGCTCCGTTTCAGTAAACCACTGCATGCTCAACTTTACGAAATGTTCTCCAGCCATGGCTTTCCCCTTTCTCTGAAATCTCTTTTTGCACTTTTGTGGTCCTTAGAGGCTAACCAGACCAGTGGTCCCCAACTTGTTAGAGCTACAATCCCTTTGTCTAAATGGAAATTTTAATTGAAGTCCCCAGCATACATCGGGACTGAAGGGGGTAGTGTCTGAAGGGGCTTTACTTGTATCTGCGATGTTCTAATTCCAGGCAAGAAGAATAGTATATTCCCTGCCTAATTAAAAATTAATTTTTCATGAAGTCCTATATGTACAGCAGACAAGAGCAGGGCTACTCTGGCTGAAGCCTCCCATTCTCTCTGCCCAGCCTCTCTATTCACCACTGAGAACCCCGGGTCCCCACTTCACTACCCCTAAACTCTAGAGAGCACAGTTTGAGAACCTCTAGCTTTACAGATGAGGAAACAGAAGGCCAGAGAAGTTTGCTGCCTTGCCTAAGCACCCAGAGCCTGGCTAATGCCAGGGCCCAAACTGGAACCTGGGTCTCCTGATTCCCATTTTGCTCATTCCTAATGTATTAAGCCATCAGTCCTAGAAGATTGCTATCAAAATGACCAGCCTATCACCTGAGCAGGGCAGCACATGAAAATTTAGGAGCTTTCACAAACATTTTCGTACTCATCAGGTTCCCAAAATAGTTCCCCAGCTCCTTGGAACATGGTGCTCAGATCTTGAAGAAGACCCTCTGCTCAACCCCATGGGAGAATAGAAAGGAAACAGCCAGGGCATGCCCCCATCAGACAAAAGTCAGTGCTGCTAGTAGCCCCAGAACACCTTGATCCTAATAAGAAAAAAGTGTCCCTTCTTCTGGACAGATACAGCCCCACGCCAGGCTGCCAGCTTATGGAGTGGGGAGCAGGCTGGATTTCCACCCCAACTTGCTTCCTTGACTAGGGACCTTTGTGCAGGACAATCTACCCAAACATACTGGACATCCCTGGTCATGATGAGAGTAGTAGGTGAAATCGAGTAGAGGAAATTGAAGGAGGGGGAGGGCATTCATTCATTCATTCAGCAAATAATTACTAAGTGTTTACTGTGCCTGGCACATAGCTGTAGGAGACAATACACGAGAAAGGTGGGCAGGCTGACTCCGAGATCTTGCATCCTTGAGAGGGCTAAAGACAAGGCCACAGTCAATAACAGTACAGTGTGGTGCAGCACAGGTGAGGAAAAGGGCTCCAGGGAGTTATTAATTAGGATGCTTCAGACCCCACTAAAAAAGTGGCTTGAGCAATAAGAAACAATCAAGCCAACCCAACAGGAGGTCTGGAGGTAAGGTGTGGTAGGATGTAACTCAGCAATTTAATGATGTCATCGAGAACACAGACTCTTCCCGAACTTTCTTCTCCACCAGCCTCAGTGTGTGGCCTCTCATCCTCAGATATTCACCTGGAGATGGTTGCTGCAGCTCCCACCATCATGTCTCATATCATCACACCTGAGGGTTGGAAAGGCAGGTCTCTCATATATATTTTTTTTAATCAGGGAAGATAATCTTTTCCAGAGTCCTCCAGCAGATGTGCCCCTGTCCTACCTACAAGGGAGGCTGGGCAAGGAAGAATCTAGCATTTTCACCCTCTAAAGTAGGAGGCAAGCTCTGACAGCAGGAAAGGAGCCGAGAGTGGGAAATCCTGGTTGGTTAGGCAACCAACAGTGCCTGCCACAGGAGCGCAAGGGAGGAACACAGAACCTAGATTTGAAGGTGGGCATCTGTGGTAGGCAAAATCTGTGGCCCCCCAAAGATGTCCATGTCCTAATGCTCAGAACCTGTGAATATGATGAGACCATCCTGAATTATGCAGGTAGAACAAGTAATCACATAAACCCTTAAAAGTCAGAGATGCTGCAGGGGGGAAGTCAGAGACTTTTGAAGCATGAGAAGAATTCGACATGGCTTGGAAGGGCCACATATCAAAGAAATGAGGACCTCGATCCTACAACCATGAGAAACTGAACCTGTCAATAACCTGAAAGAATTTGGAAGCAGATTGATGCCCAGAGCCTTCAGGAAGGAATGCAGCCCTGCCCTGTGAGACACTAAGCAGAAAACCCAGCCACGTCCAGCTGGACCTCTGCCCCTCAGATCTGCGCATATTATTAGTTCTCAATAAATGATAGCTAGTGTATTAGTTTGCTAAGGCTGATGTAACAAAGTACCACAAACCAGGTGGCTTAAACAACAGAAATTTATTGTCTTACAGATCTGGAGGCTGGAAGTCCAAAGTCAAGCTGCCAACAGGGTTGATTTCTTCTGGGAGCTATGAGGGAGAATCTGTTCCATGCCCGTGTTCTAGCTTCTGGTGGTTTGCTGACAATCTTTGGCATTCCTTGATTTCTGCTGCATCACCCCGATCTCTGCCTTAATCTTCACTTGGCATTGTCCCTGTATGCATGTCTGTGTCGACGGTTTCCTTTTTTGTAAAGACATATTTGCTGTAGGGTGGATTGGGAGCCACCCTACTTCAGTATGACCTCATCTTAACTTAATTGCATCTACAGTTACCCTATTTCTAAGTAAGGTGATATTCTGAGATACTGGGTATTAGAACTTCAACATGTGAACGAGGGAACACAATCCAACTTATAACAGCTACTATTATTACTGTTAACATTATTATTATGCTCATATCAGTTTACCAAGCAAACACACTTATCTTTCTTTTAACTCTTTATTTTGAATTCACTTTACCCTTACAAAAAAATTGTAAAAATATAACATAGAATTCCCTTATAAATATTACCTGGCTTCCCCTAATGCAAACATTCTCCATAAGACGATTATCTAAGCCAAGAAATTAATATTGGCATGATACTATTCACTAATCCATAGACCTTATTCAGAATTTGCCAGTTGTCCCACCAATGTTCTTTTTTTGGGCCAGGATCCAATCCAGGGTCTAATATCACATTTAGTTTCATGTCCCCATGAAACAGCTCTCAAATCTAAGATGGCTCCTGGGTCTTCCTTAATCATTCGTTGTCTTGACATTTTTGAAGAGCGGTCATCAGTTATTTTGTGAAATGTCATTCAGTTTGGGTTTGTCTGATGTTTCTTCTTGATTAAAGCCAGGTTCTGCATTTTTGTCAAAACTCTCACATGAGGGATAATGTACCCTTCTCAGTGATTTGTACCAGGAGGTAGATGGAATCACTGTGTCTCAGGACCGGTGATGTTAACTTTGATTGCTTCTTTTAGGTGGAGTCCACAGGTTTCTCTCTCACAAAGTTACTATTTTTCCCTTTAGAAGAAATATGTCTTGTGGAGAGATACTTTGAGACTATGTTTATGTCCTCTTTCTCATCATGCTTTCACACAATAATTTTAGCACATGCATTGATGACGCTTGCAAGCAACAAGTTTTGCCTAATGGTGATTTTTCTGTTTCCATCATTCTTTCACTTTTATAAATTTCAATTCTACCATAAAGAACCCTGTCACTTCTTCCTATATTCTTTTTTTTTTTTAATCCCTAAATATAAGGTTATCAGAGGCCATTGTGTTAATCCCCAGGATCCTTGGTATCTGATTCTTGAGTCTGTCCAGTTCTAAGGTATTCCCTTATGTGTCTACATAAAGGAGACGGGGAAAATCTCCTTCATTCTGCATTTAAACTTCATTTTTTTAGTTCCCATTAATAGAATCTTTGAGGGAAGAATGTGCTAAATGCTTTGGAGGGTGGAGAGGACGTTTAAATTATTCAAGAGAACTGCTTTTACACAATTTGAATGTACCCGTTTATACATAAAAATTAATGCTAATTAGATATAATTTCCATCTATTCATTAAAACAAATCCCAAAGCATTCCAGAAATCCTTAGTTAGCCTAATGTTATTCTAGGCACTTAAAAACAAAATTGCTTTCTTAAAAAAGAAAAATCATGACTTTGTTTTTTATGAAAACACTTATTCATGCTAATGGTGGGGTCTTCTTGCTCTTCCCACCTCACTGTCCCGCCCCCGCCCCCTCCCCATACCCTGCCTTCTTTCCCTCTAATCGATCAGGTATTCATTCAACAATCACTTACTGAGAACCTGCTGTGCACCAGCCTTTTCTCTAAGTGCTGGGGCCAAAATAGCGAACAAAATAAACCTGAACCCCTGCCGTAGGGAGCATCCAGTTTCACTGGGGGAGATCAACAACAAACAACATAGGAAATCCTGTAAGTGGTAGCTGCTCTGAAGAAAGTGAAGCAGAGGAAAGGGAGAGAGAATACCAGGGCAAGGGAACCTCTCATTTAAATAGCGTGAGCAGGGAAAACCCCTCGTATGAGGGAGCTGAAAGAAGTGAGGGAGAAGCCCTGTAGCTGGGGAGGGGAGGGTTGGGGGAGTAAAGGGAAAAAGAGCAAGTGCCAAGTTTTACTTTAGGGGCAAGGATTGGGCCGAATTTGCTAATGGGAGGGGTATATAGGAGTCTGCCCCCAAACTGGTCCACCTTTGCTATATGTACACTCCCAAGTCTTAAGCTTTTAGTGCCTTCCAATTTACCTCCCCACCCCACTTAATATTTTTTAAAATGTATTTTTCAATAACAGTTGCCATACAATATTGTGTGAGTTTGAGGTGTACAAACAGTGATTAGACATTTATATGCCTTACAAAGTGTTCACCCTGATAAGTCTAGTGCCCATCTGACCCCATACGTAGTTATTACAATATTATTGACATGTAGTTTTGAATTATTTTCTTACCTGAAAGAATGCTATATATATTTTAGATAGGCAGATATTAATAAACACATACACAATGCAGTTGTCAGTGGAGGTAAGGGGGCAGTTTAGGAAAAGGGGAGACTGTCTTGCTCAGAAAGTGAAAATATTTTCCAATCAGCTATAATTCTACAACTGAAGTCCTTCCCCCGTCCACACATATCCCTGTGAGGGACAGGCAGCCTCTCTGTACGCTTTGGAGGGAATGACTTTCCACTGGTGATTCTAGAGTTTGCAAATGTTGATGTGCCCTGCTCTGCAAGCCCCGGGTCCTCCGTCATGGAACCTAGTAGGTATGATGTGCTGCTGTGCTGAGATACACAAGGCACGGCTGGCTCCCTCTTCCCTGTGTGCACCCCTGGGTGGCCATGTGTGCTTGATCCCACCCATGGTCTACTCTATACAAGCCTCAGTCTTCAGATCCCTCTTCCCAAACCAGGAGAACCAAGCTTGGGATGGCTGTCCAGGCACAGACCAGCCTGCTTTGCGGGGTAATGCTTTAGAAGAAATTGTGGAGACTTGATCATGCCAAAATGTTATTGAAGAGATCAGAATTTAAAACATGCTTAGCTGGACCAGCAACGGAGTTTTATTTTTTTTAACAGCTGAAATGAATATAATTCACATACTATGCAACTGACTGTTAAAGGATATAACTCAGTGTCTTTTAGTATATTCATAGATTTGTGCATCCATCACCACAATCAATTTTAGAATGTTTTTAACACTCCAAAAAGAAACACAGCACCCCTTAGCCATCAACCCCCAATCCCAGCATTCCTCTCTGACCCCAGCAGCCACTAATCTACTTCCTGCCTCTCTAGGTTTGTCTATTCTGTACATTTCATATAAATAGAATTATACAATATGTGGTCCTTTGTGACTTCCTTCTTTCTCTTAGTATAATTTTTCTAGGTTCATACATGTTATAGCATGTATCAGTACTTCACTCTTTTTATTGCTGAACAATATGCCATTGCATTGATATGCCACATTTTATTTGACCATTAATCAGCTGATGACATTTGTGATGTTTCTACTTCTTGGATATTAGAATAATGCTTCTGTGAATATTCGTGTACCTAAGTGTAATTTTAAACTTACATAACTCTTGATTTATGGCTTGGGTGCATCCAAAGGAAGTGAGTACAAAGAAAACTTTGCTTTATCGGTGATTGCCATTCATAAGTCATGTTTTCCCAAGGAAAACATTCCCTAACAACCTGATTTGAAAACACCAAGAAAGCCCCACCTAAAATAGTTTGGTCCTTTCAAACACACAATTTATTGTATGCCAACTAGATGCAACGTGCTGTTTTTGGTAGATTAATAATTTTGAAATATTGAACAATGTTTTTTCCTATATTTTTTTGCACTTCTTACTCCTCCTCTCATTTGTCATTCATTGCCTCAGGGAATGGCTAATTCAGATAAAAGCAGAGGAGAAAGTAATCGGCTTTTGAGTTTTGAATCTCAAAAGCCAGGCAGTCAATTTGGTAACTTATGTGATAAGTTTGATCAAAGTTTCCTGTCCCTCTGTACCATTAAGTTCTTCAGGAATTGAGGAAGATGGAGTGTGTGAGGAAAAATGAGTTCAGGAGGGGAACATGAGAGACCCCGTGGAAGACTGTGAGATCAGAGAGTAAAGTGAATACACGCCTCGCTTCTCAGGGGCTCACCATGAGAGGTGCCAAGGCCTCAGAGTAGAAATGCTGAATGGTGTTCCCAGGCAGAGAAAATCTAGACAGCCTCCTAGAGTCTTCCCTTGGCTCAGCTTCACACTCTGTGAAGGCAGAGGATGACCTTAATGCTGCTGAGAGTGGCTCTGAAGAAGCACAGGGTTTTAGCACCACTGAGTGTCAAGGCTGAGGAAAGCACAGGAATTCTGTGCATTTAGCTGAAACACTACTTAACAAGGAGCACTTCCGGACCTGACTTGGATGATGTGGCAGTGACCTATGTGAACCAGTGACCAAGTCTAAAGCAGATTTTGAAGACCTTAGCAGATACTGGCATGGTTAAGTAACAACTAAGACCAGATACTTTTCAAATTCAAACCCATGCTCTCAATATCTTGGCTTGACATAAGCCCCCAGCACTTAGATCTAACACTGGAGAAATGATAGGGAATTCCAAATTGATGAAGATTAATTTTATACTTCTCAGAAGAATAGGGGCTCTGAAAAGATATTTTCTTATAGAAAAAAAAATATAAGCATATTTCTGAGTTAATGGTCTAAGATTTATATGTGTAGGTTCAAGAATATTTCAATGATACCAAGAACATGACTCCAATGTTGTCGAAGTTCTTATTCCCTGGATCATATTTTATACCTTTTCTAGAGATGGCCTACCTCAAAACTTTGCTACCTTCCTGTGCTTGGATCTGACCTCACCTTACCCTCTTCCTTACTATATTAGGCCCTTCTATATTGCATACCCCATACTTGGAGTTATTTAATGCCTTTAATCTTTAATTTGTTTAATCTTTAACTGAAAGTTAAAGTTAAAGTTCAATGAGGAAAGGGGCCATATCTGTCTTATTCACTTGGCATTTAATACACACAATGTCTGATACATAATAAGCCCTTAATAAATGGTTAAATAACTTTTTCCTGTAGAAATACACAAGTGCACAGAATATGGTAGAAGGAGGCTTACTGCAGCATTATTGATAATACTATATTCAAACTTAATGTCCATCAATAGAAGAGTTAAGTAAATTAGAGTACATCTATAACATGAAGTAACATGCCTAAGCAAAACAGAGAAAGAATCTTACAATTTATTTCAAAGTCAAGTTAAATATTATTCTTGAGTTGTGTCCTTCTTTAGATAATCAATGCTATTGCCTTCCTCTCCATATCACATAGATATCTGATTTGATGCTATTTTTTGAGAGACTAAAGTTCAAAAATTGAAATTCTTCATATGCTAATGAATTTATAAGGGCCAGACACCTTGCAAACACTTGACGTATTGTTATTTTGAATCTGTATAACTACCCTGTGAGGTAGGTATTTTTATAACAATTTTACAGATTAGGCTCAGGGATTGTGAAAGAGAAACCATAAAATAATCCTCAATGGTTATACCTCCTAGTATTTATACCTTTGTGTAATCCCCTCCCTTGAGTGTAGGAAGGACCTGTGACTTGCTTCTGACAGAACATGGCAAATGTGATGGGATGTCACTCCCATGATCATGTTCTATAGGACAACTGGCTGGAGTTAGCTGGCTGGAGTCAGACACTCTCCAGAGGGTTTGACAAGCTAAGCAACCATACTGGAGAAGCTCATGTGGCATGGAATTGTGGGAAGCCGCTGAAACCTGAGGGCAGCTGATAGCCACCAAAAGGTAGGGAGACTTCAGTCATACATTCAGTAATACAGCCTCAGGGAAGTGAATTATGCCAACAACCTGAACGGGCTTGGAAGCAGATTCTGCCCTAGTTAAGCTTCGAAATGAAATCCAGCCTGGCCGATACCTGGATTGCTGCCCTGTGAGACCCTGAACAGAGGCTCCAACTAAGCCAGGCTCAGACCCGAACCACAGAAATCATTTGTTATGCAGCATTAGAGAAATACAGGGAGGTTAAGTTTCTAACTCTAGATCCACAGAAGTTGTGGGACTGGATATCCAACCCAGGTCTGTTGCCTCCCAAATCCATGTTCATCAAGGCCATGCCCTGAAGTGGTGCTTTCAAGAATGTTTCATATCTAAGCCTGCATGCCAAAGCATGACTCAGCTGTCATGAATCTCATTACAACTGGAAGCATTTAAAGAAGCAAATGTTAAAAATAATGACATTAAATAAGTGCATATTTTATGGCTTGTTTGTTTACACATTCATTAAACTCACATTTGTCAGAAACATACCAAGTTCAGAAGCTTACTATGTACCTGGAATATAAAATAAATTGAAATATGATCTCTCCTTCCAGAGACTTTCTACTATATGAATCTAAAAATATATGAGCTAACTGAAGCACAGAGAGCCATTGAGATATGTCTTGTCATTTTTGTACATATATTTCCTTAATACACATGGACATAGAGAAGTGCCTGGAAGGAAGTACATCAAATCTATAGGTAGTGAGATGATGTGAAATTTTTAAAAATGATTTGTAGTTCTTAAATAAAAAGAAATAGCCCTTAAAATAAAAATAATCATGTATAGCTACTAAAAATCTTTAAACCATTAGCTCTTACAGATCCACTAAACGGATCCATCAAATCCATCAAAATTATGATACACTTTCTTCCTTGAGCAAAGAGACATTTAGTGGAAAATAAACAATACTTACAGTCCATATTCTTTTGAAATATATTTTAAAAATATATACACACATGCCTTTTTAAAATTGTGTAATGACTGTAATAGTTCTTGACTATCCCTTCATTATTTTCCCCTCAGGAAAAATTTAGACTTATTTTTTGTTTTAGTTTTTGCTTCAACTAAAATTTTAAAAACTTTATAGCAGTGCATGTTCTGAAAGATCCAATTGCAATGTAGTGCCCAAGAATCAATTTGCATGAGATGAGCCCAAGGAATGCTAGAGGAAGGAGTTCAGAGGATTGGGAGTTGGGGAAATATCTGGCATCAAAATTTACCCACAGACTTAGGGCATACACCATAGGCCCACTAGACAATGGGGAAGAAGTGGCAATATATTAAGAGAACAATGAATGCAAAATCCTCTGCAAAATGACTTTCTCAGCTACCCACATATGAAATAGCTAGAATGGGATGTTCTTACTATAACATTTCCCAGAGGAGAAAGGAAAGAGGGCCTTTGATCTATCCTCCTGAGCACACAGATATCTAGCTCTCCCTGCACACCGCCACATGCATGGTCATACTGGACACTTCATCCAGGGTCAAGCCTCTGGACAGAAGGTTGGCTGGAATCAGAGGGCTTTTTCACTATGGTTAGAGGTAGAGTGAGAAAGGCTCTGTCTATGTTGACTTTGATATGTTGCGTTCTCTCTTCTTCAAATTAAATCTCTTACCAAGTGGTGAAGCCCAGAGGGCTCTTTGTCAGGTACAATCCTGCAGATGCATGTTCAGTAGGGCAGGGATCATGTCTCCTATTCACCATTGAAGACCTGGCACATCGAACAGTGTTCTGGCAGGCACATCATAGGGACTCAGCAGATAGTTGGGAAGTGATGCAATGAAGGAATGCAAACTTCGCTTTGAAAATCTCTAACCTGAATATTATCAATAGCCTAACTAATCTTGTCTTTTCTACTTTTACCCCTCTATAATACATTCTCTACACAAGAACAAGAATGATCTTTTTAAAAACAAATCAGGTTCTAAAATTAGATCATGGTAATGACTTCATAATTCTGTAAATATACTAAAAACTATTGAATTGCACACTTCAGATGGGTTAATTTTATAGTGTGTAAATTATATCTCAATAAGGCTGTTAAAAAAAATCATCATTCTCTTACTTAAAACCCTCCACCGGTTTCTTTCCTCCCACATCCATTTCACTGAGAATTCACCAGGTTACTTATGTGATTTGCAAAATCCTACCTATCCCCTCTCCGTGCTCATCTCCCACCAGCCACAACTTACCTCCCACTAGTCCTTGCATCTATCTGCCTACCTTGTTCCTGCCTGAAGGTCTTATACTTGCTCCTCGCTCTGCCCACAACACTCTTCATCGTATTCCAAATGTCTCTTATTATTCAGGTCCTCTCTATTTAGCTCGCGATATTGTGAATCACCGCCCTATAACTCCACCACCCCGATCACTTTCTATCATATTTTTATAATACCTCTCATTCTTTAAAAACTATCTTACTATTTTTTTTTCTTTATTGTTTCCCTTACTTGCATATAAGCTCTGTGAGGATAATTTCATTGTTTATCTCTGAAGAACAGTGCCAGAGATATATAATTGGTACTAACAAATATATGTTAAATATTGCCTGTCTAGTTCCTGCACACACAGCTTATTCTGCCAAGTCTATCAGGAAAAAAAAAATACACGTATCTTAGTATGTTTTCATAAGAAAAAAAAGTTTTAAAAAACTTATTCCTTTTGAATAACTTTGATTTCTTACATGGCATGGCAAAATTAGCAGGCTTCTATCTGGGAACAAGCTGATTTCCAAAGTTAGACTAAAATAATATTAATATTACACTACAAAAGATGTATGATAATGCTGCTAAAGTTTCAAACATGCCCACTTTGGGGCTTAGGGGTCAGGGTAGGGTATTCCAGTCTAGATCATTACTAAATGGCATTTGCAGACTTAAAATCATTTGCATACTTACAAAAACATCTAGACTCTAAGAAGTGTTTTCTCATTCTACTTTCCTTGATTATTCAGAACTCTTAGAAAGCCAAGGTATACTTGTAAAATATAAACTTAATCAAGAAAACTTTCCCTCTTACTACTATACTCTTGGTAATTACAATTTTGGGAATGATACAGCTCAATGACAACCACGGATTCTGAATCTCTTTTAATAACATCCAACATTCACATAGGCCTTTGTGTTTCAAGGTACTTCAACATGAATTGTCTCATTTGACCTTCACAACAGCATGTGGGAAAGACAGGTGTTATGATTAGTACTTTTTTAAGGAGGAGGAAGCAAAAAGTTCAAAAAATTAGAGACTTGCCCAAGGTCCCACCACTGGTAAGGAGGCCTTCCAGCCAAGCGTTTTTCTGACAAGTCCCTTTCCCTTTCTTCTTAAGGCCTCCTTTTGGGAAACTATAGCTGTTCTCTTTACAGATTATGCAACAAGATGTGATAACAGTTAAAAATGTTTCAGGGAATTAAGAACTGGGAACAGGATCACTGACTCATGGAAGTATCACTAATGCTTAAGCAACCCTTTGATATTCTTAAGGACTGCATTCCCACTGTTTATCAATGCTCTTAAAACCATAGGTTCAGCTTTAAAGCTTTTAAGAAGGAAATTGCTGTTTTAATAAGTAACATTTTATATCAGGAACTATCTTTACACTAGCATTTAAATGTTTGCTTGCTTCCAGAGTTGTTAAAAATTATTAGGGTGGGAAGTTTTTTTGATTTTACATTCTACATGGGACCTCACTGACATTTTTAGATAATTGACACCTTTTTCTACACCCACAGGATGCCTAATATTGATTTGTTCCAGTTCTTAGTGCATTAATTTCTCAGAAGTCTTTGATAAATCTATCAAACTTCTCTCCAAAGATTTCTCTGTAAGGTCTAAATGCTTAGCAAGACCCATACAGTTTCTTCAAAGCAATTCTGAAAACAAGTATACCTTACGTATACATCTAAGGGTTTAATCTTTTGAGATACTTCTTGGGCTACTATTCCAGCTAGTATTAAGATTAATGAATATTTATGTATAAATACTTTACGGGAAACTGTAACAAGTTATTCCTTGAGAGAGTTCTGTTGATTACTTGGGATGAGAAAAGCTCTCAACTGGTTTAATCACATATTATTACTATCATCTGTGGCAACAAATTGTCATTTAAAAACCAAGCAATAACCTAAGTAATTTGCATTTTCCTTTTTTTTTTTTTTTTGCATATCCTTCTTTTCTGGTCCCTACCCTGCACAGCTCTACCTCCTCCCCAAAAGACCACCATTTTACTTTTTAAAAATGAGTGATATATCAGTTGCTTACTGTAATGGCCTGTTTATCTATTGTCTTTAAAATTAAATTACTCCAATAGGTAACATTTGTCTAATAACTGATTTTCATAAAGGAAATGAAGTGCTACTAGATATCAAACTGCCCTCTAAATCAAAGATTTAATGATGTTCTGCACTGTTTAGATTACATATACTTTATTAGATACTAATTGTTTGAAAGTTTGGAACATATATACAGTAGTCCCCATATCTGCAGAGGATATGTTCCAAGACTCCCAGTGGATGCCTGAAACCACGATAATATACCGAACCCTATAAATACTACGTTTTTTCCTATACATACATACCTGTGATAAAGTTTAATTTATAAATTAGACAGAGATTAACAGTAATAAAATAGGACAATTATAATAATATACTGTAATGTTATGTGCTCTCTCTCAAAATATCTTGTACTGTACTTTACTCTTCTTGTGATGTGAGATAACACAATGCTGATGTGACGAGATGAACTCAATGACATAGGTTGTGACGTTGTGTCAGGCTAATATTTTTCTGACCATGCATCAGAAGGAGGATCATCAAGCCATACATCTTCCACCCATAAATTTAATGCCTTTTCCGTCTTAACTAAGCATTTATCATACACTTTGGCGGTAACTTTTGCAGTTTGAAGTACAACTACAAAACTAGCACAAATTTTTTTCCTTCTTCACAATCTCATGAAGATTTTTTCTTACCGTAAACTCTTAGCAACTTCAGGTTACGATTTTTTTTTCTTTCCTTGAGTCAAAAACTTTCACCTTTTTAAAGAAAACACTTTACAGCTTCCCTTTGGCGTTTCCAAATTGCCGGCATCAGGACTCTTGCACTTTGGGGCCATTATTAAGTAAAATAAGGGTTTCTTGGACTAAGAGCTGTGAGACTGTAACAGTCAAGTCTGATAACCAAGATTCTGGCTACTACGTTGACTAAGGAGTGTGGAGTGTGGAGCGTACACAGTGTACACAACGTGGAGACGCTGGACGGGAGGCACGATTCACGTCTAGGGTGGGACAGAGCAGGACTCACGAGATTTTGCCATGCTACTCAGAACAGCATGCAATTTACAACTTACAAATTGTTTATTTCTGTCATTTTCCATTTCATATTTTCGGAAGACGATTGAGTGTGGGTAACTGAAACCAAGGGAAATGAAACCACAAATAAGGATATCATAAAAATAACTTGCCGTTTCACCAGAATATACATCTGAATTAAATTATCTCTTGGCTTCATTGTGTGTGCCGCATACAAAGAAAAAAATAATACATCAGCATACATGTCCAATAAATTATGAGATGCAAGACAAACCTAAACTTTCATACTCTATGAATGTAGTAACCTCACAAGCAAGTGATCTCAAACAACTGACAATGACAATGTTCTCTCAGAATTGTTTCATTAAGCATATACCAGCTAATAATCTTTAGTTTGGGCACCATCTAATGGCAGAAAATGTTTTTTGAAAAATCCTACTTTGCTTCCTGAGGCTTGCTAATTTTTCTGTTTATGTTGATTTAGAATGTCTGCTCTTTCTTGACCTATTTTAATAGTTTTAAGTGTTAAGTTTTCTTTAAAAAGATTAAGCTCTCTCCATGCCTGCTTTGGAATAATGAACTGCCTTTTACAATGGGGAAATGTACCAATAAAATGAATATTCTATTCTATCCTTAAGTATTTAAATTTAGCCCTATATATAAGAAACACGTTTTAATTGAATTTTAATTATTTAATGGTTCTCAAACTTTTCTGCATTGTATACCCCTACAATAACCTGTCACAAAGAAAATAGCTTCTTTCTGAAAACATGGTGCTTATTAGAATTAAGTAATTTAACACATCTAGTTAGCTGCTAAAACCAATTCTGAATGCATAGTGAAATACACACTTTAAAAACTATACACATGTAATTTTTACAAGAGGCCTTTGCCTAGACCTAAAGTTTGTTTTGTGATTGAATAGAGGCAAAATATTTGGGATAACATAAAACAGATAACAACCAATGTTTTAAGAAAAGGTATTTATTATTTACACCACTGAAATAGTCCCGTAAGAACAATATATACCATGTTCTTGTGAAAGGATGAGATTCCTTTCAAATACAAGAACTGTATAAAGCAATACTGTTAACACAAAACAGTGGCCACATTACACATCTGCAGGCTTAAGCATTGCAAATAATTTTTTAAAGCTTATGGCTAGATATTTTCACTGAAACAGTGTTTGCACTTAGACAAGGTATAGCTGGAACAGAACAAAATCTTTTTGTTCATGCTTTCTAGAGCTTAATCGGTGATATGTCCCATTTAAAAATGTATTACCTTCAACTGCTTTTATGACAATGGTTTTAGGCAGAAGTGCTTCTACTTAGTCACCAAAAAGAAACTCTCTTGTTCCTTAATTTTATTCTTCAGTCTTGTTTTCTAATTTTCATACTATGACATATCTGTATCACAGCTGACATTTTCCAGTTTTACTCAAACATTGATACACATACAGACCAAACTGAGACAGCTCAGAATTTAGATATGTAAATAGTAGAGCAAGAAGAGAAACTGTGTCTATGACAAAGGAATGAAAAAAAACTCTTGGTGACTTTAACTTAAACACCATTTTTTTAAGTAAGCTTCCTTACTCAAAAAATATTTTTGGTTTTAAAAGGAAAAGCAGTAGTTTTCAAGATGGGTTTGGTCTAAGATTTAGTCAAACACCACAATGAGGCAAAAACACAAGACATAACTTGTTTCCAAAGTCACAAAATTACATTGTTGAATATACATTGTTGTCCATTTTTTTTGTGTATGTGGGGGAAAAAACTCAGTACTCAATGCTGAAGAAAAAATTTTTCAAGAGTAATAGTATATCCTTATAGGGAAAAAAAGGGATTTTTTTTTTCTTTTTTTTAGCATATTGCTATGAGCTTCAAAAAATATAAAATTAAATTTACAAAAAACTGGAAGACCAAGTATAAGCAGTCTGGTATTTGCTTCAGTGTCCAGCACTATTATAATGATTTCTAGCATTAAAGCAAGAAGTTCATGGATCTCAAGTATCTTCAATAACTGCCAGTATAACTTGTAACTACTGTCCTTGCTTCTTTGAGAGATACCTGCAAGAAATAAAATAAAGATGTCTAAGCCATATGATGCTAAATTCATGATTACAATCTAGCTTGCCTCTCAAAGGAAAATAGTTTAATAACAAAACTTTTCAAGATGAGTAATAACTGCTAACGATTGCTAACATTTTTTGATTGTGACAAGCACTGTTCTACGTACATGTATTAATTCATCTAGTCCTCACTACATCTCTATGAAGAGTTTTTTGTTAGAACTTATTCCTATTTAACAGGCACAAAGAGCAATTTTCCCAAGTTCACACAGCTAGAAAGTGGCAGAGCTCAGATTCAAAACAAGGCTCTGGAAGTTGTACTCTATCACTCTCTACGGCTTGACTGCTAAACTCCACTTAAAGGTCTTATTTTTCTTGCATAAAGACAGTAAGCCAAAGATACTAAAGGACTCTGATCAAGAGTATAAAGATGCAGAAAAATTAGTTTACTGAGCATTAGTTTTCTTCACATTAATAGGAATCTATCGCTAAATAAAAATCTTTTTATCTCCATTTCTCACATTTATGAATTATTATACTCAGGGGCATGGGGGTGAGGAAAACATTCTTAATCAGAACACCTGCACAAATTTTGATAGTGCAAAACTTGCTCCCTTTTGGCATGTGGCATTTATAGCTATCATTTAGTTATATCATCTACAATTTGGGGATGGAGATAAAAATCCCTGTCTTTTATCTTTCTAATAGGATTATGAGACTCTAAATAAGCAGCTTTATGTCAGAGTGCTATCAAAAGTCAAAACTGAAATCTACAAAGCCAAAGTATTATTATTACATGAACAGTTTTTTCTGTTGCTATTAGTGGAATCAGATCTTAAAGAGCTAACTCCCCCAAATTACTTGTAGTATAGTAGTTAATAATCCTGTCCACTTCTCTAGAGGTTTTTCCCTGCCTCAAAATCTTGATGTTTACATGCAGTCTATATGTAGATTTGTGTACACGTTTGTGCTTAGAAAAGACTAGAAGACTAAACACTAAGATGGTAATAGTGGTTATCTTTGGAAAGGAAAATCTTAAGTAATTATTTTTCTAGTGGAATAAAGTTTTTTAACTTTTCTGCTATAGAGAGGTTACTTGTAGATTAATTTTTAACAGAAAAACTTTTAGTGCATTTTATTTTATCCTGTCACAAAACAATTTATAGGTAGTATCACAAACACATGCCAGTCTCTAAGTCCTCTCTACTAGAAGTAATAATAAAGATCTTAAGACGTGGGTTTATGAACAAGTTAGAGGTTATGATGAAAGGAAAAAATATTTTCTGGGGAGATGTCACTAGATTAAAAAAGTTTTAGGATTTACCAATTTTAAATAAAAATTAAGACTTATGTGTATACCAAAATCACCAGAAAATTTTTTCAGTCATTAATGGAGAAAGTAAATGAATAAGAAAATTAACACTTACCTTTCCCAATATTTGTGATTTAGGTCCAAAAAGTCATCCAATTTTGCTATTTCCTTGAGGTACTGAGTTAATTTTAAAAGTTCTTTGTCTTTATCTCGATTTAGGTGCGCTTTCATAAAAGGCCTTATCTATTAGGAAACAAACATTACCCAACATTTCACACTGCAGTAAGAAAACTAGTACAAATCTATATTATTCTATCATTTAGAGTTAATAAGATTAAAATATCACCAAAGTTGTCAATACTAAGAATTATTTTTATATTATCTCAGTTTAATAAACTGACAGTCATGGTATAGTGTTTACAGTACAAGTTAAGAGCTCTTTCACCTAATTTTACCTTATCTTTCCAGTCTGAACCTGACAACACCAGCTTTCCTACAGCACTTGAATCCTACGTGGATTCTATTTGCAAAACTGCTTGGATTTTTTTTTCCCCCTTTCTATCAATCCGATTGCTTCTAATTAATTGAATAATCTCATTCTTGCTGCTTCATTCAGAAAAAGCTAACCCAAATATAAGCTTGATCTTACAGGAGAGATAAATTTTAACATCGATGATTTTCATTTCAGTATTTACCTATGAAATTTTTATATAGCTATTACAACATTTATATAACCCATTTTCTCTCTTATTTTATCATATGCATTTAGCACTAAAGTCCCCATGAAAATATTTTTATGTAAGAGTTTTCCTATAAAAAGAACAGTCATATTCCAAATTTTTAAGGTTGATATATATTTTATGGTTCATTTTAAAAAGCTTGAAAGTCAGGATGGTAGACAGGGTGGAGAACTGTAATTAGTAAAGGATATTATATCTTAACTTGGGTGGCAGTTCTATGTGCTATGTTTATCGCGATTGGCTAAACTTTTCCTTATGTTACAGTTCCAATAAAGTTTAGCTTTTTAAAAATATATCAAATATGTTTATACAATTCAAGATAGTCTTTCAAAATTGTAAAATTAATATTAGAAGAAATAATATATTTGGAATTTCCTTAAAATATTAGAGAGAAGGGAGTAGATAGGGTATAAAGCAAACATAATCATCCATGAACAAGTTGTTAAAACTGGACAATGCATACATGGGAATTTGTTATACATTTCTAAGTAATTCTATTTATATTTGTACTTTTCCATTATAAAAAATACACATTGTTAAAATCTTATGTATTCCTGAAACACACATGTAAGGCCTGAATAAATAATATTTAGTAAAGTATTAATATATCCTTATTGTGATTTGGAGAAAATGCAAGCTGGTCATTAGTTACTAATTTTACATAGTAACACTAAAAAACATTGTCACCTGATGAGAAGAACAATGAGCCCAAAGGACTCTATACCACGTCTATCAAGAGTAGGGAAGGTTTTAATTCATAATATATTTTCTTCTCTGTCACTGGAAAAACAAACCACCAGCTTGAAATAGAAGAAAATTTTCCCATAGGTTCTACTTGCATCAGAACAGCCTGGTGCCAGGGACCTCCACAGCTGTGAGTCAGCTGGGCTCCCGCAGCTTTTAAGACACCAGGTAAGAGCAGAAGCAAGCACTTGTAGGAGATTGTACTTCCAAAAAGGTAGCATGGACAGTGCTATTCAAAGATATCAAGGATCTAGCTTGTGAAAAAGTTCAGGACTGAGAATAAAAATATCTTAATGTCAAGATTTCTACTTTAAATGGGACTCCACCTGCATCAGTACCATAACATAGAGCTATCTTTTACACCTTCATATTGTACCAACCAGAAAAACATAGGTACTAGAAATCTTAAGATTCGAATTTCTCTCTTGCCAATTTTGTGATGTTATCAGGATTAAATGTCACTATCATGCCTACACAAGACTCCATGTGACTTCATGCTAATGACCAGTTTGCATTTTGGTCTAGGAACCGAATCACTTAGATTAGAATTCAAATTCTACCATTAACCAGTTACACACAATCTGGGACTTTCTGATCCTTAGATTGTTTCTGTAACAAAAAAGTAGTTAAAGTTAAAAAAGTAGATGACTAAGGTTCCGTCCAGCTCCGGCATTTTATAATTCTATGATCTCTGCTTATACTGTATGAATTTTCAAAAAAGTTCTTAGTTTCAGTTTAAAACAAAACAAAAACCCTTACTGTCAGCTTTCCAGCTACCCAGAATATCAGAAATTCCAAGATTTGTATCCTTAATAAAATGTCTGATACTTTCACTTTTAGTTAACAGTGAATAAGCTCACATTGCTCCACAGGGTTAATTAAAAATAAAGCACCTGGATGAGTTGGCTAACCAAGGAGATAAGCGTTCAATTTTATATAAATTTTTCTAAATACTTAAGCTATTCTTGCCTGTGACCATGAGAATAAAGAACTTCTAAAACCTAAGAAATTAAATAGCACTTAAGTTCTATCACATATTCCAGATTATGTGAGCATAGCAAGTAAATTATGTCTTACCTTTAGTCCATTCTGTGGGTTCATTAGAAAATTTCTTCCTATGTCATCAAACATAATGGTGTTTTTTTTGCTGTAAAATTCCGAAAACTTTCCCCATATAACACCAAGAGGCTTTACCTTCGAATAAAAGTTTAGACTTAACTCAAATTTTATCAATAGTTAACCCTTTCTTAAAAGCAGAGATGCTGCAAAGTACCCTGCAGAACTACACCAGCACGTTCCCTTCCTCTGTAGGGCAGGAACGGCTAGCTGTGTGAACAGACCAGAACTAAGATGCCACACACTTTAAAGCATGACGTATCTCCAAATGTTAACTTCTGTCTAACTGAACTAAATCCCATTATAAGACTTTCTATAATTTCAATATAAAGATTTGGGGTCAAAGGAAGAGTAATTATTCAATTAAAAAAGAATCTAACATAATTGTTCAGATGTGTGATGAACGGTCACATGACTTACATGTTCCCTCAGAGCTTGAGAATCACATGGGGTCTGTTTTCAAAACCAGAAAAGCTTAGAGACAGACAATGTATCTGGCTCTTTTAATACACAATTTAAATATTTTGTGGAGGAAAAACTGATTTTGTCTTTAATTCAGTAGCATAGGTGTGTCATTTCTAAGGCATTTGATTGCTTAACTTCAAAATCACTATAATTTGTAAATTTTTATATCTGAATTCTTAAAATGATTCTTCAAAAACATAATTCCTTCTGCATTTACATCTGTTGGTACTTGTAAAAGTCTGTGAGAACAGATAAGAAATAACAGTAATTTCTTGCAGGAAGAAGGAGTGGTGGGCCCAAGTGGAAGAAAGACTTAAATTTTTAAAAATAAATTATTTATTTCTAGCAGAGAAAGTACTTTTTGCTGAAGGTAGGAATGGGTCTCATTTATGATAATATGAGATTATATGGTTATAACTGTATGAAATTAAATGGTAGTAAGTAAATGATGACACGGTTGTCATTTAAAAATGTTTTTTCTTCTTCTACAATTTATTTTAAATTGAAGAAAGCCTATTTTCTTCTTAGTGTTCTAGATGTGGCAAAGATGATTACTGAAATATTTTAATTTTACTAAAATTTTATTTCCCTAAATTTGTTTATACTACTTGTTTACTACTGGGGAAAAAAAACCAAAACCCAAATACTTGAAAATAAATATATGGGAGCTGACACAATAAGCCAGATTCTTGATTTTCTTAGCAAACAAAAAGTTTCAAGAAATATGGCAAGAGCTTTATGACACCTAGGGTTAGAAAAGAAATCCTACATCCTCTTAAATGGTGCTGTCATTTTGTTATTAAGTCAAACACCACTTGTTCCTCAAACATGGACTACTTTGTTCTCAATTTGGGAATATTGCTGACTATAGGAAAAAAACTGAAAACACAAAGGAAAATTTTAATTTACTTATAATCTACTCAGTACCAAAGATAACTCTATATTATGATAAAATTTTTTACCTTCAGTCTTTTATAAACAGCAGCCTCACAGAGTTCAAAAGATTTTTTGTTAAGCTAAGGGGAACCCTGAACCAGTCAAAGGTTAAGAATTATTTTCTAACAGCTTGCAAATCCTGCTCTCTAAAATACTTTAATGATGTATCATAAAATAATAGTACTAAATATTCTACCACATCATATGATTTAGCTGCATCTCATTATATGGATGAATAAAAATTTGCATATTTAATTCCCTGGTGTCAGATAGTGAGGATTTTTCCTCTTCTAATTTTTCATTATTATAAACACTATGTTTAACATTTCCCAAACTTTTCTTTACTGTTTAGATTTTGTAAATGCACCACTTTAGTAGGTAATAAATTATATAATCCCCCGGATAAATGTAGTATTTCCTTTACTAAACTTAAAACAGTTCTATTTATGATTCTGACAATTTTGTCTCCCCTAAACTTTCCTAGCATGCTAAGTTCTAATTCCTATTAGTTTGTGTGTTTCCGAAAGGCATGTGTCATGTCTCCTCATCTCTTTATTCCCAACAGTGCCTTTCACAGGGCCTTCAGATACTAGGAGTTCAGGAACAGTAGTTCAATAATAACTACTTGTCAATTACTTTGATGAGTAAACAAAGTAAAGAACCCTAATCTTTTTAGTCCAACACTTTTCTCTGATGGTTGTTGCTTTTCTCTAGGGCTTCACATATATCACCACAAAGTACATTCATGATGATGTATGTTTTTATTTAACAGTTTCCTATAGAGCAAGACAAGTATATTCTGGGTTGTTTCTAGCATCTTCCTTAATAACATTCAATATTTTTTCTCATCTACTCTGTCATTAGCAACACTGTGCTGCTATTACCATGGGAGAATTATCCAGAATTATAAATGACCTTTCCTGCCTCAAGACCCTTAATTTTATCAAAATTTAAATTAAAAAAAAAAAAAAATGAAATTTAAATGCATTAACTTTAAAACATCTTCCTATGGCAAAATTCAACTGATACTTTATTATCCACTCAGTTATATTTCTAAACTCTTTCTGTAGTTTATTCTGTAATATAATACAAAAAGTACATTAGAAAATTAGTCTTTAAAATGACCTCTTACATCTATTAATCCTCTCCTTGGTGTATGCACTGTTATCATAGCAGCACTGTCCAACATGAAGGTAATTTTATAATTTGCATTTGTGCTCACTCCCAGCTCCTATAAATACAAATATTCATCTGGTTAAAACATCATAATGTGGAAACTTCCAGGCTTTCTCAATGCCCTGGCTATGATTTCCCATAAGGCCAACTTTCTTCCCCTCTGGCTACCACCTCTTGCTTAACGACTGGCAAGTACTTTAGTTTCACTTAGTTAAATACATAAATGGCATTCCAAAGAAAATAAACTAGAAACAGATTACTTTCCAGTTAACTATTTTAGAAGAGCATCACTCCTTTAAGTATCACACACTGAAACAAAAGAAGGAAAAGAAAGCATTACTGTAAAATGGGGAAGAGGAGGGGGAAATTTGCTGCATTTTTTCTTGAAAAAAAGACATAGGTATTTGATACAATCCACCATTAAACAGACTTTAAACACGCCTCTAACTCCTGATACTATTTATTTATCCACTAAATGCCCTCCAGTGAGAATGAAATCAAATCAATTAGGAACTTGTAAATAAGATAAATGCAGTTTCAAAACTATCATTTTTAAATGGATTGTTTTCTAACACTTACTTTCATTTTAGCTTCAATCCACTTCATATTTGTTGCAGCTAAAACATGAGGAATGATAATATAAACATATGAACAAGACATATGAAAAGCTTGAATTTCATTTAAAAAATCTTCTGTATAAATAAGTTTTCTAAGCAAGACTAAAAGTTCAAATGCATCACAACTAATAATCCCTAACATATTTAATTTTCTTTCAAGTATTTGTAAAAATAAACTTATTTTAGTGTGTCTTCAAGATAATAAAATTTAAACATCTTTTACCTAAAAGATACAGGTAACCAAGGCTCAAAAGAACTTTGAACCTAGGAAATTTATAAATCGAGACCTTAAGTCCCTTTTTAAAACAGCTCTTACGTTATTCTCTATCAGTTCCAAACTTAAATTTAGGGTGTCTGGATCCCCATTTCTTCTATCCAAGTAATGCACAGATACGTATGTCAACATAAAGAGATTGATGCTATGTGTCAAAAGTTAATGTTAAAGACTACCTTGGTCCAATGAGTTCTGCCAGGCTCAGCAAACTCAGTGCTGAATCTATAGCAGCTTTTAACAGGGAGTCTGACACAACTAAATTCATAAACTAAGTTATGTATCTGCTTATGTCAGACACCAACTAGTTTTGAGCTCACTAATATTAAGATCCAATCCTCAGGTTTATGTGCTCTCCTGGTCTCAAGTTTACTGGCCTAAACCAAACAGATATTACTAAGCAAAGTGTTTTCAAAATGGGAGAAAGGAATTCAATTATTTTAAGAGTGTGTGTTTTAAGGGTAACAGAGGTACCTGGTTCTCAAAAAAATATTTAGAGCACACACATGTGTGCACACACGTACTAAAAAGAATCACTTTCCATGCAAAATTGGCTAGCCGAACTAAAATTTTAGAGACTGATGTATCTACAATGACAACAATCATGAGAGGGGAAAAGTGATGTTTAAATTCAGTATATGTTTTGGGTCTATGAATTCCAGATGAAAAACAAAAAGATTCACAACTAATAAAAAGGGTTTCTAATTAATAGGTAACCATTATATTCCCAAACATGGTATTAGGTACTATACTAATATTTTCATTCTTACAACTACCCTGTAATATTGGTTTATTTATCTTCATTTCTCAGATGAGGAAGCAAAGGTTCAGAGAGATTAACTGACCTTTCCAGTGACACATAGCAAAGACAGAGCCAGAATTAAAACCCTAGTCTACTTAGCTCCAAAATGTGCTGTTATTTTAAACATATTACCATGAAATATCATCATTTACAAAAATAACTTATTTTAAACATGATTGTAAAAAGTTCTCTAACTTTCTAAGTCTAATAACATTTAGAGGGTAAACTTTGTTCTCAAATGTCATCTCAGACGTCAGAGTTCCTCAACAAAAATGTTTCATAGGAAGCTTTCTTTTCTGTGATTTATAAACCAGAAAATTAAGTATTTAATCTTAATGGCTGTGAACTTATATTAACACTGAACAATGGAGAGACTCTAAGGAAAAAGTACAAAAGAAATTTACGAACTGTAATACAACGATGTGGCCTCTCATCAAAAACCCATTACAGGGGATAGGGTAGAAGGGAAGTAGATGGGGTAAAAGAGGTCAAATATGTGGTGACAGAAAGAAATCTAACTATGGACAGTGAACACACAATGCAATATATACATGCCTTACTGTTTAATTGTACACCTGAAACTTACTGGATTCTCTTAACCAATGTCACCATAATAGAAAAAAAAAAAAAAGAGTACAATTAAATATAGCATCTTGGGTTAGATTAATTTAATTCACAATCACGATAGCCCTTCTCTGCTTACGATATTGCTAGAAGCAACTTTAAATGTTTGTGGGGAGGTGAGATGTAAATCAATACACTGCTTCCCTTTTCAAAAAAGCCTTGCCACCAAAAAAAAAAAAAAAAAAATTGCCAGTTGAACTAATCAGTGTGTTCAATAACATAAATTTACTTTTTGAGAACTCCTTATCTTCATCTTATCACATAACTGTAAGTTCCTGGAATGGTCCATAGGCCACAATTTGAATAATACTGCTTTAGTCCATTTACTAATTTTCCTTAAGTAAATTCATTTTGCTTTTATTTCTGAAGAACCACATCACTGCGATTTTTAAAAATACCTATCTTTCTTTAAGTGTTTTAAAACTAGAGCTAAGGAGAAAGAAAATCAGATCAGATATAAAAGTTCCTAATCAAAGTAAGGTCTTACAAAATAAGGCCATTTTTATTTTGACACCATAATCTACTCTCTTTTTAGATTTAACTATTTCAGAGTTATTTAGCAAATATATATATGTTTATATTATGATGCGAGAAAGTCAAACATGCTTAATCAGAAATGTGCTAACTCAAAAGAAAAACATCTCATATTTAAACACAGATCATTTAAGTCACACTTTATAAAGCAGAATAAGAAACAACCTTATTTCCATGGAAATCTAAACAAAAAAAAAAAATGTATAGCTTACACCAAATAACAATGTCATAATCCTCATATGCAGATGTTAGGAATTCATGAAGATACGGCCGCATTAATTCTACCCCAGTCTCTGCACAAGACCTATGGTCTAAAAGAAAATCAGTCATAGATAATTATTAGATTATAGTAGACAGTACCTAATATCAATTAAACTTAGGAAATGTAATATGAACTCTCAAACGCAAGCTGCTTCAGACTGAATTACACTGGCTGACAAAGAGATGTCTTCAAAGCACACAATTTAATATACTTGTGATCCAATTTTAATTGATAATTTTGTTCAATCTGTGAAGAGAAATAGCCAGAATTGAGGCTTATAAAGTGTTATTTTTTTTCTCATCTACTCTCTAAAGTGTAGATATTACTTTATGATATGAAAAACAAACTGGGCCCACTTATACCCACTTTTAGCCATTCACCTTCCAGATACAATCACATTTCACCAAAATGACAGGCTCAATTAACTTATAATCAAATTTTAAAATAAGTATGTATAAACTTATGATATGTACTTAAAGTTTAGGATTAGAGGTAATCAATTCATTTTACTATCAGAAGTTAGCTAATCACTGCTTCATAATATTAGAGGATGAAATGAACATATTTCTTGTTGACATGAGACCTTTTTAAATTCACGAATCTGCAGGTAACATAATTAAACAGAAAACCAGGGATAAAATATCAAAAAAGATTTTTAAATAATCCTTTTAAGAATTTAAATGTTACTCAACAGAGAATGACATGGTTAAACTATGATGCACCCATAAACTAGAATTCTGTGTGACTGAAAAAATATATACATATATATTTAATTCACAATGAATAATATCTAATGACTGAGAAGATGTTTAATATACCATTAAGTAAAAAGGATATACACACAAACACACCCTGAGACGAAAAGGTAACAGTGGTCATCTTTGGGTCTCAGGATTACAGATGACTTCTTTTAGTCTTATCTGCATTTTCTACAATGAATGATTTACTTTTACAAGAACAAGAAAAGCTTTCAAATATTTCATACTGCAAGGAAAAAATCTAAAGGAAAAAAAGTTGTGGATAATAGAATACGAATCGCAATTTTAGCTTACCAAATAATGTATAATCCACATCAAGTACTAAAAGCTTTTTCCCTTCCCTGGGAGGATTCAAGATTTCCACTTTGTACTCTTTTACTCTGCGAGAAATTTTCAGTAGGTTTTCTTCCCTAATGGAAAAATAAAATCAGATGAAATGCTCACTTTTTCTCACATTACAAGTAATTTCCTTTGATAGTGAAAAGCACTTACCTATTTTCTACTTCAACTACTTCATCTTCAATATCGAAGTCATTGACAACATCATCATTGTCAGGAGGTGGACCTAAGACATCCTCCTATTAAGATAAAAAAGTTTTGTTTTACCATATTATCTTAAAATGACAAATACATGCACAGTATAATAAGCAAATGAGAGATGAGTTCAAGAGTCTTTCAAGTATACACTGTGGGAAAATTTCCACATTTTATAATTTGTTATATATGTTCACTGGGCAGATTTACCACGTTAAATTTGAACATCTGCACTAATACTGTACTTACAGCTAACTATATACTAATAAGTTCTCCAGTATTTGTTTTCTGAGTTAATACCACATTCCCTATGCAACTTTTATTTTTCATTGACTGTTAAACTGACAATTTCACCACAATTAAAACTACCATACAGAAGGGTAATATAAATCATAATATCTTCAAAAGAATAAATGGTAACAAAAGTAAACATTTACCAAGCTCTCCTCACGAGTTCCCATCATCATGATTTTAGTATTTGGTTTCAGTTTGAGAGCTCCAAGCTTAACATCATTTTCTGCAGGTTTGCCTACAATACAAGCAAATGACTGTTTTCTCACTAAAGTTCAGGTGCTAGTTTCACTATCCCATTATACAAAACCCTAATATTAAAAGATTTGGTACAGATTCCATAGCAGTTTTTTTTTTCCTCCTTAAATGAACAAACTGTCACGGCTGAATTAGCAATTTCTAACACACTAAGAAGTACCAATACGAGGTTTGATTTTTCCCCAACTCCCCTTTAAGGAACACCTTTACGCACCTAACTAAACAAAATAAACTCATGTTTTGATTTGTCTTGTTGTTCAAGATAAAGATAACTTGTTTTCCAGAAAGTCTTGAAAATCGTGCGCCTAAGATAAGTGTAGATTTAAGGCTACTCAAAACTCATCCTTCACTAGTACTATGAAGAACAAAGAGACGATAAAAGTCCCTTTTAGAGTGGATATGAACACGGCCTGTAATTGCTAATCCTCATTTTAAATCATCATTACTTTCAAAATAGAAAAGATTTGGGGAGAGTACAAAGCCCAAGCTGTAATGAAAAGGCTGCGCTAAAAGGCAGATGTCAAAACTTATGTTGTTTTACCTGGGACTTCTGTGCCAAACGTTTAACAAGCAAACACCAACTATCAGAGGATGCAAAAGTAATCTTAATTGTGGTAGTATGTTCAAGTAACCTTTACATTCTTACTTATATCATACAACAATTTTAGAAATATTCTTACCAAAGAAATCTCCAAGGGGAAAAACTTATTAAGGATAATAAAGAGCTAATATAAAAATTTGTATCAATGCAAAAAATTTGAAGTGAGGAGAGAATTACCTTTAACTTTAAGTCCAAGCAACTTTTGGCGTTCTGGTAGCACTCCTGTGAGCGTCTTGAGAAACTGTTTGAGATCTAGCACAGTATCATCTTCTGAAAGTGTGGTCACTGAATATTCCTGTCCACCCCATTTTACGATGATAGGGAGAGCCATCCTTGAAACATAGGTTGAAGCAGCTTTTGTTCAGGAAAAAAATACCTAGAAGAAAGGCATGTACAAATAATTAAGTTAAAACAAATATCTAAAAGATGTATCTAAGCCTGTAAATTTAAGTTTTATAAGCTGTGCAGTTTGAGTTCTGTTTTACAACATGATGATAGAGAAACAGAATGCCAAAAGTTATTAGGACTCAAGGTTATAATTCCCCCACCCTTTCAGTTTGGCTTAGAGTTACTACTTTCTAATATTCTATTAATAGATTCTCTCTGTTCAACCAGAAAGCTGCATTAATGAGCTACCTATCCCTTCGTCTATATTAGATCAGTTTTATGCTACAGGCAAGTTTCTCCTTGATGGACCATTGTTTATTTAACATTTGAGAGGTAGTATGGTGATTCGTTAAGAACTCAAATTATAGATGCAGATTATTTGGGTTTAGATCCCAACTCTCCCACCTGTTAACTATTTGACTTTGGAAAGTTACTTGACTCAGTGCCTAGTTTTCCTCATCTGCAAAATAGGGATGATACTACTACTTACATTTGTGGGTTTGTATAAAAATTAAATTAGTTATTATTTATAACTCATGTAGTACATGACACAGAGTAAACATTATAAATAAGTATAGGTTAAATAAAATTTTTAAAAAACTGGAACTGAAATGTTCCAGGCACTGTGCTGGACAGTAAATGGCCATTATTTCATATATAATAAATTGGTCAGTTTTTACACAAACTCATTTAACAAGGTGGTTTGATAAGAACTGTCCTTTTATTAATGAAAGAAACAGGAGTTCAGAGAGGCTATGTAATTAATCTCTGTTCATGGGTACATAGCTGGTAACAGAACAGGTCTGACTAAATCTCATGTTTTTTTCTCTTTACAACTTTCTCTCTTGAATTGGACCTACAGGAGTTAAAGCATCAAAGATCAATAAATACAAAACCCAAAGGCACAGACATAAGCGCACAAAGATGATATAGCAGCTGCTATTCTCATTGACAACATTATGTGTAGGTCTCTTCACCCACAAAGCTTTCTCCCAGTTTTCTTAAGTTTATTCCACCCATAGGTCAGAGAACTACATTTTCTAATCTCAAAGTACTGGTATTTCCAAATGCTGTCATTTTACTGAAATCTTTAATTGCACTCTTCATGTATTAGAACCAACTGCAGGAAGCCAAATTCTGAATCCTAATAGGAAAAATTTAGAAACTTAAGGTGTCTTCAATGTGTGGGTTGGGAGAGAGCACTATAAATTCACTTATATTTACTCTCATGATTACAACCTGCTCTACTAAAAATTTAAATAAAGTGTGTTACTTTAGGTCAATGTATTTCATTTTTGAGAGAACTTGCTCTAACAAATGTTATGCTCCTCAATAAAAAGCCAAAAGAATCTTTTGAGTCAAACTCAAACACAGTTTTAATACTATTATACAGATTAGAAAACTCAAAAAGTAGTAAAGCAGCTTGCCTAAGATCACACAACTAAAAAGTAGCAAAGGCGGAAATTTTAAATAGCACCAGAAGCCAACGTATCGGGAATCGTGGGGAGGGAATTAACTTTTCAACAAACCTAGTAAAAGGCATGCGAAGCACTGCTCTCAATTCCTACTGAGGACGGCACTGCAGTAGCAACTGAGAGGCAGTGCAGATGAGAGAGCTGTGGAAGTGTTTGTGGTATGGAATAGCCTAGAAACTATGGAGATCCCAAAATCTAAGAGGGTCAGGTTGCCTTCAATAGGAAGAGGGAGAGATGCTAACGCCAGAAAAGGGAGGACTTAAGTTTGGGGATGCAAAGCCTATTGGGGCGCGGGAAATCCTTCACCTAGGCGAGAAGGCCAGATGGGAGGGCGGCGATCCCTGCAACCAGAGGGCCAGGGCCGGAGGCCTGGGCAGCAGACTAGGACAGACGCGACCCGGGGCCCCCACAAGCTGCCCCCGGCCCGCTGAGGCCGGCGGCAGTAGAGGTCCCAAGGACAGCAAAGTTGCGGTCCCCCGGCCTACCAGCATCTCTGCTGACAGCACTGAAGGGTGCCCCGAGTTCCCTCACCTGGAGCGTGGTGGAACCGGCGGCGGCGGACGCAGGAACCGACCGCAGCGGAGCGGAAGGCGACCGGAAGTGAAAAGCAGGGACCGGAACCGGCTGAAGAACCGGAAGTTAAGCTTTGAAACGGAAACGCGTTGGAGGCTAGACAGTTGTTCTCCTTGTTTCTTTTGGGGGCTGTAATCCTCGACAGCCGCTGCCAGGGCGTCTTACGGGGACGAGGGAGCCAGGCTTTTCTGAGACTGTGACCACTGTGCAGAGATGCCTGCAACCCCTGGACGGTTGCCGGCCTCACCTGGTGCGCATGCGCTCGCTAGTGGGCTCGGAGCTGGGAGGGTGCTCGGTGGGTATGACGTCTCTGGTTTTGTTTCGCCGAGGCTAAGGTGGGTAGGGGATGGTGCGCTGGCTTCCCGAGATGTGCTGAGGTCTTTGTGGAATTCGGGACTAGGGCTCGTTGGCTTCGTTCATGCTCCGAATGAGGCCTGAAAAGTGACCTTTGAGGACTAAAGATTTGAGACCCTTCCCTTGCACCCGGGGCCCCCAACACTAGTAATTTCGGGAGCTTAGAATTCTACCCATTTTACCCAGCCCAAGGGGAAACAGGACTGTCAGGAAAGGGGAAGGGGCAAGCCTAAATTACTCAGGGAACCAAGGAAGCAAATCTCAATATAAGAGCTACTCTGGAGCTTATGGTATTGTATCGAATTGTATCTCCACCCGCCCATCTCCACTTCTGTTCCATCTTCCCTCAGTGGGAAGAGCCAATTACAAACCCTGACGAAAGAATTCCAGACTTTGAGGAAGATTCAGAGTGATCCTTTCTGGTTCATACAGCGACCTCCCAACGTGCATCACTTGCTGTTAGCCAGAAAAGAAAGGGAAAAAAAATCGCTATATTGTTGTATATGGTCCCAAACAAAACCTAGATTTTAAAAGGAAAGGAAAAACACGAAAATAATACTGGCACCCAAATAGTCACCAGTCCTTGAATTACCTGTATTTTATCTTATACTTGACAGCAAAGTAACATTCATTTCCCTTTGGCTCTGATGGAAGAAAGAGCAAAGAGCCAAGTTTTGTTTCTTAACAATGTTTTAGTTAAGACACGCTATTTTATGGTCTTACCTTTGTCTTGGTAATTTTTAAAAACGAAGCTTTTTTTTTTTTCTTCAAAAACAAAAAGGACGAGAAAATCCCCAATTTAAAGAATCTGTACAAAAATTATGCATTAGCAATCCAGCCAAAGAAAGTGTTAAAAGACAAGGGACTGGACTCTGGAATGAATTAAATGTTTTCTTTCAACCCAGTCTCTTCCTTGCCTTGTTCACGTGCTAACCAGCTGCTTGGCCGCTATATATTTTTTGCTGTTAATGACTAGAGATGCTTGTTTTGGTTAATCATCAACATCAACTAAAACCTTTAAGCTTCACCAATTCTAAGCAACAGGATTTGTATGGAGGTTCTTCCTTCTAATAATGGAGTATCTATTGTACAAAGGATCTGATAAATTTGTAATTACTGGAGTGTAGATTGTTTAATAATTGCCAAATGTTTAACAGTAGTATTTCTCAGAGAATAACGGTAATAGAGTATTTTGGACAAATGGTCCATTTAACAGATAGTTTTAAGTTATCTTTAGTCCAGATCTCAGTTCTCCCAAGTCAATTTCTATTTAGCTAAACATCATGAAATCAAAAATGGACTGAAAGATATATTAAAGGAACTAGACGCTTGGTAACTGGGAATGAATACAAATTGGACCTAAGAAAGGGCTCACAGCAACTCACAACTACCAATAAAAAGAGAAATTAAACTTCTGCCTCCTGTTGCTCACTAAAGCCTATCTTCTAATGGATGGAGGTTGATATCCTTGTGCTTCACTCATACTTCTCTGCAGCAACTAAAGATGCCTGAGAATTCCTCCATAGGGTATCTATAGATTATAAGGTCTAAAACTAAAAGAAATATAGAACCAGTTTCACAAAAGCAGATGATAAACTGCTATCACTGTTGACCATGTTTGGATTGGAAAACAAAAAGACGTTCCTATACCCTGGCCAGAAATTCATCACTACCATGCTTTTATATCCATCTTCCCCTAACCGGTTTTCTTCCTTCCCTTTTTCTCTCTTAGGCCATTTTCTTTCCTTACAGTTGAAAAACAATTCTTTTTTTCTTTTCTTTTCTTTTTTAATTTGGTTCACCGTATCACTTTGTTTCTCTGCTCTAATACTAAGGATCTTGCCTTTTTCCTGATTGTGATCGGTGAGCTAAAAATGGTTAGACAGCAGTGACAGACTACATGCCCTCAATTCAGCCTGGCAAGTTTACTACCTCTTTTTCTATTGAACTTCCTTTTCTAAATGACTATTTTGAAACCTCACTCTCTTCAAACTTCATATCTTTCAATTTACATCCTTGCTCTTGGCAGATGACGTTGTCTTATACTTTGCTAAGAAAATAGAAGATCTCAAAGAAGAATTGCCTCAACTTCAGACCTGTAAATCTACAAACTTAAATTACATCTGCACTTGTTTTTGCTTCTTTTGCTTTTGTTTCAATGTGGCAGTTTCTCTCTATCTGAACCAACCCTTACATTTATGTTCTGACTCTTCCTTCTCAGAAAGCTTTCTATATATCCAGTATCCCTCTCTCTTTCTCTTCTGTCTTTAACCTTTCTCTTTACAGGCTCATTTTCATCAATGATAAAGGTGATATGGTATCTTGTCATCTTTTTACAGGTGTTTCAAAGTGTTGTTTTCATTTGTCTAAACTTAGCACAATCTGTAATTGTATATTTCTTTCAGAAAATTTGTTTAGTGACAGTCACTATACTGTAAGATTTGTGAGGAAACAGACCGTGTCTAATTTATTCACCATTGTAATCTCAGAGCCTAGCATGATGTTGGCTGAAGCCAGAGCTCTGTAAGTATTTGCTGAATAGATGAATAATGGATGAATAGAAGAAATGAGAGCATGTTATACATATAATAAATACATATCAGTGAATGATTATAATTTGTATGACTGGATACACAGGAAAATTCTGAAATACCAAAATGTTAACAGCACCATAGGATATCCTCAGTCAGTATTCGTTAAATAAGTGAATAAATGAAGTTATATTCTGATGGCATCATAAAACAGGTGATTTTCATCTTGTTTATATTTTTCTATATTTGAATTTTTTACAATAATTTTGCCTTTTTTGAAAAGATATTCATGAAAGCATTCTTTTGTTAAAAATTTCAAATAATATAGGTATTTCCACTGTTAATTTTATGCCTATTTTTGCAAACTATTTCTACACTTTAAATATACACACATATGTATGTAGTTTATATGTGATATTTTAAACTAAAGATTTACAGGAGGTTGCAAAAAAGATCATATGTACCTTTCACCCACTTTTGTCTTATGATTACATCTTACGTAGCTATAGTATAATATCAAAACCAGGACACTGACATAGGTACAATGTGTGTGCATATGGTTCTGTATCATTTTGTTCTCCGGGACTCTGATCGCACAAACGTTAGATCTTTTGGTCTAGCCCACAGATCCCTGAAACTTAAATTTTTTTCAATCTATTTTCTTTTTATTATTCAGATTGGATCATTTCTATTGTTCTTTTAGGTTCGCTGATTCCTCTGTCCTCTCCATTCTTCTGTTGAGCCCATCCATGGATTTTTTTTTTTTTAATTTAGGATATTGTAATTTTTAAGTTCTAAAGTTTCCATTTATTTTTTCTTTATAGCTTCTATTTCTTTGCTGGGACTTGTTTGTTTCAAGCATGTTCATAATTGCATATTGAAGCATGTTTATTCTGGCTGCTTTAAAATCCTCAAATAATTCTAACATCTGTGTTATCTTGGTGTTGGCATTTGTTGATTGTTTTTCTCATTCAAATTGCTATTTTCCTGGTTTGTTGGTATGGTGAGCACTTTTCTATTGTATCCTGAACATCTCGGGTATTACATTAGGAGACTCTGAATCTTATTTAAATCTTCTGTTTTAGCAGACCTTCTCTGACACTGCATTGGTCAGAGAAGGGAGATGTCAGCTTGTAACTTCCTGGTTTGGGTAGAAATCCAGGTTCCCCATTATGCCTCCTTTGATACCCCATGTGAGCAGGAAAGGACACTTCGTTACTGTTGTGCAGGAATAGATTCTCCACCAGGTCTCCACTGATACCGCCTTGGTTGGAAAGTAGAGGGGTGCCTCATCATTACTCTTTACCTGGCCTCCACTGACGTTATGGGGGTTGGGGAGGAAGGTAACACATTACCACTGGAAGATGGTCAAAGTTCTGGCTTCCCAATCAGCCTTCTCTGACACCATCCTGGCAGAGGGGCTGGAGTACCTAATTATAGCCTGGCAAGAGAGAAATTCTAGGCTTCCCACTGGGCTATTGCTGACATAGGCGAGGATGAGACCACCACTTTTTTTGTGATATTTGAAGTATGGCAGCATGTCGGGAGACTCCAAGAACACTCCCGTGTTCAGTGATTTACTAGGAGGACTCACAGGACTCAATTTACAGTTGTATTCACAGACAAGATTTATAGTAAAAGGTTACAAAGCAAAATCACCAAATGTAAGAACTGAATGGAGTGAAATCCAGAGGTAACCAGGCACAAAATTCTAAGAGTTCTTTCCCAGTGGAATTGCCCAGGATGCACTTAATTTTTCCATCAATGAATTGTAACAACAGGTATGAAGTGTTGTTTTCCAAGGAAGCCCAAGGTTTTTTCAGCTGGCTAGTATGTAGATACCCATTGCCCAGCACAAATTTCAGACTCCCAGAAGGAAAGTAAGTGTGCAGCATAAATGACATCCTTTATAGGAACACTCTAGGCACAATGAGATACTCTTATCATTTAGGAAAATTTTAATAGCATAGGGAACTGTTTATCAGTGAAGTACCCAGATGCCAGTCAATGGCCAACCTTGCAAGCAGGACTTTGTACAAATGGCAAGCTCAGGCTTCCCATGTTAACTCTTTTCTGCATAAGTGGTTATTAACTAAATGTTTTTATTTCCTTGCTAGGCCACACCTTTCCTGGTCCTTTAGGGAGAGCAGATTTTGGGGGGCTTTTTCTGTCGGAGTCTGCTGATATTTCCAGGTTGCCTAGATCTCCAGCACCTAGTCTGACAAATATGAAGCAAAAAGAAAACCCAGGGAGCTCACTACCATGTCTTCAGGTAACCAGCCAATCTGCCTTCTCTCCACCTTTCAGAGACTTTTTATATTTGTTTTATAATACCATCTAGGGTTTTTAGCTGTACTTAGCAGAGGAATTGGGGAGAAGTGCAGCTGCTTCATTTTGTTCCAGAACTAGAAGTGTCTGAATTACTTTTATAATGAGGAAAAAAGTGATTTTAAAATTTTCACTTTGAAAACAAAACATGTATATGCAATAAGCTTAATTTTTTTTCGTTAGATTAAGAACACTTGACAAATCTATTCTCTTAAAAAATTTTAAATGTACAATTCATTATTGTCAAGTATGGCATAAAGTTGTACATTAGATCTCCAGAATTGAGTTTTAAGCCTGAAATTAACAGGCTTAACTTAAATATAGGGTCTGAAAATTACCAACAGGAGGGAAAAAAATCATGATTTGATTCTACTTATTCTAATAGTAAAGTCCATTTCTCCTAATTATCAAATAATATGTAGTCATTATAGAAAATTGATTTTACTTTTTATGTAGTAAATGGTATGCAGATATCTAAGTTAAAAATTGCAGGTGGCAGAAGATCTGGATTCATTTAATTTTGCCATCATTTTATAAGGAAAATATCAAGAAAAGAGGAGAAATTTTTAGTATACAATTAGAACAAGTTCCCAGCGATGGCCTTGCAGGTAGTTTTCCATGCACAGTGTTGAAGGTGAAATTCATGCTCCTTTTTTATATCCAAAGTCATGTGCATAGGAGATAACAGCATCTCAGTCATGGGAGAAATAATCACAAATATCCTTACCTACAATTTCTAGATGAACAAACTATTTCTGAGATGAAATTTTTAGTGTGATATATTGCTGCCTAATCAACATTCCATTTGAAAACTTAAACAAGAACATTAAATTATTATTATGTTACAGTATTCCAAATTATGAGGGCAATTTTCATTTATTTGTTTCTTTATATCCACAGTGACTCATAAGTGGATAAATTAATATCTCCCATGCTTCAGTAAATAATGAAATGTCTAGACTGTTAAACAATCTAAACATTTACGACATGACAAAGCAAGCTTTGATCACCAATAAACAATCTGTAATGAACAGGCTACCATTGTTTTATTCATTATACATTCCATCATCGGGAAACATTTCTTTAGGAATGCGTTTATGTCTGTCCATAGAGGGTTCTAGAAGAAGCTTTGTCTAAAATTATCCTCTTGACCTTTAGGTAATCAATTTCCCTGACCTCACTCCATGTTAAAAATGAGCTTATTAAATAACCAAAAGGTTTTTTAAATTCTATATTTCAGAGTCTGTGGGGTTTAATTCAGTAGTTCTCCAGCAACAGCCTATGGACCTGTGCTAGATTACAACAGTTTCCATCAATCTTCCACTTGTAAAATGAGAAGTATAAGGATCATATAGTACATTGTTCAGAAAACCAAATGGAAACATCATGTTCTTTCTTTTTATTGATAGCTATTACTACTTCTCTCATGTGTGCATTTATCTTTCCTAGAATTTCCAGAGCCTCGTTATTCATACTGAAATAAACTTCATAGAGAATTTATATTTAGTTTTAAAATTTCATTGATAATATCAAAATGGTACATTTTTTCTTGATGCTGTAAAAATATTCCCTCAAGTGATTTGTATTGAAATATTATTTCTGGTTTTAAATAACGAACTTAATCAAGATATCTTGAGCCAAGAAAGTGTGGGGGGAGGAAGAAGGAAGGTATTAGGAGGGCGTAGTAGCTGACATAGGGTATTAGTTGAATATTATTGAACCAGGAACCAAGGCAAGTTTAAGATCCTTAACATTAAATCCATAGATGTTATCCCTAGAGTACTGCTATTTATATGACTCGCACTCACTGTGTCACTCCATTCCAAATCTCTAAATTCCGGGATCAAACCTATTGGTCTGACTTAGATTATATGTCTCTCTGCGGACCAATCAACTCTTCCAAGATGTCAAGTTTTCCTGAGCCTGCTGTTGTCTACTGGGGAGGGTTCTCAGGGAAGAAGGTCTCTCTGTAGGTCAAACAGCCTCTCCTGATGTGTCATTTACACTGATAGTTAATGACGTCCTCTACCTGACAGGTCTTATGATGACTCTATTCTCTCCTAACATTCTAGTTAATTCAATATTCATTTATCCACTCTATTTCTTAATGATAGTCACATTTTAACAGTAAGCAAATCCATTCATTTTTTTCTTCATCTATATCTCAGCAGTTTTGATTTACATTAATTTTAAATTATACCACCTGTAAATGTATTTTATGCTGTCACTGTTACTAGCATGTATAAGAAGTATTAAACAGTTCCAAATTAGTTTATGGTTCTCAGATATTGAAGTGGTTCATATTTTAAGCTAACATGAATCCATTAATTTTTTCTTAGAATTGCTCCCTCTGAATTTGATTACATTTTAATAACTCTAATTTTGACATGTCACAGTTATTATTCTCTTTTTGGAATAGTGAATCTAACTTACATATCTTCTTTTTCTTCATTATTCCCCCTTAATAATGTTCCTAATTAACATTGATAACAGCTATTATTTATGCATGTAAGCATCATAGATGTATTATTTCATTTACTTCTCACAGCAACTTTATAGATGTCAGATTAAAAAGTTTTTACCCTAAAAAGAAAAAAGGGCAAACTGTATATTCTGTATTTTGCTCATGGTTTGAGAAAATCACTGGCAGCAGTCTGTTTAAAACCAGAATTTGTTGCTTGATCTTCTACCTCTGACCTCAGTAATTCATTTGCTATATCTTCAACAAGGCTGGGAAATGCAACCTTAGGACTCCAGTTAACAGCCACAGATGTATCATTGGCGTTGCTTTTTAGACATACTGATTTTTTATTTCCAGTTAATGGTCAGCACATCTGACATCTGGTACTATTTCCTACAGATTTCTTCTGTATCGGCTGATGTAGACACGATGCTTTTATGACCATGAGAAATGAAACTTCAAATATTACTTATTTAGTATGCTTCAAATATTACTTACAAGTATGCTTGCAGGTAAGCATACTTGCTATTTTTGTTTTTGTTTTTGTTTTAAGAAGCTGTTCCAGTGATCCTTGTATTTCTCAACTATATCCCACTTTTGATTCTGTTCTCTCTCCGAACTGGCTTACTCTTTGATCATTCTGCTGGTTCCCTGACTGTTAAGTTACTAATCACTGAAACATCTCAATATCAATATATCTAAGAATCAGAGTGGGGATGGTTGCACACAGTGTAAATGTAGTAAAAGACACTAAATTGTAAACTTTAAAATAGTGAATTTTATAAGAATTTTACTTCAATAAAGAAAACCATTTGTTAATATTCTATGAAATCTTCATTGTCTGATTCATTCCTTATTTACAGTAATTTCAAGATCTCCTCATCCATGTTCTTTTCTCCAAGAAGAGCAGACCAGTCTCTCATCTTCTGCAAGTTTTTTGCTTATTAAGTTTACTCACTCTTTCTTTCCATCCTTTAACTTCTTTTGAAAGCAGATTTATGCTGTTCTGAAGATAGACATTTTCATCCAAACCATTCTTTATTGAGACCTTGAATTATTCATTTAGGTGATATATTTTTAAGGCTATATTAGTTGCAGCTACTGAAAACTGGATGTGATCTGACGCATTTTTTTAAATTAAGTTGACAATGATATTATTTTAGTTTCAGATGTACACATAGTGATTAGACAATGATGTACTTTATGAAGTGATCACAATAAGTGTAGTACCCATCTGGCTCCATATATAGTAATTCTAAAGATCAATCTTTCTTGTAACATCAGCCATTGGTTCAACTTGTTGCAAATTTCGTGCATTATAATGTTGTGACTATCTTTTTCCAGTTATGCTTTTGTTTTTCTTTATCATGTCTTTTGTTGAACAAAAGTTCTTAATTCTAATAATGTTTAATATTTTAACATTTCCTTTTTGTATCTTGTATAAGAAATTTTTACCTAGCTTAGGTCATAAAGATAGTCTATATTTTCTTTTAAAGTTTTTAAGTTTATCCTTCATATTTGAAATTGAATTTTGACTGATATAAGACAGGAATCTGTTTTTTATGGGTTCGTTTTTCACTTGTGTAAAACGAGCCTGGAGGTACGCAATCTAGCAATTCCACTCCAAGGTATGTGTCCTAGAAAGAGACTCTTGTACAGATGCACCAGGAGACATTTATAGACATATTCATTGCAACATTTTTCATCCCAGCAAAATAAGTGGCAACAACAGAAGGAATTTAATATGGACAACTAGTTAAAGAGTATTGGCAGAGCTGAAAATGGGAAGGTGGCATCTCAGAGATCGCCAGCTGCAAGGAGCCACTATTATCCCTAGGGAAAGAAGGTACAAGGAGGTAATGTCATTGGAACCCAGGTACCAGGGTATATGGCAGGATCTGGAACTTAGAGGAGGAGCCTCCAGCACCACTGGATGGACTATGCAACCAGAGTTGCCAGAAAGAACTGGAGCTATGGTAGGGGCTGCCCAGCAAGAGCTGGAGCATGAAGGAATCACAGCCACTGCCAGAGGTGATGCCCAAAGCAGAGAGGGAAGGGGAGGAATGTTCTGCCTTCTCTCTTCCCCTGGCTCTCCAGTCCACTATCTGTGCCCCTATTGGCCAAATGTATTTAGAAGCCAGTGGGTAAGGTAGCTTGAGAAATGCAGGTACAGGGTCAGCACCCTGTGTTACAGAGATAAGCAGGAAAGGGCAGGAGACAGATCTGAGTGCTAATAACACCAAGGAGACCAATGATAGGCTCAAGACACCTCCCACACCTGGCCCTAATTTACTTTCTCATTTCCACCATTCCCTGTCCCCTTGTACTGTCATCTCTAGTCATGTCAGATTATCAGATATTTTCAGGCTATGCTGTGCACATTCCCATTCTCTAGCCCTTTGTTCAGGCTATGCTCTCAGCTTAGAATGTTTCCTTGTCTCCCTTGAAGTCTTACTCACCCTTCAAGTATTAATTAGTTTGTGTCCTCATTCTTGAAGCCTTTCTCCCCAGTCACATTTGTGAGCTTACCTTCCCAACATCCTTTTATCATTGGGCTTTCCAGATTGTGTCCTTGGTCCTCTTTTTATCTCATGTTATTCGATGATCTTAGTGGGCATTTCATCCCCATGACTTTCACCATCCACTTAGGTTGTGCTGACTCTCAAATTTGTGTGTTTCCTAAACTCCAGACCAAATATATAGCTACTGATTAGACATTCCCACTTGCCTGTTCCATAATGCCTCAGATTCAATCTGTCTAAAACTTAACTCATCACCAACCAAACTCCCTCTCCCAGTATAATTTTCCTGTATTTTACTCAGTTGCCCATGGCCAATATTTGGAAATCACCCACTTCTCCTTTCCTCTGATCCCTTTCCCAGTTATAATGAGTCACACCAAGTCCTCTCAGTGCTACCTCATTTACATCTCTCAAAGATGCACTCTAAAAATTTGGCAACATATATTAAAAGTCTTACAGGTATGCTCCAGGTTGAATTGTTCCTCCCCCCCCCCCAAGTTCATATGTTAGAGTCCTAACACCTAGTACATCATGATGTCACTTTATTTGGAAATAGGATCATTATACCTGAGGTCATACTGGAGTAGGGTAGACCCCTAATCCAATATGACTGGAGTCCTTATAAAAAGGAAATTTGGACAGGAACACAAGGAGAATGCCATGTGGACATTAAGACAGAGATTGGAGTGATGCAGCAGACTCAAAGGAATGCCAGATTGCCAGCAAACCACTGGAAGCTAGGAAAGAGGAATGGAACAGGTTCCCCCTCAAAACCTCCAAAAGAAATCAACCCTGCCCACAGCTTGATCTTGGATTTCTAGCCTCCAGAACTGTGAGAAAATCGATACAGTAGTTGTACTCTTTAACCAGGCTTTTCACATCTAGTAATTAATCCCATGAAAAGAATTGCACAAGTGAACAAAGGAGTTCATCATATAAGGATTTTGACAGCAATAGCATTTATAATTGTATAGCAGGAGAAGCAACCAAAGTGTTTTACAATGGGAGATAAAAGTTTATAAATTACAGTATATTCAAAGAGTGGAATGTCATGTGGCCTTTAAAAATATGATGTATATATAATAGAGAGAAACATTCACAGTATAGTTAAGTTGCTTTAGGAGGACTACAAAAGAATATGGTGACTACCCCCCATCCTGAAGCTATCTAAAGGCCAAGAATCCCCTCATTATGATAAATTCAGGTGTAGTGAAAAGAAGTTTGTTACTCCTATCAGGCAATTACTAGAGATTTAGGAGCTCTTTGCCAGGAACTAGGAACAAAGACTATATGTATACACACACACACACACACACACACACATGTGTATGTATATGTATGTGTGTGTATATGTGTGTATGTATTTATTATTTATAAATTTATTATTATTCTTATATCACACATAGGGTGTCAGAAGGCCCCAGAGAATTATCCATAGCTCAGCATGGGGCAGGAGCAGCAGAATGGATTGCCCTATCCTGTCTCTTGGTCTCATCACCACTAGACTAGAGCAGAAGGAAGTAGCATTCCCTACAGTGTCTTCTTTGCTCAGCTGTGCTGACAGCAGAGCTCCCTCCAAAGAAGCCTTTCCCAAATCCTCTCTCTGCTTACACTTTTGCACCATTTGATGACCTCATCTGGCTAAAGGGGCCTAGGGTCTTGAAACTAGTTTGTTCACATTCCAATTATACTACAGGAGAATTTGCTTCACCTCCATCCATGCAGGCATCTGAATCTACTGTTTTGGCACCTCGCTTCACACTGAGGCAGAAAGTGTCCTATGTTAACATCCCCTGAAATGTGTATGTAGAATGTATACTCATTCCCCCTACCATGCTTTGCCTCATTCTTCACTCACCTAGCTGACACCCATCTATTTTTCAGCACTTAGGATAACTTTCCCTTCCTTCCATCCTGTGACCCCACAGAATGGGCCAATCCCTCTCATTTATATTTCCATGGTAACCTTTGCCTCCCTTTATCATAACCAAACCTTTGCCTCCCTTTATCATAACCAATCTATTTGCTCCCTATTAAAGCCATTTATGTGTCTGTTCCCAACCCCAAGGGATAAGATGTTCTTAGGGACAGGTACTCTTGAGATTTGCTGTTACATATTCAAAAATTAACAAAATTTAAATTTCCATTAGAAATAGCATCAAAACAAAATATCTAGAAATTAATGTAATAAAAAATTTGCAAGACCTCTATGTCAAAAACAAAGTCTCATGAGATCTTAGGAAATTTGATAAGCCAAAATTCCAAATTTGGTTCCAAAATTGAGACGGAAATGCAAAGAGGGAAGACCTTTTTTAAGAAAACAAAAGAAAAACAGTTGGGACGACTTGCTCTACCACATATCAAGACTTCTTATTTAGTTAGAGTAATCAAAACAGTTTGGTACTGGCACAAGGATAGACAAACAAACCAGGGCAATGGAATAGTTCAGAAACATCTCAGATATGCACACTCGACTCATGACACAATGGCTCTATAAAGCTGGGGTAAAACAGGCTTAAAAAAAGCATTAAACATAAAAAATATTCAATTTAAAATAAGAGTTTATGTTCATTTAGAGAATGAAAAGGGAAGCTACAGAACAAGAGAGAATTTTTACACTGGATATAATTGACAAGGGACTTGCATTCAGAATATTAAAAGATTATAAAACCAAAAGCAGAAGATAACCCCGAAAAAAATTGGATAAGAGAACTGAGCAATTCACAAAAGAGGAAGTCCAAAAGGCCAATAAACATATGAGAAGGTACTTAATGTTATTAGCAATTAGGAACATGCAAGTTAAAAACCCCACTAGAATGGCTAAAATTAAAAAGACTGGCAACACCAGTTGTAGGCTAGAATATGGAGCCGTAGGAACTCTCTCCAGATTGCTATTGTGAATGTAAATTGGTGCAGACACCTTGGAAAACAGTTGGAGTTATCTAAATGAGTGGAAACATACCGACCCTGTGGCCCAGCATTTCTCTTCAAGAAAACAGCTTAATAAGTGACACACACACACACACACACACACACACACACACACACAGATAAAGCAAATATTCAAAACTTTAACAATTGTTGGATCTAGGTGGTGAATATATGAGTGATTTAAAAATTTTTTTAAATCTATATATTTGAAACTCTTAAAAGTTGGGTAAATAAATTGTTTTGGGGAAAATCTGAAAAATCCAAACCAAACAAAGCTGATTTGTTTTTATGCATTTTCCTCCTATAGACTCACATATTAGTTCCACAGGAGGTAGAAAAAAATAAATTAATTTTAGCATTAAAACAATATAAGTTCTATTATTTTTCCAATTACCCATTAACATTTTTATTCAACACCAACTACATGTATGTATCTCTTATAAATAGGGAGTTATAATTTTATGTCTGACTTTAGTACAGAATAAATGTTGCCAACCAAATACTAAAAACAGAAGGAAACTAGTAACGTTTATTGAGGGCTCACTTTGTACCAGGAATATTAGCATATATCATTTCATGTATTTTTTATTATAATTTGTGAAGTAGATACTACCATTCCTGTTTTACAGATGACAATTTGAGATGTTTATAAATTATGTATACTTGACATAGGATTCCACATCTAACAAGGGCCATCTGAATCTAAAGGTATATCTATTCATATACTGCTTGTAGGAATGTAAAATGGAGCAGCCACTTTGGAAAACAGTCTGGCAGTTCCTCAGAAAGTTAAACATGGAGTTACCATGCGACCCAGCAATTCGACTGCTAAGTATATACTGAAGACAAATGAAAACATGTCCATGGGAAAGCTTGTACACAGATGTTCATGGCAGCACTATTCATAAGAGCCTAAAAGTGGAAACAACCTAAATATTTATCAGCTAATGAATCGATAGACAAAATGGGGTATATCCATACAATGGAACTTTATTTGGCAATAAAAAGAAATGAAGTACCTGTACAAATGGATGGACCTTGAAAGCCTTATGCTAAGTGAAATGATCCAGACACAAAAGACCACATCTTATATGACTTCATTTATATAAAATATCTAAAATAGGCAAATCTGTAGAGACAGAAGGATTAGCACTTCTCTGAGGTTGGGGAAGGGGAGGGGTGTGACAAAGGGAGAGTGACTGCTAAGGGATATAGGGTCTCTTTTGGAAGGGAGGTGGTGATGAAAAATGTTCTAAAATTGATTGTTGTGATAATTGCACAACTGTGAATATACTAAAAAACACTTTTTAGTATAAAGAATTGCATACTTTAAGCTTATGTTATGGTGTGTGAATTATATCTCAGTTATATCTCAGAAAGGATGAATCTCCCTTTACTGAACCATGTTGCCTGAGAAAACTATCGTCATATGCCTCATAAGGATGTTTTGATCATTGATGGACTGAATATATGACAGTGGTCCTATAGATTATGATGGAGTTGAAAAATTCCTATCGCTCAGCCCTGGTAATGTATGTGGCACAGTGCATTACAGTTGCCTGCAGTGTTCATTACAGTAATATGCTCTATAGGCTTGTAGTCTAAAAGCAATGGGCTGTACCATGCAGCCTGGGTGAGTAGTAGGCTGTACCATCTAGGTTTGTGTAGGTGCGCTCTATGATGTTCACAAAATGAAGAACTTGCACAATGACAAAGAATGCATTTTACAGAGCATATCCTGTTGTTAAGGCAAGCATGACTGTTTAGTTCCCCTCTTAGAACTGGTTTTAAAAATCAAACCATGAGGGGAAGCTAAGTTGAATGAGATTTTATATATCATTTAGACTCTTATTCAAGAAAATTAATTTTGAATTGATTAGAGAAAACCTCAAAGTGCTCAGAAAATATTAAGAACTATAAAATGAGTGAATAAATGAATACATAAAATTCTCCTTTCCCCCACATTTCCAATGTCTTTTAGTCAAGTTGTTATATGAGATCTTATCTCTAAATATAGAAGGCAATGTATAACGAACTGACCAGTTATCTGAAGATATGCAACAAAGGGCTATTTTCATGTCATTATTAGCAATAGTTGCTCCTGTAGCCTTTTGGAATGGCTAGAGCTGTAACAAATATGCGCTCTTCCAGACTTTGTGCTGACTTCCTCCTCAATGTTGGGCACACTTAGTCAATAGGAAGATAACCTTTAGAATCCTAGTTTGCCATTCTGCAGTCATAAACACTCCACTTCTTTCCTTCTAACACCTTAAGTTAATTCCTTTTATGACCAACCCTGTGGCATTTGGGTACTTCCTTAAGCTTGGTTCCAGGTATTTACTATAAATTTTGCTCCTGACCTTTCCTGATTTGGGTGGGTTTGGGTGCTTCTAAAAAGTGCATAACATTGTGATTACTCTCTTATTTGAGCAGCCCTCTCTAATAACTCACACCCATTCTTTTTTCTATGCTTTTCTTTAGTTCGATTTGGTTACCTGTTTCTGGCAACGTGAAGCTTTCCCAAAACTGGATCAGCAGCAATATAATAGCAGTAACCCTTTCATTACCAGAGTAATTTTCTTTACTTGTTTTGAACTTCAGCATTTATAGGCAGCTGCTATAAAATTCAAAGGCAAAAAAGACGTAGCTTTTTCTTGCTTTTACAAGTCCAGAATACTTATAGTGAGGGTTATAGGGCTTTGAAGTCAATTTTTTTCCCCCATTAAAAAAAGGAAACATGAGAGCTGAGGTAGGTCTTTCCTCCATTTAAACAAAACACACCAATTTGGTAACAATACTAAAGTAATATTTTCAAGATTCTTCAATTCGCCCTAGAAGAATAAATAAATCCAATTAGAATTTAGCATTATATAGATTTTGTCTTCTTTGTAATATTTGTGGCTTTTTGTTTTCTTGACTGAGTCAGTAGTAAAGCTGTTAAATTTTACCAGGAAGAAACCAAGGGATAAGGCCTTGCTATCTTGGGCAGTTTCCTATTCCAGTCATTAGTCATGTGGTCTCTGTAATTTCTTACTTACTCATAAAACTGTCTTCCTGGGATGTAGCAGGCTTAATAATTATTTTAAAGTAGTCTGAGGCACCAGGATGAAAGGTGGCTCTAGAGAGTTATGAACACAATTCCCAGAAATTTTAAAAACTTGATTTCTATAGAGTTATCACACTAGTGGAAGGGAAGTTATTCTGAATTTGATTGTCTGCCTCCAGTAATTACAGTTTTTTAAAAAAATGTAGAGCTTGTTTTTACAATTTTAGCAAGACACAGAGGTTGCTCGGAATGGGGGGTTTACCATTTAAAGTACAGAGGCCAGAGACTTGAGTTTCCAAGGAGGGCCCCAACACAGAAATCTGGATTGAAATACATTAATTTCTCTTGTAACATGCAGAAGTCGAGGCTTCACAATTTCAGGATGATCCAGTATAGTTGCAACATTTTACCTGCAGGGTGTGTATCTTCTATGTAATAGTCACTGCCAACAACAAAGGCCAGACTGGTTTCTAGTAGTGACAGGCTCCCAGGAACTAACCAAAGAACGCAAGGAACAGTGTAGGGGTTTTCTTGGAAGGTGGTGGGCAGGAATGAGGTAATCTGTGAAGGTTTTAGTAAGGCAGGGCAGAAGATAAACGGGATTAACCATCCTACCGAAGCCTGGAAGACTAGCAACATCCTTGATTCATTCTGTGCACACATTACCTGCTTTCAGGCTTTGTATTGTGGGGAGTGAGGAACAACTCCCGCCCTAAAGGTGTGTTGACATTTAAATTAGGGTAGGAATACTGGTCAGTGCTAGTGACTCGGCAGAACTTGGACTTTGGGAAGGGTGTGTGTGTGTACTCAAAAGACAAGACAAAAGATACCATTTAATTTCACATTACGGTAAAATTCTTTGGACATTCTTGGAATCAAGGGGTCGGAATTTTCCAATTAAGGATACTCAGTGAACAGTTCCAATTCATTTATTCACTCATCCACTAATTTAACAGATGTTTATTGAACACCTATTCTGCGCTAGCCATTGCTGAGCCATCACAGACGTAGTCTCTGACGCCGTGGGGTTGACAGTCTTGTCCAGTCACCCAGGGAGTTGAAAAAAAAATCTGGCATCATTATAACTGCGGTTGCACTGGGTGAAGCTCGACCCCTCCGTTTCTCCCACGTGGACTCGGTTGGTGAGTGTGAGTGTGAGCGCGTGCGACTTGCGGTGTTTGAGGAGTGTGTAAGCGCACGTGTGTCAGAATGGCGCGTGTCACAACGCGCGGACAGGTATCGGCATCTTGCGCGTTTCTATAGCCGCCAGAGCCGGGCTGTGTGGGCCGCAGGAGGCGTGGGTTGAGGCGACGCGCGAGCCACCCGGCGGGTGCGATTGTGAGTGAGCGCGGGAGCGCGCGCGCGCGCGCGCGCGAGGGGGCGGGGGAGGGGCGCGCCGCGCGCAGGCGCAGAGCGCGGGAGCCGGGCAGCGGCCGCCGCAGAGTGCCGGGGGCGGGAGGAGCGAGCGCAGGAGGCTATGGCCGCCGCTGGGTGCTGAGAGGCTCGGCCCGCGAGCGCATGCTGCCGCGGACGATGGTGACCGCACGGGTTGGGCCGCTGCCGCCGCCGCTGCCGCCGCCTCCCGAGACGCAGCAACCAAGGCCCGGCGCAGAGGAGCCGCCGCTGTGAGCCGCGCCATCCCGGCCCCCGCCGCCGCTGCCCGAGAAGAACGGGAGGGCGGGCGAGAGAGCCGGGGAGTTGCGGAGCCCAACAGCCCGCTGGCGGCCCCGCCCCGCGGGCTGGAAGCCGTAGCCCGAGGTGACCGAACCGGACGGCCCCTTCCCATCACGGCGCCCACAGTCCGCTTCCCTCATCCTTTCTCCCTTTTCTTCCCCTCCCCCATCCCGTCTCCGGCTCCTTCCTCTTTTCCTTCGCCCCTTCCCGCGTTCCCCTCGCTCCTCTCCCTGCAGCCTCGGCCGCGTCCACATCCCTTGTTCATCCGCAGCACTCCTTCCCCCCAACTGCCAGCCCCTCCCGCGGTCCTCCTGGCCCCTCACGGGTTCTCTACGACTCTGCCCTCTCCTCCCGGGGCCCGGCACAGAGCCCCCTCTTCCAGCCCCCGGCGCCTGCTCTGCCGCCTCCCCACCTCCTCACCCTCCTGGAGATATCCCTCACCTCCCCCGGCATTCCTAAGATGCCCTCGCGCTGCGCTTTCTTCCCCCCTGCGCCTCCCCAGCATCCCGTTACGAGGCCTTTCGTAAGCCCCTTCCTGAGCTGCCCCTTTCCAGCTCCTTTTCTCCAGCTCTGACTTGCAACTTTCCCTTTTCTACGTCTTTGTCCACTTTGCTTCCAAGCTTTCCTACCTCTTTTCTCTCACCTATCCTTCTTGGGTCTGCGCATCCCCAAACTCGACCTCCTCCCTTTCGTGCGGGTTGAGGTTCCTTGGGGGGTGCGTGAAAGCCTGCCAAGCCATTCTGCAAATGGGGACTTATTTGCTCTGTATCCCGTCTTTTTTTTTTTTTTTTTTAACAGTAATAGCTCGCCTCACCCCTTTTTGTCTCTATCGTTTCCTGTCTCGCTTACCATCTCTTATGCATCCCTTTCCAGTTCTGCTTTCCCCACCCAAGGACCCCGAGACCCATGCCCTCCCTTCAGGAATTAGATCCTTTTCTGTTCAGGGATGAAGAACTTCGCCCGCGTCTTTCTTTGGAAGCTTTTTGGTATGTGGCGTGTCGGAGCCAGCACCCTTGGCCAGACAGGAGGGAGCTCCCTGGCACGGGCCTCTCTCCTGGCAGAGTTTTTGTGAACGTAATCCCCTAGCCCCGCGGCGACAGCGGCCCGCTGCTGCGGCGCTGCTGCTGTGCCGCTGCGCTGCCTGCTTTGCAGCGAGCTCAGTTGGGGTTACTATAGTTCAAACGCGGCTGAGATCAGCAGGCGTGGGGGCGGGAGAACAGAGGAGGTGCGGGGAACAGAGGAAGGGGGCCTTGCAGTGAGAAGGCATCAAAGATTAATGGATGGCTTTGCATCGCAGTCTGCAGTAAACAGGAAACTAGTTCAAAAGGAACTGAGGGGACTGTGCATCTTTTTATCTTTTTAAATACGGGTGTGCAGTTCTGAACCTTGAATCATGCCCACAGGATGAGCTGTCGGTGCTGCAGTCGTGACCCAGGCTGAGCGCTCAATGGCAGAGGTAGCAGTTATTATTTCCACTGTCTGGCTCCTTAAGTTAAAAGCTGGCCCTTGGATTCAGAGTGAACTCCATATCTTTGCCGTTTTGGAGATAACTAAAACCACAGAACTGTTAGTAGTTTATGTGAAAATCGGGTACACACAAAGTAAGCTAGCAATGAGTGGGAGTGGAGGACCAGCTATATTTAAAACATGTGCCAGTGCTTATGTAAGAAGTGCGTTTTCCTCCCGCGGATCAGTTTTTGGCTGAGTTTACCTATGATTTTAGGCTCCAGCTTTGCCCTCGTATTTTTCGAGCTTACCATCCTAGCATATGGGCAGCTAGAAAATCTGTCAGTTTTAAGATTGGTTTTAGTTGATGTTAGGATTTTGTTTGTTTGTTTTTTAGCTGGGACAAAGAAAGGTTAATGATGAATGATAGTTTTTCTTTTGATGGGGGAGAAAGGTGTAGAACTTTCAGCCTTCAATTCCTAAGTATTGTACTGAATAATTTTAAATCGGGTCATATAGTATTCTTATTTTGGCTTTGTCTTTTTAAAAGGAAGTTTATCTAGATGTGAATACTGTTCATTTTTTTTTTGTAAGATCACATTATTTCCCATGTTTCTTATTTAACAATCCAACTGAGACAAGCTATGACTTTAAAATTGTACATTTTTTTTATTGTTCATGATGATTTGTTTGATTTCTTCGTATTCAGAACCGATGCAATGTTTTCAGGAAAGTGTAGAAAGAGGCTATCTTTGTTTCCTAATTTATAAATATGAATGGTGAACCATGCAATGTTATACTTGCACAAGACATTGCTGTGTTTGTAAGCAGCGATTGACCCTTCCAAGCCTGGGAAAGTTATTTAATGAAATCATTGTGGTCTTGTTTTTGGTTAGCATTCGTTGAGCCTTTTTGGCCAATATTGGAAAGAAGGAGGTTTTTTTTTTGGTTTGCTTAAAGCTGTTTGTTTTACGGTGTAAAGCATCTTTAAGTTTGAGTCACATTTAGCTTATGTTACTTGCTGAGACATTGTATTGGAGTATTACTTTTCCAGATCTTTTCATAGTTCTGGGAGGAAGTTTTAAAATCTTGCATGGAAGGTAGAATGGTATACGACTGAACTGGGAAGAAAGTAGCTCATATATTTGGATTTAGGAGTATCAAGCCTTTAAATTTTCTTTAGCTCTCCTTATTTTTGAGGATTATTTGGTACTGTTTTGGTTTTAAGAGAATTCTGAGCTCCCTCTGACTTCGAGTATATCCTTTAGATCTGTGCAACAAATCTAAGGAAAAAGAGCAATTAGGCTTGAACGGAAATGAATGTCATAGAGATATAATAATCTCTTGACTCCAGGAGAGAAGGCTTCATTTTTACTTCATGCTGTAATATAGTGATTTGGTAGGTGTGAGTGATTTCCGCTATCTACAAACAAATATTTCAGCCTTTTGTTTAGATATTGGTTTAGTGTGTGGTCCTACAGTGTAATGTATGGTTTTTTATTTGTGCTGGTCACCACCCTATCCATGTGGCACTTGAGAAAGATTCAGAATTATAAAGTTTTTGGGAAGGTTTTTTTTTTTTCTTTCTCTTTTCCTTCTTCAGCTTTTGTGGGTAACATTTTACATTTGGTTTTCCACGTATTAGCTATGTTTCCTTCACATCACTATACATGGTCAGCTTGCCAATTACTTGCTTAAATATCATTCATATACAGAAATAAATGAAATACTTAGTAAGCAGTAGATGTGTTATTAAAGACATTTCATTATATCTGGGGTCTTTCTTAATTCACACATTTAAGTCAAGTTTGTTATGCAGTAGAGTTTGGGGATCTGTCTTCTTGGATATTCCTTCATATTGACAGCTTTAGGGACCTAAGATTTTCTTTTTATTCTTGTTCTATTTGTGAGACAGGAGTACAGGTAATTAAGAGGGAACGTACCATTGTGCTAATGACCTTCTTTTGTAATAGAGATGATCCTCTATATAAGAGTTTGGATTTTTTTCCCTAGCAGTTCAGATCTTGACTTCTAATGCAGGATTGATTATTTGTTTAAAGTTTTTTCTTTACCCCTTTAAGTGCTACAAGAAATGGTGAAAGTGGGTACATTTAAAAGTAACAAAACATTACAAACAGAGGAAGGCTCCAAGACAGATGAAATAAATATGGACCACAAGTATTAACCCAATAATATTCCCTCATTTTGTTGCTTACTATAGCAATTCTAGAATCAGAAAAACAGTTAAATTCCCAAAAGTGCATTGAGTTATCAGTTTGACTACCAGAGTAAGCAGTTATTTCCTGTGTATTTCCTTAGGTCAATTAGATGGTAGAGGCACATTACACCTTTTACCAAGAATTTCTTTTTTAAAATGCATCTTCCCATCTCACCAAATAACATGGATATTCTAAAACATTTGGCAAACAGAAAAAGAAAGAAGGGAATAAAAATTATCCCATCCTCACAGTTGAAAGGATGTTAATGTGAATATTTTGGTGTATTTCTTCCCAGTTTATTTTTTTTCTTAATAATATGAGCTTTGAGAAATTTAGGTTCTTAAATGGTGTAGTTTGCATAGAAGTTGATTAGAGACTTTATTTTTCAGTGCTTTTTCCCTCTTAGGACACAGCTATTTGGTTGTGAGTCTCACAATATTTTTTTGTGTTTAGGAAAATTATTAAAGCAGTCTTATTCATTTAAAGTAATCAGAATTACAATATTTATAAAAATTTATTTTGTATTATTGATGGCATATATAACACATTTGGGTAATGGGAATCATATATGTTCAGTCAGCAGTCAATGCAATTAACCAGTTTTTACTGATTGAAAACTTAAAATAATGGTGTGCCAAAGTTAACCCCCCTCCTGCCCCCTTTTTTTAACTATCCGAGCTAGGAGGCTATGAAAATTAGAGGGTAAAATGGAAATACTGACAAATATTTAACCATAGCATAGCAATCTATCACTATAATTTTCTTCAGAAATAAATGCTTTCGTTTGTCCTGTAATGTCTGAAATTACTGCCAAAGCTAGAAATATGTTTAGCTTTCTCAGCAAAATTCTTAAAAGGATATAGTCAGAGCCAAGGATCCAGAATTATCTTTACTCTTAAAATTGTCCTTTAGCCACTTTTGTTTGCACTGTTCTTTTTCTTAAAATTCCTTGGATTAATTTGCATTTCAGTCATATAAAGCAGTATTCCATTGAGTTGTCCTAAATAGTAGGTTGTCCTGGAGATCCTTCATTTCCTTCTTTTTTTTTCTTTCATTCTACTACTGTTCATCAATAGCTCAGCACAGACTGGGGCTGCAGACTCACAGTTCCTGACTTCATTCTCGTGTGCCAGCATGTCTGTGTATCGTGGGAAGAATTTGATGAGCATTGTTTTCCTACCTTGAAGGCAGATTGTGGGAATTTCAGACTGAGTTTAATATCAATGATTCAAGGAAACACTATTGCACATAATGTGTCCTTTACGTTTACATATTATGGGTTCTCTGGATTGTATCTATATCATGTAAATTCAATACTTCAATTTTAGTTTTAAGTAATAATGAAAATACTAGACTATGAGATGCTACAAACTTGTGTAATTATCAGATTTTTATTGAATAGCTTCGTTTTTAAATATAAATAATGTTTGCCCTCTTTTAAGAGCTTCATAAATCTCAAATAATTTTATAGGAGTGAGTATTTCTTTTCAAGTTAATTGGACAAAAGATGGTTATTTTGTTGCTAAGTCCTAGATTTGGAGTAAGGGGCTTTTTAAAAATAGTTCAGAATCTTAAGATTGGGCAGATCTGAACGAGTAACAGCACAGTGCAAAGCTTATAAATATCCAGAAGTGGTAGGTGTGGCTAAGAAGTTTTATACGTTGTAAGAGAGTTTTTGTATACTATGTGATAATCCACTAGATTCGTAAGAGAATATCTAAAAGCTGTTTGAGGTGACTTATTTTCATATTTGTATTTCCTGAATTTTAGGTTTGCTCCAAGAAAAAACATGGCTGCAAAAGAGAAACTGGAGGCAGTGTTAAATGTGGCCCTGAGGGTGCCAAGCATCATGCTGTTGGATGTACTATACAGATGGGATGTCAGCTCCTTCTTCCAGCAGATCCAAAGAAGTAGCCTCAATAACAACCCTCTTTTCCAATATAAGTATTTGGCTCTTAATATGCATTATGTAGGTAAGTGTCTACATCACCTTTCTCATCTTTTAGTGAATATTCTCATTGATTTGATGTCTTTGTATATTTTTGAATTTGGGTTAGATGAGGTCTAGTTACATTGAGATGACAGTGAGATAGTCATTGGTGAACATTTATGAATCTTGTTTATAGTCTTGTCTTACCATTGCATATGGATTACTAGGGGTAGAGGAAAACAAACAGTGTTGGATTTATTTTACTGGATGAAACTGGAAGTCAGAAAAAAAATTTTTGATTTTAATATGATAAAATGTAAATAATGAGAAATACCTTTCAGACATTTGGCCTGTTCTAATTTGTCACTATTTTGGGTTTTGGTAGTAATTCAGAAAGTAAGCTTTTTAAAATGCTGTATTCTTCATTGTTCCAAAACATTAATATCAATTGAAGATAAAGCATTCATTTCAGTTAGATGTAAGGTGGGCGATTATAATATTTTTTCAGAAAATACTCCTTGAAATATAATCGATATGATTTAGGGTTAGTGGTGAAAGTAATGTTAGAGGTTAAAGAAGTTAAAGTCATGAAATATAAATGTAGGCAGAAAACAGGTAAAATTCATCTACAATGAAAGTCATGATCTTTAATTTTTAGGTTAACTAGATTTATATGTAATGATAGCAACAATATATTTTATTTAACATTGCTATTGCATAATTCAAGATGTGATTTGAATGATAGAGTCTATTAATATTTTTATTAGCAAGTATACTTTTTATAAAATTGTGAAGTGTTGTCCTGTCTCTATGAAATTTATTTTTATCTATAGAAGATCTTTCTGGGTTCCAAAGCTTAGCCCCGAGAACCCCTTACAGCTCTAAGAGATTACCAAGGAAGCTACTGTGGGAAGAAGTATGATCTAGTAGAAAAGACAGTGCACTGGAAGTAAAACACCTGAACATAGTAAACTCATCTCTCTTAGGTGGCATTGCCTTTGGAAAGTCTGTGAAACGAGAAGGTTCTTTTATGCCGTAAAACACTATAATTCTCAGCGCTTTATTAAAGGCTTTGTATGTTAGCCAGTTTATGGAAAATAATTCCAGTCTGTTGTAGAACAATTGGGTACTTAGCTTAGATTTTTAGCTTAATCAGCAACGTAATTCACATGTGGTTTAAAAAATGTGCTTATATATTATTATTGAATAGACTGAATTATTTATTATAAAAACAGCTATCTAATAACCAGAAGCATTAATTTTAGAAATTGAATGTGTTTTATTACAGTTGCCATTCATTGTTGTCTGACATAACTTTGGGAATTTAACTCGGCCTTCTTAAATACACTTCTTACATGCCATGCTAGAGTAAGCTCAGTGATTATATGAGTAGATAATTTCAGCATGAATGGTTTTCAGTTGGAGTAACCTTTGTGTCAAAGTATTATGTAGTGTTTATATGATGTTTCTGATTACAGAAGTCTACCCTTAAACAAAAAGCAAAAAGCAAAAAAGTATACAGTGAAAAATATCTTCCTATGCCTGTTCCTCATATACTTAGTTCTCATTCTGAGCCCCAAGCTGCTATTTTTATTTTGTGTATAACTCTAGAGATGTGTATATATAAGTAAATATAAAGATATGTTGATATATAAATACAAATATATTAGTATAAATAAATATATTTCTCTTTTTTGTATGGTGTTAGCATAATACACACTATTCTGAACCTTTTGTTTGTTTTAACTTAATGATATATCATAGTCTTAACAATTGCTTTTAGATATTCATGAAATAATGCTTTGTACTCTCTTCTGCCTAATCATGTGATTCTGCTTGAATGTTGAGGCTTCACTTTCCCCTCAACTCTGCAATTCTATTTTATAGTGGTATAGTATCCGTATGTGGCTATAACATAATTTTTTCATATACCGTAATTTTATGGCCAAATCATAACTAATTACTCTATTGGTTGACATTTTAGATAGCTTCTGTCTTCTATTTCATTAATTGTTACACTAAATAATTTTGTATAGCCATAATTTCATCACGTGAAAATATAGCCCTGAGATAAATTATTGGGAGTGAAATTCCCAGGTCAAAGAGTGTATACATTTATATTGATTAGTACCACTCTCTATAGGGTTTTACTGTTTTGTACCGCCACAAACAGTGGTTGAGAGTTCCTGCAGTCCTACATCCTTATCATAATGGTGTTATCAAACTTTTCTATTTAGCTACTCTAGTAAGTGAAAAATGGATGGTTTCAAATGTAGCTTTTATTTGTATTTATCAATAAGATTTAATTTATTTACATTTAAGAAAAATGTGTATTTCCTCTTCAGACAATTGTCATTTAATGTCCCTTGACCACTTTTTTATGGGATTGTTAGCCTTTTCATATTAATTTGTGGGACTTTGGTGTGTATATTAGGGAAATTACCTTTTGTGATGAGTCAAAATTATTTTTTCCAGTTTCAGTTCCCTTGATTTTCCTTGATTTTTTTTTTTGCATGCAGAATTTAGGATTGAATTTATTGTTTCTTTTATAGCTTTAGGATTTTGAATCAATTAGAAGTCTTCCCTATTCTTGAGAAGTCTTTATGAAAAATTCTATCATGTTTTGTTGTATTATTTTTTACATTTAAATTTTTTCTTCATTTAGAATTAATATGCATATACAGTGTGTTACAGTGTGTTTTTTTTTTACTGACTATTATACACTAAATACATATATACCATATTATACGTACCAATATACTATTTTATCGTATATACTTTGTTTCATTTCTGAACTTTTTTTTCTGTCCTTTTAGTTTGTCTTATTGAATTTAGGTTATATTTTACTGTCTGATAGAATTAGTCCCATGTTTTATATTTCTCCCTCTGAGTTTTTGTTATTGTTAGTTTTCTATCCAAACTTTAGAATCTAGTCCTTGTAGTTCAAATGATTTATTCATACGATCGTTTTGCCTAAGTATTTATAATCTCAAAGGTCTTCTTGTGCAATATATGTTATTGTTGTCACAGTGGTTTTTTTTCCACTGGAATGTGAAAATGGGGGTATAAGTGAGCTATAGGGTTTTTGTTGTTCTGTTTTTTGTTTTCTTACCTAATCTAAGTGGGTCTCTAAAGGATTTGAGAACCAGTAGTTCAGTATAAACTTATTATCATGTTCAAGGCTTTATATTGAGACTTTAGCCACCATTTCTGTCAGCATTATCTCCCAGTACCCTCTCAATAGTCTTTCTTTTTACACCAAATTCTAGTCTAGCCTACTGAATTTACTGTCTCCTGAAAATATCCTGAGTGTTTTTATAGTTTTCATACTTTCTATTCTCTTTTCCTAGAATGTTTCTCCTTTCTTTAGACTGGTATAGAAAGATCCATTTACCTTTTTAAGTTCAGATCAAACTTGAGCACTTAATTAACCATAGCCCTTCTAATGTTTGTTTATTATAATACCAGTATTGTTTCATCCTTTGTTCATGTTTACTTTTCACTAGATGGTTTCTTTTTTCTTCTTTGGATCTTCTATGTCTAGGAGTACATATGGATCATATTTTATATGTAAAAATGTTGGTTGAGTGATTGGAATATTAAAAGAATGATTGAAATGAATATGGTCAATCTAGAGGATTTGGCAGCTGATTTTATGTGATGTGCAGCAGAAGGGTAAGATTAGAATATCTGGGAAAAAAATGATAGTTCATTAAAAGACAGAATTTAAGGAGTGGTTTCAGGCAATAGAGTAATTAGAAAAATCTTTCAACCACAAACATGAAAAATACTTGTTAAATATAATATCCTTTTTAATACCTCTAAAGTCCTGTGAAATAGGGATTAACAAAATAAATTATTTTAAGAAATGGAAAGCAAATAGAAATTCATATCTCTCGCTTCTGCTGGATTGTTTTTGAAGTTAGGTCATGTGGGAAGACTGAATTCTATCTCTAGTTTTTCGTACGCTTTCCCTGTTTTCCTTAACTAAAAGCACGATTGAATCCATGAGAAGGGCATTAGGTGCTAAGAAGTATATGAGAACATTTAACTGGAATATATCTCAGGCATTATGAGCTATGAGCAGTCTATTTAGAATAAGAAATGATTAAGTTTTTTTTGCTTAGAATAAACAGTGCAAGTTTTTATTGCTTTTATGGCAGATTCTCCCCAACTATTTGTTGATAACATACATCTAGAATGGTATATTTGAAGCAACAAAGTAGATTTTTTGAGCTAGATACTTTATAGAGAGAAAAACAGTTGTTCATAGACTAAATTCCCTATGTTCATTTGAGAAGGTGAAAAGAAAGTGGAGGGGAGAATTGAGGGTAAAAGGAAATTTATGTCACAGAGCCAAAGAATAACAATTTTGAGTAGTTGCCTTAATTGCTGGGACATGGATAAGCGGGATGTCTTAGACTTGACAAGTAGGTAGTTGTTGACTTCTGAGTTTCTTTAGAGTCGAAGGGCACGTTTGTAGAGGGTTGGATTATAGAGGGTAAATAGAGAATAATTGATGGTTAGAAAATAAGAGGCATTGATACAAATAGTTCATAATGTATCAGTAGAATGAGAAAAATAGGTAATAGAAAAAGGAGAAAGTGTGAAGAGAAGTTTTTCTTCAAGATTGAGGGAAGATCTTGTACTTTCTTTGAAAGGAGAGGTAAGGACTGATGTCAGGGCAATGATTGAAGATGTAGAACATAAAAGTTTAGGAGCTGGAAAAATAAGATCTTGCATTGAATGGAAGCAGGCAGCCTTAGAGAGAGACGAAGACACCCAATTCTTCCTCTGGGACTGGAAAATGAGAGAATTGGTAGAGAGAACAGACAAGTAGGTAGCAGTAAGGGTAGATAATGAACAGAGTCCTCTTAGACCTTTGTGTGATACATTCAATTGTAAAGTACATCTGCAGAAATGAAAAATGCTTTATATTGCCAACAAGAAATTCATAGTGATTTTACTGTGCTGAATTTACTTTGGTAATAAAGTAAAAAAAAAACCTTAAAGTTGTTGAAATCTAATTGGAAAGTAATTTACTTCAAGCTTTTTTTATTAGTGTAATTAATTTGGAGACTAGATTAGAATCGTATTTTATTTATATCTTTCTTAATTTTTACTACAGGTTACATCTTAAGTGTTGTGCTACTAACCTTGCCCAGGCAGCATCTGGTTCAGCTTTACTTATATTTTTTGACTGCCCTGCTCCTCTATGCTGGACATCAAATCTCCAGGTAAGAGTATGACCCCATTTTTGAAATGTGTGACTGAATTAGAAGTTTTCCATTACCAATAAAATACTTCGCATGAACACGGTTAAGAAGCCAAAGCTTTGGTAGGTATCCAAAACAGTTTTATGGATACTTGTTTTCTAAATAAATATTATCGTACAGGATTAATAGCTGGGGTTATGCCTCAAGTTTTAATTTTGCGTTTAAAAACAATCTTAATGTGAAATGGAGTATGTTTACAATGATACCCAGGAGCTTTTCTGTATTTCCAGTGACAAGAATTTACAGACGCAAGCTATAGAAACATTATAAAAATTATAAACTTCATTACTTTCCATCATTTCAGGAAGTCAATTTATGATGCCTAAGAATCAGCATGAGATGCAACCATATATATAGTGGATGATTGATATAAATTATTTGATCAGATTAATTGTATAGCTCAGAACTTCTACCACTTTAGCAATATTGTCTGTTTGCCCAGGTCTGCTAATCTATAAATTTTAAGACTGGTCTGCCAGTGAGTTTCCAGCTGTAGCACAGGTGAGCCAAAAGCAACACAGCAAATGTGATGGGGTAGAATAAATTTTGTGGGAATAATTTATTTTGTTTTGATTGAAATGTATAACCATAATAACATATACTCCCAATTCTAAGAAGAGTGACATTATTTTTGAATATATACTAAAATATAATTCCCTAGAGGTCTGAAATACAGATTTTTGGTATAGGCTTGAAATTTAATCTTAGAAATATTTTTATGACTAGAATGGTTGACTTTTTTAAAACCCTTTTTTTCCCTCAATTATAAATTAATACTGTTCACTGTCGATAATTTTTGGGAAATACAAAAAATTTATAGGCAGTAATAATCACCTGAAATTATACTACTCAGAGATAAACCTGTAAAAATTCTAATATTTCCTTCCAGTTTTTTAATACTTTCCAGTTTTCACCACTTCAGTGATACTAAAAAGTGAAATTAATTAATAGTCACTGACCCTTGGCCCTTCCTGTTGGAGCAAGACTTTACTATTTCATCTAGATATTTCTCAAAGGCCCCGGAGTGTTTCCCTGAAACTCAGTCTTCTCACAGTCCTCTCTGTTTCTATGTGGTTGATTTCCTCTGCTCAAAAAGGTACCTGGAGGTATCTTACTTTTTAATTGCTGCCACTGTCCTTGCCCAGGGCATGTCCTCGAATGTCAAAGTTGCAGAATCTGGAGCTGCCAGAGTAATGCTGCCTTTCTTGGACCCCGCAGTGTCTCACATCAAGCCATGTTTTACCCTCAAGTGGAGACAGTGACTTTGTGTCACACAAAGATGTCCCTGTGTCTTAGACTCTTCTGGGAACAGCTTCAGCCTTTTCCTGTGACATCTTCACAGAGCTTAGACTAGGCGTCCATGGGCCAGTACTGGCGTAGACAGCATGATGTCCTTCCCATTCCAGTACCACCAGCTCCAGACTCCCAGCCCCAGGCTAGTCTTCTGGCCTCACCCAGAGACTTCTGAATCTCACCTTATGCTCAAAGCAGAGATGCTTCCCTATCTTTTTGTACATTTTTTTAAAAGCAAATATTGTGTCTGTAGAGAGAAGTGCAGGAGTTGGTATGTGAGCTCCTGAGTCACCATTTTATGGTGTAAATGAGTGCTTGGGCATATCTTTTGGATAAGTGGATGGGTGATTGGATAGGTTCAGATTTCATGGTCCTTATTAACTCTTCCATAACCTTAGTGTCACTTACCAGAAAGTGACATCTCAGTTCTCCTCACTTGTAAAATGGTGATAATATCTTAAGAGGCTATTATAAAGACTGAATAAGATAAAGCATGTAAAGCACAATTTCTGACTTTTTAGTCCTTATTAGTGCTCGGTGAATTTTAACTAACATTTTTATATCTTGTTTTTATTATGCAGCAATGTTTTATGAGCAATTTTCTGTGTCAGTCTTTAAAAAATTATTTTTTAAATGGCAGAGTTTTCCGTGGTGTAACTCTATAACGGTAGCTTTTTAGAGTTGATAGGATTTTGATGATGAATCAGAGAAATCTTAGAATTGAAGCTAAAGGTATTAGAATTATTGCTTTGATAGTTATAATTCTCGGCGAAAAAACAATGAACCTGCCCTTTCCCTTATGGTTTTTCAGTTTCCATGTGTTTTGTGGTGGAATGATAGCTGACACCATGTAGTTTTATTTACAAACACACACACACACACACACACACACAGTATTACTATCCAGGCTTGTCTAAAGAGCTCAAAATTCCGTTAAATGAGGATAAAGGGGGCCCTAAAAGTGTCAAAACTAAAACCTTTTTCTGACCATTCTTATGGCAATTTCAACATTTTAGTTTTAGATTTTGTGGGAATGTTTTTTTCTAACATTTAAAGTTTGTTTTCATTATTAAAAAATTTACTTTAAACTGAAAAGTTTCTAATAAAATTTTATAGTGTGCAAAAACATTTCCTGTTTTTTATTTTCATTTTGATGCTTATTATAGTCTTTTGAAATTTATACATGAAAAAACTGAAGTGGGAAAACAGCTAGGAAGGGACAGCCTCAGACTCTAACTTGAATCCAGGTTTTCTGATTCTTAGTTCAGTTCCCTTAGGCAGGCAGAATGGTTAGTATAAAAAAATTAATTTTAGAATTAGACTGGGTATGAAATAGGTTCTCTGCTTAGTAAATACTGTGTTACCTTGGCCAGTTGCTTCTTTGAAATTGTAAAGTAAGACTGCTTATCTTGTGGAGTTAGTTTGATAGTAAACTAACAAATTTTGAGATACGGAATATTTTAGTATTTCTCCTTGTAGTATAATTTGTACTGTGTGGTGCTCCCTCACAAAAGGTTAGCAGAGATTATTCTTAACATGTCACATTTGATAAATTTTGAAACTCAAACATGTCACATTTATAAAACATTTAGGCTGAAATTTTTAGTTTAAAAAAAACATCATGTTTCAGATTTTATGTGGTAGTTTCATAATCAAGTATCTTTTTTTAAAATAACAGCTTTATTGAGATATAATTTTCTACTTAAAGTAGTATATAGCTCAGTGGGTTTTAGTACATTCACAGAATTATGCAAAACATCACCACAGTTGATTTTACAACATTTTCTGCAAGAAGAAACTCTGTACCCAGCAGTTACTTCCCATTTCCCACCAGTCTGCCCCGCCCCCCACAACTAGATCCTGGCAACTATGAATAAGTCTGTTTTCTGTTTCTGTGGATTGGTCTATTCTGGACATTTCATATACATTGACTTTTATAGTATGCAGTCCTTTTTTGTCTGGCCTGTTTCACTTAGCATGTTTTCAAGGCTCATTCCTGTTGTAGCATGTATAAGTACTTTTTTTTCCTATTCAAATCGTATTCTGTTGTATGAATATGCCACATTTTGTTTATCCATTCATCCCTTGATGGACATTTGGGTCGTTTCCACTTTTTGGCTATTACGAATAATGCTGTGAACACTCATTGTTTTTTTCTTGGGCATATGCCTTGGGGTGGAATTTCTGGATCATACGGTATTGATGTTTAACTCTTTGAGGAATGGCCAGACTACTTTCTAAAGTGGCTGCACTGTTTTATGTTTCCACCAGCAGTGTATGAGGGTTCCAGTTTCTCCACATCCTTGCCAAAATTTTTAATATCTTTTTTAGTATAGCCATCATAATGAGTATGAAGTGATATTTCAGTGTGGTTGTGATTTGCAATTTCTTGATGACTGATGAGGTTGAGCACCTTGTCATGTAAGTCTTTGGAGAACTGTGTATTCAGATCTTTTGCCCATTACTTAATTGGATTTTTTTAAATGAGTTGTAGGAATTCTTATATATTCTAGATGCAAGTCCCTTATCAGCTATACAATTTATACATATTTTCCACCATTCAGTCTAGTCTAGTGGTGTAATATGGTCCTGAGAAGAAGAATCAATACTTGGATGACTTCAATAAGTAATATGGTACTTCAGAAACTGGCTATGGAAAAAAGACATTTGCAAATATTAATTTCTTAAATTTCATAAACTCTTTAAAAAGCTCGATCTCTGTTTCCCCTAAATACATGTACTCACATATGAGGCTGATTATCCTTAAGTGAATAAAAATCTATTTAGAATATGTCTGTAGAGACACAGAAAGTAGATTAGTGGTTACCAGAGGGAAGTGGGGAGGGAGGAGGTAGGTAGAAAGGGGTAAAGGGGATCAAATACTTGGTGATGGAAGGAAATTTAACTTTAGGTGGTAAACACACAATGCATTATACATATGATGTGTTATTGAATTGTACACTTGAAACCTATTTGATTTTTATTAACCAATGGCACCCCAATAATTTTAATAATAAGAATGGATTATTATAGAATAGATTAGGTGATAGTTCAGAAGAACTAAACTTTAGGAAACCCCTGAGCTCAGGTGGTATAGTATGAACTAAATTATGCTTTTTATTTTGAGCGATGTAAGGAATGTGTTTTCCAGTGCCAGTCCTACTTTAAAATTGAGACTGTCCATAGCTAAAAGGAAAACGGAAAACTATAACTGACATGACCTTTTCCGCGGGGTGTGGTCATGGTCCTGCTCCACAGTTGTGTGTTTTTCTCTCAAACTTTTAAACTTCAGTATTCTTAAGTGCCTTGGTTTATTATTATCAATTTGTATGTGTATGACTTGAATTAAGAGCCTGTGGTTTTCAGAAGATGAAAGTACACTCTTTTTATCCTGGTCTTGGGTGTGTAAGTATGGTTTCAAATGTGAAACTTTCCTAAGTTACTTCTGTGTAAAATATAGGTAACTAGCTCTCCATTTTATGAAAGCTTGTATAATTCTAAGCTGCTTATGAGGGTTTCTCTACTTCAGAGCTATTAGCATTTTGGGCAGGGTCCCTCTCTGCTGTGGGGTAGTCCTGGCTGTTACGGCATGTTAACAACACCCTGCCTCTGCTCACTAGATTGCAGTGTGCCCCCTCCCCAGCAGTTAGGAAACCAAAAAGTCCCTGATTGTCAGATGTCATCTTCTGGGGAAAAAAATTTTTTTCCTCAGTTGGGAAGCATTGTTATGAGCTACAGGAATTGTTAAAATAAATTTTGTAATTATATACTGAACATTTAATTTTGACAGGAATAAAATTGACCCATTTCAGCATTTGATATATTTTCTTCTTTTGAATATTATCAGATCCAGGCATTAAATCTGTAGTAAGGGGTCAAAGAAGGCAAAGGGAAGGTAGAGTGGCAGGGTGGCAGAGGTGCTTTAAATAGTTAAACCTTGGATAAATAAACTATTCAATTGCTAGCACGGCGCTCAGAGTGTAGTAGGTCTTCAAAACCAGATGTTTGAACAGCACAGTATCTTGGGATCTCTTAAATTGAACGGCGCCTTTGTTTACACATATTGCAAAAGATAACTTGGAGGGCTCACCAGTTTATTCTGTGTAATAGTAGATTAGGTTTCGTTGGAATTAACATTGTATGAAAGCTCTAAGTGGCCAGAATGTACAGATTGTTCCTAGTTTGTTCAGTAACTCAGGTTGCTTAACAGAGACTGTTATTTATAAGTAAAGGTTTATAATCAGTTGGTAATTATTAGTTTTTTTTTTTGTAACTTTTATGCTTCTCATTATAGCAAGAATTTTTCCAATTGCAAGCTATCCTTGAGGCATGTTTTCATACATCTTACACATTCCTTATTCCTCTGACAGTTTCAGTCAAAGGAGAAGAGGCTACTGTAGGGACTAAGGAAGTAGATTTTCTGAGTGTTCAGTTTGTTAGTACCCAGGGTTGACTGTCAGCATTGAAAAAATTGCTGACAAAGTGTAAAAAAGTTTTAAGGAGGGAAAGATTTTATTCTGTTACAAGTAGAAAGCAGGAATTCTTACTTCTGACTAACTTAATACAGTTTACCTTTTAAATCTTTTAGATAAAATTGTAATACTGCTTTTGAAGATCTCTTCTGATTCAGTTTTAAAATATTTATAAAATTCTGTTAAAAATTAGAATTTCATGGCTCTTGCCTCAGACTAATTTTTGGCTTAAAATGACCCATGGAATTTTGGATAATTCCTTTTCTGGATCCTTCTTATTCAGGCCTACTGTCTTTTGTTGTTGGTGTTTTGTTTTGTTTTGAATGACCTACTCTGCTGAGATTGATAAGTAACCATGAGTTTTCATTGCTAGCCTGAGACGCTGTGAAGTTGTACATAACCTAGATATAGACATCTTTGTTGCTGTTCTTATTTCAGTTCTATATAGTTAGGGATGCAAGGCCCAGATTCTTCAGAAGGGACAGTGACAGGAGTTGAGCAAAGGGAGAGATTCTAAGGTGCCTAGGGTAGGGAAGATGTTAATTTGTATGGTAGGGTGATTGATCCAATGACTCGGATTTTTTGGATAGATTTAATGGACAGTAAGGGAGGACGTTACTCCATTGAGAGAGTGCTGTTCCTGGGGTCCAGGAGTGGGGCATAAAGAGAGCTAGTTGGAGGAAATTGCCCAGTTAACATCAGGGTGTTGTCATTGTGGCCTAAAGCTAATTATTTGTCTAGGATACAGACAGACCTCCCTTAGTGTCCTATAATCCCAGCAAAGCACAAAGTAATGAAAAGACGGAGAATGAAAAAGAACTAAAAAGAAAATCATAAAATTTTAAGAAAGTTAAGAGGAGGCTTAAAAAAAAACAAAACCCAAAGGAACATAGAGTAGGATAAAAGAAAAGGAAATAGTTACATTAAAACCTTTTATAATAACCCTGTAACGAGAGGTAAAATAAGTAAAAATAGTGATATTTAAAAAGACAAAAGGCAGAAATAACTAGCTAAGCGAAAAATCTCAGAGTGAAGCTAATAAACAATATAATTTTTAAGTAGAGTGAATTTATAAAATTTTTAAAAACTTTTAAATATCTCACAACATTCTATATATTTTATAGCATTTATCACAATTGTAATTAAGTAATTGTTAGGATAAGTATTTTTTTTATTGTAGGTATCCCCTCCTGATTTGTAATCTTTATGCTAACAGGGACTACGCCTTTCTTGTCCATTGCGGTATTCCCAGAGCCCAGCAGTGTGCTAGCAGCATATTATGTGTACAGTAAATTCTTTTTGAGTTAAAAAAAAGCATAGAGAATGTTCATTTTCCTTAGAAGTTTTGTTTTGTGAAATTAGACTTAAGGTCAGAGACTAAAGAAAGGCAAATAAACTTTTGAAAAGAAAGTGAACCAAAGCAGGCTAGGAAATAATGCAAAACAGTTAACATGTCTCAACAATAAGAAATTCTAGAACAATGTTGAGTTTAATGAGTTATATTTGACAACATCAATAATGTGATGACAAAAGCAAACAAAAGAGAGAAAACATGTCAGGGAACCCAGCCCTTCGACCCCATTATGAGAGAGCTCCTGGGACTAAGGCCCTTTTGGGTACCTTTTGGCTTTTCCCCTTGGGGATAGTGCTTTTGTAGGCCCCCCTTTTTTATTAGGGTGAAGTTCACATAACAAAACTAACTTTTTCAAGTGAACAATTCAGTAGCATACATTACGTTCATAAATGTTCTGTAACCATCACCCCAAAATAAAACCCTTTAAGTGGCCATTTCCATTTTCCCTCCTCAGCCCTTGGCAAGTACCAATCTGCTTTCTGTCTTTATGGGTTTTCTCTGACCTCTTTTAAAACTGGATCTATTGGAGAGGGATGTGCTATGCCTCAAAAGACATTATTTGGCTTTAGAAGCCTACATAGTACTGGGACTCAAGAGTTAGATCTCTTTTAGATATAAATTTATGTCTTTAATAATAGCATCTTCAAAGACTTCATAAATCTAAGTGATATTTATATTTACATTTTATTTTAAATTTCATAATTCTCTTAATTCTTTAGCTTTCTATCCTAAAACTATATAAAATATAATTAGATTGATGGTTACCTATGGTAATCTGGTAATCAGATATTCATATGTAATTTGCACATGTAGCTAGCATTTGTGCCTCTCTCCATTAAAACAGGGTTTAACCATTGACATTCTGGACTGGGTAATTCTTTGTTGTTGGGGGCTGTCTCGTGCACTGTGGAATGTTTCGGCAGCATCTTGGCCTAGGTGCCAGTAGCGCTCCCAACCCCCCCCTCCAAGCTGTGACAAGTAAAAATGTCTCTAGACTTTGCAGAATATCCCTTCAGGGACAAAATCACCCCTAGTTGACAACCACTGCATTGAAATCATTCCTCTTGAGAATCTGGCTTTCTAGTTCAATAAAAAGAGACTTTTAATACATTATTTGTTCAGAGTAATCATCATAGAGTGATAGAGTTGCTAAATCACCCATGATGCTTAGTCATTGATTTTTTAATTGTTCCCAAAACTGCTTCCATTCTTAAAAACTTTTGGAGTTTTTAATTCTGACTTTTGGCAACACTCTTTTCTGATTATGTTAGGGTCATTCCTTGTTTGGCTGTGCTATGCTAAAGGAATTCAACTTGATTGCTTAACAGGAAGTAATATCATGGAAAAAGTAAATACATATGAGTTTGTTCAGAAATACTTGAAAGATTCAAACTGTTTTGAAATATAATGAATAGAGCATTCACCAACTGAATCAAAAAAGGGTGACTTTTTTAACACAAATTCCCCCACTTGTTGTTAAAAGAACCTAAACCATCTTCTAGTGTTACCGCTTAACTTAACTAATGATAAATTAAATTTTCCCTTTCTGTGCTTCCCACCTAAGCCCTAGAACTTGTTTTCTCAAAGTGTAAAGGCTCTTTGGCTCGTACTTAAATCTTGTTATTTCTGAGCAGTCATGTGTTGAATGAAATAAATCTGAAAAGGAATATTTGATTTGATTTAAGATAGTTTCAAAATAAATTTGTAGCCTACCTAAATATTATAATTTCAATTGTAGATTTAAGGATTGTCCTTCTATGAGCCAGTTTTCTAACTAGTTTGAGATTTTAACTGTAATTAATTAGGCATATTTGGAGACAAAAGTTTGTGGAAAGTAAGACAGAAGGAAAATGGTGGAAGAGAGCCAAAAGAGGAACTATTTAATACAGTATTACTAGATATTATTAAGTAGTAGGGTAGAGAGATGACACCTTAACTGGCTTTTTACTGGGCATAAAGTATTTAATAAGGTCATGGGAAGAAAAAAATCCTACACAGTGGAGCTTTGACTCTCTGCTCCGTACAGTAAAATCCAGTTTCCGTAAATTCTGTTTCCAGTGCATGGAAGGAGACGAAGGCCATTCTGTAGAATTCTTTATACCTAAATTTTTCCATATTATAGATGTAGAGGTGTTATTAATGGAATATCTTTTTATTAGAATTCTGTGTGTTAGTGGCTTCTCTCCTTTGTCAGTACTTGGACTGATCTAATAACTTATCGTTTTACTTATTTAGGGACTACGTTAGGAGTGAACTGGAGTCTGCCTATGAAGGACCAATGTATTTAGAGCCTCTCTCCATGAATCGGTTTACCACAGCCTTAATAGGTAAGTATTATAAAAAAATTAAAGGTGTAGGTAGGAACCAACCAGCCTTAGTATCTGATAAAGTTGGTGCATACTTATTACAATAAAAAAAAAAGAAAACTCCTATTTATTCATGGTGACTCTTCCAAAATACAGCCATTGTTAAATGTTATATTTTCTTAGTCTTTTTTTCCCCATGTGTAGATATTTTTTACTTTACCTATTTATAATCATATGTTGGTTGTGATTTTTATTGGTATTATAAGTATTTGGGAAGATTAACTTTTAAATAAAGCTAGTTTTTACTTTGTCAGATTAAAATGAAATATGTACTGTCATAAAGTTATCGTTGAAAGCTGTCACCTTATAGTCAAAAATAAATTGCCAGAAACCTCAAGAACTTGAAACATGATTGAAATATTCAGGTGGCAGAATGCTAAAAGTAGAAGGTTGGCTAAGACTCTACAACAACATAGATACAGTGTAAAGTGAGGTACTAGACTTCCCACGCAGGAAGTGAGAGAAAACCTGTTTTGTGGCTCTTAACCTCACTCATGCGGGTGTTAAAAGATTGAATGTTGGAGAATGAAGGAAGATTTTTTTAGAACTGTTTTCTCTGAAATACCTTCCCAGCACTTCACATTTAGAGAATTCAGCAGTGGACCATTTGGAGAGTCACATGTCTTTGGCTTGGTGGGAGCAAATATTGTGGACTGGTGTCTGACTATGTCTGCAAAATCTAAAGCTGAACATCCATAACTAGCCACGTGTGGCTTTTGAGCATTTGCTATGTGGCTAGTCTACATTAAGATATACTGTTAAGTGTAAAACACACATCCAGTTTTCTGAGACTTGTACAAAAAAGATGTAAATGTCATCATTTTTTTAATATAGATTGAATGTCTATATGATAATATCTGGAATATATTAGGTTAAATAAAATATATTGTTAATTTCACCTGTGAAATTAAAAATTACATAGTGGTTCATATTATAATTCTAATCTGATAAAAAGGCCAACAGCGAACTGGCTGGCTCTTGCGTTTTCTGACTGTGGGGTGAAAATGTTTTGTGGGGTTCTCTGTATTTTCTATTCTGTGTAGGCAAAGGATGTTTGTTTCCTATGGGCAAGATGAAGGCCCAAGAGTTTCTGAGGATTCTCTTAGGTCTTACAGGAGGGCCCTTTAAAAGGATGATAAGATCCCAACAGGGATTGAACTTCCAAATTCCCAGGAGCTAAGGAAAGAACCAGAAACAGCCAGAGAAGGGTACATGACAGGCACTAGGGGGGAGATCCAGAGTGATGGGCACAGTCTCAGAATAACCCATTAAATCGCCCAGGAGGAAGATCAGTTTTAAACTACACCAATGCCAGGGGGCACCAATACCATCTTGTTGTAAGAGTGCATTCGAGTAAGAATTTCCTACTTTCCTCCCTCTCCTTTCCTACCTGCTTCAATCCTAGGTAAGTCAGGAAGAAAGGGAGATGATGCTGGCAAAGAGGGAGAAGCCTGCCATACTGCTTCACCCCCTCTCAAATGCAGGTTTGCTATCTGTAATTCCATAGGAGGCCTGACCTAGAGTAAGGGAGAAGCCTCAACTTTAAATCAGTTTCAAAATTTTGGTTATTGTTAGATTAAGACCATGTAACCTAAGTTAGTTTAGAAAAGTTATGGGACTCTTAACCTTAGGCTAGGAGAACAGTAATCTTCACAGAGTAGATTTGAAAAGACAAGTAGGAGAAAAAAATAACATTGGTTTATGACTATAGCCTATGAGCTGGTGTATTCAATAATGGTAACATTCAAGTATGAAAATATTGGCTGGCTTAGAAAGCTTGTAAAGTGTTCTCTTTTGTTCTGTAGTAGATGCAGGTTAATTTAAATCTGAAACATATTTCCTTAAATTGTTCCTTTAAATGATGGTCTATTTACTCAACTAAGATTCTGTTAATTAGAAATAAAACAAAATCTTTAAACTACTAAGTGGCCTGTTTTCTTCAGACTTTGATTTTAAAGTTATGTCTCTCCTTTTCTTCCATTTCACTAATGAACTTTTAATGAAAAACTAAGCAGTGTGAACATGCTATCGTTTCTTAGTGTTGCAGACTTCTTAGAGGTATTTCTAATAGTAGAATCCTGAAATCCAAATCCAGTACTTCAGATTTTGATTTATTCAGAATTATCAGTTGGAATAGGCAGATCGCAATAAACAACTTTCTGTTCTTTTGGAACTTCAGGAGAGATTTCCACTAACACTATGACTCCTTCCTACTTTCACCTAAATAGGAGGAGGAGTCTTCTCTTAAAGAGAATTATAGCACATGAGTCACGTTCTTCTATGAAAGAAGATAAATGAAACCTGTAACCCCAGAACTGAGCACTGAGTGTTCTGGCATAAGCTTACAGGAACATTCAGAGCTCAGACGAAGTTTACATCGTACTGAACAAGGAAATTTAAATGTCATAGCTATGAGCACAGTGAAAGTAAGATATGCCAGAAAGGAAATTCCTTCCTAATTATTCCTAGTATTAAAGCGTTTTCTTAAAAGTCAAGAAGTAACTACATTTTTATGATGAAAATCCATTCTTTCCTGCATCACTCCTCTCTGCTCTCAGGTGTAATTACCTAGAGACGCACAATCATTTCTTCCCTGGTATTTTCTCTTGTCCCTTTCTGAGAATCCTGTTAATTGGGTAAGGTTCTCCTACACTGAGCCCCTGACTTTCTTAACTGTTCCATTTTCCTTTTCTTTCTCTCCTTTCCTCCCCTCTTTTTGTTTTACTTTCTGAAATTTCTCAACTTTATCTTCCAGCACTTTTATTGTATTTTCTTGTTACATATTTTTAGTAGCCAGGAGCTTGTTATTATTGAATACTTCTATTTTACTGTGACAGTCTTTTTTATTTCTTGGCTGTATTATTTATCTCTCTAAAGCTTTCTTTTGTTCTTTGCAGTCTCTCCATTTCCTCTGAGATCTTCTTTTCTGTTTGTTTTGGTCTTTGTCTTTCATGAAACAGCAGTGTTTCTCAAGCCTGGATTAGAACCCCCTAGTTATTTTAAATAAAAGATTATGAATACTGATGCATAGGCCTCATTTCAGATTGATTAAACCATAAATTTTATTTAAATATCTGAGAGTGCTTGACAGATCATTTGTATTCAGGTGAGTTATTGTTTATTGAAATCTCAGAGTTTACCAATGGGCTTATTTCACAGTTGGTGTTCAAGTGGGACTGGATGTTTTGGGGGGAATTTGGAAGTATACGGTTTGTGCGAGGTTTTTTTACTTGGACTTGGTCAGTTTCCCCAAAGAGGAATCTTTTCCCCTGTCGAGGAAGCCCATGTCCTAGAACTGGGTGGCAACGAACGTGGTAGCAGTGTTTGGAGCTATAGAGAGATCTCGTCTTTTTGGGTGCAGACTTCAGTTTTAATCCTCTCTTTTCATTGGGGCCCTGCCCTGGGGTGTCCAGGAGCATGTTCCAGCTTCTCTAAAGAGCAGATGTCAGTCTTCTTCCCAGGGCAAAGGAAAGAGTAGTGGCCTGGCTAAAACCGGTTAACTGTCTCACACATGTTTTTGTTTTCTCTCCTATAAATGTCATTGACATAGCCCACTTGATGGCCTCCCCCCTTTTTTTTTATATGAGTCTTCCTCCTTTTTTGTGCCTTTATGAATGTTTTTCATATTATTTGAATATCAGTTCTTTTAAGGCTAAAACTAGTACTTTATGATATGTGCTATAGTAGATTATTAATAAATGTGCAAAATTGGTTGCTGTTTTCATATTCTTCTAACAATAATATGGCTAGAACACAAACAAAAATCCTAAAGTATTGTATTACTTTTCATTGGAAGTATTGTATTACTTTGTCTTTTGGGGGGCGGGACAGTGGTTCTAGGACTTCTTGATATCTTTTTTTAAATTTATTTTTCAATTACAGTTAACATACAATGTTAGTAGTTTCAGGTGTGCAACATAGTGATTAGACATTTATGTACCTTATGAGGCCGTCACCTCAATAAGTCTAGTACCCATCTGACACCATACTTAATGATTCTTAAATTAATCTGAAAGGTTACATACATATTCAAGAATGTCCAAGATATTCTGAAAGGATCAGTGAAATGGAACAGTGTGGTATTGTCATTAGAGTAGATCATTAAAAAAATATAGTAAGTTCTGACACAGACATAGATATGCAGAAGATTTTGAAGTATACCAGAGTAGCATTTTGAATTAATGAGAAAACACCTGGATGATTCCAATAGCTAGTTTTAAGAAAACTGACTAAAAATTTGATCGTAGATCTTTACTTTTTATCTTATTCTAAAATTTCAAATGTGTTAATTTTTAAAATAAAGTTTACTAAAAAGAAATATGGGTGATTACTTGTATACTTGTTTGTATAATCTTAAATAACAGGAGCCATATAATTAACCATGGCACCAAAGGCAGAAACCATTAAGGAAAAGATTTATAGGTTTGACCATTTACAATAAAAGCTTCTGTACTAATAACAGCAAAAGGTTATTATAATATTCAGGCAAATGACACATTGGGAAAATACAGTTATATGGTAACAGAGTTCAGTATTTTGATCAAACAATAGAAGACTACATATCCTAGTAGAAGAATGGGCAAAGAATGTGAATAAGCATTTCACCAAGCAATTACAGTTTTTGTTATTTGCTTATTGGTAATGTCAGTACTACTGGTAATCAACAAAATACAAATTAAAAGAAACTTGGGAAATATTCCTTGTCCTTCTCTTCCTGAAATTATTTTCACTGTTGGCAATTCAGTGGGAAAATGGGCACCATATACACTAGGTGTTTTTTCTGTAGAGTAATTTGGCAGTTTGTGTCCTAAGCCTTAAAAATGTTTCTTCTGACTTAGTAATTGCACTTTTAGGAATTGAGTCTAAGAAAATACTAGAAAATGTGCTCCAAATAGTTTATAAAAGGATGTCATAAATGTTCAAGCTTATTTATAACAAAGCTTTTTATAATTATGAAATGTTTGGAAACAGCCAAATGTTAATGTGATATACATTCAGTATAACATACCATACAACTAAAAAATAACCGTGTACATGTGTTTATTAGTGTGGAGAGATTATGCATAATACGTATTAAATTTAAAGAGCTAATTATAAAATAGTATGTAAATCTCTTATAAACTATTTCTGTATATTCATGTATATAGAATAAATCTGAATATGAATAGCTAATATGAATATGCTAGTATCCATATTCAAATATGAATAGATAATATGAATAGGTAACTTTTATTGAGTACCTACTAGGTTTCAAATACAATGCTAACGCTTTCCATGCGTTTCTTCATTGAATAGACCAAAGGTATTAGCAGTGCTACCTTTGGGTGATAGGGTTATAAGAGCTTGAGGTTTTTTTCTTTTTACTTCTCTCTGTTTTCTATATCTATTCTATAACTTTTCTATAATGATCATGCATAATCCTCTATGAGATTTTGTTGCTTAAACATTTCAGTTTTAACTATAATTATTGAGTCATTTGGGAAGGCTTGCATGGGCCTGTGAAAGCAATTGAAGATCAAAAACCTCAGAATAGATCTTGTCAAAGCATGGTCTTGGACAAGTGACTGTGTCTTGGATTTTATGCTTTTACCTATAGACCAGAAGAATTAAATGTTGAGCAGTTTTATAAAAGGAGCTATATATATGTACAACTGTTGTACCTGAACTATTATAATATTGAATTAGACATTTAAAAAAACTTTCTCCATATTATGCGTGCCACCTGGAATGTGATGAAGTCTAGTAGATATTTGTGCTGCTTTTTAAAAATCAATCTTAGGGAATTGCTGCTGAAAATTCATAGGACATTTGAATATATAATTATGGTCAGATGAAGTTAAAATTTGACCTAAGAGATCTTAATTAGACTTGTTCAAAAGCTCCGTCATCCTTATCAGCAGTGATTTTTGTTTTTATTTTCGTGGATACCAACTCAAATGCATTCTCCCTCCCCATTTTAGGTCAGTTGGTGGTGTGTACTTTATGCTCCTGTGTCATGAAAACGAAGCAGATTTGGCTTTTTTCAGCTCACATGCTTCCTCTGCTAGCTCGACTCTGCCTTGTTCCTCTGGAGACAATTGTTATCATCAACAAATTTGCTATGATTTTTACTGGATTGGAAGTTCTCTATTTTCTTGGGTCTAATCTTTTAGTACCTTATAACCTTGCTAAGTCTGCATACAGAGAATTGGTTCAGGTAAGACTGACAGCCACACACGGGTAGATAAAATTCTGCAAAAATATTAAGTATATTAAAGATTTAGTTCTCTTTTATTTTACAGAGTTGGTCATGGTAACATTCTGTGTGACAGTTTCAAAATAGCAACTATTTTTAACCTAATTTAGGAGCATATGAGATTTTTGTTATGAAGTTCTATTGCGAGGCAGTAAGGGGAAGTCATTTCTCTGGAAGCAGACTGTCTGGGTTTATACTCTGGTGCCACTCTTTACTAGCTGTGTAACCTGGGGATAGTCACTTAAGTTTGCTTATCTGTAAAATGGAGCTAATAATAACAGTTGTACTTAACTCAGGGTTACTGTGAAATTTAAATGAGTTCACTGCCAGGCAGATGATGTTCACTGTGTGTTAACTATTGTAACAAAGACAAAAATAATACAGAATTAAATACCTAGAGGTTAAATCCTGTTTTGTTTTGTTTTTCTTGATTATAGCCCTACTGTGACTTCAGTTTTCCTCCATGTTTGCCTAATTTATTTAAAGTTCTGGTCTGTAATGTGATGGATTTCATTTAGATGTAGTACTTGAACTCATTTTGTCAGTATAACGTCCTTCTGTCACCTTTTTTCAGACTACTCTAAAACAGATTATTCGTAGATACAAACAGTAGATACTCAGGAGATAGATATTTCTAGTTGCAGCATACTATATAAAATAGAGTTTAAAACTAACCGTGGTATAAAGAGTGTTGAAATGGGCAATCTCTTCTACCTCTTGACTGTATGTATATGTGACTCGAAGGTACAGGAAGCTCTCAGATTGACTAAACTGATACTACTAAGAGGAGCAGGCTTTTGTGCTGTTGTTGTCTCCCCAGGGGGAGATTTCCCAGAAAAAAAATTTCCGAAACTCTTGGCCTTAGCCTAATTGTTTTCTTCATCTTACACAATGCTGGGAAATTCCTGAAAGTAGACCTTCCAAAGAAGAGTTTATTTTGACTCTCTTCATAAAGAGCTGCTTCAGAGGAGAAGGGTTGTAGGTAGTAGTTATATTCAGAGGAAGAATGACATTTAATTTTGTGCATTTTTTCTTTGAATTCAATCTCGTGGAGCTATCCTAGTTTGTAAGAAACAGTAGATACTGAGTGAGGATTAATTGGATACTGTTTATTTAATCACCATAAGGATGAAGCCTCCATTTTTCAATGTCCTGTTTACTCTTTTGGTTGCCATAAGATTCATGCATCATCAGTAGGTGTCATAGTTGCAGATAAACTATAGGTTATAAAATTTGTTACCTGGAAAGAATTCTATAGGCAAGAAATGAAAACTGTCAGGTTTTTCAGTGGTCTGTTCCTTGAATGGAAAGGAGGAAATGTACACTCTTACTGACCAGTTAGCTGCCAGTAAATAATTTTGCAGCTAGTTGGACAATTTTCTTTTTTCCCCTCAGTATTTTCTAGTTGAGGAAAAAGAGAGGTTAATTTTGACTAGATTTTAGAAGAAGCGTTTGATTTACAGATGGAAAAAATTTAAATTTAGAATAACCTGCAAGTCAGTGTGTTTCAACTTAATACTTAAAAGATCTTTACCTACCCACAGAGAGATACTAATTAGAAACCAGAACAACTTTCAAGTCCATATATTTTAATTTAAGACCTTTACTGTTCATTGAAACCTTCTGGTATCACATTAAGAGTTCCAGCAAGCCCAGTTGACTGCTTAGTTTACAGCATGTAGTCTGCCTGGGAGAACCTGTTGTGGTACCAGGGTCTGGTCCCTGGCCTAGTAACTCCAGAAACTTGGTTACATCTGTGCTCTTAGGTTGACTCAGATTATGAGACTCAATTGCATGAGAGATTGTTTTATAGACTGAAAAACTAATTTATTGATATATAGTAGATTAGTAAAGATTTTTAGATGTGCTTTTATTTTTCTTGGTGTTAATGTACTTGGCAAACCAAACTGAGAAATGTTACTTGAAAAATACATAGTAGGAACAAGGGGAATTGATTTGTTTGGAGGGGAAAACTTGCTGTCTTTGCTTCACAGTAAACTTGTCCAGTGATTATTCTGTCTTCCATCAAACTGTTTTTTGTCTATGACATTCCTAAATAAACTCTGAAAAATTCTTCTTTTACATTTCACTTTTTCCTAGTCCCTCTAGCAATACTGCATCATTCATGCTTGTCCTGTTCATTTTGATTAGATATGAGTAAGTTTACCAAGTCTCCTGGTACTGTAGTTTTACTCTGCATGTGACTATTTTGACTTTATCTTTAAACTATTAGGGCAGTTTACTATGTGTCAAATGTTAATAATAATGCAAAATCAGTAAATTTTTAAAAACATGCTATTTACTAACTATATGTGTAGAGGGAGCTTTGAGCAAATTTAGCTGAAACAACCTTAGAATAAAGATTCAGTTTTTCTCTTTAAACACTTTAGGATTAACCTTGTCTTTGAAAGTGTTTATTGAAGTGATATAAGATGTTTTCCTATCTTATTTTCTTATTCAGGTAGTTGAGGTATATGGCCTCTTAGCCTTGGGAATGTCCCTGTGGAATCAACTGGTGGTCCCTGTACTTTTCATGGTTTTCTGGCTCGTCCTATTTGCTCTTCAGATTTATTCCTATTTCAGTACTCGAGACCAGCCTGCATCACGTGAGAGACTTCTTTTCCTTTTCCTGACAAGGTAATTAATAAGAGTGTATTACTACATACAACCTTAGGAAGAGAAAACTTTGATCTAGGAGTGGTAAGTTTTGCGGATTAACTTTTATCAGTCATATTATAGTACCTCATATCTAATTAAGAGAGCATTTTCATTCAGTGGCTGCTTAGGTATGGCAGTGCAGGGAGATGCTAATGTAATAATGATGGTATAGCTGGCTGCACTATGGACCAAAGTCCATAACAGATTGTAAAAATATTTTTTCAATTTCTAGTTAAATTATTGAGTCAACTAGAGAAAAATATGTCACTAAAATTAACTACTATTTATTGAGTATTTAATATGTGCCAGCAACACTGCTATACACTTTTTCTCAAACTTAATCTTTACAGCAGTTCTGAAAGATAGGTGCCTTATTATCATTACCATTTTATAGCTGAAGGAACTTTATGAAGAGTAATTTGCCCAGGTGACACTGCTAAAAGCAGCAGCACTCATACTGAAACCCCATCTCAATTTAAAACCTGCGACTTACCTATGTGCTTTCACTACACCTTATTGTGTTAAAGGTTTTGCTTCATTATTGAGAGCGAGTCAAATGTTTGGTGAAATGAGTATATCATAATACTTTGTTTAACCCAAAGGAATTCTAAGACTTGATTTTAAGGTTTAGTCTTAAAAAAAGTCTAAAATTATTAGAGTCCTTTTTCTACTTCAGTGACTTTGCTGTGAGCTTAGGCTAGATCCACATTTGTCATTTTTCCACTCTGAGTTTGAATCTCAAGCCCTCAGAATGTAGAACATGGGGATATGTCTTTGTTCCCTGCCTCATTGTCACTTTAAAAGGCAAGAATGAAACTCTGCCCTCTTGGAAAGTAAATACAGGTGGATATAAGTCTAGAGTTTTAGTTCATAGTTTCTTGGCAATCAAAATGCTGGAACTAAGTGTGTACTAAGTGGTATAGGGAACAAGAAGTTTAAGACAAATTTATGGTCCTGTTATTTGTTAAGACTGAAAAATGTTACATAAACTTCAGTATCAATAAAAAGGTAAGTACCTATTTTATCAAAAAAAAAAAAATAGAATAAACTAATTGGTACTGAGTCAGATTTTGTACTTTCTGAAAATAACACGTTTAGTTGTTAAGTAGCTTCTATAAACATACAGTAAATTGATGTCAAACACATTTTGATGGCCAATTTATTAGAAACTAAGTTTCACTGCTATTTACTTTTGTGTAAATATTATGGAGGTTTTATGCAGAATTTTAAAATAATCCAGAGAGTAACTGAATTTAAAGAGAGAGATAAAATCCTGTGGTAATTTTTTTTATATGCCTTCCAATATGTTTTTATTTATTTATTTATCTGTTTATTTATTTAATTAGAAAATCCTGTGGTTAGACTAGAATAATAACCTGAGTTTGAGACTGAGGTTGGTTTTGTTTTAAGCTAGATTGCACAATCAAATGACGTATAGCGTAATGTAAAAGGTTTAACAGTCAATAAGCTGTGAGTAAATTTGCACTTATTTACAATATTAGAAAATAGTACTGAGATTTTTAGATAAGGTTTAGATATCTTGCCAAACTAAATTTTCTCTGTATTTCTTTTTTTATACATAGGATAGATTGCCCTTTCTCAGAATAAGAATGCTTTAATTTGTTTTTTAATAGGGAAGTTCCCATGTGGTTCTTGGGTTAATTTACATCTCTGTAAGCATTGTTTGACTTCTTCATGCTGTTTTGTGCTGCGTTATATTTGTGTGTCACTTTGCCAAAGAATAACTTGTTTACAGAAAGAATTGCAAGTTTATCAGAATAGTCAAACTCAACAAACCAACAAAAAAAAAGCATACACAAACAGACTGAAAAACAGAAAGTTTTTGTTTGTTTGTTTTTTGCAGCTGAAAAATAGAAACTGAGATCTATAAATTATCTCATTGAAGAGAGAAGGGAAGAAAAAGTTTTATAAATTTCCCAAACTCTTTCACTTCCCCAAATCTAGGTTAAAACCTTTTATTTTCTTTAGTATGCTCTCCTGAAAAATAGCACCACATTCTTTTCTAAAGTAAGAGAAAAAGAATGTGCTCCTTTTGAAAATGTAAGTAAATCATACTATTGAGGTGTAAAAGATTTCTGTATATATGAAGACAAAAATAGTAAGGACTTTCAGTAAAATTTCGGATTTTCCAATGAGAATGAACTAAAAATTTTAGTATTACTTTCAGCCATGAGTTTCTTGTTTTTTAATTACTGGACAATTTGTTTAAACATGTTACACGATTTCTCTGAGAAAAATATCAAACATTTTAGAAATTAGATTTGTAAGAATGCCATAAAATTATTTATTCTTTTAGCTATCAGCCACTATGATTGGTAGATATTTTGGTTTCTAACAGAAAACTAGACAGTTTTGTCTCATCATAATGTACATTGGTCTGCATAAAATTAGGTATTTTCACATAAAAACTAACTTATAAGCAATTGATTAGGAAGGGTAACTATGTAGCAGAAGCATGGAAGTACATAGTAAAGGACAGTTATCGATTCACTTGAATAAATTCCTCATCCATACAATTGAAATTCTTCACTGGAATTTTAAAACTTAAGATACAGTACTTTGAGTCTATGGCCATGCTATCCTGAACAAGCCCGATCATGTCTAATCTCGGAAGCTAAACAGGGTCGGGCCTGGTTAGTACTTGGATGGGAGACCACCTAGGAAGACCAGGTGCTTGTCAGCATAAAAAATAATAAAAAAATTAGGGATTGTAAGCTGACAAAAGGTCCTTGCAATCTGTGAGGTCAACCAAGGGTTTCCTCGCCTAACAACAACAACAAAAAGATACAGTGCTTTGAACTATATCTTAGATGCTGTGTAAAAGGTAAATCCAAACTGTTGGTACCTAATTTTATATATATTTGCAAAATACTTGTTAATATCTTCAGTGAAAGTTTTGAATGTAATTCCAAAAAATATAAAAGTATTTCCAAGATTTAGTGTAAGGTCTTCCAATTCTCCTTGTAATTGGGAGGTGTTCATGCAAACTTTTATGTTAAATATTGATAATAAAATTATTTTTAAGTGTTCTTGGGCTGTATTCTTGGACATGTTTTTGAAATAACTCAGAATAAATTTGTCTAAATCTAGATTAATGTTAAAGCACCGACAGTATGGAAGATGCTGTTGTAGTGAGAGGAGTCACAGGGCTACATCGTTAACACAGGCCCATCAAATAGCAGTTCGGACAAATAAGGGATTTCAACAAGTTGCTACATTAGCAATACAATCTTTAACAATTTGAACAGCTATCATTTTTCAGAGGAACAGTGGATAATTACACATATTTCTTTTCTCTTTTTCTTTTTTTTACTATTATCAGCATGTTCATTATATGTTTCTTAAGATTTGAACAGAATTTAAGCCCTTAGAGTTTTAAGGAGATGATGCATTTGAAGGAGATGCTAGATAAATAAAAATGAAGATTTTGTTTCAGATATGGTGCTATGTACTGAATATTTGCCAAAGAAATAGAATAATAATAATAGGATAATAATAATAATGAATTTAAATTAGAGTGGGTGAGAGATTTCATCTCAAATTTTGTTTCAGAGTATTTTAATTAATGAGGGTCAGATCAAGTTTGGTGGTTATTTCAAAACTTAAGATGTTTTTATTCCAAATAGAAAATTTTTATCTGTCAATATTTTCCCCTTTTTTTCCAGTATTGCTGAATGCTGCAGTACTCCTTACTCTCTTTTGGGTTTGGTATTCACGGTTTCTTTTGTTGCCTTGGGTGTCCTGACACTCTGCAAGTTTTACTTGCAGGGTTATCGGGCTTTCATGAATGATCCAGCCATGAATCGGTAAGTGTCTTACTCTGAAGATCTCTCGAAACTTAAATCTTACATATAACGTCAAGAGCTAGTGATAAACATTTTTGTTGACGAATTTTAGAGGAAATTGAATTTTGAGGAGTTTTTTTTTTTTTAATCATTGCAACATTTGGATTAAAATACCATGAAAAAAATAAATATTTTTGTTTTCCATATATAACAATGCATATTGGAAACTTTCCTAGACTTATTTAAGAAATTTTTTGATAACTTGTTTTTTTTCCATTTGAAGCATAGCCATATTGAAATCACATTTCTATATTTGATATTTTCTGAAAGTTTTTTTTCAATGTTTGAACATAATTTTGATACTGTATGAAGTTTCAAAGGCTGCATTAATGAGAATGCAGAATAGTTAATCTAGTGGTTCTTAAATCACGAACATCAGGTATTGGCAAACCCTGTTGCTGGAACTTATTGTGATTTCTGTTAATACAAGCTTTTCATGGTTTATTTATGTAAGTTTATATAACCTCTTTTTGAAGTCTTTACATATTATGGAATACTTCAAAATTAGTATATGGTAAATATAAATTAGGGCAAAGTTTTTTTTTCTTGGTGTTTAGTAGTTTTTTTATGACAACATTAAAAAACCTGTGGTCCCTAATCTTGCCCAGCTAACATCTTTTTAAAAACATTTTGTTTGCTCAAGATCCACGTAAGATCCATAATGCAGTTGGTTGAGATGTCTCTTAAGTCTCTTTTTATTTATGTCCCTGCTGTCTCTGTTATTTTTCCTTTATTTGTTGAAGACATCAGGTTGTCCTTCATTTTTCAGAGTCTGGATTTTGCTGATTGTATCCCCATGAGGTCATAAAACATGTTCTATTATTCACTACATATATCTGATACATGTATCTTAAGTTTTGTAGTACATTCATAACTTATTACCAGTAAGTTTATTGACTTGGAAGGGTATGTACATTTTAAATCCATTAGCAAATTTTTCTCCAGATTATCTGTTTATCTTGAAATTAGTCTGCCTATTTTTTCTCCCATTCCTTGTCAGTACTTGGGTCAGCAGACTTTGAAATATTTGATAATTTGTGGTTTTGAAAACTATACCTATCCTTTGATCATTTCTCATTTATTCGTGAGAGTTCTTTATAAATCAAGTCAATAGGATAAAAGGTCTTAGGATTTTGTATATATTTTCCATATGGAAATTGAATGAAAAAAAATTTGTATTTACATCTTTTGGTTCTTACGGTCTATGTCTTTTGGTTCGTATGGTGAGCTTAACGAGACCTTTCCTACTTCAAGATTATGAAGACATTCACCAATGATTTTATCTTTTACAATTTTAATATAGCTCATGATGTAAATATATATGTATAATGCAGTGGCTATCTAAGAATGGTAGAGGTATCTGGCTCATTAGTAAAGCCTGGTTAGAACACTTTTATTTATTTATCTTAGAAGTTGCTTTTTTCCTCATTGTATGCTAAAATAATAGCTATTATGGTTGGCATATGTAGTGATATATTATGACTATATAATATTGATGTTATATGATAAGGTAATATTCTGACTAGATATTTTTTTGTCTAAATATCACAGATATGTAACATCAGTCTAAGTATTTATATTATTTTCTGTTGGAATTAAATGAGATTCTGATTATTGTTTGTTTTTCTGGAAATGTATGCTGCTTTAGGGGCATGACAGAAGGAGTTACGCTGTTAATCCTGGCCGTGCAGACTGGTCTAATAGAGCTGCAGGTTGTTCACCGGGCATTCCTGCTCAGTATTATCCTTTTCATTGTTGTAGCTTCTATCCTACAGTCTATGTTAGAGATTGCAGATCCTATTGTTTTGGCGCTGGGAGCATCTAGAGACAAGTAAGAAACTTCCTAAAAGAAATTTTATAATGTTCTTTGCATGAGTTGGTTGTCTGAGGATTTAGATAATGTTTAGGGGCAGAAAATGGATAAATAATTGGTATGAGCTTAAGTTAACTTCATATATTTATTTTTCTTGTACGTTTGACTTTTCTGCTGTTTCCTTCCAAGATTCCTACAGTTCAAAGTCACATCCAAGACTCTGTAATTACAAATCAAGTATTCTTTCTTCAGAGAAATTTAATACTTCTTATATTTGTCCAATCTTAAAATTAAGAACATAGAGCATAAAATTTCGTCCAGTAAATAATATATAATTTTATTCTGTGTAATGTTAGAGGAGAAAAAGTATTGAGAGAAACATAAATGAAAGAAAAACACTCAGGCATTCATAAAGATAGGCATTTATGTAATAACAGCCTCATCTGATGGCCTTTTGGACAGTTGGAACTTACTAAGGTTATCTTGACCCCTTGCAGTACCAAATAAAATTCATAGCGAGATTCATGTCTCGTATTACAGAACTTACCTTAAGGACTAAAAATCAAATTATTATTTAGCTCTTTAAGGTATTATTTTGGCTTAATGTAGTTTATGCAAGGACATTCTGTAAAGTATTGCTTAAAATTCAGCGCCACTGTTTTTTTCTATCATCTGTTTACACTCTGATTATTATCAAAATACCTGTATTGCTTTGTTGGTAGTGTTTAATGAGTAAGGGAGCAGGTAGACTTTTGGGAGATAGAATTTTGACAGCAAATTTTAAAAACATTTCAAATTAACATTTTAATTACAGTTTATCAGATTTGTCTTTTTATCTCTAGATAAGAACCCCTTCTAAGGTTTCTTAGAAGCATTTAAGTTGTTGAACTCAATGATGAACTCAGTTAATAGCGACTTAAATGGAGTTGTTTTTGACTTAAGTTCAGTTACTATTTTGTCATCTTTGGTACTTTTAGTATTAATAGTTATATGAATTAATTTAGCATATATTAATAAGATTAATATAATGCCGTAGAAAGTTTGGGGAAAAGAGAAAAATACAATTCTATTACCATAAGACTTTTATTGAATTTTAATTGCTTAAATAAGAATATATATGTACATATATGTTTGTTTGTATGTAATACACATAAAAATTAGACATAAACTTAAAACTGCATAATGTTTATACATTTCTGTGTATGTACATGAATATTTTTGTGTGTATATATGTAAATATATATCTACTTCCTTTAAATGGATCATAGCCACCTTGATTTTGAAAAATACATTTAAAGTTTTAAGGCAAATTACCCTATTTAAGAAAACGATTTATAATTTATCACCTAATATAGTATAACTACTGTTACAGTAAATCTTGCCTGCCAGCCTTTCTTTAAAAAAATGAAATTATGTTTTGCATCTCAAAGCAGAGTTACTGACAAGTTTATGTTGGCAAGAAAAATCAAACACTTTTTAAAAGTATCTAGCTTTAATTTTTACCAAAATGATAATTCACTTCTGTGAATTACTAATTATAGATAGTCCTACACAGTATAGCATTTAACTTTGTGTGTGGTTATTTTTCCTCCTCCCTATAAAATAGTTACAGGTAGGAAGGAGGATTTATGCTACCTTTTGTCTCCTTGAGATACTTTGCATAGATTTGAGAACGTATTACAGATGTTGATATTTAATTAAAACAGCTTATTTTTGTGCAGCCATGAACTTTAATCTATTTCAATTGAAATCCACATTTCTTCATAATAGTTTTAAATAATCAGTGTTTATGTTTTATAAGAAATCATTAAATAATTTAAAGTCTCACTATTTAGTTTACATAGATTGCAATTGTTTTATTTTTAAGAGAGGGGGAAACTATTTTGGGCTTACAGTGATTTCTTTCTAGATTTGTGATCACTAAGTTAAAAAATTATTCCAACTTTGGCTTTTATATACCCAGGAAATGGAAGTATCTATTATCTTTTATTAAAAAATCCCTTGTAATAAGGCCCTGCATCATCTATTTACTTATCAATTGGGTACATAAAGTATATCGTTCTACAAGTAAATTTATAGGGGTTGGAAATCACCCCTTTTTTCTGTTATACACAGATTTTTCAAAGTTCTGCTAAGACACTTGTTGGAGAGGTTTTTTATAGATTTATCTTTTAGAAATTGGTATATAATCTGTTTTAAATTGGGGTACATTTAAAGAATGATCTATTAAAATATTGCTATGTTATGAAGAGATAAACACAAGAAAAAATTATTTTCCTTTTCCTTGTGCCATAACTTGGGGGCTTCTGTGTGTGTATTCCACTATTGACAACAAGTAGGGTTCAAGTGGAATTAGAAACTGAAATCTGAGTCTAAGAAATCTCTTGATTTATTACATGTCTTCAAAACATAGCCATGCATGTAACTATTCCCCTATGAAATAATCATGATGACTTTTGTCCTGCTTACATCATAAGGCTTTGCATTTGGGTGGATGGATGAGTAGGTAAGAAAAGGTAATAGCAGATGGAAAGCAATTTGAAAATATCAAGCAGAAATAAATTTTAAAGTTTTATTTGGCACTTAATTCAAACAAGTCCTTGTGCTTAGGCTATATAAAGAAAGAGTTATCCTTTTGTTAAGGAGTTTAAATTTGGGTGATAAGACTTTTTTATATGTGTATTCACACATACATATATACACACATATATTTATTTTGATAATAAATAGAAAATAAAAATATAAGTGAAAACATTTATAGATAAATAACAAAATACAAGCTATATATACATATATAATTGAAATAATACTGCAGTTTAGTGTATGGCAGGTTGGTACAGGTGTTAAGAATTCTGAGAGGGTAGGTGATTCCTGGAGAAAGGATTTACATTGCCTGTATAAATAAATATATTTATTTAGCTTAAAGGGTTTAGAAAAAGAGTGGACTGGAGGCTTTGTTTTTCTCTGGGAGGACAGTTAGTTAATTAATCATATTTGTTTATACAGAGGAACAGATGTTGACAACTTAGGACCAAAAAATTAGGAGTGGGTACTGAGCTGGGAAATTTAGAGGAGGTGTTGACAGTCTAACGCCCGTGGAGCTTTAGGAAGGTGGATGTGGCGGTGTCCAGGATAGATCAGGGGCTGGGTGAGGAAGACCCGCTGGTAGGTCTTAGAATGCAGTGGTTCATAGTTCTCCCCCATCCTCAAGTGGTGTGAGGATTAAATACTGCTCATCAGAGAGCAGATTCCTCTTAGTGGCACTGTGCTCATAGGAGCAGAAATTTTCATCACAGGCTGGAGCGGGTCGGGAGAGGATGGCATATGACTTCAAAACACAAATTACTGTTAAAATTGTTAATGTTTAAGGCTGAAAAACAAACAAAAAAACAAAAACCTGAAGTTACTAGGACTGGGAATGAAACTGAAAGCAAACTATTGAGAAAAAAAAAAAAAAAGAATTGATGGTACTTGGCAGCTGAATATGGAGATTAAGAGAAAAGGAATGAGTCAGGTGGCTTTGAAACATCAAGCCTACGACAGGACTTGCCCTAAAATCTAGTACAGTGACCAGCATAGAGAAGGGTGCCCAGTACAGCATCTGTAAAATTTAAGCATGACACAGGACTTAATAGTTGGTAATGCAATTGTTGTGCTACTAGGTGACGGGCACTTTAAGAGAATACTTTTCTTTCTCTAGGAGTTTATGGAAACACTTCCGTGCTGTGAGCCTTTGTTTATTTTTACTGATATTCCCTGCATATATGGCTTACATGATTTGCCAGTTTTTCCACATGGATTTTTGGCTTCTTATTATTATTTCTAGCAGCATTCTCACTTCTCTTCAGGTAAGCCTGGGATTAATTAACTTTGTTTTTCCTTCTAGAAAAGGAATTAAGCTTTTTCAGGATTAGTGATTATAAGTGGCCTATTTAGGTGATTACTTCCCACCCTCTTTACTAGAATATATTACGTTTATTTGAGCATAGGTGTTAGAAGGTAGATTATTAAGATAGTAGACCTGTCTATGTCACTGTATTATTTTTTATCAAAGTAATTAAATTTTGCAATTTCTCCTTTTCAAAATAGTATGACATAGAGCTGTCATGTAAATTGTAAATTGATTAACTATAAAATATTAAAAGATTTTAGTGCTTATTTTAGAGCACTTTTTTTAGTAAATACCCACTCAAAAATATCCATAGTTTTATGATATATATATATATATATAAATAACTGACATAAATATGTATAGTACAGACACAATATATACTTTATACACAAAAATATGCACATATACAGTATTGTCCTGGAAGTGATACGCTTATTGAAACTTGAAGGTGGATCTTTGCTGCCTGATCAGTAAGAAGTAAAAGACACTAGCATTGGCAGTAATGATTTATCCATCGTTCCTTGTAGAAGTAAAGGCTTTTTCAAAGTGGAGGAACAGGTATGACTACAGAATTAGGAAATTCAGATAGAGTTTTTTTGATGGGCTTTGGTGACCTAGGGAGTTAGAGGAAGGGATGAGTCAGAAAAACGAATTACCAGTCAGAATCGTTTCAAGGAAGTTGTTTCTCAGGGTATGGCTTTTTGGTATCTAATTCCTAGGTTACTGAGATCACTCCCATTTTGATTACATCAGTGTCTCTTCTAGATATTAATATGGCATCCTAAAAGTACTAGAAATGTGTTTTTGTTTAAAGTCTATGAAAAAAACCTTTCTTAGTGATGATATTATTTTAATATACACTTTTTTTTTTTTTTAGGTTCTAGGAACACTTTTTATTTATGTCTTATTTATGGTTGAAGAATTCAGAAAAGAGCCAGTGGAGAACATGGATGATGTCATCTACTATGTGAATGGCACTTACCGCCTGCTGGAGTTTCTCGTAGCCCTCTGTGTAGTGGCCTATGGCGTCTCAGAGACCATCTTTGGAGAATGGACAGTAATGGGCTCAATGATCATCTTCATCCATTCCTACTATAATGTGTGGCTTCGGGCCCAGCTTGGGTGGAAGAGCTTCCTCCTCCGCAGGGATGCTGTGAATAAGATTAAGTCATTACCCCTTGCTACGAAGGAGCAGCTTGAGAAACACAATGATATTTGTGCCATCTGTTATCAGGTAACCCACTCACACAGTGAGAGTCCATTTGGGTGGGTCATCCGATGTATCCCTTGGGACTTCAATCATATTAAGTTAAATTTCCAGGCAGAATTACCTTCTGGGTACAGAGAAAGTGGGCCTCAGAAATTACTAGATTTGATAAAATATTTCCATTTTATTTCTAAATTATTTTTAACTTAGTCCCTTGAGTTCTAATTTACTGTTGTTTTCAACATTGCTCACCATAAATAAAGGAAAAACAGGTGCATTTTATATTTTAATCCTGAATATATTTACACACACATGTATATGCACTATCAAGTATATACTATTCATTGTGAGTCAGCAGCTTTTGAAAAGTGGTGTGCCAAGATTCTGACTCTTTTCCTTCTGGCATTTCCAGAGTGAGGAAGAAGCGTTCAGGTACTTTACATAGGTGGAGTGAGTATGTGCTTACCTGTGGGTTGATAGATATCTGAGACAGGTGCAAGCCTCTGTGGGGTGGGAGGTGGGGAGGTACAGTAGAGGCAACCAGTTGGCATACCTTTGCAGTTGGCCTACCTGGCCTCTGACATATGCGTCATATATAGCCGATGATTGCCTTTTATTAAAAATTGAAAGATGGTATTTAAATCAGCTTTGAAATATAACAACAAAAAATAGGCCAAGTGTTTAGTCACCTGTAGAAGAGGCTGGTTGAGTAGCAGCTTTTACAGCCAAACTGTACTGTTAGAAGTGTGGGCAGGATTTATGAGCAATAGCAGAAGCTGTTCCTTTAAAAACACTCTTGGAGTGTGGGCTGGTGGAATAAAACCATGGATAGTAGCAGTGAGTACAGAGGGCATGTTCTTTCTCCAGGGCTGCTTTACAGTCCAGATAGAATGTGTATGTATATGTGCCTTTAAGACTAGAATGTAGAATAAGCAGTTTTTCTAGTAAGATGCAACTTCCACTTTTTTTTTTTTATTGTTTTTGGAACATACTTAGGGTACTAGGAAAATAATATTTCCCAGGTTGTTTTTGCATCCGAGAGAACCGAGGCATGATGTTGGTTCCACCATTTAACTTGGTTAAATTTTGGTTCTGACTCCTTGGTGCTCAGTACCTCTTAGTACAGAGGACAAAGCTCAGCAAAGACAGATTCAGGGCACATTAGCTTCAGCAGCCTCTGTCTAAATATTCTGAGATTTAAGAGTCTTCTTTTTGTATTTCCTGTTGTCACATCACTTTTTTTGAGGTGCTCGAACTACCTGCTGATAATACACAGAAAATGAAAGTTAAATTGCTTAACTCCCCAGCTGGCTGCTTTTCCTTGGATGGCTTTCTGCTTAAAAATTGACTCCCAGGTGCTACCAGCTCTTGGCAAGGAATTTCTGTGATAGCCACAACTCCTTGTTTTGGGACTTAAAATCAGTGGTCAATTCATCAAATGTATATTCTTAAATTTAAACTTCGTGTCCTTAGCCTTCCCTCCCCGAATATATCTTAAGCAAGGAATATTAAATTGGAGTTTACCACCTCGTATTCCAGTGGCTATCAAACTCGAGTGTGCATCAAAGTCACATGGGTGGCTTGCTGTAACTATAGATTTGTAAATGCCATCTTCCGCTATCCCAATTTAGTAAGTCTAGGGTGACCTATGAATATGCACTTGGAGGTGATTCTGATGCAAGTTGAGAAACCACTGGCTTATACAGAACATATCTCAAAATCGATATATACCTTTTCCCTAGTGAAATTGCCACTTCCTTGCCAACACGCTGGTGTTATGTGACTGATTTTGTCTCCGTACCAATAATCTCATGATGGAAGACTCTGTTCAGTTGTGTTGAAGCGTAACTGGAAAAGTCCTGTCTTCATCAGATTTTCTGGGGTTCTGAGTGTGCTCGTGCCACACTTGTGGAGACCCAGTAATCGTACCACTGCGGTTGTGTCACCTCATGTTTTGTACAAGGCAGAACCCAGTCAAAAAGTCCTTTCTTCCTCGTTTTTGGTTTTCACTTTTAAAAATTATTTAGCCAGTGGTTCTCGCATTATTTGAAGGGGTCTCTGATGACAGGAGGGTCCTTACTAAAATAGAAAATGAGTTTTATTCTAAGATCTGTGTTACAGATTTTCTGTGGGAAATTTGTGGGAAAGAAATGTTGCAACTAAAACCTTGGGGTGGGGGTAGCAGCAAAGGTGTTAGATAATAGATACTTACAAGCTATCTTCTTCTACCCCTTTTAGGACATGAAATCTGCTGTGATCACGCCTTGCAGTCATTTCTTCCACGCAGGCTGTCTCAAGAAATGGCTGTATGTCCAGGAGACCTGCCCTCTGTGCCACTGCCAGCTCAAAAACTCCTCCCAGCCTCCAGGGTTAGGGCCTGAGCCCGGCCCGCAGCCTCACGCTGCAGCTGAGCAGAACGTTGCCCTGCAGGAAGGTACTGAACCCTCAGACCAAGAGCGTCCTCAAGGGGCTGGGACGCAAGCCGGTTCTAGGGACAATAATGAGTGCATTGCCAGCAGATCAGATAGCCAGGAAGGGACTTGTGAGCCCAAAGAATATCCTCTTAGTGCAAAAGAAGAAAAGCAGCAGGAGTAACACTGAGAAAGTTAACTCCAGGGGAAGTTCACTGCCCCTGGGATCTGTGCTCTGATTTGAGGAATGAATGTATGAAGCAATGAGGTAGGAAACGACATTCCAAGGATCTAATCCAGGAAGTGCTGTCAGTGGAGACCACCTGCTTCATGCCCTTGACATTGTGGGAGACATTTTGTAATGTATACTAATCAAAATGTATGTATATGTTTTATGCTGATGTTTTGTAGAGGTTTGCCAAGGAAATCTCAACAACTTCAGAAACTGCCCCCGATATGTAAGGGATAAATAAAATCAGATTTGAGTGTGTGAAAGGGGCTAAAGAAAGGAGGAAACAGAGCATAAGGACAACATGGGAAGAAGCAGGCAGAAGTGGAACTGACATTTGCTTTCTGTGGGACAGGATCATTCTTGTTATAGAGCAGAGACCAGTCCCTTTCTCCACCCCCTTTTCCCTCAGTTAAATGGAACTCAGTCTGGTGATTATTGAATTTTGTACAGCACTGATCGAAATCAAAGATTTTAAAGCATTGATTGTGTTGAGAGATCGAAGCACGCTCATACTTTGTATGTGCTTTAGGGGAGGGGCGGGTGGGCGCTTGGGCCTTGCGGGTGCATTCACATCATCTGAGACTCTTGAACTTTGTGATGGAGTCTTCAAAATTTTGATGTATATGAAACTTTTGTTGATATTTGTATACTGTGTTGGCTGTGTGAAGTGAGCTAAAACTCTGATGAACACTTTGGAGTCCATGTTAGCGCAGGAGACCGAAGTGGGAAGGGCTTTAGGCACTGATAATGGCCCTCATGTACTTTTCAATCCTGTGTAATGTTTAAGTCCTGCAACTGAATCAAAACAGTGTTAAATTATGGCAATATTTGCACTTTGGGAATGAGTACATAACTGTATGATCACACTCTGCAAATGCCACTTTTAAAGCTGTTAATAGACTTTGCACCTTTTCTTTGACAAGGATATGTCATATTTAAATTTTTACATTCATCATGGCTACAGGTAGAACTGGGGAGGGGGGAATGTAATTTTTTTATGGGAATTTTGATATGAAAAGAAACTAGTCATTTATTTATACAATAGGCCTGGCTCAAAAAGTGTTTTTCAGACTCGGTATTCCTAATGTGGGATGTGACTTTATTTTATTTTTCGTAGCAAATTTGGATGTAGACTGACAGACATAGCTGAATGTCTTAATAAATTTAAATTTGAAGATAACCTTGTTTTTTTTTCCTGTGATTATTACTATAAAGTGTTTTGTTGAAATTCTGGTCTTAGGAGGTTTTGTTTTTATCTCTCTCTAGGCTTCTTTTATCTTGACCCCTGTCAAAAATTCCCTGTATATGACAAAACTCTTTGATTGGAAAGGGCCAGTTCTTTGAAATCTGTACCAAGGATAGCAGACCTAGTAATGCATTAGAAGCATTTAGAAAGCTTTTTAAAAAAAATTACACATTTTTTAACCCTTCTTCAGACCTACTGAATCAGCTTTTAGGGGTGCCTGAGAACGTGCATTTCAGAACTTCCTGGGCGATTTTACCCATCTAGTCTGACACCAACACAATTTTACATTTGGTAAAAGAAGTGGCAGGACTAGATTTTTCTCCCCAGATCTAGCTGGACATTTCCAGCCATCCTTTTGGTGAGTCAGGTTAGGCAGAAAACAGAGTAGATAGCTCCCTCTAGTGGTAGTCAGGCTGAACAAAGACCTAGCGACGATCTCTGATTTAAAACAAGATTTTTCAGCCTTTGTGTAAAAAGTACATTTTAAATATTAAATTTTTTTGTGTGTCTTGTTTAAAGGCATAAAATTTCAGAGTTGAAATCATTTATGCATGGTGAACTTAGCCAACCTTCAGTATTGTTTATACATACGTCTGACCAACGGATTCTCATAAAAGACCTAAGGAAAAGTACTCAGATATTTTAATGAAAGTAGAGTTTTCCTTGGCATCAAGTTTCACATAATAATAATACACTTTTTTACCTCCTAATAGCACGGAGATCGCAGCTTCTACTTACCAAGTCACAGGAGCCTCTCAGCTCGACAGCCTGGTGGACAAATAACACTGTCAGTGTGTATCCTTTGTTGCAGTCAGGGGAGCTGCCTTACTTACAGTAACTACAAAGATTTCTGTCTCACACATTGCTTGTGTGTCTGTCTGCACGTTGGCGGTGGTGCTCTTTTTCGGTGCAGACACTTGGGGATCTAGGCTGACGAAACAGCCACTGTCTTGAACCTCCCCAGCGGTCCTGGCAAGGAGACAGGGCTCCAAGGGCTGCACATCAGCGATGCCACGCTCCTCCCAGCGCTGGATGTCTGTCCCTTCTGCTCACCACCCTGTGGCCCCGCCAGCACAGGAGGGTATGGAAGTTCAGTGTTCCTTCTGTGGCCAGGAAAGAGGGCATGTTGGCAGTGCTGAGACTACCACGCTTCAGTTGAAGCAACACTTAATTTTAATGACACATGAATCGAAATTTGAGAGCAGAACTGTGAGTGGTTCAAAATATACCAGTCGAGAACCTCTGACTTAATTTGTTCCTTGCTCTAATATGCTGGGAGAGTAGCATTGTCTAATGCCATTTGTCTTTTAAATTTTTTGTTTTTCAGCCATCTTTGTGATGGTTTCCAACTCACTGCCAGACTTTTGACCTACTGAACAGGAAACTAAATCAGATTGGATTTTCCCTCTCATTATACTTGATCAAATTAAGTGACACGGTATCACATCCCTTATGGACCCTTTTTAGGCCACTTTTCCTGTCCACTTAGTGATTTCCACTATTTTTTGGTGTGTATGTATTTTCACCCACGATCACTTTTTTCTTAAAAAAAAAACTTAATCACCTTATAAACTTTGACGTCAAAGTTAGTACTAAACACTCTACACCCTCATACTAGTTAACGTATTTGCAGTTGGTGTTTTCATTTTTTAAAACTAGTGACCTAAATCATGCTTATATGCACAGCACGTCTCTTGAAGTCACGTTCAAACATTGAACGTGAGGATCCCTGGGGCCCCTTATTAGGGCCTCTGTGTTTTCTCTAAAATGTGCCATGTTTTCATGAGCATTTTACGTCAAAACACTGCTTTCCCAAAAGGGTTTGACATTCTGTCAAATTGTGAATATAATTAGTTAACAGAGAAGGAAGAATTTTGTAGTTTCCAAGTTTAAAAGGGAGGGATTTTTCTCTGGCTGTGGTAATGGGACAAGAGCCTTACAGAAGTTAAAGTATTAAGTTATGTGCCAATTTTTTTGGTGGGGGGGAAACACCTTTAAAAAATAAGATTTACACTCTAGTTGCTTCCACTCTTGTCTTTCGTAAAAATAGAGATTTTAAATAGGTTCTAGAAGAAAAATTTTAGAATCACGTCAAGTAGAAAGTAGGAATGGTAAGGTTTTGATTGTTTTTTAAATACTATATGATTTTTAAAAAGACTTTTTCCTCATGTTTTTTAAACACTGCTTATTATTTGGGAAGTGAAGTATTTGAAAAGAATCAAAATCACCCATAATCTCGCCTTTGGAATTAGTCTTTTCAAGTTACTTTTCTATTCAGTGACAGCAGAAATCCCTACCAACAAGCATACTCACCCACCCAAAGTCACTTCCACTTTATAAAGTCAACCGCCTATCATTCAGCTTCTGAGATTCAAATACATTCCAAACAGTTTGATAATTGGTCATTATGGCACCACTATTTCTCCTACCTTTTTAAGATAGCGGATACTATGACACTTAAAACTAGGGTTACATCTTATAGGTAGTACTTACTTAGAAAATAATCAACAATGCTAGGAGTCACTTAGGGAACTAGTCATTCTTGCGGCCGTTCAGAAAAATACTTCCTTTCTCTCCCCCAGTGGATTCAACATTCGGTTGCAGTACGTGCACAAGTTTGAGTCAAGGTCGGAGATTCGTAAGGAAGATTGCGCAGACCCTGCTGTTAACCACACTTCGGGCAACCTCTCTCTTACCAATACTGATGTTGATGTTCTGTTCCTAATCTACTTTTTATGAATGTTGGCAATTTGCCTCTTAATTTTTCTTTCTATTTATTCTTAATAGATACAAAGCAACTCCTTGCTTATCTGTTGTTTTACATGTTGTAAGGTAAGACAGTCTAGCTTCTGACTTCCTGGAAATAATAGTCTCCATGAATGCAGACGAAATTCTCAGCCAATTCTAAATGGAATATCCTGTGACTTTTCAAATGGTTTCTTGCTAAACTGAAGTTGTTTCTCTGAGTGGCATCAAGCCTGCTAGTTTCCTTTGACAATCCTTTATCAGTCACTTGGATTTTGGTTTGAAATCGGCAGCAGGAGGGACGAGGGGCACTTGACTATAACTTTTACTCCCTTTCAAGCTGTGTGATCCTCAGCTAGCCTTTGTTTTTCTGGGCTTCAGCTTCATCTGAAAAAGTGATCTCTGAGGTATTATTCTGTTCTTAGGATTTTGTCTGTCTGTATTAATCTTTACCACTGACTAGGCAATGAGCCTCGTGAATATTTTTACATGCCATGCAAATATTAAACTTGGTTAAGGCTCAGTTTACCACTGTGTTCCCAGAGTCTGGTACAGGGCAGGTGCTAAGTATCTACTGAGTGAAAAAATGAGCTTAGTATGTGGCTCCTTGTATAAACTCTCTGGTTCAAAAACGGCAGAGAATTTTGTGAGTTCTAGAGACAGTATAACTAACATTAATGCCAACTGGATGAAGTCATTGAATGGTTTTTGACTATCTAACTGAATTCAGATACATAGCTCAGAACTTCTGGAACAGAGATTACAAACCTGGGGCTTGCAGGTGAAATCTGGACTGATGAATTTTGCTTTGTTTTACGGTTGGACTTCGATGGTGCACCTTAAAATGATGTTGTCAAAAACATTTTTAATTAGCTGCCACCCATTTAAAAGTCGCAGGCCTGTACATACAAACTCAATTTTCCAGTTTCTCTTAGAAAATTGGAAGAGCTGGCTCCATGAGGTTATTCATTCTTACTTGGCAACAGCAGGAGCTGAGGTGGGTTGAGTGGGCTTTGTAATTCACTCCTGATCCCCCACCCCACCACCACCTGCTCTTGAAAATTAGATTGCCATCAAACTCTTCTGTTTGCATAAGAGATACTGTGATTACTGGGCAAGTTTGGCTTCTCATTTAATGAAATTGTAAAGTATAAATATTCTGTATTGGCCAAAGTGAAAAATAGAAGAGAACCAGAAGCAATGTGAATAAATCTGATGTTCATTTGTGAACTGTCGGATCTGTATATTTTCATTTTTCTGTAATGATAATTCATTTTTTTTTTTTAAGTGACTTAGTGTTTTATTTGACTCTATTTTCAATTCAGGTCTGTGTTTGAATTTGACACTCACAATATCACTAGATTGTTGTGTGAACAGGCCAGTGTTCCTCCATCTTTGATGGGCATCGGAAGCAGCTGGGAAGCTTGTGAAAAAGCACAGATGCCCGGGCCGGACCCCACAGATTCTGGTTGGGTATGTTTGGGATAGAGACTGAGCCTCCGTTATCTTTTTACAAATTTTGCAGATGATTCCGATCCGATGGAAATGTGAGAACATTTGCCCTAGAGCAAATATCCCTGCAGTTTTGGTGTGAGGGTTTTCCTCGTTTCGGGAACTGCTGCTCTTATGGAAGAGGCTCCTTAGAGAAGAAACGCGCGCGAAGACGTTCGCCTGTGAGGAACATCCGTGGTTAAGGAGCGCAGCAGGTCAGCAGCTTGCAGGGTTTCCGTAGAGAAGGAGCAGAGCCTGGCGGGCACGTCGCTGCCAGGTGCACGCGTGAGACCCGGTCTAGTCTACCAGCCATTCTGGTTGATCAACCACCCAGAAATGCCTGAAACTATTTCTGTTTCAAGGTAAAGCACTGTCAGTTTTTTTTCTCACGAGCATACAGAACTAAAGAACCATAGAGTTTTGGAAATAAACCAGCCTTCGGAGAGCTATTAGTTTGATACATTTAGAATCTAATGTGAAGGTACAATTAATAACACGTCACTGTAGGATGTGGACTCGAAGGGTCTCCCACCAGCCACCCCTGACGCAGGGGGTGAGAGGTCGGCGTGTGCGTAATTGTCACCGAGTGCGTAATTGTCATCGAATCACCCTGTCCCGGTGACTGCCACCATGTATTTAAAAGAGAATTAAACAGAACTAGGGAACTGCCTTCCCTCCCCCAAGGCCCTTTGCACCCTGTGTTAACTGAGCCCATGGTTCTTGTTTTTTGTGTCTGACACATAGATCTAAAAGTAGCATTATATCTTTTTTTCTTTGATATTCTCCAAAATAATAATAATAATAATAATAATAATAATAATAATAGCTAATATCTTGTGCCGTGTGGTCTTTTAATCCTTTTACAAAAAATAAGTTCTTACGCTCACCTCTTCATGTAGATATTATCATCCCCATTTTCCAGATGAGGAAACTGAGGCATAGAGGAGCTCAACAATTTGCTCAAAGTCCAAAGTGGTAAGTATTTGAACCCAGGAAGCTTGGCTTCAGAGTCTACTTCAGTCATTACGTTATAGCGTGTGCCTATTCACAGACAAATGTGTTTCAGAATTTGTCATTCTTATACTTAAATTCAGTGGCGTTGACAGGAAAGATCTCTTAGGGACTACTTCCTGTAGACTGTGTGCTGGGTACTTTGCAGGTTTCATTCATTCTGTAGCCACCATAGATGATCTCTGTCAAACCTCAAAACCCCACCTCCTCCCCGTCTCCAGTTAGCTGACTTCCCTATGTCCCCATGGCATCCAATCAACCCATGTTTGTAAGTAACTCCTAGGCACCAGACGTGGGCTCAACGCTGGGCGCAGTCCCTGCCCTCATGGAGCTTTCATGGTGCATTGGGAAGATGCACAATTAAATAAGAACACTAAAAGTGTGTTGAGGTCCTTGAGCGGGAGCCCAGCTTCTCTATTTGCCCAGGGCTGTTTGTGAAATCTATTGTTCATAAGTGCAAAGTGACTAAGGAGAAGTTTAGGCTTGTTGCCCCTGGATTCATTTCCCACCAAATATGAGAAAACATTCAATATTTAAGATTGAAATATTCTTCGTGCCTTCTATAAGGCACATTTTTTTCCACCAAAGACCAGCTCTCTGCTGCTCTGTTGCTTGGATCCTCTGCAGGTAGATCTGTAGGGCCTGGGACCTTTGCAGCCTGTGTTCCTGGTTTGCAGCATGGTTTCCCCTGCCCAGAACCTTGGTATTCTCAATACTGGATATTCTTTTGAATCAGCATCAGGCAAGTTAATCCTTGCTGTGCTGCTAACCTACAGGCTCAGACTTGGCAAACAGGCCCCTGGGGCCTGAATCTGACTGGTAAAACTTTTGTTTTGCTTGAAGAGTGTTTCTTTAAAAATCGAGCTAAAATTGGGAGATTGCGGATAAAAAAAATTTGAATTCCTGAGTTGCTTGGAAAAAATCAGAGATCTAAGTCCATTCCCACTGTAATATTCCACAGGAGCTTAGGGGCTCCTGTCCCTTAAATTAGTTCATCGAGTCCCACCCAGACCCCATCATCTATGTTACCTATGATCCCTGTGGGTCACGCACGTACTCAGAATTCCATTTTGACAATTGCATTTGCTCACCTTTTTGCTGAGTAGTGCTTACATATGCACAGTACTTTCCAGCCATGAATTGCTTCCTGCTTGAACAGTTCCCACCAAGGAAGCGCTGATCTCTGTCTATCTCTCTCTCTCTCTCTCACTCACACACACACACACACACACACACACACACACACACACACATGCCACTTTACAGGTTTATTATCCCCACTTTTATATTCACTTTCAGATCACTTCTGGCTCTTACTCCTTTTATACCTTCCCGATGGAATAAGGTTAGTGGTGTTTTCCAAAAAATTGAAAAAATTAAGTAGAAAACCCAAAAGTGTATGATAGACCAGATTCTCAAGTTCAAATGCCTACAGGGGGTGGAGGGGGGTGTGGAGAGGGCAGGCGAGTCATGTCAAGGGCTGAAGTGGGCCAGCTGGGGGCCTCAGACCTGACAAGCACTCACACCTCCTGCAGGAGGGGGCCCTCCTCAGCTCCCCTTTAGAGAATGTACCTCTACAGAGCACCTGTGATGCTGGGGGTGCTCTCTATCTGCCCTGGTAGCCATGACCTGTGGCTATTGAGCACTTGAAGTGTGGCTAGTGAGACTGAGGAACTGAATTTTAAATTTTATTTAATTTTTATTAATTTAAATTTAAGTAGCCACATGCAGCTAGTGACTCGGGTACTGGAATGAGCCCAGCTGATTATTGCTGAGCAGAAGTGAATGTGGGTTCAGTGTGGCCAGATTTTCCAGAGGATCTGGGAATCCATATATATATATTTGGGGTGAAATCTCTTCCATTTAATCTGTTGGCTCCATTTTTTAAATATTGTGAAAGTCAAACAAAACACATTAATGGTATGACTTGTGGCCTGTGACCAACTGTCAGTGCCCTCCACCCATTGGATTAATGCATAGTCAAGGGCAGAAAGAAAAACACCTTGCACATCTGTCAGTGGACAGCAGAGGGCCTAACTAAGGTGTTATTGCTCTGATATAGAGCCTTACTTGCACAATGAAAGTTTTTTTGTTTGTTTGTTTGTTTGAAAGTTTATCAGTGGCAGAGTTTATATAATCATATCCCGTGAAAGCATATAATAAAGGATATGGAGGCTGAGACATAATAGATGCAGAGAATGTCTTTGGCTGAGAGTGAACAGCCAGGGTAAAGACCCGGAGAAAACAGAGGACATAGCACGTTGGGAACCTAAAGAAGTTTTGTGTGCCTGCTCTGTCCACTAGCCACATATGGCTATTTAAATTCAAGTAAAATCTCAAAAACTAAAAATTCAGTTTTTCAGTCACATTAGGTTCATTTCAAGTGCTCAATCGCCACGTATGGCTACTCACTGCCGCACCAGACCTTGAAGATATTGAGCCTTTCTGTAATTGCACAGCCTACTGGACAGCAGAAGAGCTCAGAGAGTGGAGAAGATAGAGGGGAGAGCATAGGGAAGGGACATCGTGAGAGAGCTAGAGAGATGCTCGGGATGAGGCCATGAGTTCACCAGGGGCTGGTGTACCACCTTAGGAAGTTTGGACTTTGAGCTGCAGATTTGTCTTTTAGAAAGCCAGTGCTGCTGCTGTGCTGTGTGGGAAATGGATTGAAAGGAGAACAAGAGTGGATGCTAGAGACCTGATAAGAGGGAGTGGCAGTTCAGGTAAGAAATGAGGATGCCCCAACAGGTGCACATTATCCATTATCCACTATCCACCATGCCTGGCTCAGGACCTAGAGTACAGCCATCACTTACAGTGCCAGATGTAGAACACCCACTCAAAATAGGCCTGATTCTGCAGGCGAGGACACTAAGATTCATAGGGGTTAAATAAATTAACCTCACAGACCACACAGCTAGAACTGTGATTCTTATCCATGGCTGTTTAGTTCTAAAACCTGAGATTGTTTCTTATTTTATTTTTCTTTCTATGCAATGCCCTCATCAACTTCACCCACATTTAGTAAGTGTCTTTGTCTACAGTCTCACCAAGATTTCATTTTTTGTTCCTTATAAGATTAAGAGACTGATATTTTGGGGCATTTTTTTTTTTATAGCCAACTTCTTCTATTCCAAATTAAGGGTAATCACAGCTGGTTGGCTGAGTTCGGTGCCAGAACCGAAGCTGGATAACAGTCTTTGTATGTGATATTAAATATGTGAGCTTTTATAAAAATGTGTGCCTTTGAGGAATTCTTCAGACATTTGGGGAATTTAAACGAGTAATTTATAGTAGATTTCCTTGCCTAGCATGATAATTTCCTAATGAAAAGAGTGTGTGTGTGGGTGGGGTCGGGGGAGGCTTTATCTCAAACTGTGTATAGCAGTAAAAAAAAACTTAGTTGAGACTTGGAAATTCTCAAGCCTGTAAGTGTAAGTTTACTTGCCTATTTTACTCTTTTTTTCATTAAAAAAAAATAAAAAGGGCTTTTAAAACTTCCTTGAAACTTTATTTTCCTTTTTATGGTCATTTTTGTTTTGACATAATTTCAAATTTACAGAAAAGTTGCTAGAATAGTACAAAGAACCCCTGTGTACTCTTTACCCAGATTCACCAGTTGTTAACCTTTTGCCACATTTGCTTATCATTTTACCTTTACACACACACACACACACACACACACACACACACAATTTTTGAGCCACTTGAGAATAAGCTGCACACGTGATGCCTCTTTACCCCTAAGTGTTTTAGTGTATATTTTCTAAGACAAGGATATTTTCTTATAGAATCACAGTAAAATTACTGAAACAGAAAATTTACACTGGTACAGTATTATTATTTAATCCACAGTATCTAATTTACAAGATTATTCAAATTTCACCAATTATCCCAATAATGTCCTTTTATAGCCGTTTACAACTCCTTCCACCCACACACATGCAGAACTGAATTCAGGGTTACTCATAACATTGAGTTGTTATATCTCTTCAGTCTCCTTAATCTGAAACAATTGCTTACTTTTTTCTGACTTTCATGACATTTATATTTTTGAAGAGAAACAAATAGCAATAGATTACAGATTATGAATAGTATAATGTAGATTGTGTATAGTATATTATAGATAATGCAAGAATTCATGAATCTATATTAATAAAAACAAACAAGAGAATAAGAAGAGCTCTTCTTTCAGTAAAATAATAAATAATATAGAAGGGAATGACAGAATTAGACAATTACCATTTTGCAAACATTATAGTAATAATTGATTCAAGCAAGAATTATCAATGGATAATAAAAGTAGCAAATGAAAGTTTGAAGAGGAAAAATATATTTAACTTCAAAATATTGCTCCACAAATCAGATGTTAGCTAGAAAGGAAAGGACGGTAGCCTCACAGTGGGTAGCCCTGGTGGACACTGTTAACCAAATCTGTCCCATCACCAATAATGGGACAAACCATCATCATCTGATTCTCTCTATGATACACTTTATTTAGGTGGTACTCCTGTTAAAAACAGACAATCCCAAACGAGAGATATTGTACAAAATAAGGTTTGCTTTTTAATTGACTTGCTCAAATCATGGGTTGCATAAAAATTTGCATTGTCAAAGGGCACCACTAGATGTCACTGTGGTCTTGCAAGTTGCACAAGTTTTCTGTGTTTTGGTAAAGAAGATAAATTCCTTTGTGGCCTGCCTCTTTACTTTGACACCTTTGCAGACGAGACACATTTAGCCAAGCCCAACATATATAGCTTTTGAGAAGGCTACAAGTTAAATAATGGTAAAAGCAATGGAGGAAGAGGCAGGCGATTTAGATTTACACCTGTCTCTGCCTTTAAAAAGTGTGATGGCAAATCCTGTAATTTCTGCCCTCTCTCTGGACCTTGGTCTCCTCATGTGTAAAATGAGACAATCTGGATCGTCGGCTCCTCGCTTCCTTCAGTCTATGATTTTAAGCTGATATTTTCTTAACTAAAATCGTTTCAGTGCTTTTTATAAGCTTTTTGTCTAACCATGTTGGAACCATTATTGTTTTTTTGTTTTTGTTTTGTTTTTTACCCGATACTCTAATTGAGCTAATGTTTATCTTTAAGTTGACTCAGTTTTTAAAAATGTAAATAAAGAAAAAAAGTTTATAAGCTGATCACAAATGGAAACCAGTTCACTTGCCATAAATAGAAGGTAAGCACAAAAATAAATATAATAAAGACAACATAATATAATTAAATTGGAGCTCAATGCTATTGTCTGCCAAAGGCTCGGAGCCTGTGGCCTGCTATTTTTTTTTTTTTTTTCCTTTTTAAAGGGAGGTGTTAAAGAGAAGTTGAAGACAGACTAGCCTTGAGCCTTTCCTCAACAACAGAACTTTCTGTCTTTGCAGATCAGTATTAATTCTGTCTCCATGAAACCAAACACAATACTTCATATACCATCTAAAACTGTGCTTTTAAAGCTGTTCTAAATTTTATTATTTCCTCCCTCCTTCTCTCCCTTTCTTCCTTTCTTATTTTTAATTTTCATTCTTTTTTTCTTTTAACTCTTAATCCTTCAATATTTCTAATAAACCAGAAGGAGGATGATTATAAATCATACATTGTTAATCTTTTTCTTCAATTTACATTTAAGCTTTTGTTTTATTTTCGATATTCCTTTCGGTGTAGTATCGGTTTAACTCCCTTTAGTTTCTATTTAAATTTGCTTTTAGTCAGTCTTTTTCCATCTAAAATGCTCACTCCCTTTTAAACAGAGGAGATGATATATATCCCTGTGCTGTCAATATTGAAGCAATTATATGCCACCAAATGGCTCGTGATTTGGCATCTTCTCCTGATAAAGGCTTATGATAGATAGGATGTGTCAGAGGTCAGGAATTCTGCTGAGTACAACCTGAGGGGATGCTTCAAATTGCTTGAGCTTTATCCAAATCCCCTAGGACACAATCAGAAAACTGGTCCCCTTCAATTTTGGTGCCGAGGTTCTTTTCTTCATTCTTCACAGAGATTCAGAGAGAAGACGACTAAGGCTGCACCACCTAATTGCAAGTTTTCCTCCTTAACATTAGGGCAGCTTTTTTCCTGCTTTGTGTAATCTGTTATAATTATTAATTGCTGGCCACAATTAGCATAGGGAGTTTTATAAGCACTGAGATGGTTTCATAACTACCCAACGTTACTGAATAATTTAAAAAGGAGAAGGCCAAGAATTTTCATCAAATACATTTTGTTTTCTTAACGCCTGTGTAACCATTTAGGTAAGGGGATCAGGAAATGTATCAATACACCAATTATTTTCTGCATCATAGTTTTTTTTTTTATAATTTTCTTTTCTTGGCACAGTAGATTTAATTAGTCGTTAGAAGCTGAAAAGCTGAGAGGTCAGTTTCACCATTCAACAAAACAGAATGCTTTCTATTGGGCATGGGACCATGTTCCTATCTGCAAGAAAACTAGAGAGATTTCAGAAGCAATTTTCATAAAAATATTATGAATCAATAGAAACTTTTTTCTATACCACATTCTGTAGAACTATGCTCTTACCACGCACCCATCTCAATTCCGAATAAGAACCTCTGTTTTTTGTTTTGTTTTTTTGTTTTCTCAGATTTCATCACTGTAAGCATGCTAAGATGCAAACCAGAGTGAACAGATATTATAAGATTTCACGAGGTACACTAAATATGCTAATGAAAATCAAATATGAAGCATGACTGTTTTCTGGTGAGAGACTTGATATTGGCTAAAGGATTCTTCAGGTTTCCTCTGGTCCCGTTTGTTCCCAGTGCTGATTAATGTTTATGATTTCATTATCCTCTTTATGTTTACTTTACGTTTATGGCCCTGACATGCAGTCAACTGTTTCATTATGCGCTGACATCGGTCTTAATGGATGCTGGTATTCTGGCAGAGCCTCCTTCCAAGGTTAGCCGAATATCTCTAGTAAGTGTCCTTTGAGTCCATTTCTGGAACTATATTCCCAGTATACACCCAGGGCTGCAAATTACACTTTATTTCATTGTTTTAAAGTGTCTAGAGTCAACATGTCTATTTGAGATACTGAACCAAGTATTGTCTTCCCAGCACATCTGTAACTATTGATTCTGATGAGAGAGACCTAATTATATTTGTGCTTATCTTAGGACTACAGCATTGAAAGAGGCTTTAAAGATCTGTCATTCCATTTGCTGCTCGGGTCCCCAATGTATCAGCCTTCTGTGATGCAAGTAATAGGAACCAACTCTGGGCAAGCTTAACCCAAAGGGGTATTTATTTTATTAATAAAGGGTGGCTCATGGAATTAAAAAAAAACTGCCAAAGAACTGGGGTTTGCAGGGTCAGAAACCAATCATATTGACTCTGGGGCTCTAGGTACCAGGTGCTAATTGGCAATGTCTTTAGGAGTTATCCGGTGGCGACTTCAAGGGGATACTTGGAAGAGCATTAAATTGCCCCCAAACCCTAATTATTAGTCTGGGCAGTTGAGATTTCTTACCTTTTTTCAAAACGCTAGTGAAAGTAGTTTAAAGTTGTCTCCTAAATCTTAGCCTCCACCAGATTGCCAGCTCCATGCATCCCTTCTACACAGAAATGATAAGGCAGCCAGGGGAACAACCACTAGGGAGCATCAGCCTCGCATGGTCTCCCCAGCTGCACCCTCCTACCCCTTGCAGAGAAGAGAGTTCCGAGGGAGGGAGTCCATTTGTCTCATTCTAAGTCATGTCACAACCACCCTTCGTCCAGGTTTATTATGCAGTCAAGGCCGCCACAATAGGTGAGAGAGAATTCCCCACCAGGGGAAACCAGAAGCTGTTCTTCAAGGAAGGAAGGATGATGGGAAACCGTGTGTTCACTAACCTTTCTAAGACAGGGGCGTGGGCTGTGCGCGGTGCTGATTCCTCAAGTAGCTCTTGACAGGGTATTTGTGCTGATGGTAGAGTTGACACAGGGTTGCCAAAAAGACTGCGACGTACTGATTTTTTAAATCTAGAATCATTTTTAAAAGCTTTTTTAAGGTGTAATTTATATGTAAGAAGCTGTACATATTTAAAGTGCAGTATTTGATAAGTTTTGACATACGTATGTACCTGTGAAACCATCATTGTGTATATATGGCTATAAAGTGAAAGTTTGTTAACCACCATCCAGGTTGAGAGACGGAGTAGCATTGTCTTCCTGGAAACCATCCCTGCACTCCACGTGCCCACGTCCCTCTACGCTCCCTTCCTCCTCCACGAGGTGACTACTGTTCTCACTCAGGCAACAATCACTTACTCGCTTTTCTTCCTGTGTTCCCACCTCTATACACTCATGCCCAGACCAGGTGGTTTAGTCTCCCCTGAACTTAGAAGGAGATAGAAATGGAATGATACTGTATTACTCTTCTGCACCTTGATTATTTCCCTCGAAGTCATGTGTTTAGACTTCTAACAGCTGGCACGTTGGAGGGAGGGGGTTGACAAATCTTGTTCTTAAAAAAAAACAAATATTAAGTTGGTCAGAACTTCAAAAACAACCATTACAATGCTCTGGAAATTGACTAAAAGCATACCACGAACTGTTGTTTAATGGATATAAAGTTTAAATTTTACAAGATGAAAAGTGTTCTGGAGATTGGTTAAGTATATTCACAGTGAATATACTGAGAATATACTTAACACTACTGAACTGTACACTTAAAAATGGTCAAGATGATAAATTTAGAAAATGGAAAGAAAAGCTTGCCTGGAGAGCTCAAGACTTGAACACATGTCATTATGCCCATATAAACAAGATGTACCCCAAAAAGTTTTTTAAAAAGAGAAGTACAGATATCGAAGTAGCAATTAAAAATATTCCCACAGAGAAAAGTCCAGAACCAGATTATTTTTACTGGTAAATTCTATCAAATACTTGAAGAAGAAATAACATCAGTTCTTCACAAGCTTTTTCCAAAAATAGAACAGGAAAAAACACTGCTAAACTCATTTTATGAGGCCTCTGTTATCCTGTTACCAAAAACCAGGCAAAGACCTCACAAAAAAAGAAAACTACGGACTAATGTCCCTCATGAACCACAGATACAAAAATCCTTGACAAAACAGAAGTAAGTTGAATTCTTACACTATGACCAAGTAGGATTTATTCTCGGAACATTGGGTTGGCTTAACATGCATTTCTGTAGCGTGTATACCTAGGGGTAGAATTTCTGGATTACAGGGTAAAAATTTTTGTAGCTGATGCCAGACTGTTTTCCAAAATGGTTATGCACGTTAGCAGTTTATGTGAATTCCCATATATATTAAGCAACATGTGGATTGTCAGACTTTTTAACTTTTGCTTCATCATTGATGGGTATAGTGATGTCTTATTCTGGTTTTATTTTGTATTTGCCTGAATCCTAATGAAGGTGAGCATGATTTTATCTATATATTGGTTATTTGGATGCCTTTTGTGTATATCTGTGAAATCCCTTTTAGAGTTTATAAATAGTGGTATTATATAACATTTTATTGAGGGTTTGCTATGTGCCAGGCTCCGTTTTAAGTACTTTGTATAGATCTATTATCACAATATCCCTATGTGGTAGGTACTATTGTTATCTGTATCAACTGCTATTTTCTTTGTCATGATGATGATAATACGATTTTTCTCTTTTAATTGATTGTCATGAATTATATTACTTGATTTTCATTGTCTCACAACAACCTCAAAATCAAAGGCTAAATCCTACTTGTTCATGAGATACAACCCTTTTATATTGTGAGCTCAATTTGTTAATATTCTGTTTAGAATTTTTAAAAATCTGTGTTCATGAGTAAGATTAACCTGTAATATTCCTTTTTCATACTGTTCCTGTTAGATTTGGGTATCCATATTATTTTTAATCTTCAGTATTCATACTTTTTCGATTCATTTCTTCCACTAGTTTGGAAGTAACACACTGTAGTTCTACAATTTTTGTTACGTTATTTATAGGTTGAATTATGTCTCCCCCCAAAAGATATGTTGAAGTCCTAACCCCTGGTACCTGTGAATGTCTGACACTTTCCAGGCCTGAGGGAGTGCAGACGTGTTTTGTGCTTTCTGTTGGTTCTGCCGAATCTCATGATATAATGGTGCTTCCTTCTGTTCTGCTAATCTTCGGCCGCTTGCTTTCTTTGCCCTTGTAAAGTTATTTGTAAGGATAACCAAGGCCTGGCCCAGACACCTGTGCCCCCTGAGAAGCTTGGGTTTGCTCCGTCAGGCATCTGGGTGTTACCAGTTGAGGACAACCTTACACCTTTCACTATGTGAGATTCCTCAGCCAACGCAGACTGTGAGTCCCTGGGGCCGCCTGGTGAGTACCTGATCTTCCCAAGGGCTGAGAGCAGGTCTAGGGTTTTATAAAAGGCCCCAGTGTTGAGAAAGAGGGATAACCTCAGACTAACTCTGGCCTGATGGTGAAAACGTAGTTCTTTGAAATCCCAGCTTAACGTGAGGAGGTTTCTTAATAATTTTCACCCTGGATGGGCGTGGAGCCTTGACCTTTTCTGCCCTCCCCAACCCAAAGCACAGCCTCTGCTAGAGGCTCAAGTGAGCAATAATCAGGGACAGTCTGAGGCATAAGTGCTATAGTGTCTGGTACTCCACTTCTCTCTCTGATAACAGGTGTTTCTCCAGAAATTGGCCTGGGAACGCCCCACTGTCATTTTAGCCCTTCAGCCCTTTACAGGAGATTTCAAAAATATTTAAACCAGTGTGTGTGTGTGTGTGTGTGTGTGTGTGTGTGTGGTGATCTGAATGCCACAGCTGCCATGATCGGAAACTGGAAGCTTGATGATGTTGTTTCCAGTCTCTCACATCCTTAAATATGTCCATGTTGTCATGGTACCCTCAGAATATAATAGAATTTGGGGATTTAAAATGCCTGTGAAGTCCTGTACACATGGCCATGGACGAGTGCAAAGAGAAAATGTGAATTTTTAGATTTCTTACCTAATTCTAGTTGTTCTAGTCTTTATTAAATCACAACTGTTTCCATGTCTCAAGGCTGTATGATTTCCACAAATCTTAACATAAGAAGCTGCACTTATATAGTCTTTCAAAGTGTTAACGTATTTCCTGGAGATAAAAGAGATTTTATTTGAGCAAATGATCAGGCTTGTGAATAGAAGTCTTCAAAGACACACAATTAAAGAATCAACAATTTCTCTTGTTTGTTAGGAAGAGAGGCTATTATTTTCTATTTTTAAACATCTGCATTTTCTCACATACACCTTTATGCAAAGTAGTGAAACAAAATATTTTCATTAAAATATGTTAAAATAACTATGCTATTAAAACTAAGACTACTGTAAAGACTAAAAGAAATTTTAATCCATATTATAAAATGCTCCGATCCGAAGATCTACATATGCTCTTACTGTGCCGAGCTTGCCTGTTCCAAAGGTTAAAATCCTTGTGAACAAATGCAAGTGCCGGCTCTCTCACTGCCGCGGTGACACGTGTAACGCCCAGTCTGTGTTCTGGTTCCCAGTGGATGTGCTGTGAAAGGTGCAGTTCATCTCGCGAGAAAATATGTCCCTTCTCTCACTCAGACGGCACACGTGCTCGTGCCATTCCATTTTAGAGTATAAATACTGAGTTAATCGTTCTTCAGTCTCTAAAAAGCCAAGGGAGGTAAGAAGAACGGCCGTCAGATACATATCACGGAAAATTTATTTCCTCTCCCTGTGGTGTCCAACAGAGCGGACACCGAGTGACTGTCACACGCTCCATACCGGGGACCAGGGGACTGGCGTTCAGCAGAAAGGCTATTTCCTCAGCTGGTGCAAGAAGCCAGACAAACTCTGCCCCTCCTGGCTCCATGGCCTCTAGCTGACCCACCTCAAATTACAGAGCCTTTTGAGGGTCTGCACGATGCTCGAGTACCTGACTCGAGTCTCCTGTGGGTGATTCTTCTACCTCGGAAGTCTTGCACGTGTACTCAGAGGAGAAAGTACATCTCTTCAGAGTCAGCGTAGCAGGAGGCTGACGGGAGCAGTGTGGCCTCAGCGGGTGGCCCGGGATTGAACGTGGGCTTCACCACTTACTGCCCTTGGAACCTAGACAAACTCTCTCGCCTCTCTGGGCCTCAGTTTTCTCATTCGTTAGAGGAGAATAATGACAGTTTCCACTTCATAGACTTGCTGTGAGGAATAAATGAGATCATAAATGGAAAGAATTTAGTCATTGGCATATAAAAAGTGCTCAATAAATGTTGGATATTAATATTCAGACTTGAGAAGCATTTTGCACAGATTTGGTTAACTCACCTGGGGAGAATAATATTCTTGAGAGAGAGTTTTGAATGTAGTTCAGAAATAATTAAATGCCTTTCTTGATTGAAATAGAAAGGCAATTAAGACAATGAAGCATTTTTCTCTGTGTTATCTAGGACATATTTTTCTCATTTTCCTCTTGTAATGGGAAAATTTGAAACTCACACAGAATGGTGACAAATTACTCATCCTGAGGTTAATTGTTCCCCAACAAATACATTTCAAGTAAGGAAGGTGGGAAAGATTCCAGAGGCGTCAGAAGCCAACCCAAGCAGGCCTAGATTTCTGGTGTTGCCAGCTTACGATTTTGGAAAAATTCTTTAACCCATTTGGGTCTCAGGCTCCCTGACTATAAATTCGGGGTAAAAAATACTAAACTGCAGTGGTGGTGTTAGCAGGTTTACGGGTGACAGGCTATAGAGAGCTGTCCCATAGTAGCTAAGCAACAACCTAAAGCTGATTTTGCAATATGTTCCAGGGACTGATTGTAAGAGGGAGCAACCTGTTGACATAAAATGAACCAATTAACCAGGCTCTGTTCACCTTACCCAAGCAAACTGTCTCCCTCATGTGTGTTTCTGATCATCTGGGATGGAGCACGTAACAACCCAGATATATGTCTAGGAATAGGGTAGTTGGGTGGAGAGAGGGGACAGGGACAGCTTAGAATGTCATAGATGTTGCTTTCATTAATTTCTCTATACACATGATTATTTACTGATGGTGTTTTATTTATTTCACTAATATGTATTGGGAAGGCTCTATGACAGAACATGTGGGAACAGAGGGCAAAACGTACATTTCAGGGAGAGGGGAGGGAGTGAAGAGACTGGGATTACCTGGGTCAAGTTCATCTTTG